>QUSF01000018.1:3732339-3794044 GCA_003676055.1 Chloebia gouldiae | reverse complement strand
AATAATAATAATAATAATAATAATAATAATAATAATAATAATAATAACAGTTTTGTGAAAAAACTGACAGCAAAATGTCTGGATATGTAAGCACTTGGCTCTGTAGAGGCTGGCCTCTCCAGTTACATCTGCAATTTCAAACCACATCAAATACTTCCCTGAAGCAAAAAGCCACAGAGCAGCCAGCCAGGTGGCAAAACCAGGTTATGTTCATGGGGTGTGAAAAACAAACCTCTCCAAAAAGGCAGCAATTCCCTATCATAGAATCATAGAATATACCTTGAGTTGGAAGAGACCCACAACACACATTGAAGTCCAACTCCAGGTCCTGCACAGCACGGCCCCAAGGATCACATCATGTGCCTGAGAACATTGTCCAAACTCTTCTTGAGCTCTGGCAGGCTGAGTTCTGTGACCACTTCCCTACAGAGGCTGTTCCACTGCTCACCCTCTGGGTGAGGAACCCCTTTTCAACCCAACCTTTCACCCCAACACTCTTTTTTGTCTCCTCAACTCTTCTGGTTAAGTGCACTTGCTTTGGTGTTTTTTAGCTAGAGCTGTTCAGTAGAGCATCTGCCCTAGAAACAAGCATTCCTTCCTAATCCTGGGGCTCTGCATCAACTCAGTGCAACAGATATCTCTGGTGGTGATACCTTGTTTCTCTCCAGGAGATCTCCAAGAGTTTTGGCAACCGAACCATACTTTACTTCCATTTTTTTCATGTGTCTTTTGCAGGACAGTGACTTCCCCCAGGCCATTGGCAGTAGCAGAAACAACACTGAATTTGTGGGGTCTTAGTCCTGCACTTTTGCTAGCAACTTATGCAGGCTTCACACTGTGTTTTGACAGGTCTTAAGATCTGCATTTCCCCATCAAACAGCTTGTAAGTCTCTTCCAGTTGTTTAGGGCAGAGAGTGCAGAGAGACTCTGCTATCAGGTTATACATATTTATGGGAGCACACTGGGAGCCAGGGGTATCACATCCTGCAAACAAAGGATGCACTGGCAGAGGCTCAGCCCATTCCCACCTGGGGAGCTGATCCCAGCCCCTGTTGTAATGCAGGAGTGAGCAGGGAGCAACCCAACCTTTCATTCACTGTCCTGCTTTGCTCTACTTTTATTTTCCTTTCACATCCAATTCTAGCATAAGCTCATTGTTAAACAGCCCCAACATCCTGCTCTGACAGCTTTGGGATCTCAGCGTTGGCATATCCATCACTGTGTAAGAGTCTGAAAAGCCCTTGCTCTCTGGTGGGCTCACACTGGGGCCCTTAAAGCTTTGAGCAGTTTGAGGGGGTATTTTCATGGCATGTGTTTGTGGTGGTTGTTGCAGTTCAGTTTGCTCCTTTGTTCAGAAATTCCATTCTTTGTCCAGGAGCTCAACTTCTTGGAATTGCCTCTGACTGTGCTGCTATCTTCACATGGCTGGTTTGCCACTGCTGCTGTCATTTCTTAGTGTCCTTCCCAACATGAGCAGCATGGGGGAGACCTGCTCTGTATTTTCCCCCAGAAGGGAAAAACCACAGATCCCTCCCATGAAGCATCCTTTCTGCCACCTGCTCCAGGAGACTGTCACTCTGACAGCATCTTGGTTTTCTCTGGGAAGGCACAGAGTGTTTTGTAGAGTTACATAACAGCAAAAAGGACAAGACATCAAATAGAGGCAGCACTGGCAGGTGAGAAGGTGCCAGAAGGCAAATAGAGTCTTTCCCTTTAAATTTCCAGTCCAAAATTCAGGACAAATTTTAAGTGCAACCTTTTATACAGCCTGAAAGTGAGAATTTCTCTACAGAAAGACATGGAGGATTGAGCAACACAGGAATTAGCAAAATCCTTGAGGTCACCATAACTCCTCCGTGTCTCTGTTTAGCATTAATGTGGCTTTCAGGAAGTAGCCTTATCAGGCAAAAGGAGACAAAGTTTCCAGAAGGACTCCTAGCAGGGCTTGGGTACCCCTACTGCAGCATCCAGCTGAGATCCTGCCAACAGCCCCAGTCTGAGACTGAGCTGTTCCCCTTCACACCTGAACTGTCCCCGAGCAGGGGCTGGTGACACGGCTGTGCCCGGGTGCAGGCAGCCCCAGGAGGGCTGCAGGGACAGCCTGACCCTCTCCTGCCTCCCGCTGCTGCTGCTTCCCCTGAGGAGCAGCCTCACTCCCACAGGGCTCTGCCCAGGCCCCTTGGGGCCCAAAAATCCAGAGGCTGAGAGATTTACCCTTGGCCATAGGAGCAGGTGACTCAGGCAGTCACATCTTAGGGTATGTTCATTTAGACTATGAACAATTTATTTCAAAGCACTGAGCAAGCCCAGTGTATTGATCCTGGCAAATGAAGTTCCCCCAAAATGGTAAGGGCTTCCTGGAAGAAAATTTATCTGGATTTTGGTGTAAATTTCATCCATGAAGATGAGGCAGGCAGCAGGACAGCAAGGCAGGCTGTTTACAGTTCAAAACAAGAGATGTCTTTTTAAAAGTGTTTTTAAAATAAAAAATAGAAGATTCATCATTTCTTTGATTTAACTTCCTCCACAGTTAGTCAGAAATCATCAGGAAATGGCACCGAAGGAAATCCGTCCTGTTCTGCCTGGTCAGCACAAGGAATGTGCTCACCCAGAGGACTGTGGAGGGGGGGCTCTGCTCTTCAGAGCTGAGCAACGCACCAGAGACAGCTCAAGAGTGAGCTTGCATGACATGTAAAGACAAAATAACAGGGAGCAAAAATAAAGATGGATTTCCACAATCAGCACACCCAGAATCTGACTTTTGCATCAAATTAAAATTTGGAATACCCAGAAATGTCAGTAATTCTTTTTTTCCATGTTTATGTATGGGGAGGAAAAAAAAAAACACTCCCCAAACCACACACTTTAACATCCATGCACCTCTTCAGACTTAAAACAGCTCTTACTGTAAAATGATACCCAAGACTCAACAAATTGGTTCATTTCTGCTGCAGAACTACCTTATCTCCCTGTGCTCCTCTCACCAGTGCCCACACCATTAATCCTTCCACAATCCACAGCTGGACTGAAAAGGGCTTGAATGTACTTTTTTACCTTCAGCCTCTGTGGATCAAGTTGGGAGGAAAGGATGTTTTGGTGTTATTCCATCAACCATGGTTACCTGTACATTTGTGGCTGCAAAACAGAGATGTGTAAGTGAAAACACCATCCTTTTTCATTGGCAGTGTAACATTAATCCTTCTAAAGAGCTCTTGCTAACTCTGCTGACCACAGTTCACTGGAAGAAACAGAGGGAGGAGCACATAAAGTGGCTGGTCTGTACTGGGAGGAGGTGCAAAGCAGATGTGCAGGAGCTGGGGGTGAAGAGAAGAGCAGCTGTATCCATGAGGTTTATTTCCACCTTGCAGATAAGACATTGCATAGGAAAGGTTGAGTAGGTGAAAAACCCTAACACTCATTTATACAGGCTAGTACAAAGTCTGTATCTTTTCTAGAAAGAGATCACAGAATGACAGAATCAGCTGAGTTGGAAGGGACCCACAAGGCTCACTGAGTCCAACTCCTGTCCCTGCACAGGACCATCCCCACAAGTCACACCGTGTGCCTGAGAGCATTGACCCTGTTTCTGGTTAGAGCTGTACCTGCACTACATCTTTGCACAGCAGCGATTTGGCTCTTCCACCACCCCTTAGCTCTCTCACTTGTGCTTCCCCTGAGGAGACAGACACTGCCAGGCTCGCCCTCATGGCCTCTTTGATGCCACAGAGAGCAGAGCCTGACCCATGCTGGCAGGTCCCCAGGCTGCTCCAAAACAGATAGGGAAAATACTCTCTACAGACAGAAAATCAGGTGTGTCCCAGCCTGTATCCAAAGTGTACACTCAGAAAAGAAAAATGGCTCTGAAATGCATCTTGTGTTTATTACTTTTGCTATGGGTGCCTTTGATCTGCTTCCCAGGGAAGCAGCAGGTTCAAGGAGCTTTGTGGCATAAGGAAACCCCCAGGACCCTCTGCCAGGGAAAGGCTCAGTGTGGAGCCCGTGCCTGGCTGTGGGAACAGCTCTGTGGCTTTGACTGTGTAAAAGCTCTGTGCAAGCTCCTTTTGCTCTGTGGATCTAGAGGAAAACACACCCAGCTGCTCACACCCTGGGGAAAAGTCTCAGTCTTGTACCTCGTGGAGGGAAACCTGCAGCCTCAGGAGGAGGCAGAAAAAATCATACTCCACCAGAAGTCTTGCCTACAACTACTGTGCCTTAGCAGCTGGTGAGATGTGCTTTCTCAACAACCTTTTAACTCTGAACAGTCAGAAAATACTTAAAAATCAGATTTCTCTAGTAACTCTGACACTTGCACTGCAGCCAAGCAGAGCCCTCTGCTTGGAAAACATTGACACAAAGGCTTCCTGGTGCTGCAGAGCAGCAGTCAGAGTGAGATGGGATCAGCAGCTCCAGCCCAGGGTTGAGCAACTTGTCTCTAGAATTGTGATCTGGCCATTTCCCTGGGGAGGTGCTCGCTTCCCCTTCCCACCAACCCCCCAGTAAAAAAGGGCCAAGGGCAGGGCAGGCAGGGGAAACCCAGTGAGGAAAGCTGCAAGGCACAGGGTGAGACAGTGCTGAGCAGAATGCAAACCCTACCCTGCTGTGCCCAGTGCCTGCCTGCTGCTTCCACTGGGAAATTATGGTCCAGGAGACTTCAGTGCATTCAATCCCACTTTGGTGGGAGGTTGGCAGCAGCTTTAGGGTGGGAATGATGTGTCCAAAGATGTCTGTGGCTAAGTGGGTAGGAGCTCAGGGGGACAAAACTTCCACATCCCAAATCATCACCTTTTATTTTAGCTTGGAAAGCACACAAATATCTGTCCTTCAAAAGGTCTAGAGATAATTCTTATCTGCTGTTCACATCATGCATAGCCCAGTGGCCATCACCCCAAACAGCAGAGGGGAGGGAAAAAGGAAAATACTTTGATGAAAGAGAGCACTTGGTACTGGCAAAGACTTGCAGTAGTCATGGAATATACTTTGTGCTGTGATTGCTTTTTTTTTTTTAATAACCAGCCATGGTGATGAGCTCCCCCATTTCTGCTTAAGCGATAGCCACCAGTGGTGGCTGGGATGATTTTGGACTCTGGGAAGAGAGAAATGTCAATAGCTAAGGGCCATTCATCTTGCTCAGCATCTGAGGGCTGCCTGGGCATGTGCCAACCAAAATACAGCTGGTACGTAAATATGGCCAGAAGTCAGTCATCTTGCTCCATAAATAGCAGGCAGCCCAATGCCTGCTGAGCTCTCCTGCATCACTGCAGGCTGCAGGACTACAGCTGCCCTTAAGAAGGAACACTTACTCCTCGAGGCTGAGAGAATCCTTGTCATATCAGGTGAAGTGGATTAGGAATAAGTGTGCTGAAACTTTGAAATCTTAGCTAAGGTATAGAAAGAATTGGCTGGGCATGTACAGTCCTTCAGACCTAAACCACTGACCAAGTTTGTGTCTATGTCTGGATACAGCTGCACACAGACTCCCCTGAGAAAGGAGTTCAGAATGCAAGGGAATTCTGGAATCTTCTGTCTCAACAGAAGGGTCTCCCTGGCACTTCTGGCTGACCTGTCCTCTCTGCAGTAAGCAGTCAAGCATACCTTGCCATGTTGCTACTTCTCTCTTACAGGTGAAGTGTGTCACTCCATTGGTGACACAAACCTCAGGAAGAAACAAAAGGCAAAGCCAGAGGGGAGAGAGAGCCAGTGGATTTCTTTTGGCCAGTGTCTCTCTTGTCCTTGCAGCCAAGACCTGGGGGTGCAGGTGAGCCCAATCCAACCTCTGCTGCTATCAAGGCAGAAAAGAGGAGCAGCTTCCACTGCCACCTTAAATGCCAATCTTCCATCTTAATTTGTGAATCCTTTCAGGGGGAAGTGGTTGATCTCAAGCTGTTGTTTGGAGTCATTTTCATGGAAGTCTCCAAATAGATGTTACACCTCAGTGCTGAAGATGGCATTTTTTAGGAAAATAAAATGCTGTTACCACAGACCACATTTTGTTGATGATGGGAAGTTCAGCTGTCTTCCTCTTGCTCCCTGCACACCCACGTGTGCCCACAGCAGAGGGAAACAAGTCTAGCAGTAACTCATGGAGCCTTGGCCAAAGCTGAGGGGAAATCCAGGACTCAGGCCCTCAAGTTAAAGCAGTTCACCTGGATTACTTCTCATAAAAGGGCATTTTTCATCAACTGCTTGGTAACAGAATGAGTTGACATGCTGTTTTGGCTGATGTTAAATTGGCTGTAGAATCACTGCTGCAGTTGCCTGTTCCCACAGTGTCCATCTGCCAAGGTCCACGTTGTCCACTCTGCTTCTGCCAAGGCTGAGCAACCCAGCTCCTGGATTTATCAAAGCCAGAATTTCTGGTATGGGTTGTTGTTTGTGACACCAAGTTAGACACACAGGACAGAGCTCAAGGACACCCGTCAGGCAGGGCTCACCTCCTCCTCCCCATGTCTCAGGCTGTCAGACACCTTCCTTATGTGCTGCTTCTTCACATCACAACCCATCTGAAAGACTCCCAGCCCCGAGGGGCTGCCAGTGGAACAGTACATACTAGGACTGAAAAGCAAGCAGGCCTCTCTATCTGTATAAAAGATTTTTATCTCTATAATATATATATATAGCTTGAGGACACATCTATGTATATAGTCTCAAGAAGCAGAAGACATCTGTCTCTTACACTGGGACATGTGGGGGCTGGCTGCCCTGTGCCTGCTCTGCTATGCCTGTGCACACCAAAACCTTGGGGGCTGTGCCCACCCCAGCAGCTCCCTGTGCTGACTGGCAAAGGGACAGGAAAATGCTTTTTTCCCTGTCACTGCCCAGGGGCAGTGTGACCACCAGCAGCAGCTTGTGCTGACAGGGATGATGCAAAACACCAGCCATGCTGACATCAGTTTTTGATTGCATTTATTGCTGTGGGAAATGTGCTCTCTCATGCTCTCAGTATCGTGTGGGTCTGAGCCCATGTTGTGGCTCCTGGGGTCAGGCTTTTAAGGGTTGGTTAAGACAAATAAGGTGCAGCCACCTGTAACAATTTTGCTCCTGATCAGGTCAGCGAGGGATGACTACAGCCAGGTTCACTCATACCAGTTCCCATGCTGTCTGTGAGATTCACTGCAATATTGGTCATGGGCTTTGGTTTGCTAGAAGTGGCCACTGCTGCAGAACTCGGATGGGACTGGTGACACCAGCTCTGCAGCTCCTCAACACCAGCAGTGCTGCTGTCACAGCGCTCTGGCACACAGCAAGACAGAGGTGTGAGCACTGCATGAGCTGGAAATGCCTTGGTACAAATATCTCCCCTCCAGTGTCTTGGGCTCCTTGTCCCAGGGAGATAAGCAGCAGTATCTGGCTGTGCCCAGGCAGAGCAGGGTGCACCAGCCACGGGTGGGGACCTGCTAACACCCAGAGGCTTTAAGGTGGAAGGGCCCCAAGCTGCACCACAGCTGTCCACTCCATGACAGTTTTTGCATGCAAGAATCTTTGCAGTCCGTGTTTTTGTAATTTTTGCCATGTTTTACCTTCTGAAGCAAGCAGAAAATTGTCCATGTTAATGTAGTTGCTTTTACTCTCTGGCATGGGCACTTCTGTGGCTGCTGGATGGTTCCCCAGCTATCCCATGGCAGGTGCTGTTCCTAGGCCAGACTTGGAGATATCCAAGCCCCAGGAACAGAGCACCCATCACAGCTAATCCTGGTCTGATGCTGGCCCATTGCCCCCCACTCCAAACGCACGGCCTCCAGGGGTGGGTGGCCCCCTGGTGAAGGATGGCCCCGCTGGTGGTGTTTGCAATGAACACCTTCTCTGGCTGCCTCTGCAGCCATCACAGCCCCATGCCCTTCTCAGCTGCTGCCTGTAGAAGTGATGCCACTTCCTTCTTGAGTTCAATTCACGGGTAGCCCTGCTGTGGCCATGCTCAGTATGAGTTCCTGAGTGGGGTTTTGCTGCTCCCCCCATGCAGGGACACTGTGGCTTTCCTGGGGATGAAAGAGGGGACACAGAAACTACATCACCTTCTCTGGTGCACCTTCTGCTGGGTGCAGAACAAGACTCTTTCCAAGGACTGCAGAGCCCAGTGGCTGCATTGCCCTGTAGCACCAACCCCACCACAGAGTGAGGAATGGAAGGCTCATCCATCACTAAGATGGTGTGTGTGCTTGCATACTAAACCCCACACTTGCATTCATCAGAGAAGAAAGCTGCCAGAAGTGGGGATTCATGAGGGGTTGCCAGGACTCCCTTTCCATTTTTGCTGATTAATTTTATACACAGAAGGGGAATTCTTACAAAAAAAAAACAAGATTGAGGTTGTGCTGTGATGTTTAAGGGTGTAGGGATGATGAAACCCAGGGGAAGAGGGGATATTGTTGAATAGGCTGACGGTGTAGTTGGAAACCAAGCAAATGGCTTTTCAGCAAACAGATGTCTCTGTCACTGCCTGCACACGCTTTCAGCCTGCACAACCTTAACACTTCAAAAAACAATAGGAGCCAAAGTAGCTGATTGTAATGCAAAGGTCGTTTCACAGCTGTGAAAGTAATAACAACGGGCAGCTAATAAACATTTTAATTTTAGCTGATCACAAAGAAAGGTGAAATAAACCCATATTTGCTGAGAGCAAAGCATGTGCACGGGCTTGTGCTGTTAACATGTCTGTGTTCCACACTTTGGAAATGTGCATGAAATTTGGCCACAGGGCTTTCAGCAGCAGCCAGAGCATCCTTGTGCCAGCTGCCTATGGAGCACAGGGCACTGTCCTGTGCTCAGCATTCTTGTGCCCTGAAACATGTCCAGCTCTTGAAATTTTTTGCCTTCCAGGCAATGTGTGATAACAAAACTTCACCTCCCTAGCCATGCTACCTAGTGAAACCAGCTATTTTATAGCTGGCACTTGGTACACCCATTCTCACCTCTGGGATGATGATGGCTCATATAAAAAGAAGGGAAGAGCACAGAAAGGAACGTGGCACTGTCTGCTTAGCTGACTTTCTAAAAATACCATGCTCAGCTCTCTCATCTGCACGTTCAGCACAGCAGCTTCTCCCGACCCTGCCAGGCTGATGGGATCTGATTTTCAACTCCATCCATCCTCTCCCCAGTAATTCTTGAGCCCACTGCCCACCTTATTTTCAAAGATCTAAATGTCTTGATTGCAAATTTTGTGAGAGCAGGTAATCAGGCTGAAAAAAAACCAAAAGGGGCAAGAGAATGAATTAAACCCTGGGAAAAAAACTTGAATAGGAGTTGGTGGCTATTAGACACCAGAAAATCCACTCTTCACTTAAGGTTTCTCTCTCATGTGGATTCACTGGTGCTTAATAAAGCATAAACTTCTATTTGAGTTTTTCCGTGGTTAGAACATTTGCAATGTGTGGCTCCTCTGATGTCTTTTAAGCAACTGAGCTGTGCTGCAGCCTTGGAGAACTCCGTCTGCCAGTCCCCAGGCATAAACCCATAGAAAATTATCCCTTTTTTTCTTTATTAGTTCTGTGGCACATGGGGCTGCTTGTTAGATGTAGCATTTCTCACAAAAATGGAAGTCTTTGGCAAAAGGACAAGTGTCAAAGGCAGGGTGTGTATGGTAGGAGCCGCCCCACCTGACATCTGCTGCAACACCAGTTCAGGCTCCTTCCTCCACTGTGACCAGCCTCTCTCTCCTCTGTCTCTAGAGGCTCTCAGTTACCTCTGTGAACACCCCAGTTTCGGTTAAATTCTTAGTCCATATGCTAAATGCTAAATTCAAGTATCTTTATTTGATTTATTTTAGTTTGTATTTTAAAAAATTAGTCCTACATTAAAAAAAAATCCGTCTCTTGGAAAATTTTGAAACCACTGTGTTTCAATGGCATTGGCTTGGTGCTCATTCTATCAGCAAGGTATTTTAAACAAGCATTTCAATTTCAAAATACTTGTAATTCTACTGTTTGCATCTAATTCTGTGTCTCCCTTTCAGGATCAGCTTTTCAGAGGCTTGTGAGCACTTAGTAACACAGTGAGATGCCTTGATGGCATCTCACAAGTGCCTAAGCTCATTTGTCCAAGCTTTTTTCTGGTTTGTTCAGGGTTTTTTTTGGTTTTTTTTTTTCACAACTCTAGATAAAAGGTATGTGCTGCCCTTATCTTCCATTTCACTGACACACTTAAGGAACAGAAATGGAAGATATTCCTTTATAAGCATCTGCAGTTTTGTCCCCATTTATTCCTGCTTAGCCAAATGTCTCATTTTTATTGTAATTTTTTGTTCCCATTTATTTATTTGGTACGAAAGTAATGCCTGATGGGCTGTAATTTCCAGGAGTGCTTTAAACTGATTTTAACACAAGATTGATTTCCATTGGCAGTGTTATATTTTTTTGGAGGCTGTGCTGCTAGCTCCTTCCTCTGTTGCTATGGCACAGCCCCCCCACCCCAGACCTAGATCCTTTTTCCCCAAGTCAGGTATGCTCCTTTTCCTTGGCAGGGATGGAAACACTGCAAATCTGCTTTGGTCCACAATTTGTATAATTTTATTAGGCCGATGATTTTAGCTTTCTTGCTTCTGCAGGTTTTATTTGGTCTATAGTTAAAGTGATTAGTGTAAGAGCAGGGAATGGCTCTCCTGGTCCTGACCAAGGGTTCCCCAAGCTGCAGTCTCTGAGGTTTCCAGAACAGATCCAGCACCTTCATCACACCTTGTCTTATCACCCCAAGTTGCCTCTCACCGACAGGCCCCTGGAATGAATGCCAAGGTGATGGGAAAAATGAATGAACACATTGGTCATCTGTCAACCCAAACCCTCTGAAATATTTGGAGCCGGGCAGCCGTGCCATTTCCTCAGGTGACAATTACACTTCCTTAAGTGTCTGCTAACGCCAGCAGTGGCTTCTGTATCGGAATTGCTCAGTGTACACACACACACACACAAACACACACACACACACACACACACACACATATGGTTCTGGAAAAAACAAGGCTTGTCCTGAGACAGTCCCAAAGCCAAAACTGAGCACTCCCCCCTTAAACCAAGACTAAGCTTCCAAGCCTAAGCCTCAAACCTGAATTTGTATGAGATACCATACTCAATTCCTGCTTTTCAAAACCCTTCTCATAAACCTACTCAGGAAGTAAGAGACCAAAACAGGAATAATTATATTACACCAATTGCATCATATTGTAGTATTTATTTTGTCTTTCCTTAAAAAAAACCATTGAATTGTAATGTTAAACAGAGAAGCCAGGCAAAGAAGACTTCCATGAACCTTGGTCAATTGCTCAGTAGACAGAAGCAGAACAGCTTCTTCACCAAATAGAAACTCTTTCACAGGGAAGTACTTAAGAAATAAATCAGAAATCTTCTCAAATCTGTTGTTATTGACAGCCATGCACCTGCAAAGAACACGAGGAGCCTCAGGGCAAGAACAGCAAGCAGCTGCTGCAATGGGAGCCATGGGACTTCTGCCTTTCTTCCTTCCAGCACGTTTTGCAACTGTGGCATAATCCAGATTAGTTTTTCCTTCCTTTTCTTTCTTTTCCTCTTTCTTTTCTCTCTTCTCTATACAATGCCAGCAATTTAAAAGTTCAAACTTCACCAGCAGTCAAGTTTGAGAGGCAGAAGTGGGAGATGGCTGGGAAGAGAAGAGACAGCTCCCAGGACCAAGTCCTGCCCCAGGTCACTGCTCCTCAGCAGGGGCTGAATGGGAGGGACAGAGGAAGTGAGACCTTCTTCCCTCATGTGACAGGAGAGGTGACAACCAGTGTGTGGCTTTCAGCACTCCTACACTACTGAGCATAAATATCATATCTGCAGGGTGCTTGGAAAAGGGGCTTAAAGGCCTAAGCATTGTGCGCAATTTTTGCATCTTGCAGGCTCCAAAAACATCCCTGAGACAAACCTAGTCACTACTCAGGGTCTCCTTAGATGAGGTCCTGGAGGAAAGGGCTCATGATCTGATCTTCTCATATTTTGCAGTTATGCAAGGTTTGAATGAATCCAGCTATAGTCCCAGTTCTGGAGCTCAATTTCTTATCAACATTTTACAATTCAGACAGAGAGAAACAAAGCTCTTTAAAAGAGACTGGCAGCAAATGGTACCCATAAATCCAAGTTGGACAACAGTGCACGGAGTTTTTTCCTGTCATGTCTCTGTTCAGGAAAGAAATAGTTAACTAACATTGAAACTCCTTCTGGTATTAGGCTTTTTAGATGATGCTGATACCTTGTTACTCTCCCAGAAAACTCCTCATCCAATTTTAACCACACCTGACAGCAGTAAAGATCCCCAAAGCACTCTGCTTTGGCAAAACTCATGGAAAACTGGGAGTCAACGAGAACTCTTGGTGCCCTGTATGGAGAAAGGCTGGGGCAAGGATTCACTCGTTCATGACGGGAGTGCTGGATCAGGGAATCAGCCTCAAGCCCCATCTCAGCCCCCAGGACTCCCATCTCTGCTGCTGCCATGGTTTGTTTCCTTCCCTTGCAGGCAGGGTTGAATCGAGGTGTTTCTCAGACACCTCAGTGGCCTGAACTGTGAAAGAAGCAGCCTTGTTTACAGCTCACTCCTCCATGCAGATATCTTCCTGGGCACCAGAGAAAATGCTAATGACAACATTTTAACTCCCCTGGGATCAAACAAGCCTGAATAAATTTAGTTTTATAATTTCAGATCACAATCACAGTATTAAAAAAAATAATTGAGTTGTGATTTTTTAATCTCAACTCTATCAGCAAAACAACAGCCTCCAGTAAGGTAGGTTCTGCTATATTTTGGATTCAGTGCTACTGAGCAGATGGTATTTATTGACAAACCTGCTGCTAAACTGTTTGCATTCCCGGGGCTGTAGGTAGAGTCAGCCCACAGCACACTCACTACTCATTGGTAAAATACTCATTTCCCTGGAAAACCATCTGAGTCATTCAGTCATGACAGAAGCCCAGAACCATCCATTCCTTCCACTGCCACTGTCCCCAAGCACTATTTATATGCATCCAAGCCTGGACCACATTTCCTGTCTGATGCCTTCATTACCTGCCCTATAGTAAACAGAGGGCAGAAAAATGAATGAGATGTAAATTGTACATAACATAATTTCCACTTTTCATCCTTACTAAAATGAGCTAAAGCATAGGTGCAGGACAGTGGCCATGAGCAAGGCTTTTTGCATTAGGCTGGGCAGACATCAGGGCCTGAAGGGCAGATTCTTCCTCCAAGTAACAAGGGACAGGATAAGAGGAAATAGCTTCAAGTTGTGCCAGAAGAGGTTCAGGTTTGATATTAGGAAAAATTTCTTCGCCAAAACGGTTGTCAAGCAGTAGAACAGGTTGCCCAGGACGGTGGTGGAGGCACCATTCCTGGAGATACTTAAAAGCTGTGTAGATGTGGTACTTGGAGACAGAGGTGGCTGTGGCAAAACTGGGTTAATGGCTGACCTTAATGGTCTTAAAAGGTCATTTCCAACCTGAATAATTCTGTGATTCCACCTGCAGCCATCCAGGGGGTGCACAGGATGGCCTGAACCCAGGGCAAGTCAATGCACTGACTGAAGAGGAACATTTGAACTCACACTTGGGCCTGACCAGCACAAGCAGTAAAGACAGAGCCATGGTTTAGGGAAACACTCAACTCAGGCATTTTTATGTGGAATTTAGGCTTTCTGAAACAGAAAAAAATAAGTGAGTCCCTGCTAGGGAAGGCGGTAGTACAGAGTATCTGCTGTGCTTCAGCTCACACCCTCCTTTATTGCAAAAGAACTTCCCTGTTTAGACAGGCCCAAAGAGATGTAGACATTTGTAATGTGTATTTAATCTTTCCATCTCTTCTTTTCTTACTGTTTTGATGTTCCCTCAGGCTTTGAAGATTCAAGATCACTTTTTTCCCCAGAAACTACAAGCCTTAAAACAAAAATAAGGCAGCTGGAAATTGCCTGCTGTCAGTGAGACTGAAGAGGTTGTAACTTTTCCCAGCACAGGAAATGTTCAATAATTTAATATCAGTGACCATGTATTAATGCATTTATGCCCTTAGCTTTATAGAAATTCTTCATTCACAACATTACACACCCCAGTTCATTCACTAATATTTGTTCAGTGTTACTGTGCTTTTCAGTGGTATCAAGAGACATCTCTGCTGCTGACCCTGCTTGCCTTTGTTGTTCTCTTTACATGTATTGAGTCTGGCTGGAATGGAGTTGATCTTCCCCATAGCAGCTCTGATAGGGTTGTCCTGTGTACTGGTATTCAATTTTAATTTGTTCCTCATCCCTCCAGCTGAGGAGAGGAGTGATACAGCAGCTTGGTGGGCATCTGTGTGCAGCCAGTGTAACCCACCACAGCCCATTTTGGCACCCAACATGGGCCCAAGACAAAGGTAGCTGTGTATGAAGCATGCTATAGTCACAGCAGACAATAAATCACAAGCTTTTGTGTGGGTCATGGAGTCTGTTGACTGCTTCCCTCTTTTGCTAAGCTTAGGAACCAGCTCCACCCAACTGCACAGGTATCCTGGAATAGATCATGGACTGGCCAGAAGGCAGAGAATTTGAAGCATTGCCTGAGGAGGCAGATTGTGCCCAAGAGGCACCACCATGTAATGAGCTATCAGAAGATGGAAGATGTTGTGCTTTATTTATGTGATGGAACCTGTCATGGTCTAGGAAACCTTTGGAGGTGGAAAGCTGCTGTGTGGAATCCCACATGATAACTCATTGAAGCCACTGAAGGAGAAGGTAAGTCAAGTCAATTTGCAGAGTTGAAAGCCACCCAACTGAGCCTTTGGGACCGCTGAATGAGAAAAGTGGCCAGACTCTGTCTCTGCACTGACTCTTGGATGGTGGGTCATGCCCTGCAGGGATGGCTACAGCAGTGGAAGAAGACAATGGGCAGCACAGGGTTAAACCCATCTGGGCTGCTGCATTGTGGCAGGACATGGCTGCATGGCCAGAAAACATCACTCTGGAGATATGTCATGTGCATGATCACATGCCCAAAAGTCACATCACTGGAGAAGGAAACTATGAACAAGTGGACAGAACTGTCAAAAAGTAGGGCAGGTGGACCTGGACTAGGAGCATAAGCATGAGCTACTTATAGCTCAGTGGGCCCATGAAACATTTAGGGAGAGACTGAATATACAGACAGGCTCCTGATCAAGGAGGGGACCTGACCATGGAGGCCATCACACTGGTCATTGATGGATGTGAAACGTGCTGCAATCAAGCAAGTTAAATCCCCGTGCCAGAGGGGATTACAGCTGGGTTTTGATATGGCAGGTCCTGGCAATGGACTATTCTGGACACAGCCATGCAGATGCCAAGGTGAGCACTACATACTCACCACAGTGGGAGCAACTACCAGGGATGAACTGGGCTGAAAAAGAGTGAGTTTCACAAGGAATTGAGTGACTGCAATGATGACACAAACCAAGCTGGTGTTGGTGCCCAAGAACTTAACATGCTGCTTCTCCTGCCCTGAGCACCCATCTAGAAAGATGAGCTCAAACTATAGCCTCTTCTTATGAACATTTGGAGGAGAAGAGGAAACCCACAGAATGGGAGTGTCTGTTAAAGGACAGGGGATAGTAGTTCATGAGAATGTATAAACCTTTGTGCTGGGTACAAAGATGGTTTACGTATGAAGCATAAGATGGTAAGAAGATATTTCAGTAGTCCTTGTTCTTTGTCATGGTCCATAAGGAATGTGCTGGAGCACTTAGGAAATGCCCCCTATACCATACAAATATTATGAAAAGACAAAAGTTTTATGTATTCAGTGAAATACACACTACTGTGAATGCAAGTGTTTCCTGCTTTATTGCTTTTATATGTATGCTGCAATAGCAGACGGTTGGTGTTGTGGCAGTCTACCCACATATTTATGGCGTATTTCACTTTAGGGATAATGTAAGCAATACAGTTTTAATCAACACCCTAAAATATGAGTTGACTGTCAGAAGCTGCTAGATTTTTGTTTATAACACTCATATTCAACTGCCTACTTTTTACTCTCCTTACTTTTTGTATTTTTACTTCAAAGTAAAAATAACTATTGCTGTGTTCTATCTTCTATTTGTATGAGTGTTCACACTTCTATTAGCGTACTATAAATGCAGAAGTTAAAAAAATACTCCTCTGTGGAATGGCCTGGGAAGAGTGTTTGTTCTGACTGAGTAGTAGTGATGCTGCTATTTTTTGTCACAGTACTGGGTCTGGCTGGGATGGATTTCCCTCACGGTAGCCCTCACAGGGCTGCACTGGGTGTCAGTAGCTGGAAAGGTTTTGAGAACCCACCAGTGTTTTGGCTACATGTGAGTAGTGCTCCATGGCATCCAGGCTGTGGCTCTGTCTCTTCTCCCAAGCCACAAGTGACAGGACAAGAGCAATTAGCCTCCAGGTGTGCCAGGGGAGGTTTAGATTGGATATTATGAAAAATTTCTTCACCAAAAGGGACGTCAAGCCCAGGAACAGGCTCCACAGGAGAGTGATGGAGTCACCACCAGCCCTGGAGGGATTTAAAAGACATGTAGATGTGGCACCGCTTGGTGACAGGTTTTAGTGGTGGGCTTGGCAGTGCCGGTTACGGGTTTGACTCGATGAGCTCAGAGGTCTTTTCCAACCTAAACGCTTCTACAGTCCTTGAAACAGGCTCAACATGGGATGTTTGGCTCATTTTTTTTTCCACAGACGTTGCTTCTGAAAGTAAAATCTGCAAGAGAAAACTCATCACCACAAGAACTAGTGTAACCGCGTCAAGCAGAAGGTGTCCCTGCCCATGGCAGGCAGGTGGAACTAGACTGCCCTTGATGTCCCTTCCAAGCCAAACCCTTGCGATCTGCGATGAAAATCTCATCGCGATCACTGCGCTCGTCCACCCGGGACATCGCTGCTCCCACCGCCGGCTCGCCGCGAGGGCTCGGCAGGTTTTGTGTTCACCACACCCGCAGACCAAACAAAGAGCCGGCGGGCAGCTCCCTGAGGGAGGCTGCAGCCAGCTGGGGAGTGGCGACAGAGCGAGATCTCCACGGAGACTTAGGTTGGACCAGGGGAGGTTTAGGTTGGACATTAGGAGGAATTTCTTCACAGAAAAGGCGATTAGACATTGGAATGGGCTGCCCACGCAGGTTTTGGAGTCACCCTGAGGTGTTTAAGAAAAGACTTAAGAAAAGACTCAGAGCCGTGGTGTGGCTGACACGGTGGTGCTCGGTCACAGCCTGGGCTCAATGATCGCAGAGGTCTTTTCCATCCAACTGGATCCTGTGATTCTGCGGTGCTGGGGGCGGCGAGTCACGGAGCGCCTCGGCGCTGCGGGGGTGGGTCCCGCCGCCCGCGGACACCTGAGGCCCGCCGTGGGGGCGGCCTCGGCTCCTGCCCCGCTCCCGGCCCGGCCGGGCCCCGGCCCCGCTCGCAGCGGCGGGGCGGGAGCGGGGCGGGCGCGCGGTCACCTGACGCCGCGGCCGCCGCCATTTTGTCTGTGAGCGTGATGTGAAAGGGAAAGCCGGGGCGCACCCGCGGGCGGAGGCGGCAGCGCCGAGCGGGGCCGGGAGCCGAGCGATCCCCGCCGCCGCTCCGCGGAGCAGCGGCAAGAGCCCCCGCGGCGGCGGCCGAGAGGAGCCGCTGAGGCGGAGCCCGGCGAGCGCTCCCGCCGGAGGGAGCCGCCGGCGCCCTTCCTCCGGGAGGCTGCGCTCGCCCCGGCCGCGGGGGAGCCGCCGTCCCGGCCTTGCGGGGAGACCGCGGCGGAGCCGCCGCCAGGGCCGCGGCGATGATGTCGGGGCAGTCGATCACCGACCGCATCACGGCGGCGCAGCACAGCGTGACCGGCTCGGCCGTCGCCAAGGCTGTGTGCAAGGCGACGACCCACGAGGTGATGGGCCCCAAGAAGAAGCACCTGGACTGTGAGTAGCGCTGGCGGCGGGGCCCGGGCTGGGGCAGCCCGGCTGCGGGGCCCTCCGGCCGCGGGCGGGAGAGGGGCCGCCGGCCGCTGGCGCCTGGAGGGGAATGCCGTGTAAATCCGGGTGGACCGGGCTGGTGTGATCTCCAGAACTTACTTTCCACGTGGAGGGAGCGGGGTTTGTAACACCTGGTCGCGCCCGGGGAGCACAAATATTCCAACCTCACGATCTGTTCCCGTTGAGAGCTGCTTAGCCCTTGTGCTCTGGTTACAGTGGTGCTTAGTGATCCGGCACCTGGAGAAAAGGTGTGTGTACTGTTGCAAGGCAGAATTTTTTTTTTTAAGCACTCTTTAGTCCTTCCGTGCATCCCGTGGACTACAGCCGTTTAAATATTTCGAACATTTCCCGAAATATCATAGTTTTCCGTTTTACGGGCTGGCGAAACGAGGTACAAAATTAAAAACGAGGTAAAGGGAAGGGCGTAGGTTGATCGGTGCGTTTCTTCTGCATGACAGTATGTTGTTGCTAATACGTTTAAACTTAGTATGTTAAAACGTCTTTATACCAAAAGAGGCAGAGAGTTACCCCTGAAATCTACAGAAGTATTAGTGGTGTTGCTTCGCTTTTGACGTTATTAACAGAGTAGTAATTGGAGTTCCTGTCCGACTGCTCAAAAGTGCACAAACCTTGTACGTGCTGTAGCACACCCGCTCTCCAGCTTGTAAAAGCGAAATAAGTGTGTGTGTTTCCATTAAAGAGAGGAAAAAAGGCTTGAAGCCTTTTGCTGGTTTCTTCAAAGACAGGCTGGTAGCTTTGCAGAATTCATACAAGTTGATGGTACTAAAAAGGTGCTGCTGGTTCAGGCTCTCGGCAGAAGCGTTCTGGGTTATATTGTTTGAGGATAGTTGGGATGTGTGACCCTGTGACACTGGTCTGCTCATACTGGCTTGTGTGAGAGCTTTTGGTGTGGATCAAACAGTTAAAACCAGCCAAATATATATTTCATTTGTTACTGATCTGAATGGGTGGCATCCAGCTACAGTAGTGATCATTGCAGCCATTGTGTTGAAATGAAAAGCCTTAAAACTAGGTAACTGACAATTTGTTTCCTAAAGATACTTTTTTAAAGTTACCTTATTTCTTCTGGTCTTGTGTTCTGCCTGTTGTACAAGTTCAGTGAGGTAACCTTTAAGTCCAGAAATGGCAACATAACAGGAAGCCAGAAAGTGGTGACAGTTTGCTCAATGGTTTGAAAGCATCTGAATCCTAAAAGAGGTAGTGTGTTGATTGAAAATATTATTGAAATAATATCATTGCTATAAGTCACCCTTACAAAATAAGAAAATGGAAACATGGAATAATTCTTAAGTTGAGAGTACCATAAACTGAGATTGCTTTTTGACTAAAAAGTCCCTTTTGACTCCAGGCTGTTTAGAGCTGTCAGTCAGTCTCCTGACAGTCCCCTTCTTGCCAGATGAGTTCTGTATTCTGGTGTAATTCATTTGCTCAGACTTTGGCCTAAGACAGTCAAAAATCTTATTGTCACTTGGTATCTGAAATAGAGGAATGCTTTGGAGGAGTAGGGGAAAACAGATATGAAATACGATACCATAAATATGCCTGTAAGGGGTTAAAAAATCCCAATGAATGTGATCCTGTCTTCATTGAGCATACCCAGGCACTGCTTTTCAAGTATGTGCAACACTTTGAGTACACTTCTTATTTTTTCACTTGTACACAGGACTTACTTGTATTAAATGTGAGCAGGTAGATATGAAATACTATAATCTCTGGAAAAAAATCATACAATGTGTTTTTCCAAGATACAATGCAAGTACTTCCCAATTTAAGTACATTATGAAGGAAAACATAGCTTGGTTTAATGTAAAACTCTGGTGGTTGTACTCTGGTCACTACGTGTGTGTGTGTGTGTCATTCAAAATGCTACACCATCTGGTATTATTTGTAATTGCTGCTCAGGAAAAAAGCTTTACCAGGAACAGTTTTTTGAAAGTTGCTGTAGCTGTATCAGGGATTGTGGAGGAGTATCAGTTTGTGCCCTCTGTTCAGATTAATTCTTAAAATCCCCTTATTGCCAAGTTTCCTCAGCAAGAAAATCTGTGGCATTACAATATAGGTTTTTACAGAAAGGTCTTACATCTGCAGTATCTGAGTATTTGAGTCTTGTGGTTTGTGTGACTACTAACTGCTGAGTAGTATAGTCATATTTTACCTTAAGCGTGAAAAAACACCCATGAAAAACCCACCCCAAAAACCTAAGCAATGTCAATGGGCATATTTGGGGATTTACCTTTTAAAGTAGGTCATGGTGTCCTAAATAAGTAAGCAGATCTATTCCTGTAGTATTTTGTAATATTTTTGGATAATATAAAATGCTTTATAGAAGCTGATAGTGGAGCACCTGAAGGTCTTGTGTCTTCTTTCCTAGTGAGAGTTCTGTCACTTCTCAGCCTTCAGAGTCTGGGTTACAGCAGAGTGGGGCTGTTATGCTTCTGGAGGCAAACCTCTTGTCTAACTACTGAGGAGTCACAAGAAAAAAGAATAAGTTAAAGCTGTACCCAAGCTGGTAACTGGCTGAGTAGACTTGTGTGTAGACCGAAACTTGGAAAAACAAACCCTTAAATTAATGACAGCTTAAACTTTTAAATTAACACAGTAATGAAAAAACAGCTTCTGTTTAACTTGTATACAGCCCACTGAAGAAGCACAGGGGAGGGGACAGTAGTTAATGTTGCTACTCAAAACTTAAACCTCCCATAATGTATACAAGCTTTGGAAAACTTCTAAGAAGTGGTAATTCTGGTACTGCCCATTCTTTATTTTGGCAACCAGAGCTTTTGACTGTCAAGTGAATGCTGATGGAGTGTGGCTCTTGCAGAGATGTGCAAGTTGTGATACAGGACAAAGGCATTTTTTGAACCCTTTACACAGACCAGGGGCTGTCATTCAATGAAGTTCATTAGCAATTTGTGAAGTTTTTCAGTACAATAATTGAGGAAATTTAACTTGAACAAAAATAAAATTACTTAATATTGTTGGGATCTATAAAGTGGGGTTGTATATAGCTTTTCTTAAAAACATTATGGGCTGTCTGTCCTGTATCCTTGTTTAGTGGGGGCGTGGGACAGAATAGCTGAATTGCTTTGTTTGTGGTAAAGTAACTCAAAATTCGGATGTAGCTGTTATTATATAACTGAAAATTAAAGATTGCTCTCAAACGTGCACTATGAGCAAACATGGGCATAACAGTGTTTGTAACTGTTGAGTGCTATCTTTTAAGTCTTCCAGCAAAAATTGTTGCATTCCTTGGCTACCTTGAGAAAGTTGGCTGAAGTGGCTCTGATGTTTTATATTTTTGTAATGTGCCATATATGATGCAACTTTCCAGAAGAAAATGTATTTTTAAAGACTGCTGGGACTGAGAAAAATGGTCTTAAGGCTTATGTCTGTCTTAGAGCAATTTCAGTCCTGTGACAAAATGGAAGAAATACAGGAATATTAAACTATTATGGTTGCCTTTAGCTTATGTATTTACAGCTCTCTTGAGAGAGATTCCTTACTCAAGAAAATTATGACCATTCGTAGTACTTAAAAGTTGAAAAGTATGTCAGGTTTTGTCAGTGCCTGGCTGAGAATTTTCCAAAAACCTGATATATGTATATTTTATTTTGTATTTCATATCTGGATTTATGCATGCTGTTCTCCAAAGAGCTGTACAGCTACATAGATAATGTGCCAGTATTTCAGATGAGTTGTAGAAAAGAAATACTCAGTACTCTTCTAGGCAGTAAGATTTCCACTGGCTGCTTGAAAACCTCTATGGTACTCTTCAGGTTTAAAGCTGCTAGATTTATTTTTTTTATTTTATTTTCATTTTTCTTTTTTTTTTTTCTGTGTGATGTTAACATGTTTCTAAATTCCATTCTAGAAATAGCAGTGCAGTTTCACTTGCAGTTGAAATGATTCCTCTGGGTAATTGGCAAAATGCTTTGAGTTGTGAAGTGTTTATATAAGTACTGCGATAAGAAAATGAGCATCACTCACCCTGTGCATTTCATCCCAGTTTTTGCTGCCAACATCCATGTTACTGTTGCCCAGCTGTCAGTCTCTCAGGTGCATGTGCTCCTTTATACTTCCAGCTGTATGGGGATTATAGCCTTTTCCTTCTGTGCCACCAGCTGTAATGGATCCCTACAGTTGTCTCTGTATAGCTACTCCTGTTGCAAGCTTAGAAGAATCATTTTAGAGAAATGGCACTTGCATTTCTTTTTATGTATCTCAATTGTAGGATTAAAGTGTAATGCCAGCTTTATTTTTATTACTGGTTGTAAAATAATTTTTTTTAATTACCCCAAGTAGCCTTATTGAAGCCTTGAAGTAGCTTTATTTTTAAACTTGGTCTTTTGCAACATGCTCTTAAGAAAGTCCAGTCTTGGCCTATAAAATGCACTGACATTTTTTGCTTAGTTTAGTATTTCAGAGACATTTTGTTTGTCTAAGCACATGTTCTCTAATACTGGTGACTGTGACCTACGTGCTTGGGTGTTGAAGGAGGTTTTGGAATCAAAGACCACGCTGTGCTGAGCACCCCCTGTAAAAATGGTCTTTAGGCCAGCCAGTGAGTGTTGTCCTCAGCATGTCTCGAGTGCAGGGGGTGGCAGCTCACTCAGCCACAGCTTGAATTAGACTCCTAGTGGCCCTGCCTATGTGAGGTATTTCATTTTGGCTGCCTTTTGAAATGGACAGACACGTATCTTACACAGAAGTGCCCACACTTGAGAATGAAACAATACCAAAAGAGCTCTCAAATGCAGCAGAGCTCTGTCAGCTCCCCTCTGTTGCTGACACGTGACAGAAGAGATCTGCATGGCTTCTTGTGGAAGTAAACTTTTATTCTGGCATAAGGCAAAACTTGTTTTATGGCTATGGAGAGCTCACCAGTTAGAGCACTGCACGCAGGTGCTAACAGTAGGATTCCTGTCACATTGTGCTCGAGCAGCACTGTAAGAACACTCAGTAGCAGTCACAGACATTAGAATGTGCAGAGGATCTCCCAGTGTTAACGAGACCTTAGCCTGAGGGAAGGTGACAGGACAGAAATCTCTCTGGGGAGTGCTGGCAAAACGCAAATGAAAATCCCGTGGCTAGCTTGACTGGAGAGCAGCAAGATTTTGGTTTCTAACCTGGATTCTCCTTCCTAGTTTCATCTGTTATTTAGTAAGCACATTTAATACTGAAAAATCTTCAGTGAAAATTTTGACTTACTTACTGGTTATATGAAGCAAAAGGACTTTGTGCTGAATTAATATTTTTGATAAGCTGTGTGGTCTTTGCCCTCAGCAGATCAATGGAATTTCTTTAACTGTTACCTAGTTTTGTAGGTATTGCTCTAGAAAAAGTTTGAGATTTTTGTTCCTTGGGGTATTGTTGGTTGGTTGGTTTTTATAAACTGAGACTAGGACTTGTCATAGTCCTGTAACATTTCTGTGCAGGGTACAGATACAACAGCTGCTGCTCTTAGATACTGCTCAGTATTTTCCATGTATTTCTATAACACTTGATTATAAACTGATTGGATTTAGGAAGACTTAGTTGCCTTAGGGTATGTTGAGAGAACTACTTAGAAATGTCACAGCAAAATCCTCATTCAATTGATGAGGCTGTTGAATTATAATTTAATATGTTTCCAATTCTGGGATTGGGACACGCTTCATTATATGGGGCAATAATTGCCTATAGACTGTTTGGACTTCTAGTTTAAAGTCCTCTTAATTTCACAGAGCATCTGATGATACTACCATGAGTAGGGAGCCATAGCTAACAAATTGTTTGGGTTTTGAGAAAGTTCACATTTGTAAATATTGAACTATTTGAGACTCAGCAATAAGGCTTTGGTGTATAGCTTGCTTAAAACTTCTTTCTGGTGCACTTCTTTTTGTGCAGTTATTTCAGCATTTTTGTGTGTTGCTAATAAGCATGAAAATTTTCATCTCAGCTTCCATATTTTGTATGTACTTGGAAACCTCTTTTATGTGATTGAAATTACTAATTTAGAACTTGCATTTTTTAGCTTTTTACCTTGACGAGATACTAAAATTCTTTACTCTGTTAAAATTGCTCTGGTTATGAAACTATTTTAAACAGCAATAAAATATTCTTAATAAACCAATCTTTAGTTAAGGTCCACCTGTAATATACTCTGCGCACTAGAAAGATACACATTTTAAGTGCAGTATTTCTGTGAAATATTTTGTCCTAAATTGTCAGTGTGTGAGCTCTGAGGTGACATTCGAAGTGCTTGTGATGACCCGGACTGTGCTGTCCGTGCTGCTGCTGAGGCAGAGCACTTAGTTGGCTGTTTGGGTGGTGCCAGCAGCTCAGAACTCAGCTGCTGCCTGGCTGCCCCAGCTCCTCATCCAGACAAGCTGCACAAGCAGTGGGCTCTGCTACCAGTGGGCTGCTCATGGGCTCAGCTGAAATGAGAGGCCACAAAGGAAGCTTTTCAAACCAAATGTTTGTTTTACTGGCCTTGCCCAGTCCTTAGGGTGTACTTTGATCACACCTGAGCCAAATTTAGCACAGAGAGAGAATAAATGCCTGATGTTGTGTATGTCTTGAGGGGTTTAGAGGAGTCCTGGGTTCAGTTCTCTGCTCTTTTCCTTAGCCTTCTCAGGCAAGTGCTCTTCCCGAGTGTCTGCTGCAACCTGTCCTGGTTTTGTACTGAATCTCAGGCAACGTCTTGAACCTCTCTGTCTCTGACCTCCCAAGTTAATGTTCTACTTACTGAGTTTATTGTTAGTCTAGGACAAAGACCTTTTTTATGTGAAAGCCTGAGACCTACCATGACCCATCATGAAATAGTAGGCTTGTGATCAGGTGTTTTTAAGCTAAGTGGAAGGGTGGATAGATGCAAATTCTTGCCCTTAATTCTTACAGAAAAGAGGTGTATTTTGCAGATTAGTACCATCTCATTTGCCATCACGCGTGTGTACTCAGGCCTAGCTGAAAGTGGCAGGGTTGTGCTGCCTGTTGATCTCATGAGGTTGGGATGTCTCAGCTTTTCCTTGCTTCTCAGATTTTCATTTTTTTTGGTTAGATGGAGTGGCCTTGGGCATTGAGCACCTAGGTCACACATCCAGCAAGCTTACTCTGTCTTTCAGAGACTAATTTGGGCACCATTTTAATGGAACGGGTTATTTATTGATGAGATATTGGGACTCCATAAAATTACTGAAATGCCTTTGAAGTTCATACTTGGAGTGTTTCGGTAAAATGTAGTGAATCTGAGCAAGGAGAGTAAAGAAACTCAATTATTTCTTAAACAAAGAACTGAAGTTAATGCTTCCAGTATGAATTCTCAATGTAAAAACCACAAAATAACGTGTTGATCCACTGAGCATGTAAATCATTGTAATGCTTTAATTTTTTTTTCCTTAAATTTAGATCTAATACAGTGCACAAATGAAATGAATGTGAATATTCCACAGTTGGCAGATACACTCTTTGAGAGAACTGCAAACAGTAGCTGGGTTGTAGTGTTCAAAGCTCTAATTACAACACACCACCTCATGATGTATGGAAATGAGGTAAGACATGATTCGTTCTCTTTAAGCCTACGAGACAGTTCTTTAAAAATTGTCTCAATCTGTAAAGCATTAGATAGGTACTTCAGTTTTTCAAAGATTTTGTTTTTCCTTTGCTGATGGCTCTAAAGTATTTTTCTAGAGGAAAAAAAATATTCATTCATTATTTCAATACCAAAATATATCAGTGTTTGCAGTTTACCTGCAGGTATCTGGGTTGGTCTGTGAGGGAATAATGAGTGACCTTTCTAGAATGGAGGCTTGAAAGACTTCTGATGAGCTTTACTTCATTAGGGCAGTGCTTATCAGTAACAGCACAGCTGAAGAGTCTTGTTAGCACTCCATCAATGTGCAGCCAACCTAATAACAGATAAGAAAGAATAGTTGGTAAAGGGGAGAGGAATATAGTGACTAGAATATTTGATCTTGCAAGACATCATCTGATGGGCTGAAGTCTTCATGCTGTTGCTGTTAACATTCCTGTGAAACACCATTCTACTGCATTTAATTAACTTTAAATTATTTCATCACAATTTATGAAAAGTTTCCTAGTCAATAACATGGAGCTAGAATGTAGCCTCTCTTGCCCAAGCCTTATGTTAAAAGCTAAACTTTGCTCAGGTGACAGTCCTGAACCTGTGTGTGGTCACTGACCTAAGAAATGATGGTTCACCACTGGTGACACTGAGGTGACAAATTCTTCAAAGTGCTTTCCAGGCATTAAACTGCTGTGAAACTTTGGTGTTCTTCCTCTCTGCAAAGCTCTGTGAACTTGATTGAAATGACCTGTAAAACATATTTTGCTCTTCACACTACAGCAGCTGAGCTGCATCAAACTTCAGCAGCATGGATTATGCAAGTAGTATTTTTGTTTTGTGTTTTCCAGCGTGTCTGTTCTAAAGTACAAAGTTAACTAGGCAGCTTCCTCTAGGATTATTTGCATTTTATTAATGAGCAATGTCTCTTTTTTTAGTTTAAATTTATATTTTTGCTGAATTGAGTTTTGGACATCAGGCTTTGCCAAGGAGTAATATCAACTTTTTCTCTAACTTTTTTCCCTTTTAACTAATTTCTATTGTAGATAGAGGTTACTAGAAACAGTTACAAGGTAAATGTAGTTGGCTTGTAAAATGCTGCTATGTTTTGACTCTCACAACAATTACATTGACAATTTTTTCTTCACCAACAGCGCTTTATCCAGTATCTTGCATCCCGGAACACTTTGTTCAACTTAAATAACTACCTGGACAAAAGTGCCATGCAGGGTAAGGATCTTTCACTGAAGGAAATAACTCTACTCCTTTTTTCTCTGTGATGGTGCATATATTGGTGCACACTAGGAGCTAAATGACATTTAAATGGAAGGATGCTTTGATTTTTATTGTGTGAGACATCAAAGCGTGTCCAGCCAAGAATGTAGACACAGGTAAAGTGAGATTCTGAGTTACCTAGGTGAGTACTAGAAATCTGTCTGTAAGGTATGTAGCATTGCACATACACAGCTGTAAATTTTACAAAGTGAGTTCTTGATGCTCATTAGAATAAACCTGATGAATTATCAGCACAATAATAATTCTTGTTGTTGTATTTTAAAGCCTCAAGAGTAAATATTTACTTTTATGGTGTATGGAATGGTAACTCAGATGTGCTGTATAAATAGGGAGAACATCTTCAAATCTCTGATAAGTCCTTTAATTACTTGCTAGTGGTAGAAAACATTTTTAGGATTTTATGTGGGTTTTGAGGGATGGCATATAAGTTTCCAAACTCTTCAGCATTTTGCTAGAAATACATTTTTATTCTGATTTCAAGAACATCTTAACAAGAACTGCTTGGTGCTTGCCTAATCTTTTCTGCTCAGTTCTTGTGTAATATTTTAATGTGTTTAGGTGTTTACTCTCGTAATTACAAGTGCTTTCCTAATCCACTTGGGAAGAAACTAACATCACATCTCAGGATCCTGGAAAGTGCCTAGGAAGGACTTCTTATGCAAGCTGATGTAAAATGGAGCAGTTCTTGAAAAGAACTGAGAAACTGTGTCCCTCTAAAATGTCTAACTTTCAAATGCTTAACTTCTAGGCTATGATATGTCTACCTTCATTAGGCGATACAGCAGATACTTGAATGAAAAAGCACTTTCATATAGACTTGTAGCAGTTGACTTCACCAAAATGAAAAGAGGGTAAGACTACTTACTACTGCTACTTCTGTTTGATCCTTCCTGTTGCAGGGGGTGGGACAAGGAGGAATACAGTTGTTCCTGAGCTTGTTATAGAATAGTGCTCCTTTGGCCCTTTGAAGCAATTTTGCATTGTTGAAATGATACAATGAGTGCTGGGATCTCTATCTTGTAAACCTGTGTCTTTTACTCTGTAGGATAGATGGAGTGATGAGAACTATGAATCCTGAAAAGCTTCTGAAAACTCTTCCAATCATACAGAACCAGCTTGATGCTCTCCTTGATTTTGATGTAAGTACTTTAAGCTCAGTGTTAAGTAACATTCTCTCACTTTCAAGTGAGAGTTTCATTATTTTGTTAAATACTAATTTACTTTCTCATTGCTTTCTACACAGGCAAATCCAAATGAACTAACAAATGGTGTTATAAATGCTGCCTTTATGCTCCTCTTTAAAGATTCCATTAGACTTTTTGCAGCATACAATGAGGGGATTATTAATCTTTTAGGTATGTGAGAATTTTTTTAGCTTTTGAATTTTGTGAAAGATACTGAGAAAACTAAAGAACATAGACAATGTCTGACTTCAGTTTCTTAATAAATTTTCTCTGCTCTGTTGCTGTGAAATGAAGCCTGTCTTAGTTTTAGTGACCAGGAGCATAGGCTTACACATCCACTTCTACCTGGAAGAATACATGTTGAAACAGAAAGTGAAATGAGAGGGTGATTGGTGAGACTGAAACCAAAATACCAAGAAAGTGCAATGGATAACCTTTGCAATTGGACTGTAAAGGTTTGGTGAGATATATGATGTTTTGAGTATTTAATATACTCATGGTGTGGCTGAATTCTGTTTTCCTGTTCTTTCTTTAAAACTTGACTGGTTGCCTTTGACAGGTACCTGAATCTGCCTGAGCTGATGAGATGAAATGTAGGGTTTTTTTTAAAGGGTGATAAGCTCTTAGCACTGCTTTTTCATTACTTTTTAAGCAAATTTATGAATGAAGCCATCAGTTTGTTCTGTTAGTCCATTAATTTTTACTCAGTGCCGTATTTGTAAGTATATAGGGCAAAACCATAAAAAGTAAAAGATGTGGTTGATGCTCCTTTTAGGTCAGTTTAGTATACATAGCCACTTCAGTATCAAAATGTATTGATACAGGGTCTGAAAAGGTAAATAAATAACAGGAATATTTTCAAATGATAAAATAATTTCTCACTGCCAGCTTTTTGGAAAAAAAAAATTAATATTTTTGAAAATATTCACCATAATACCTAATTTAACAATTTGCACTGATTCCCGTCCATGTTTAATAAATCTTTGCTTTATAGCCTAATACACTGAAACAGAAAATTCAGTGGTTTTGTATTGACTGACTTATTTTAAAAGGTTTCAGGTATTCTTATAAGCATGAAAATGTGAATAGCTTTGAGTTACTTATGTCTGTTCTCTTGCCGAGGCTTTTGTCAAATTCTGTAATACTGTGTCATCTTTTTGCTGGGGAGGGTATTATCTTACAAGAGTTTTATTTGCATCCCCAGAAAGATATTTTGATATGAAGAAGAACCAGTGCAAAGAAGGCTTGGATATTTACAAAAAATTTCTAGCCAGAATGACCAAGTTGTCAGAGTTCCTCAAAGTAGCAGAGGTAAATAAATCTATGTGTATGGGAAGGATATAATTTAGCTGTCTGTATTGGTACAGTATCAATATTCATAGGAACACCTTTAAACAGATTGTTTGCTTATCTTCATATACAAGGAAGTTTTTAGAGATTAGGTTTTTTAAAGATTGTTTATGCTTATTAACATGGAATGAGATTCTTGGGTATCCTTTTTATTAGCCAGACCACATAGTAAAACTTTCTCAAGTGCCATTATAAATTTTATGAATGCTCCAGAATGTATAAACTGATTATTACAGTCTATTTAAAGATATTTATAGGGCTCTCCTTTACTGTAAGTACTTAAAAATTGATAACTAGTTTCAGTAAGCAATGTGGCTGTTTCTAATGCTTCTAGCAGGCTTTTCTACATGGAAGTTAGGCTGGATGAAAAACTGAGTTTGCCTTGAGATGCAGTTTAATGCATTTTTTTATTTCAAAGGTGTGTTTCTAGTGAAACTTGTACCAGTTAAGAAAATTATGACTATCCCTTTTTAATATGCTTGCTTCTATGTAAAATTCAGACACTGCTGGTTTTTATTTTCATTTGCACTGCATGTAGTAATGTACTTTTTTTCCTTCTTTTTTTGTAAACCTAGCAAGTTGGAATTGATCAGGGTGACATTCCAGACCTTACTCAGGTCAGTGTACATTGCATATTGATTAATCCAGTCTTTTCTTCTTTGTGCTTTTAAAGGTTGGTATGTAGCATAATAATCTTTCCTCTCGAGACTGTATTCTCTTTCATGTATTTATATGTGGGAAATATGTATAGTAGCTTCTCACATGGATTAAATGTATTCAGTACTTACACTTTGCAGTTCTTAATGTGGTTTTTTGATTGTTTAAAGCAATAAAACCCACAGAAAACAATATTTTTTTCAAGAACTTCTGGTTTTTATCACAGAAGGCAGGTAAGCAGGAGTATCTTGCCATACCTAGAGGAAAACCTTCTATTTCACTCTAAACTAATTAGTTTTCCACCACACTTAAAGATGACAGTGAACTGGTTCAGTTGAAGTTTTTTTTGTCCCCTTAAGTCTGAAGAATAAATTTGATGTTTCTGTATCAGCTCTTAATGCTGGCTTTGATTTTACTCAGTAGTATGGGGGACATGTGCAATGTAGGTTGTGTGCTGGAAAACTCAGTCTAAAAGGTGGAATGCAGGGAAACACCTCCCAGTGAGGATAAACTGAGGGGCAGAAGGGAGGTGAGAAAATGGTTTGACCTGCTGAACAGGAAACACTGATAGTGCACAGAGGTCAACAAGGTTATTCTTGTGAGTCCCTTCAGTTTATAGGGATGTTTTATTTCTCACCCGGGACCAACCCAACAAAGCAGAGTGTTTGTCATGATTTCTGTAGCACGGAGTAACCTGCAGGGTGCAATCAACAGCCTGAGGAGACTTGGGCACTCACTGCAGTGCCTTAGAGCTCGAGTACTGGAGCTGTTGAAGTGCAGTCAGTGACAAACTGAAAATCTAGAGTGTAATGTTTGAACAGTCACATCTAATCCTACACTAGCTTCTTGAAATTAAATTTCATGGGTTAATCATGAAAAATATGCCTAGTGTGAAAATTTGCCTAACCTTAATCAGTGTGTTTTTAATATGGAAATCAAACCTAAGCCACAGACTTCCATTGTCAGTGGTGTTCATTACTGCCTACAGTATGATTTCCATCTGAAATCATGCATGCTTCAAAGCACAAATCTCTAATGCTTGCTCCTAGCATTTAATATTAATCACTTTAAGAACTTGCCTACATAGTATAAAAGAAATAGGACTGAAACCACCAGGGTAGGAGCAGGTAATGATTGAAAACAGTAGTTTGCAGTTTTCTGTTGATGTTTGATCTCAGCAACATACTTTGTCTTTTGATTAGTACTGCAGCATTCAGCTGGGCTGTATTATGCTAATCACATTATACTGAAGTCTGAAGTTATTTATACCTCACTAGGTTAGTGTGCACTTGTCCACTTAATTGGGTCACTAAAAGGCTCTTGAAAGGAAGTGGGGATTTTTTTATTTACTGGGAATAGGGGTATTTAACTTAATTTTTGCTGTTCTTTTATCTGAAACTTTCAGTGAGAAAGTACTTAATATCTACAACATTTTATTTCTAATAGCTCAGCTGTTTTGTTGTAAGTGCACTTATATGAGAAAAGCAATTCTGAGCTGGTGGTACACCTCAGCATCCTGTGCATTTTGGCAATTTCAGTGCCACTGTTAAACATTCCACTTAGAAAATTTCATGGCATTTAATATGAGTTGAATAATTGTACATCCATTTAGTGGCACTTCAAAAGGATTTGCTGTAATTTCTTAATACTGCCACTTTTGCCTGTTTCTGTGAAGAAAATAATTTCCTTTGTAGGTGCCCTGCTTCACAGTGATGTTGCTTTCTGTTAATAACTATTCCTGTATTTCGTGGACGTAATGGCGTTGTTTCCCTCTGTATGGATGTTAGACTGTCATGTGTTTTGGGGTTGGGGAATGGAGGTGAATCATGAAATACAGCCTTTCTCAAGTCAGTGGCTGGATTAGCCCAGGTACAATTTCTGAAATAAAACTACCCTGTTCACTCCAAGTCTGATGTTTTGTTGGATATCTGCAGTAGTGAGAAAGTTCAGAGGAGGTTACTGGATTGTTTGGTTTAGTTCTTGTGGTTGAGGGGGTTGTTCAGTGGGTTTAAAAAAAAGTAAGTACAGAATATGCATTCCCATACAAATAAGTTTGAAGAAAATACAAATAAGTTTGGGAAGAAAAAAATCTGAGGAAAAGCTTTCTGCAATTAGGGCACAGTGTCTTGTTACTAAGATTATGTAAGTAGGTGTGCCATGCAATGCCTTCTGCAAGCTATTGTGCCTCCTGAAAGGTAAAAGTATGGGGAGGTTTGGTTTGATTGGGATTTTTTTTTGCTTTGGTTTTTTGCTTCTTGTTTTTGTTTGGTTGGTTTTTTTGTTTGGTTTGGGTTTTTTGTCCCTGATACCTTTCCAAAAGGTTATTTCAAAATGTCCCCCTTGGGATTTAGCTGTCTGGGTCGAACACTGAATTTATTCATAATCTGTGGTGAGGTAACTACACTGTCTTAGCTTACCTTGCTCTACTTAAGAAATACAAGCTCAGGTCTTCATTTTAGGACAAGCAGTTTTATAGGATTATTCTGATTGCCTTTTTTTTTTTTTTTTTGCATCTCTTAATTAATCAAGCTTGAATTTGCCTCCAGTGAAAGTGGGAAGCTAGAATTGTGCTCAGTATTTCAAAGGGGAGCTTGCCTGCCAGAGCCTTGTGTAAATAATATTTTCCTCTTTCCAGGAAATGCCTTGTTCTAGCTTTTGGTACAGAAGGGCTAGCAAGGGCAAGTTTATTTTTCCTCCAAACAATGCCTGTTACATCTGTTCTACCTCCTGAAAGTTGGCAAGTGGTAGGAGAGGCTTAATGCTTCTGGAAACCTGCCAAGTGAGGAGGACTGAGCTGGCAAATAGATTTACATTTTAGAGGTACATTCCCTTCGTCTAAATCTGCAGTAGGATTTATTTCAGGTAGAGTAATTGAGCTGGTTTATTGTACAGTTACAGGTTGAATAGCTACTCAGTCTGCAGTAGTGTCCTTGGGATCAGATTGGATTTGATTCCCTGTTTTATCAGACCTAACATCCTGCTGTTGTCAGGTGTTTCTACTGCAAGCCTTTGACTGTAAATATTTGAATGGAGAGAGATTGGGATATTGGGTGATGTGAAAAGTATATAAAAAATGCCAGGTCTTTGTCTGTCTTACTTTTTTTTTAACCCACTTTGTCTGTTTTGTGAGTTTAAGGGTGTAGTAGTTAATCAGCTTTGGTTATTCAGTTAATTCTAACATAGCAAATATTGTTGCCAAAACCAAGAATCTAACTTGCATGCATAGAAGCAGAGCCACTCTGGGGAATCCTTCCTTCCTGCCTCTGTGGTCCCACTCCTTTTAAGGAGCCACCACTGAGTAGATGGAATTTGGGTGTGTAGGATGGCAGCAAAACCCAAAGGCACAATTACTGATGTGTGAGATTCTGTTTGTTTTTAGTTGATGAAAAAACGAATGTGTGTATACTAAACAACGATGTGTTGATAGAAGCAGTGTTTTATAAATACTTTTAATTTTAGGCACCCAGCAGCTTGCTTGAGGCACTGGAACAGCATTTGGCTTCTGTGGAGGGAAAGAAAACAAAGGAAGTCTCTGCTGCCAGCAGGTGAGCACCCAGCGAATTACAGCAGTGCCCATACTTAAGATTTGCCATTGTCATTCTAACAGTTTTCAGGATTCAGTCATGTGCTGTTCTTGATTTTTATTCACTTCTGAATGTATCTTCCTAGAAACATAAATGAAACATCTAGTGAGTAATAGTCTGATAGCTTAGCCACGTTTGAAATGTAGGTATGTCTGTGTCTCACACAGACTTCTGATTATGCTGTAATAAACCACTGAGATGAGACCTTGTATATTATTCATTTTAGCTTCTACTTTTTTCAAGTCCTTTGATTTATAACATTTATAAGGTTGGATTTTGATACTTTTGGATTTTGATACTCTTCTTATCCAAGATAGGATGGTATTTATCTGAATTGTTATTATTTATATATTCATGACCTACATCTCAGATCATGAATTTATCTTAACCGTCTAATTAAAGTTTTTCAGCCCCTCCTCAGATCAGGCAAATTAGCATGGATGTGTTGTGCTGAAATTGTTATTCTTTGTCATGTACAGTATCAGTATGTATGAAAACATTTCTGACTGAATAATGAGAGATTTCTTTTGGCATAGACATTCTCCCGCAGAAACTTGGTAAATATTGATAAATGTATCAGGCTGAGCTATGTTCCCAATTTGCTGTCTTTCCCCTCAGATTATTTTTTTCAGAAATCTGAGGATTCACTGCCACAATATTCTGCTCATATGTATAATGCTGTGCTTTCTTTGGTGTTACATTGTGTACAAACAAGTTTTCTGTGTCTCTGACACTTGAATAACATTCCAGTCTAGTCTAGATAACTGTAAAGAGGAAAGACAACTGCCATGCTCTGCATTTTCCAGTTCCTACCCACTGAAACTCGAGGGAGTCACTCTGTGCACTTGTGCCTTTTTGTCACCAAACTGTTTTTGGGGTGTCTGCTCTTATGTACCAGAGAGTAAGAGAAGTGACTGGGGAGAAAGATGATACATGACTAGATAAGGCACTTGATGATGAAACTGTAAGTGATGTATACCTGACTGTGGGTTTTTTAATAATATTTTTTAAATTACTGTTCTTTTCAGAGCCAGTGCCCTATCCAGTGCTGTTTCCACACTTGCCAATACAGGAATGTCATTCAGCCGGATGGATGAGAAAGAAAAACAGCAGGCATTGGAGGAGGAACAAGTTAGACTGCAGGCACTTAAGGTAGGATGTTTTTATCAAGTTTTGTGTGCAAAAATTTTTTGTAACTGGGTAAAATAGTGTATGGTGATGAAGCTTGCAAGGTCACTCAGTGTTTTATGTGAGGAGTGTGAGCTGTGTAAAATATACACCGGTGCTGTGAAAATGCAGTGAAAATACCTAGAAGTAGTGAGGGATGTAAACCTGAAATTAATTTAAACAAGGGTGTTACATTGCTACATTATTATTGGGTTGCACTTTGTCATACTGATTTCTGAACATCTAAATTGAACCATGAAGAGACTCATAAAGTAGGGAGATGAGTCTTCTTGAACAAAGGTCCATGGAGCTGTTTCTCTGAGTGACTGTGGAGGGAGCCTGGAATGTGTAGCTTGACAAGAAGTGATTTACTTCTAGGCAGATATGATTAAAAAACAATCATTTAAAACATAAAGTCTGACCTTGATTTTACTTGCTTTGTTAAAACAAATGTTCTTATCTCCAATTTCAGTTATTTTTCTGTTTTTAGAACTTTACAGAAGAAAAAGTGTTTTATTATTAAGACCATAATTAAAATTTTCTTCTTTGAAAAGGTCTCCAGGACTGAAATGTTACTAAATTAATAAGACTAAAATGCCAACTGTCTCTCTCACCTTTCAGGAGCAACGATTAAGAGAAATCTCAGTAGTATCAAATTCCACTTCCACATCAGCATCCCCAAGCACTTTATCAGGAAAAAGTGTGAATACCACTGTAGCTGTTGACCTCTTTGCTGCACCAGCACCCACAACAAATAGGTGAGAGATACTTTGCTTTCCAAAAGAAACAAATTACTGCACTGACCTGTAGCTCCACAATCAACTGCAAAACTGTGATCCTAGTTACCTCTCAGGTACCTTTTGCTGATATTTTGTTGGTGTACCCACAGGAATTCTGTCAGGAAGTGCTTAATTACTAGTTTGTTGTATCACTGGTTTTGATGGGCTCATAGCAAATAAGAGAAAATGAGATAGGTAGGAGTATTCATAAAAGCAAGAATACAATGCCTGTTACATATCTTCATATTTCTCTCTCTCATTTCTTATTCAGCATGCCCAACCTTTCTAGTGATCTTTTTGATCTTCAGCCTGCATTTGTTCCAACTGTGCAAAGTACTCCAGCTATATCAACATCAGCAAGCAATGCTTGGGGAGGTGAGCTCATACATTGATTCGACTCTGTAAATGATAAGGGAATTCTTAGAATACAAGGTTCATACTTAATTGAATCTGCATCATAAACCTTACCGATTTTACATGCAAACATTCACAACAAAATATGAAATAAATAATTTGAAAATTCTGACCAACTTCCCTGAACACATAACATCAGTGTTGATGGAACAGAGGAGTGGAACTGTTCAATAAAGGGGATAGGGAGAGGAAATATAACTCAAGATCTAAGTTGAAAAACACTGGGAAATAAAACCTAAGCAGGTGTAACTGAGAAGATCCTGGACTATATATTTAAGCAATATTTAATACACTTCTCATTTAAAATTTCAGAGTAATTTCAGAGTTCTTGTAAAAAAGCTCTGGACCTCACTATCTTCACTCATCCTTCCAAAGAATGGTCAGGTTAGATGTCAGAAATGGCTTAAATGCCAAAAGAAGGGAGTGATAACACCATGGTACATATTAGTATTTTAATAGGTGGAATTGATACTCTTATATACTATTTAAAAAGTAGATTATTGAAGCCAAAAATGTAGTATCTAACTTCTTTGATATATGTTCTGTCATTCTCCCCCTCCCACCTAATGTAAAAACTTGAATTATTTTCCCTAAACAGAGAGCAGTTAGGATTTTTATCTAAAACTAAAAAGTATCTAAAATTTGTATTAAGATATCAATCTAAAATTTGTATCAACTTTGACTGATCATTAGGTAGAATGTTTACAACTTGACTTTGTCTAGATATTCTCATATTCAATCATTTCAGTCTGCTTTTCTTTTCCATTATTTGTACTCTGTATTCTTTCCTTCACTTCTGCATCTGAAAGGTCCTTTCTCGTCTTCAAATGGTTGTGTTGGTTCTCCACCTCATCTGGACGTCTTTGACATGAAGCCAGTTGAAGAAGCTGTAAAATCTGCCACCCCTTTCATCAATTCTTCTTTTTCCTCCAAACAAACAGTGGAACTGTTTAGTGGTAAAAAAACCAAACCCCATGTAATTTATTTGCAACTGGAGGTGATAATGCTTAATAATTGGGCCATGTAATCTTTTTGTGGTTTGGGCCAGTCTTCACTTTTAACAAGTGAAAATGGTGCATTAATTCCAGGTGTAGTAAATTATCTGTTTCCTTAAACGTTTACTTCTGTAGTTGAAATAAGCTATTATTTTGTTCTGCTTGCCCAGTCTAGACATCCTAAGACCTGCAGCTGATTTCTTTCAAACTGCAGCCTCCTTTCTCTTTTCTAATGGGGAATGCAAGAGTTACTTGGCTTTTCAAATCTGTAAAATAAAAAAAAAAAACCTTTAGTTTATTAGTAAAATTTCCTAATTTTTAACTGTAGACTTAATTGTTGAGTTCCCTCTTTTTCTCTTTAAAACTGATCTTATTTTCTTCTCTCTTTTTGCAAAGATGACTTTAGTGGTCATAAACCAGCATATGCTTCTGTATATCATCCTGTGACTGTTGATGGTAATTCAAGTTTTTTTTTTTTTTTCTTTTTGTTTTTTAAACTTTCTGGTTTCACTAGAATGAGTGATATTACTTCATGAGTGTATTTCATTACCCATTTTTTTTCAGGTTTTCCTCTTCATTCAGCTTCTCAGAGTACCGCCTCTTCAATTAATGTGGACTTTGATGCTGTTTTTGGAGGAAAATCTACAGCATCAGAATACAGGACTGCAAGTGGTAAAAACTGCCTTATGAGTAATTTATACCCTTCAGGCAAGAATTGCTTAACAATTTAGCATAATTGCTATTGCAGTTGGAAATTTAATAACTTAATATATTTGCAAGGTGATTATGGGCTGATAAGGGGCAATCAGTTCAGTTGTTAGTTTTTATTTACTTTTAAATTAGCTTTGACTGATTTCATTCTTCTCTAATAATTGTTTCCTCTCTCTCTGGGGGAACACACTTTGAACATGGCCCACTGGATTCTCCTAATGGGTAAGGTCGTGTTAGTTTTTCTTCTGTGCTTTCTCTTGATACATGGTGACGACTTCCCTCTGATTCCCTTCAGAGACACACTGGTTGTGTGTGTTTCTTGAAGAATACCTGAGTTAGTCTTTCTATTATGTATAGCAAAGTATTGTTAAAGTACAGTTAAAGATTCTTTTAGATTAGTTGGTACAATATAGTATTCCATGAAAAAGAAGAAGTTAAACTATGCTTCTTTCAAAGTCTTAAATCATCATGTTGAACCTTCACACTCATATTAGTGCTCTATAAAGAAAATACCTCCTTGGCCTATAGATGTAATTTATTTAATGTAATGTAACCATTTTGTTAACAGTTGCTTTTATTTTCTTTGTTTAGGTTTTAACTTCCTAGATGATGTATTGCAACCCACAGTACCACCACACAGTCAAAGAGCCACTGTAGCCAACCAGCAAAGTGGAAAAATTTTAGCAAATGACCTTGATTCTTCACTTGCAAATCTAGTAGGAAGTAAGTGTGAAGCTTTTGCAATTTACTTTCCCATTTTTTACTAAAAGCAAAACAGGCTTTTTTTCCCTCCCAAATTAAAATGCTTAAGGATTCTGTCTTCTTGTTGTCCCCCACAGATCTTGGCTTTGGAGGAACTCCATCCAAAAAGTAAGTGCTTTTAAAGTGCTTTTTTTTTTAAAACTTCACGTGACTATTGGAAAGTCTTTGGCACTAACATGGCAAGGATCTCATCTCTTGAAACAATCCAAAATAACTCAGAAGTGCATTGGGACAGTGTCAGTCACCATAACACGGCCAGCCTTAACTTTTAAAGTAACTCACTTTAAATAGTTTTGCAATTGCTGTATTTTTATTGCAGTATTTTTGTTTTTATGAAACACTAAAAAAGTTACATCAAACCCCAGTTAAACATTATATGCACAGTGCAGTACTGATAATTCACTTTTAACACGAACAGAAGCCACACACTTCAAACTTACTGGAGAAGAGATACATGAGTAATTACTCAAATTCTGAGTGTTTCTTCATAGATTTCAGCTCTGTGCATGCACAGAGGCATGTTTGGGTTTCCTGTTATGTTGTTTTACTTTAGCTGTTGCCTCTCCATGAACACTAACAACCTGGTTTCATTTTTAGATCAGATATGCAGTGGTCTCAGCCTACAGAGAAGAAACTTACTGGTGGAACAAACTGGCAAGCAAAAACAAGCACATCAACCACGTGGAACCCAACTCCCTTACCTAATATTCCACACATGGTAATTTCTGTACTGTGAAATCTCACTTCATTCTAGCAAATGCTGCTTCTCTGCTTGCATTAATTTATAAAGAACAGCAAAAGCATATGATACAAGGCTGGGGTAGCAGGGAATGCTTACAGGACCATAGGATCTTACTGAATGAGGTAGAGATTTTAGCATGCTTTATTTCTCCTCACTGAAAAACTTGTCCATTTAGGACTTACATCTCAAGTGAAAGGCAGATTACCTGTCTCAGTTCATAAATTCTTTTGGGATTGAAACAAATGATCCCAGTGCAGAAAATTCCTGATCTGCATGCTTGAGATGCTCCCACTCTCCATGATGTGTACACAAAAATTCACCTTGAAGAATCCAAAGAATGTGTTTTGAGGGAAAAACTGCTGTTCCTTCCAGCCTTTGCTCCTTTTCAGTTTTATCATGAAACACTGCTGCAACCCCTGCAAGGCACCTTAATAATGAGGTCAAGCAGCACTTTAGACTTCTGATAATGCTCAACAGCAACTTCATATTTTTAACACAGTACAAAATGTTAAGTGTATTTTTCGTTGTTAGTTAAATGAAGAATTTTCATTTCTAGGAGGGGTATTTGTAGGCAACTGACTTTTCTATGATTTTAAGAGATTTTTTTCAAGAGTGTTGTATTCATAATATATTCATAGAAATATGAATCACTTCTAAAATGTAGCTGTTTTAGAGGGAAGTAGATGTTCATCTCAGTTACACAGACACTAGGATAATTACCACATTTCCTGTGAATTTTGGACTGCCGTCTGACTTAATTTTGCAATAAGCATAGTTTTGCCTCTAATGCCTATTTTCCTTATAACTATGCTCATTCAGAATCTGAGAAGTTGAATACAGTATTAAATCCAATATTGGACTCAAAAATGAGACTAAGAAATTTGATGAGAGGGCACAGTTGTATTGCACTCTGATGTAAGATTTTTCGAGACCATACAATCTCTTTATCCCCTCTAGGTGTTCTAGAATGTGTTGTTAGAGTGCTGATGCATTTTTATTTCTGGAACATAGAGGGTACCTTAATACCCATTGATCACTGTGGATTTAAAGTTATGTTTTTATTTCATGATTTCATCAGGTCTAAGCATTTGACTGTTTTAAGCTAGGTGTCTGGTCATGCATTTTCCTAGAACTCCCAGCAATTACTGTTGTAAAGATCTAGCTCAGCTATGAGGCTCTTCAAAATCTGTGCCCCAGAACTGCAAAGATCTCAGTGTCCTGGCTGGCCTCTGGCACTCAGAGCTAACCCTCCAATGCATGTACCACTGCATCCTATCCCATACCCAAGTGTTTCACCTGGCTTTCAATGTAATTAGCACAGCTTAACAAAGCATGGCCTTAGGAAGCACATGCATTGTCGTGCCTGTGAACATAACCCGATATAAAGCTTAAAATGCTCTTCATTTTTCTTTTGTCATACTGTGATACGTGCTGACATCAGATGTTAGGATGTGGGCAGCATCGACCTGACAAAACATCTGCTGCTGTTCACTTCTTAAGCCAAATGGTCTCTGGCTTTCTTGGCTTTTTTTTCTATGCCCTTCTCTAATAATGGGAGGAAGAAGGAGCATTGCATGCCATGCCCTCTAAAAGCTTCTCACACATGTGCTTGTGCAAGCAATATGCTCAAATCTGGCTAGGTGTAGTAAAATTTCTAATTTTGCTGTAAGCTGTACAAGTGGTAACTTTCTAATCTTATTAACTTATGTCCTTGTATTTTTTTTTTCCTCACACTTTAACTGTTTTAATAAATGAGCATACTTAAAAACTGTTATGGTACTGGACTTGAATCCATCCCTTAGAATTTCCAGCATGAATACCTATTAAATAATTTTTTATCTTATCCTTTTGCTATGCCAGAATGGAGTACACTATCCTGGATATGTAAGTCAATTTCTTGTAAATACATTGGTTATCTTTAGTACTGAAAAATATGTGTTTTTCAAAGTTAGACATATATATGTTACAAAGAATGCATGCGTTTCTCTAAAATTTAGATTTTTCTTGTTTAAAGGTACCTGCTCCTATCACATACCCATTGACCACACCTCAAGTGCCTGTGTATGGAATGGTAAGAAGCATTATTTGTTTTGTATTCCTGAAAACTGAGTTGTCTCTACCAGTGGGTTTAATGAATTATGTTCAAACCATCCTGCAAATTAAATGTGTTGGCAATAGTGTGTGAAGTCTGGTATGTTTCTCACACTGCATTGAAAGAGATGACTCTGAGGTTTATAGCAGTGCTTTTTAAAAGCCTTGACTTTATTCTCTGTGTGTGTCTATATGTTTCTTCTCTCCTATACAAAAAGTTTCTTCTCACCTATGCAAAAAGATGTATCTTGTGGAAGTAGTTTGAATTTTATATAATTGTTTTTGTGGTGTTTTTGTTTTTCTCACAGGTACCTCCTCAGGTTGGAGCTGCTCCTTTGATGGCACCCCAGTCAATGATGTACACACAGCCTGGTCTAAGGCCAACAAATCCTTTTGCACCTGTTTCTGAAACTCAGGTGAACAGTGCTCTTTAATCTTGTCAAACACAGCCAAATGCTTAATGAAAGGCTTCAGGTGTATTTCTGCATGTGAAAGTGAGGGGTTCCTCAGTCAAGGGCAGCAACTTTTGCTGGTGAGGAGGCAAATTCAGATGATGGAATTGCAGGAAGCAAGGAAGAAAGTAAAAATGAGATTTTTACTTCTCACTGTTTCAATATTAAGTAAACAGGTGAAGGTATATAGGTTTTAGTCTCCTTATGACATTAGCTGGATACTGGGTTTAATCATGCTGACAGTGTTGGAAGCTTCTTCAAGGATCAGGTGATGTGGGAGTGAAAAAGGCGTGGACAAGAGATCATTCAGGCTGGAGAAACTGTACTCCTGTCATCCATAGGTCTTAATATTCTTTGGGGTTTTTTGAAAGTGCAAAAGCCTATAAACTTAAAAGTAGCAAAGCAGCCAAATAGATTCTTTATTCTAAAACACAGAGAAAGCATTTGTTATTTAAGTGTCATTAATACATAATCTTTGTTTCACAGATACAGTTTATGTAGAACCACCAAAGCAACAAGACGTGAGAACAACCAAATACTGGTAAAAAAAAGAAAAGACTGAATTTCAATCTTTCCATGGTGTATTCCTGAACAGGGCAACTGTTTATTCCCTGTATAATACAATATTATTTCGAACTGCAATGCTTTAGAGATTCTTGTTTATAACAGTCACTGCAGTGTGAAGTCATGTTTGTTTCCTGATTTTTTTTAACTGCTCAGCAGAAAACTATTTTTATTGAGGTTGGCTCAGAAGGTGCAAGCTGGATTATGATGTTCAAAATCAAGGAGAAGATTACATGATTGCTCTACAACCTTAATCATCAGTGGATTACTTGAGGAATTGACTGAGAATGTCAAAGTTATTTATTTTATTCATAAATTCTGTGGCTGTTGTAACCAAGACACAACATGAAATCAAGTTGAGCAATAAATTTTTTATGTGCTCTAATAAATACTCTGATAGAGCAATGCTTGCATTATCATAAGGCCACCATTGTGTGAAATCAGACAGCTTTTTCACATTAGACTAGCTTACAGTAATTTGCAAACTTTATAATGTGAGTTTGAAATGCTGTGAATCAACAAGACACATATTACACAGACATAGTTAAAATAATAAATTGCTCCATTGGTATGTCAGTATTACAGGGCTAAGTAAAAAGAGCCAGCAGCTGCAAGTCTGTGATGGAGTAGGGGAACCGAGTGTGTTCCAGAACAGCTCATGCAGCCTCCAGGAGCTGCCAGCAGCTGCACTTCCACAGGTACCTTGTCTGCAGGTGGCACCTCCCAGCAGGGCTCAGGGAAGAGCTGCCTTGGAGCCAGGGGCTGTTGCTGCCCCAAGCACAGCACATGGGAGTGCTTTGAGAGTCTTGGTGATAACTGCAGTGGAGGCAGGACAGCCAGCTCTACTTTCTGAAGTCCATTAGGTCAAAAGACTCAAATCATGCTGACACTCACGAACTGGCAACTATTTTGAAATTGTCCAGCTGTAGAGAATAGCTTGTGCTACTCTTTTGAAATAAGAACCTAGTTGTAAACCATATAAAAATAATTATTTTTAAATGTGTAAATACATGTAAACTTTTAGATAGTTGTTTCTTTGCTGCAGTAATCTTTTTCTTCTGTAGTAATTTCAAGGTAAAAATACTACATTAAGAAATCCAGACTCTTTTTAAGAGGAAAATCTTTAAAAACAACTAATTTAAGAAGTATTGCTGTTCACAATGGGTCAGATGTGTACAGACTTCTGGAACATATTTTGTACTTAATCTTCCTCCAGAACTGAAATTGGCTATGAAAATGCCTTATCTTGTATTTTTCACTGTCTGATTAAAAAATGATAGCATTAAAAAAACCCAGTAGTTATAATTAAGTAGATATAAGTGGGAACAGCCTTTCCTCCAGAAGTTTTGTGGCAAAATGCAATGAAAAGCTCTCCTCTAAAATTACTTCTAGTAATAATTAATATTAAACCTCAGTTTTCTATTATTACAATAGACCTCCAGCGTAGTATGTCTTTTATCTTTTGCAAAAGTCTGTAATTGCAGAAATATCTCTCACTCTCACCATAAATGCAGATAGGCCTGAGAAGCTTGTCAAACTCTCCTATAGAAAACTTCTAAATTAAGCACATTTCTCGGAGTGAGAACAACCCTTCTATTTTTCCAAATCCTTAGTTCTGTCCAAAGAGTACAAAAGTAGTATTTCTTAACCCTGTGGTAAATATTTTGCCCAGTGAATCAACACAAAAGAAACAAAATAAAACTCCTCTCCCCAGCCCTTGAAATCTGTAACTGTTTATTTCCTGGAAAATTAAACCTTGCAGTGTTCCTTGATGTATATTGATTTTGAAAGAATTTGGACCCAGTATATGGTAGTTTAATGTTCAAGTTTGAATTACAAAGGGCTTCAAGCTTTAATCCACCTTTATTAGGTTGAACAATTGTACAGTTTTAAGCCAATGAGTTCTTCAGTGCCTATAGCTGCCCTCCACATGCTGAGGGAATAGATGCCATTTAGAATGGGTCGTTGTGTTGAGGGGACTGTTTATTTAAGAAATAGTGAATTCCATAGATTCATTCAGCAGTCAAAAGTCTTGTGTTCAAATTAGATCTGTCCCTGTAGTCATAAATGTCTGGGCATTAATGGCAGAAGTGAGAGTGCTACAGGCAGGCAGTTCCTAGCCCTGTAAGCTGTTAGGTCTCTTTCTTATACTGAGTTGTATAAGTAATAACACATTATTTTAATAAAATATGCAAATAAATGACTGGCAAGCAGTATATATTTGTTATAATTTTATTTCAGAGCATTCTGAATATCTGGAATATACCTGGCTCAGAAATGGATTTAGTACTGAATAATAGCTTGCATTATGTCTGATGTGCTCTTGAGCTTTTAATGGTTCTTTTGGTCTGCTTTCTTGTAGCAAAGCTGTCTGATACCAACTTACTAGTATTTAAAAAGGAGAAACAGCCACAAAGTATGTTTAAAAAACTTTGACCTACCTTCTTTTGTTGCTTTGAAACACAACTTTAAGCTTGATCCTTGTGAAGCAAAGATCCCTTTGTACCTTCTCTCTGCACACAAGCACACAGGACTGGGTTTTGCCCAACTCTTGTGCATTTATTGGAACACATAAAATGGCAGAGTATGTGTTTAACATACATAAGAAGTGAAAACCAAGGATTAGGATGCTGTCAAGGCTTTTATGGCTATTCTCCACAAAAAAAAAAAATTTGAACACCAAGGTTTTTCTTGAGGGTGACTGTACCAGCCTGCAGAAACTGCAAACAATAGTTGTGATGAGTGAAGAGAGATGTATATAAATGTGATTTTCCTTCCAACTCATTGGATCAGAATTGTGTTCTGAATACTTCAGGAAGCTGATAGCTAAGATGTCTCTCAGTGTTTGTCTGAACAAGGAGGAAGACTTTGATTTGTGCTGTATGCTTTGCATTATTTTACTCTAGTGGGTCAGGTGAGCCTCGCTGCTGGAACTTGGTGCTGCTATGGGCAGGCTATCAAGGAATGCGCCATAGGATGACTTTGGAAAGGTGGATTGTGTGAGGCCTCTTGGACTTGAACACGTACCTCTCTAAATAACTGGGGTTTTTCTAATGTTCTCTAGATATAGTTTGACTTTGCCTCCAAGAAGTTACTGTATTTTTTTTTAATAAATTTTGGACATGTGTACTAGAAGAAGCTCTGTTCTGTGCACATAGTGGTGGAATATTTGTAAGTAAAATAACAAATGGACTTGTTTAAGAAAAAAAACAAAACCAACAGGAAAAACCACACACAAAAGTAACAACAGCAAAACTTCTGACTACAAGATTGAATACAGGGTGTATCTGTCCCCAGCTGGATATTTTGATGTGTGGCAGGGACAGGGGGAGTTACAAGTAGAATAGTATGCACTGTGGATCGGTGCTTAATTTGTACATAAAAAGGAAAACTTTGTTTGGGGTAGTTTGTATTGTAAGGATAACATCTAAAGGCACTGTATCAGTCATTTATTTCCATTGAAAAGATTATATTTTTGAGCAATGGAAACTGTACATGTTATCATTTATACATTACTGATAGCTAGGACTATAGAAAACCTGTTGCTATGACTCTGAAAATGTATCTGACTTGTCATTGATCTGTACATTGCTGCATCACTACTTTTGCAGATTCTCATGATCATTTATTTAAAGAGATTGTAGTAACTGGTACAGTTACAACAGGAATTGTAACGTCAAATCTTTCAGTATATCTCAGATGTGTATCCTTGTGATTAAGCTTAATCCCTTACCAAATGTTTGGCTGGAATCTCATTTTGGAGCAATGACAAAATAGGTGCTGGAACAGATTTCCCTCACCCCAACCCACACTTTATTTATTTAATAGGTCTTGTTTTGTATGTTATGTTTTCCCCCATAACAGGTTTGTGCCTTTTATTGGATATTTATTTAAAAGGAGCTATGATAATTTAGGTTGCTTTTTTTCAGATGTATTCTTGTACAGCTGTTCCTTTCTGTGAGTTCCTTCATTTTATAAGAATACAGAATGTGTGGAAAATATACTAGCCACAAACTGGAAAAAAAAAATCCAAGGATTTATGTTCTATGAATTTTTTAAAAAATTAGCCTAAGCACAAGACTGGCTGTGTTGATATTTTAATTGTGGAACTTCACAATTTGTTAATATGCAAATGGTTCATTTTTTAAAAACTGCTCATATCCACGTATTTGATGAAACAAGTTTTGGAAAAAAATAAACTTTGGCATATGCAAGGTATGTGTATATGTGATCATTTTTTGTGTTCTCAGGCTTAAGGCTTTCTAATAATGCCTATAAGGCATGGCTGAATTAGGGTGTTTAATTCCCTTGTTGCTCATCTGTGTTTACTTTGGAGAAGAGAAGGCTCCAGGGAGACTGTGAGCCTTGGTTGAGTTTGCCCAGAGCTGGATTCATTCCCCAGCCATCATCATTCCAGCAGTGTGGAGGGCCGCCTGGGATAGGCTAAGGCAACGTGGCTCCTGAAGGTGCTCCTTCTTTCTACATCAGAAAATTCTAGTTTTAATACTTGTATTTTTGGTTTTTTTTAAGTTTCAGAAATCTGTTTTCAGTTGTGAGCTTGGAGCACTAAATAGTTCATTGGTGTTCCATCCCAGGGCGGAGGGCCGGGCAGCAGCGCTGTGCCCATCGAACCGGGAGGCAGCGCCGCGGAGCCTCCACAAGTGTCCATTCCCAAAGGCGCTGCTCCTGCGTGCTCTGCCCGGCTTCCCTGCGCTGCGGGAAACCGGGGCAGCTGCGCTTAGACACGAGGGCGCTTCCTCCGCAGGCGGGAGCAGAGGGTGGGACACGGCAGCCAAGGCACGCGCAGCTCCTGCCACCCCAGGGACCCCGCTGCCGGAGCCTTCCCCCTCCTGCCGGCCCTTCCCGGAGCCCTTCCCCTCCTGCCGGCCCTTCCCCTCCTGCCGGCCCTTCCCCTTCACCCCGGAGCCCTTCCCCTCCTGCCGGCCCTTCCCTGCGCCCCGGAGCCCTCCCGCTGCTGCCGGCCCTTCCCGGAGCCCTTCCCCTCCTGCCGGCCCTTCCCGGAGCCCTTCCCCTCCTGCCGGCCCTTCCCCTTCACCCCGGAGCCCTCCCGCTCCTGCCGGCCCTCCCCCTCCTGCCGGCCCTCCCCGGAGCCCTCCCGCCGCTGCCGGCCCTTCCCTTCCCCCTCCTGCCGGAGCCTTCCCCCTCCTGCCGGCCCTTCCCTTCCCCCTCTGCCGGAGCCTTCCCGCTCCTGCCGGCCCTTCCCTGCGCCCCGGAGCCCTCCCGCCGCTGCCGGCCCTTCCCCCTCCTGCCGGCCCTTCCCGGAGCCCTCCCGCTCCTGCCGGCCCTTCCCGCCGCCGCCCCTCCTCCCGCCGCGGGCGGTGCCGGCGCTGACGCGGGGCCGGCGCGTGGCGCACGCCGCGCACGCTCCGTCCGTTCCCAAATGGCGGCGGCCGGAGGCAGCGAGGCGGCGGCGGCGGGCGGGAAGCGCGGCCCGCTCGGCATCCCTGAGGCGGCGTTCGTGGTGAGCGGGGCCGGCAGCCCTGAGGCGCTGTTCCCGGGGAGAGCGGCTGGGCACCCCCGAGGAGGCGTTCGTGGGGAGCGGGGCCGAGGAGCGAGGGCTGCGTTCCGCCGGCCGGGCCCGGCCCCGTGAGGCGGCTCCTCGGCGGGCGGGCGGTACCGGGCGCGGGTGGCGGAGGCGCCTCACGGCCGCAGCCGCGGGCCTTTTCCCGGGGAGCCGAGCCGGCGCGTCCGGTCCCGAAGCTGCGCGGTGCTGCTGCTGCGCCGGGCGGGCCGCGCCCCGCCGCTCCTGCCCCGCCAGAACGGGCCTGCTCCGAGCGCCTTTCCACGCGGCTTCGTCTCTTAATCAAGTTCTACACTGCTGAGAAGCTTCGCTTTTTAGAAGCGCCTATGTGTTCTTGAAAAACAGCAAATGTGTATCTTCGGAAAACAGGCCGAACTTGTTTATCCAGCTTAAAAACCGATGTACTGAGGGTTTGATGGTTCTGATGAGAGGTTGAAAAGCAGGAACCAGTGACTTACGCAGTGAAATAATCTCACAATCATCTATTGTCCACTTTCAGTCTTGGTACACGGTCTTGATTGCTGTTTTATTTCCTTTGATCAATAACTATTGATCACAGTGGCTGTATCTAGCTGTCTTGGGGATCTCGGGAAGTGTTGGGTATTAGATGTTCTTCATCTGATATAACTGCTTTTATAGGAATACATTTGTTTGGTGTTTGTAGATGTAGTGCTTGTACTGCTGATGTGTCTTGTTTGGGCAAAGGACTTGACCAGACAGGTACAGTGCATTTACCTTCAGTGATCCTGTTCCTCCTTTTCCTTTAAGGTTTTTTAACAATTGAGATCTGGCAAATCCTTACTGAGCTGGAAAACCATTGCTGCTTCCAGCCAACTTCCTTGCATACCTCATGAGAGACCAGCATAGGTGAAAGTGAAAGGGAAGGGCCGTGTCTTCAGCTGCCCTGTGAGACCTCACTGATCCTGACAGAGGAGAACCTGTGGTTTCTGCTGACTCTGCAGTGCAGGTGGCCACCCAGGCAGGAAGCAGGACATAAACAGCCTCAGCAAACACTTTAAGGGCACCTGTCACATCCCTCATTCCGTGCTGGGGGCTGCCTTTGTAGCTGTTGGGTTTGGTTCCATGTAGTTTCCTTTCAGTACCTGTGTTTGAAGTATCCTATGTGCTGTATCATGTGGTATCAAGAGTACTGGGGCTGTGCCTTAGTCCTGTGCTTCTCTTCAGTTCTTCAAAACCTTGTGGATCTTCATAATCTTTGGATTTGAACATCTTGGAAGCTTCCTAATTCTGGCTCTGATCAAATGCAGTTGTATCTGCAGAAGACATCTTCAATGGTGATTGTAGAGTACTTGGATGTAGATGTTAAAACAGACTTTCTTTTATTCAAAATAAGGCTACACTGAGAAGTTGTAATGGTATTCTGCTCTGCAGAGTGAAAATACTGCTCTCTTGAGCGTTGGTTTTACTAGAGCTTTTTTTTAGTTCAGAAAATAGGTTTCTATTTCAAAAACATTTAAAGACTTGCTGATCTCTTGCTTAGCATTTCTCCTGCCCATGCTGCATGGGCAGTCTTACTGTGAATCTCCTCTTCAGAGATGTTTTCTGTAAGTGTCTTGGTTCATTAGAGGTTCCTCACAAAATTTATGGCCTATGTCTTCTCTGAGGCAGTTTTTCTGTACACTGTTTTCTCTCTCCAGGTTTCAAATGATGTTAAGCACTCAAAGTAGTGTTAAGATACAGGATTTTGCTGGATAACAAACTCCTAAAACAGAAGTTTCAGCCATGGTGGTTTTGAGCTCTTGCCCAGACATTTCCAAATAAAATGCCTTCTTTGTTCTGCCTCCTTCAGCAGGTGTGAGGATGCAGGGCTGCAAAGACGTGTCTCTTGGCATGTTCTCTGCACATGCCCCAGGTGATGAAGCTCTCTGCAGAGTGAGGGCCTGCAGCTCTTTATTTGGGTCATCACTCAGAAGAGAACCGGAGGGACATGTGGGACTGCACTACCCTGCTGCACTTCAGGGCTTCTGCAGAACATTCCTGTGGCTTGGCTTGAAGTTTGCAAAATGGTGCTTTGCCAGTGAATTTTCTTCCTAAAAAGATATAGATGAGTTTTGGCAGGTCCTTGCAGAACCTGTAAGTGTTGTTAGAATTCTGCAGAGGAGGTGCCATGGAATACACCACAAAGTGAGGATCCTAATGGCTTTGGCAGCCAGCTGTGCCTCAGAGCTGTTCTGGTCAAGCTTAAATAAGTGACTGTGCCCCAGCCTTGCAGATGGGGAGGTGGGACAAGAGCCTGACCAGCAGGCTTGGAAGCCCCAGCTGGAAAACCTTGGGGGTGAATCTTAGCTCACCTTGACCTGGGACGTTACTAGTGCAAGGAGATCACCAGTATACAGGGGGCCTGGAGTAACTTCTGGATTCACTTCTCAGCATCTGTTTCAGGAGGATGTGGATTGTGTCCTGTCCCTGTGCACTGACAGATGGGAGCTGAGGCAGAGCTGGGTGCCAGGCACGGTGTGAGGGGAGCTGCTTCCACAAGAGGGAGTTTCATTTCACAGCATCCTCGGGCCTCCCTTCAACAACACTTTCTCAAACCTAATCCTTGTTTTCTTTGTTGAAGGCTTCTCTGGGAGCTTTATCCAGAAGCAGGAATGCTTCCTGGACTGAAGTAGCTTGAGGCAATTTTCAGGCAGTCTGAGGTGTGGTCTCTTGAGTTTGGATCCACCACCTGGACAGTGCTACCTGCTGTGGGTTGTGGAGTTCCTGTTCTGCTACAGCTTTCCTTAATGACAAGGAAGGCAAGGACTTCTTACCAGATTCAGTAATTTCCTAGTAAGTTTCTTTAGCCAAGAGAGTTAAGGCATCGTCAGGAGGGGGAGCAGCTCCATGTCTGATATCACTTTAGTAACATTAGAGTCTTTTTCTGGTGTCAAACTTCTGGAATGGAGACGCCAAGTTCAAAAGGAGGAGCTGAAGAGGCCTGTGGTAGGGTTTCTGTCAGATTTTGCTGAGCTTTGTAGGCAAGGGCAGAACTGTGGGGGAGTTGGGGTCATTGGAATTATGTGTGTATGTGGTGGCCAGGCCAGGAGCTCGTGGCTGATCCCTGGCCTGATGTACCTTTGAGAAGCTGGGAACACTGGTCCCCAGCAGATGAACTGCTTCCTGGGGTTCTGAAGGAGGCACATGCCAAGGTTGACATCCCTGCTGGCTCAGGCCTTTCTTTGGCAGCTTTTCCTGCCAGTCCTGTGGCTCTCACTGTCAGTTGATGGTAAGACTGGCTGGAGTTTTCTCTAGAGGTTTCTGTGGCTTCCTGCTAACTGTAGAAGGAGCTTTTGAAACAAGGCTGTTCACTTCCATAGTGCCTGTCTGAGCAGATCCCTCATTTTTCCCCCCTTTGCATCTTTTTCTGCCACAACACGCTTGATCAGGCTCTTTTCGTTCATCAGTTTTATCCAAAATAGTTCATAATGTGGTTAGCCACAGACAAGCATTATCCCTGCTTTACAGGTAGGAAACCCAGGTTTAGCCATGCTCCAGGGATACCCACCCCTGTAAGGTGTCACTTGACATCAGCCAGGACTGAAAGCACCACTAACCCTGTTCTCAAAAATATGGTTATGAAGTGATCCTTGCACCTATCCCTTAGTTCCCTACAAAAAAAAAAAACAAATGTAGGGAGGGGGAAATGAAGAGACTAAGACACAAAAAGCTTTTGTACTCCAGTTCAGAAAAGAAGTTTGTTTACATTTCAGTCACCCTCTAGAAAGATGGTAGCATGTCTGTGTCTAGGACTTCCATAAAACTCTTCTAACACTGAGGGTTTCTTTCTCCCCTTAAAGGAAGATGTAGAGTCTTTTATGAAACAACCTGGAAATGAAACAGCAGATGTAGTTCTTAAGAAGCTGGATGAGCAGTATCAGAAGTATAAATTTCTGGAACTTAATCTTGCTCAGAAGAAAAGGAGGTAAGTTGTAATTTTTGCAGATTTGGGAAACGTTTAGCACAGTTCTGTGTTTTTTAAAATAATAAGTCTAGTGGCCAGGAAGGCCGTGGGGATGTCAGTGCCTCTGCCAGGGCTGCTGGGGAGAGATGCCCTCAGCTCTGGAGAGCTTTTGCTTGAACAGTGCAGAGTCCTGTGGCTCCCACTGTCAGAATAGTCCATGAACCTCAGAAGAAACACACTTGTTTTGTTTTACCTGCAGTGGTTTCCACCTGTATGTGTGCTGAGGTTTCCCTGTCCCCTGGGAGATTACAGCTATGCAGAATGTACATTTTAGTACAAGGGGCTCTGTTACTGTTACTGTGTCTTGTTCCCATGTGAAAGCTGAGTGCGTTGCTGAGCTTCCAAAGCCAGCCAGCCTCGGTGCTGTGAGGGGCAGGTGAAGCTGGAGCTGAGCTGCCTTTACATGCCATGTCTTTCAAACCTGCGTTTGTAAGCTGGAAGAAGCTGTTAACAAGTTTTAAAATGGAGGGTGGATTGTATAATAAAACTGATCACTTGTTTAGGAAACTGTGTCTCTGTAAAATAATAAATTATGACTGTTGTTAATTCACAGGCTAAAAAGTCAGATTCCTGAAATTAAACAGACATTAGAAATTTTAAAACACATGCAGAAGAAAAAGGTAAATTATTTTGAATATCTAATGAGTATGAGAAAAGCTAACTACTTTTCCACCCTAACAGAACACATTGCAAGAAATGTTTTGGAGAGCACACTTAATATGCCTTTATAAATAACAGAATTATTTTTAAAGGTATGTAGTACTTTTTGAAAGCTAGTTCAAAAAAGTTAATGTTTGTAATGCAGACTTCATTTTTAATAGTGTATAGATTGCAGCTAAGCTTTGACTTCATCTCCATTCTTTATAGAGATTTCTGTATTGTTTTTAAAGATATCTTTTGAAAATGTATTGTTCTTGGAGCTCTAACTTTAATGTTGAAGTAGTTATGTAGAATTCCACACAAGTAAATACTGTATCAATGGCAGAAAGCAGAAAAGTGTGCTCTTTATTCTAAGTTTTATGTCTTTAACATGTTTCCAGTGAAAATAGCAATTGTAAGTTTTATCATTTGTCTTAAGGATTCCTCACATCCAATGGAAACCAGATTTTTACTGGCAGATAATCTTTACTGCAAAGCTTCAGTTCCTCCTACAGATAAAGTTTGTTTGTGGTTGGGGGTAAGTAAAATGGAACTTTCTCTGAAACTGTTTCAATAACTTATAAAAGGATTGTGAAAGAGAGTTTTGGTTGTTGTCTCCCTGGCTGTGGTGGGCATGATTCTGTTGATGGGTGCATGGTGGTGCTGCACCCTGGCAGCAGAGCACATCTACCAGACACAGTGCGTTGGTGAAGATTTCTTGTTCCATTCTATTTCGTTCCTGAACAGTAAGACTTCAGAGAATTGTCTTTTTGCTGGGTTGTTCTTTCAAAAAAGCTCATTTGTGTTTCCCTTATAATTTCTGTCACTTTTTGTTTCAAATTAATGCCATTGCCTGGCATTTGAATGTGCCCAACAAAATAACTTAGTTTGGCAAGTAGCTTCCCATCTTCTCTATGTTATTTGTATTCAGCATCTTGCTTTCCCTTTTCGTGCACCTTTTCAGGGAAAGATGGGATTTCTGTTACTCACAGGTATCTGCCAGCATTTAGAGTGGACTTTGCACTAAAGCCTGATGGGATCAGCGTTCACAACCCAGATTCCTAAGTACTTAAGCACTATCAGGTTGGAGTATTTTGTATTTAGAGGCTTCATTATATGTGGAGATTAACCTACTGATGCTTATTTTGAGACTTCTAAATCATGGATGTTCCTAAATCCCAGTGTTGGCTGCCAAACAAAACCTCTTGGTTAGAACAGAAACACTGTTGACACATGAACTATCCAGACTAACTGGACAGTTGCTACCAACCTTTCCCACTTCTATCATAAAAAGAAAAAAATTTTCCTATGCCTGTTGCTATTAGGAGACTGTCTTCAGAGTTCACAAATACTGACTTTCATGGAACATCCCAGGTTTATTTTCTAACAGAACATCAGAGAAGGTTCATCTTATTGACAGTTCACACTGAAAAGCTGAAATGAAATGCCACACACAATTCATTTTGTTTAGGTGTTCTTGGCCTCCTGCCTTTGTCCTGCTTGTTGCCTACACTCTGTAGGCTGTGCATGTCACTGTTACTGGGGATCTCTGTGCTCTGCTTGCTTTTAAGAACAGATTTTCCAGCTCTGGCAGCTCATGTAGTCTTCTCTGGGATCCTGTCAGGCACAGACTGGCTCCATTCTTGAGAAGGACAAAGCTTCACTGGTACATTTTCACCTGATACTGCTACTGTGGTAGCTTCTTACTGAAACAACCATGTGTAGATTAAAAACCATCACCACAGCATCAGAGAGGACTTTTATACCTGTTGTATATCTAATACCTGTAGTAGCTCTTGTTGCTGACAGTGCCAGCAGTTTGTCAGCATTCCACACAGAGGTTCATCTTGAATCCAGCAGGTGCTGCTAAGAAATGTAAAGTCTCACTTTTCAAATACAGTGAGGATGAGATGCTAATACCTGCAAGGCTGAATGTGATCCACAGGGGAAGAAATCATTTCTTGCTTAGCTATAGGAAGAGAACTTAACTTTAAGTCGCTAGGGAAATTTATTACTCAGGTACTGAAGGGCTGGAGGCCTGAAGTGGATTTGGACATTGCCTGAATTGTCCTGAATCTTGTCTTGGCCTGTCAGGACAGTTTGTTGCTAACGGGATTTGAACAACAGCCTAAAGTATGCTTGGTGGGGCTTAGCCCTTACAATGCAAGAGCAAGAGCTTTAATCAATCTTTGTTTTTTAGGCCAATGTGATGCTTGAATATGATATTGATGAAGCTCAGGCTCTGTTAGAGAAGAATTTGTCAACAGCCACAAAAAACCTCGATCTTCTAGAGGAAGACCTGGATTTTCTCAGAGATCAGTTCACCACTACAGAAGTCAGTATCCTTTTCATTCATGTAGGGGAGGAGATGGATGTGAAAGCCAACATCCAGGTGATGACCAACTTTCTCATGTGTTTTTATTTTCGACTGGCTGCCTCAAAATTCTGTAGCACCTGTGAACTTTACTGTCCTAGCAATGTAATGGAACATCGTGTTTGCAGGGCTTAGTTGGAGGTTGGTGTGTGAGAGGTAACAAAACTTGTGTTTATGTCCTCATGAAATCTACTGCAGTTGTTGCACCCCAGACTGACTCCAGAGTGAGTTGGAAGCAGGGATTGCTGCCCAGGTGGCCACCTTAAAGCACAGTGACCCTTCCTCTGGAGCATGTGAACATTGTTGCCCATCACACCCTTTGCAGCTGCCTCCAAGCAGCACAAGCCCTGCTGCAGCAAGCAGCAAGCAAGGGACTGGCTTGGGCTGTGCTCAGTGGTTTTTAAATTTCTTTATACTGTCATGAACCACCTCCTGGGTGCATGGGGTTGGTTTTTATACTTTCTAGTTAAAAACTATTTCAATGAGTGTGGCCATTAACTGAAGCATTAGATTTAGTTTAATGAAGGCACAGCTTCTTGTTCTTTCAAGTTGACACTTGAGCTGTCTTAAGTGCTGCAGGAGTTTGGGATGCCTGAAAGAGGCAAATACAGCTGATAAGGGCAGCTTGACTGAAATCAGCAGATTAATTAGACAAAACTAAAATCGTGTTTCTCTGCAATATCTTGTTGGAGGTTTTTAAAGTAATGATACGAATACTGCAGTTACCAACAGTTACCAGTGTTCCCGAGAGCTGAAGCTCTGCACCAAGTCAGCCCTTTCATCAAATGGTTTCTATACTGACTGTTGTAATTAAGTGGCCAGCTCTGTAACCTGCTCTTTCTCCTTTCTTAAGAATATTTTTTTCTCTTTTCTGATATCATGAGCTGTTTCCTTAATTCCACACCTTCAGATATGGCTAGAGTTTATAATTGGGACGTAAAGAGAAGAAACAAGCAAGACCCATCCGAAAACAAAGCATAGTTTTTCCAATTTTAAATGTGGTTTCAATTTCCAAGTATTTTTTATTTAAACACCCCCCAAAACCTCATTCAGGACTGAGTTACTTTCAGCATTTCAGTAAATGGTAAAATATATAAAAACTAATGGTGAGCACCATTTTATTTATTTGTAAACTCAAAATTTGGTTTCATGCATGCTTCATGAAATGAATAATTTGAAAAGGCACCACACAGTCCAGCAAAGGATGTAGTATTTTGAACAGACTGGTCCATCATAAATAAATTTCTACCTGAAAGCCTGTCTGAAAAGCTGAGGGGCATGTATGGAATGGAGTCTGATATGTTCACAGGCTAAGGCAGTGCAGGGTTTTTCTTTTTCATCTCTCTGTAGCTGATGGAGTTAACTTTGACTTGGGCTGAGAAGATGTGCAGCTGTAATGTTCTAGGGAACAACAAAAATAGAGTGGAATCCTGGGGTTTGTTTCGCTTTCAGTCAGTTAATGGCAGCACCAGTCTGCAGGCATTCCTGGATACCCACTTTGGATAAACTTGTAGTAGCTGGGTTAGCTAACTGCCTGTTACTGAGCTCTCAGCACTTCACTGCAGCAGTTTGTGATTTGTCCTCAGAGCAGTGGGAAAGGAGTGAGCAGCACAGGGATGTCAAGCCTGCAGGTCTCACCCCTTGTTTTTCATACGTGTGCCCACGTTGGTTATTTTGGGGAATGCGTTGAACAAGGACCCAAGAGCCCCACAGCTTGTGAGAGCCTCCCAGTTCCGCCCCCTTGGCCCAGATGTCCAGTCCAAGTATCTGCCACAGCCTGCCAGGTGGTAAAACCTGTGTTAGATCAGGATGGCTGACAGGACCATGACCTCTGGTGGTACAGTTGGATTATTTTTTTGGTCCTTACAAAGCCTTGTGAGATTGTTGCCTCTTCCTTTGCAGTTTCTTTCTAAAATGAAATGCTCAGTGGTGATGTCAGTGGCTAATAATCACATTCTGTGACTGAGAGTACAGGTTTCACTGCAAAATAAATGCAAATGTTAACTGGTCAATCTTCATGTAAGAAACAATATACCTGTAAATTTTTTGTACTTTTATTTCATGATATTAAAATAGTAAAACTAAACAGTTGTGGCAAACAGCTGTTTTTGTGCATTTTTCTTTGTCTGAAAGTCACGAATGTGATGTGTGATCTTCTGTAATGTTTCCCTCCCTTGATTGGGGGGGGGGGGGGGGGGGTGAAAAATTCCGTGGAAGCAGCAGACGTGAAAAGTGTGGCTGCTGGATCGTGGCGTGAATGAAAGGAGGAGTGTGAGTCAGCACATCTGAATTGGTGACTGAAAGCAAGTGATTTACCAGTACTGTGCCTGTCAAAAAGTGAGCTGCAGGGAAGGGCAGAGAGCAGGTAAACCCTTAGCACTGGTCACCAGTGAGGGCCTGGGCTCGTCTCTTCCTTCCCCAGGGCGATGCTGTTGTTTCAGTGTCTGGCTGCAGCAGAGGAACGTGGAGCCCTGCCTTATTCTCCAGCAGGTATCTGCTGCAGCAGCAGGATGTGGCACTGCTCAGGCCAGAGACTGCTGCTTTCCATTTTCTTTTTCTAGCATCAGCAATGATGGAAAGGCAGCTGCAAACACAGCCTGATTTCTCTTACAGTTTTTTTTTCAATTTGGATTAATGAGATCCCAACAGGCTGTGCTGCTCCCCCCCCCACCCCTGGCTGGTCCTAAGGCAGCAATTGCCTGCCTTTGTTGTGCACAACTAAACGACCAGTTAAGCATTTTTGCACAGCAAAAGCAGAACCGAGCAAAATCGGCGCTGTGTGCCACTGCCAGGAAGCTGCTGCTTCGTGTCAGAGGGGCCAGGGCGCCAGCCTTGGAGCTGAAATGGCTCCTGTGTTGAGGGGCCTGCTTCCTGGGAGATGGCTGTGGCGATCATACTCGGGGTTTGGTGTTTGTGTGTTTGATGAGAGGTGAGTAAGAAACCCCAGAACTCAGAGAGGAGCTCCGTGACTAATCCTTGCCTAGGTCTGCTCTGCCACCAGACCCGCAGAGGCCTGGAGAGGCCAAGGCTGTGGTGGCTGCAGCTGCGGGGAGCAGGGGGCAGTTTTGTCTCGGAGCAGCTGGTCTGGTTTTTCTCAGCAAGGCAGAGGCCAGGTTCTGCAGTGAGGCAGGCCCTGCAGGGAAGGGTGTCCAGTGGCTGTGAGGCCTGGGAATGGTGGATCCAGCCCTGGCTGCAATACAGAACAGGGACCACACTGAGAGAGAATGGGTGGGGGGAAAGGGAAAAAAAAACACCAAAGTTTCTTTACAAGTTTTGAATTTCACATTATCACATAGTAACCATTTTGCTAAATACAGGCATATTTTCAGTCACATACAGACAGCTAAATACAGCATTATTTTCACATTTCGTTACAGTGCATAACAAAGCGAGGACAGTGTAAAGTACGCTTTTATTCTGGAGGTTCTGAGCAAGTTCAGTTTAACATGCAGATTGTTTGTAACATGTGGTAGAGACCACAGAAAGTTAGCTTTTGCTTTTTTTTTTCTCTTTTTGTCCTAGAGTATAAGAGCTCCTGACCTTTTACCCTGTGAGAGGTATCACCACCTGATTTCTTAAAGTCCCTCTAAGTCAAAGCATTAAAACCAGTTGTTAGAAAAGAATTCTTAGCATATCCAATAAGTTCTTCATCTTAGAAAAAACATTCCAAATTTTGTACAGATGAATCTACATTTCCTATATTTTAATAAGCTGTCTAGAAAATGCAAGGAATTAGAAAAAGATGTAGATAATGATTTCTCTATCATTTAATATAACAATTTATTAACTCTTAAGTAGTTAAGACATGTACATTTTATTCTGTACTGTTTCTCTTTAGAATTACAACACTTCTGTATTTAAATTGAAGATTTACTCTGAAGGCCTGAATGCACTTACTGGCTTGGGCTTTCTGGAATTTCTCCCTGGAAGCAGTAACAGGGAATGTCTAAAACCCATTAAATAAAATATTGTCTTTCTCATGAAAAGTGATCTTTCCCCTCTGGCCAGGCTCTAACACAGGGAAATATAGAATGTGACTATTGCTAAAACGTCTGATCCAATTCCTCACTGCCCCTCATGTCACACGCTGGCTCTGTGCCCTTGGGGCTGCTGCCATCCTCAGCCAGACCCCCCCAGACACCCCCAGTGCCCAGCAGCAGCTGCTAGGAGGACTTCCCATCCAGGGAACAAAGAAACTGACCCTTGGGTCCTGCCTGTCCTGCCTGTGTGAAATGCAGCTGACGGAGCTGGTCTGAGCAAACCCTGCACTCTGCCCTGCCCAGTTCCTGGGCTGCTCCCTGCACCCACCTTGCCTCACCCAGAAGCAGATTTTGTAAAGGGCATACTTTTTAACCTTCAGGGCACTCAACTCAACCACAAGTCCTTGGCATTCACTGGCGTTTAGCAGGAGGTGTGGGATGCATTCACAGCCCATTGAAGCAGTGACAAGCTCACCAAGAAGTGCCAGGCCACTGCCCCCCCCCTTCCTGGCATTTGCTCCCCATGCCCTCCTAGCAGGTGCAGCGCTGCTGCTCCCCTGCAGAGCCCAGGAACAGAAATTGTTCCTAGAACACCAAAAACAAAAGTGTTCAGGCTTTGGGTTGTTGGGTTGGGTTTGCTGGGGGTTTGGGTTTTTACAGCTTCAGTATGGGAACCATATTTTTTTTCTTAATACAGACCTGCCCGTGTGCTGCTGCAAACAGTGAGAATAGGCTTAGGAGGAGAAACAGTCTGAACTCAACAGCAATCAAGACCTGTATTTCTGTAGACAGGGAAGATTAAAAAGCTGTAACAAATATTTTCCTTTTCTCTACTCAGAGGCCAAAAATAAACACTAGATGCTTCCTGTGGCTTTTACCTAATCCCCCACTCCTGCCAATTGCAGTTTGGTGTATAAAGCTTTCAAACACAAGTAAAAAAGTCACAATAGTTTTGTTTGTTCAATAGGCTGAAGTTCCCTAATTTACTACAGGAGCACAGTCACCCCATTGCACTTCAAAAGCTTGGGTTAAAATTTGGCAGAAGCAAAGCTTTTAAGTGGTGAATGGCATTCCCAGAAGACATCCACCTACCTACAGCTTTTGTGACATGGCTGCCATCCCATGATGGCCAGCCTGAGATGGATCCTCTTTTGTCAAACTAAAACAATGAGGAAAACAAATTTTACTCTTGAGTGTGTCTTGAGGCTTTCCTTTCCACCTGCTCAGATACTCCTGCTGTGTGTTCCACCTTCCCAGTGCCAGTTCTCTTCCACAGAGGCCAAGACAGAAAATGACACTTTAACAGCAGAAAGTACCAATGGAATCTGTTGCTTTCAATGCTATTTAACTTCTTTAAGAGCTAATCTCATCTTTTAGGATGTCTGATGCACCTGAGTTAAGCTTTTCAAGTTTTTTATTTTGTTGGGTTTCTTTTTTCCCCTCCCTCCTTTCCATCCCTCCTTGTGACCTGGCTGGTAAGGTGAGCACAGTGCTGTTACTGAGACGAAAATGGTGTGTCCCACCTGGCTGCAACACCCCAGTCTTAAGACATAACACCTGAGGACATGGTTCTCTCTTTATGCTCTTGATCACTTAATTATACTGGAAAGCCCTGAACTTGGGGTACTTTCAAGGTACTCACCCAGGCACTAAATGAGTAAAAACTGCATTGAGTAATCTCTACTGCAGCAAGAGTTGACACTTAGAGTCTTGGTTCTGCACAGCAAGAAAAACACTGTTAAGGGAGGAATAATTTAAATTTTAATTAAATAACTACTGTTTTTCTCTTTAAATCCCACAAAATATTCTTCGCTATTGAACTAGGTTCAAGAACATAAGAAAGAAAACTCAGAAGTGTGCATACCATGTCAGTAAACTCCTGTGGAACTGACCTTATGAGGAAATGGTATCTGTGCTGCCTTTAGACCTTCCTGGAAAGAAACAGCTGACACAAACCAAAATGTCCTCCTGCTTTCTCTCTGTCTGCCTGTTCGTCATTTGACTGAGTATCCATCCTGTGGCTCCAAAAGCCAGCAGGGAGCTATGGGTTTACTTAAAAGAGAACATGTACAGTACCCTGGCATGTACCAGCCCATTCAGCTCTGTATGCCCTCTCCTGTCTTGTGCAGCCCCTCATTTCTGCTTCTTGTCTCCTTACAACATCCACATGCACCCTTACTCACTCTCCTTCAGGTTCGTAGCCCCCAGTTCTGAAAGGTTATTTGGAACAGAACATTTCTTTCCAGGGTATGCCCTGGTGTCCAAAACAATGTGGGAGGCTGTTCACAACGGGAGTGTTGCTCTCCCTTCTGTCACACTGAGTTCACTTAGTAAAGAACGTTTGGTTAGTAGAGTTCATCACCACTCGCCTCTCTAGAGGAGCTCAGCACAGGCACCGTCTATCTGATTTCACCACTTCTTCTGAAGAGTGCACTACATTCGGGACAAACCCGCTCTTTACCCCTTCCCATCCCTCCTGGATTGAAATGTCCCCCCTTTTCACCAGCTCGTATATATCACGAGTCAGATCAGTGAAGGCCTTCTCCACGTTAATGGCATCCCGAGCTGAGGTCTCGATGTACTTCATGCCATAGGCAGCAGCCAGTTTCTCCGCCTCGTGCCTGGTCACTTGCCGCTGCGTGTCAAGGTCACACTTGTGACCTACCAGAACAAAGACGATCTGGTATGGCTGGACGTGCACCTTGGTCTCCTCCAGCCACTCGTGGACGTTCTGGAAAGACCTGCGGTTTGTAATGTCAAAGAGGAGGAGTCCTCCAACCGAGTTCCTGTAGTAGGCTCTGGTGATGGACCTGCAAGCCAAGGAGCCACAACAGTGTTAAGTTACAGCTGTCTGAATATTTGTCCTTTAAGAAAGCAGCATTACCAACACCCTGTCTACCCTGCAGAATACAGGGCAAGAGAAGGCCATTCAGGCAACGTCTTAGAACTTCCAGGCTGTG
>QUSF01000018.1:3587869-3727339 GCA_003676055.1 Chloebia gouldiae | reverse complement strand
GGGATGCGGGCTGCAGGCGCGGCCGGCGCGGTGCCGTGATGCAATGGCGGCCGCGCGGTACCGCACTGCCGGGAGGAGCCGCCAGCCCCGGAACGCGGCGGTGCGGGAGCCGGGCGGGGCGGGGCGGGGCGGGACCGTGCGGGGCGGCGGGGCCGGAGGGATCCCCGGGACCGGGGGAAGCTGTGCTGAGCCCGTGGCCGGGGAGAGCTCATCTTCCTCTGCGCTTCGCCAAGGGAAAGGGGGAGTCGAGCAGCGTGCGCAGCATCTTTCTGTGTTTTAAACCCGAGACTAATTTCTGGAGAGTTTCAGGCTCCTCACTGCTGCACTGGGGGCTTCGTTCCCACGGAAATCTACCGGCAGAGCCAAGTGCTCCTGGCACTTCTGGAGAGCCCCCAGGGTCACCTCGCACCAGCCTGTCTGGAAAGGCACAGGGCTAACAGGAGGCGTGTTACTCGCGAAACCCAACAAGTACACATGCTCACACATACGTGTCTGTATATATATAGTGTGTGTATATACGATGTGTGTACAGTCTCAAGAATTAGTAATTACGGACATTAAATACCCAGCAACTTAAATACCACAAGTTTCAAACCCATTTTCGCGCACTTTGCTGGAGTGGGTGCTGAGCTCGGCGGGTGAAGCGCGGTGTTCACTGGCCCGGGCGGCCGTGAACATCTGACAGGGCAAGCACAACCTCGGACTGCCGGTCCCAGTTTTGCCCGGCCTGTCCCAAACAGGGAGTGTCACTGCCACGGCAGCACACAGCCGCTCTCCCCTGGCTCCATGGGATATGGCCAAGTTTGAGCACCTACTTTTAAATTTCTTGCCAGAGCAGAGTTTTTATCTCCGGAAGGGAAAATTGGCATTTATAGTATTAAAAACAGTGAGAAAAATGTCTGTATTCAGTCATATAAAGAAAGGAGGAATATTGGCACTTTTTAGAAATGTATTAATATGTTGGTGGGTTTTTTAAAAATAAAGATTGTTTCATTAAAAGCTCCTCCTTCATGACCACTATTGAAATAAATGCATTGAGAGTGCCTGTTATATTCATTAGGTCCTCAGAGAAAGGACATTTTATATAAGCATGAGACAGTTAACCACCATGTAAATTGGACTAGGACTTTAGAGAGACCATTTCAAGTCTTGAGGAATAAATGGCAAGGAACTTTTAAAATATTCTTTGAAATATAATCTATTTATTAAAAAATAACAACACCAAAAGATTCTACTTTAACATACCTCAGAACAGGAAAGAAAATTGATGGAGCAATCTACACAGCAACAGCAACAGCGCAACAGAAAAATATTAAACCTATAAATCCAAGTTAGTGGTACATTAACCAGTGACTCATTGCCAGCGAGGCTTTGTGGGGATCTGGTGCACTTTACTGAATGATTTCTGAGTACTCCAAGCCCATTAGTTGAAGCCCACAACCAATTGTGGTTTCTCTTCAGTGTTTTTCTCTCCTCCCCGTGCGCTCGCACACACAGTTGCTCCATTCCCTTTCTTCCACAGGTCTGGCTGTGCTCAGGCAGGCACAGGGCACTTGGTAGTGCCCTGTGGGTCACCAACAGCAGCACCTCCAGATGCAGCTCCAGGCCCACTGACAGCGGATCTTGGACCAGGAGCAGCCAGGGCACTGTGACTTGCAGGGCTGTGCAGAGCTGAGGGCAGCACCAAGGTGCCCAGCAGATCCTGTTGTAGCTAGAGGAATTCCTGAAGCATCAGGCACATGTCTTCCCCAGCAAATCAACTTGCAGAACCCCATGATGCAGATACTTGTGTTCATCTTCTCTGAGCACATGCATAAAGATGAGCACCCACTGCGTGACTAGGCAGCCACGGTATTAATTAGCAGCAATGAGAAGGTAGAAGCAAATTAAATCCTGGGAGAGCCTTTGTTCTGGTACTGTTTTAGAAAATGGAAGATCTAGTGTCTGACAGACAGTAACCCAGATTTGATGCATAATGAGGTTTGTTGGCTGAGGTCAGGATGGCAGGTGCTGGTGAGACACACCGTGAGAGCGTGTGCACTGATGGCAGCACGGGAGCAGCCCCCCGTGGGCTGATGGCAGCTCCAGACTGGGGACAGCCCTTCAGTGCTCCTTCCCGTGGCCCTGGGGGCAATTCCAGAGAACCCCTTTCCCCTCAGAGCTGGTAGTGCTGGGCAGAGCTGCCTGAGAGCTGCCTGAGCACAGGTGAGGGCAGGGCTGATCCCAGAGCTCTCTCACCTGCTGGCAGCACGTGTGGGACTGCACAAGCTGGGTCCAATCCAGCAGCCAGCACTAGCTGGGAAGCCAAGGGGAGCTCTGGTGTAGGCAATGCTGGCCTAAAGCCTGTGCAGGGAACAGCCAAACATGGGTGACAGCTCTGCCCAAGGGCTCTGTACACACCTTGCTCTAGGTGACAAACATCCACACATCAGCCACTGGAGCAAGTATTTCTTATCTAGTAAATTTACTTTAAGGCATAAAAGCTGAGACAAAATGAGGCAAAGGCTGGAGAATGACTCTGTTACTACCCTGTAGTCTCTATCCCAGAGGGATATATCCCTTTAGTGTAAGATGATGAAGCCCTAAGCAGATACTGGGCTTTTTGCAAGCCCTGTTCCTCAGGCTGGTGGCTGGTGATTGGTGTGCAGGAATTCCAGCTTAGGCCCAGCCCCGGCCCCAGCAGTCCCTATGGCTGGGGTGGGATGGTCTGGAGGCAGACAGCTCCTCTTAGGCAGGAACTCTGCTGTGAGAAACAACAGAGAAGGTGCTGTGGTCAGGAAATCTCAGGGCCAGACACTCTCCTGGACCTCAGCACTGCAACTCACAAAGGTACTTCACAGAATCTTGGAATGTTTGGGTTGGAAGGGAGCCTCAGTTCCAAACGCCTGCCATGTGCAGGGCCACCTGCCACTAGACCAGGTTGCTCAAAGGCCCATCCAACCTGGCCTTGGGTTCCCTCTAAATAGATAGTATTCCCTCTAAGTAGTTTAGTGGTCAGCTGTAGCTTAGCTTTTCTCTCAAACCTGTGCCCTTCACAGGGCAGCTGGAGGCTGAAGCCATCTCCAAGCCCAAAGCTGCACTACAAGGAGCAGAGTGCATCAGCGCTGCACACACCATGCAATTTTAATGCCCTTTCAGTTTCCAAGGATACAAAAAACAATCAATCAGCCACAACCCCTCGCTGCGGGTCTGGAGCTCTGTGAGGCAGCCTGTGTCTGTGCCCCAGCCTGGGACAGTGCAGTGATCACAACACTGGTGAGCTGGAGCCCCACACCCACACGCTGTCATCCCTGGCCCTTGCAGGTGTTGTACCCCAGCCATGTGCACGATGGAGCTGCTCATTGTTGCAGAGATAACCTGCACCCAAGCAGAGCCCTGAGTCCCTCCACGGCCAAACAGGCCAGAGACCATCACTGAGAACAGGCATTGGCCACACACACCAGGATGACAGGAGTGCTGGGAGCCACATGGAGCAAACAATTTATTAGCTAGTTCTGAAAAACATCTCTGTTAAATTAGGCCTGTCCAGATGTGACATAGAGACAGATTACACTGTTGACAGGGATTGCACCCATGACCTATGGCTGAGTGTATTGCTGTAAAACCCAGGACAGAGGAAAGGTATTAAGGCAAATTAGTGTTTTATTATTTATACGATGCCCACAGTTAGTCAGGGTGGTGCAGACAGGCATAAAGTCAAGGGTACCACACAGTGCTGTGGAACTGACAGCCCAGCTGACAGCAGGCACTGGAAGCATAATTTAGGACCTTGTGATGATGTGACAGCCTTACAGCCTCCAGCAGCAGTACCAGGAGGGGAGAGCAGGCAGGGCTCAGTGCCAGAAAGCACATGGTGAAGCTTCTGTCCCATCTTGGCTTTTGGCTGGGCTAAAGTGCCTTTTGGAGAGGTGGAGTTCTCTGGCAGACTGGCAGCCTCTGTCACCAGGAAACTTGTCTGTTCTCCTTCCCCGAACACCCCCTTGTCAGCAAAATCCTTCTAGTGCACAAGACAGTGAGCACTGCCCACCAAGGCTGGCTGAGGCTCCAGGGGTGCCATCCTGCAGAGCTACCACTGGTTCCCCAGTGTCACACTGGAATCAAAACAAAAGCAGTAAAGCAGACCCAGAGAGTCCTGGCTGAGTGATGCTGGCTGTTCCATTAATGGGCCCCCATCGATATAGGAACCCATTACCTAAATGGCTCTCTTACACCAGGTGCCCAGGCTCCTTCTGTACCCAGCTGAGAGAGGCAGGAACATTTTGAGAGCTATTTATCCCACTCAGCTTGATGGGAAGAACCATCCTCCACCAGCACTTCTCTCTCCCTTGGCCACAGAGGAACAAAGGGCCCAGCACAGAGTAGCATCAGACAGCTTCAATTGCCCCATCCCCTGAGCAGGAGGCTCTGCCTCCTCACAGGGAGCTTAACAACGGCACAGAGACAGGGCTGCAAATCCAGCCAGGATCTATGACAGTGGGAGAATGTGGGAGAGACACAAATGCAGAGAAACTTCAGAAATAACCAGAGAATTCTCCTGAGTTAGTGGCAGTGCTCCAGGGCAGTGTTAGCATGTGCTTTGCAGCCAGAGTGGACAGGGAAGATTGAACTCTCATATGGTGTGACCCACTTGGGTAGACATGTACAGAGGATGAGGTTGTCCCCACACCCCTGCAAGAGGCAGAGCCACCCTCTGGAGCCACTCAGCACCCATGACACAGCCTCTAGCCCCAACAGCAGGCACATACAAGCAAGTCAGCTGGAGACATAAAACATTTTTGAAGAGACATAAAACATTTGCAAAATGTTTCCCTGTGACAATAAATTAAACAGCAGCTCCTTACCACGGGAGGGCTCTCTCCAGAAGCAGCTCCTGGTGTCTTTTTTCAGATTAGGATCACATTAAAATGGCCATGGGCTGGCTGATCGAAAAGGGGGCCTCCCATTAGGAGATCATTATATCTGCCTGAGCCTGCCTGAATCCTTGCACAGATCCTCCACTGGGAATATTATGTCCTTGTAGCTGTTCTTCCCAGGAAGGGAACAGGATCTGCTTAGAGCAAATAGAAGCCATTACAATCAAGATAAATTAGTAATGGTGAGTGGGAGAGAGAGAGAGCAGGGAAGGGAAAGAGGCAATTGTGATTTCTCTTGCAATAAAGTGGGTGTCTGAGCTACTTATACTGCCAGAAAACAGCTCCCTGGCTTCCCCTCTGAGTCCAGAGTTCAGACTGCTTGCTTACAGCTCAAGAGCTACTTTGGATTGTTAACAACTACTATAATGGTATTATGGGTTGTTAGATGCATGAAATCTGATTTCTGTTCCTGCTGGTATTGTCTCAAGTTTAGCAGCTGCACAGGCTGGTCTGCAGAGAAGAGGAAAACACACGTGCAGCCACTCTGTTCAGCACCTTCCCATCACAAGCTGCCATGCCTGTGAAGGGTTAATTGTAGGGTCTCTAAGGTGCTGCAGAGGGTAGGATTGTGGCTCTGTGCTGTTGTATAGTTTCCATTTTGTAATATACAGGATACCAAGTAATTCACTAAACCCTGACAGCAATCCTGGAAAAAAAGGAAAACAGACCCACAGAAATGCCTTCATGCACAGGATTCCTTCCTTTCCTCCCAAAGCAACCTAAACCAGAGCTGGTTTAGCTAGTTTGGGTCCACCCCAGAGGCTAAATTGCCACAGCCTAGAGACAAGTTCAACCATACATTTTAAAGAGCAAATATCTGGCTGCTTAAGCGAGCACATATTTCAGGTCACTTGCATGGCAATGACTGTACATCAGCCCCTTTCCAGCAGGAATATTTACTGGAGCCCTCAGGCAGGAACCTGGTGAGACCAGCCAACCTGGCAAGCTCAGGCCCTGCTCCTCTTTGTGTTCTTCTACTCCTTTTAGGATGCTACTGCCTGCTGACAGCTTCACCCTTCATTCAGACTTTACTATCTGACATGAGGCATTTAAGCTGAGTGAATGGGAAATTATTGCAAAACAAAAAAAGAGCTTGGGCTGGAGCTGCCAGACCCCTGCAGGGCTCCTGAAGGAGACATATCCAGCTCTCCATCATTCCCATCCCTCTCTCAGAAGAAAAAGATCTCACATAAACTATTTTTTAGTAATTTCTCCATGTAATTTTTTATTTATAGTAGTTTCTCCGGAGACTGATGCTCAGTTTTTGCACCTTGAACCAACCAACCTGTTCAGAAGCATGGGTGAAGGTGGCAAACACCCCAAAAGTGGGAATGGCCACGCTGGAGTTGCCCACTGTTGCTCAAACCTCATTTCTCCAAAGGAGCCATCTCCTGCTCAGGACAGGCCAGGAGCTGGTCCTGCTGTCCCCAAACTCTGAGTCCTCCTGTGGCCCCACAAACTTCACCCTGGCAGAGCTGCTCCTTCTGGCAGAGCAGAGCAGAGCAGAGGTTCCAGGAACCTCCCAAAAATGCATCCTCTGGGAGGCAGTGGCTGCTCCTGGCTGACCTTACGGGAAGGGATTTCTGTTCCAACGGCTCTCCAGTGGTCAGTGGATCTCCTGGTGCTGTTGGGAGCTCCAGGAACAGGTGCCAAAATCTGTGCACTGATTTTGCATGGGCCTTCACACTGAGCTTCCCAGTTTCTGCTGACAACCTCTGTGACAGTGCTTAGAGGGACATCTGCTCCTAGGCATCCCCTCTAACACCTGAGGGGTGCAAAATAAGTAGGTGGAAAAGAAAAGGGATTGAGCTGTGAAAAACCTTCAAGTAACAGGCACCTAAAACAAATAATCCCACTCGGTGCTGAGTACACTCATGCTTAGTTATCAGGATCAGAAATGTATTTATTCAGTTTTTGATACACCAATCTATTTGATACATTTTTTGACTTAACAAGCCTGCAAAAATGCAGCATTTTTAAATTTTAACAGATCACGTTATTACAAGGGTTTATTTAGCCAGCATTTTTTATCTCCAAATCTCTACAGTACTTCAGTGTTTTCCCTGTCTTTGTGAAGGATAAAGCTAGGCAAATATTTAGTAATGGATAATTAATTCAGCCACTTCTTTCCATCTCTGTTGAAACACTCATTCAAGATTCAGCAATTCTTTCTTTCTTTTCTTTAGTTAGCTTCTAAACTATTTTCTGATATCTGTAATTATTCCTATTACATATTGAATGGCCGTAGGCCACACATTTTATTTGCCTTATGAAGCCAAAAAACTTTCTAGAATTTTACTTTTTCTCCATCTTTTTTAAAGCCTGGAAGATTTCCAATAAAAAGTTACATAAATGAGACATAACCTGGCAGAAAGCACATTGGCTCACAAATGCAGAAGCCTCATGGAAAGCAGCTGCCAGCTCTACTGCAGGTGCTGAGGTTTGTGTTTGATGTTAAGAGGAGGTGCTCGAGGCTCCCAGGCTGTCAGCCAGCACTCCCTGGCCCTGCTCAGTCCCTGGGTCACTTCTGTGTCCAGCAGGAGCCCAGGGTCACCTCAGCACCTCCGTGTGCAGGAAGGAGACACAAACCACTTTCACTGGCAGCACAGGGTCTCACCTTTTCACCAGCTTTGCTTGACCCATTCTACAACTAACCAGTAAACACAGTCAGAAAACTTTCCATCTGTTTTTTCTTTTTTTTTTTCACCAGCTACAACCCCACTCTTGCTGCTATCAGCACACACTTACAGGCCAGAGGCTCTGTGAGGTTCAGCATTCACAAACAAATGTCAGCATCATAAACCACATGCAAACAGGCCATTAACCTTATACCCACAAGATCTTCTGCTCCTCCACAGGACACTGGCAGTAAATGTGCCTTAAGTCATTTTCTGATGAAGTGCTTTCTGTGCAGTAAGTGAAACAGAGAGCACAGCAAATCAGCTGTGTGACAAAAGTGTGTGTGGCTTGGCAGTGTAATCTTTTACTCTGATAAACTATTAAATGCCAAAGAAAGCTTCTTAAGTTAATCAGGACTTAATTTAAATAATCAAGCCAGCAAAAGATTAACAAAAAAATCCTCAATGGAATCTGAATACAAAAATAGTCTCCACAAAGTCCCGTGCCAAGTTCATAAAAGCAACTCTGCTGGGATGAACTGGCCCACTGACCCCCTTTTTCTCCCCTTCCTGGCACCACCAATGAAAAATCTATTAATTTTCTGAAACACCAACACAACCATTTCCAGCTCCATTGATGCAACCAGCCCTTTTGGCAACATTGCCATGCACCAATGCTGCACGAGGAGGAGGAGCTGGGTTAACTCTGCTGTCATGATGGAGAGGAATCAGCTGAACCCACCAGGAAGAGACCTGAGACAGAGCCCCTGGTGCTACCAACCCCTTCCCCAGCCACAGCAGAAAGTCTGCCCCAGGAACATCCCTGTCCCTGAGGGCAGGGAAGCACCCAGGAGGAAAGCAGCAGTCCCATGAGTAACTTCACTGCAACAAGCCACCACCACCCCACTGATATGTGCACATCAGTTCCACCTCAGCCACCCTCCCCTGCCACCAGGGCTCCTCACAGCAGGTCATTAAACATGTGTATAAATATTCACATCTTCAGCACCTGAGGTAAGGATGATATTTTTTTAAAACTCTCAGCTTAGGCTCAGTATTGTGATGTTATCCCACAAAGGTAATAAATTACCAAATCTTGGTAAATAAAACATGTCAGGCCTGACCCCCTATAAAGTATTTCTGGGCTGGTGTTACAGATGTATCAGCTCCTTCATTAGACAGTCACTGCTTAATTATGTTCTTTATGGACTCCGTTCTAGTGCTTTTATTACTGCATCTGGTGCATTTCCAATTATTGTCTTTTGCAACTGCAAAACCACTTTAATTCTTTATTTTTTCCCATGAAAGCTGATTGTATCCCAAATGTTTCCATTTAAAGAAAAAGTCTTGTTACTCTTAAGTGTACAGTTTTCCATTAATTTATTTACAACCATCTTCGCTAAGCTGAAAATTTACAGTAGGCTTGAGTTAAATAAAATCAATCCATTAAAGAAGAATATCAAAATAATCAGAGAGCCAAAATCTAAAGTGGGATAGTTATAAAAATTATTTCCTCATGACATTTCATTTGCCCTTTGGCAAAAATGCTTCATTTTGACATAACAAAATTTAACACCTCTTTTGCTTGCTTTTTTGTTATTTAAAGCACAATGAAAATAGGTACAAGATGACCAACTGATGACTAAAGAAAAACATTCTATTTAATCACAATATGTACATCCAAAATAGAAATTACAAAGCTGCAATTCAAAATGTATTCACAACACCACTCCACCACAGTCCATGTGCTAGATGGCAAAGATTTTTTGCAAGCTACTGGCAAAAGGGAACTTCCAGCCACTGACAACTCACTGACAGGCATCAGGTGAAAGGAAGAGGAGAAGGGCAGCAGGGGATGCAGATGCAGGAGACCCCCAGGAACCTGCAGCTCTGCACTCTCTGCACATTCACCCACTCCCCACTTACCTCCCCCACCAGCTCCCTCCCAGTATCTCCTGTGTTCCAGTGTGGTTGTGACCTTTCATCCCTGACCCCTGATGCCAGGCTAACGTGACACTGACTCCTACCCCATTAGCTCATATTGAAATGTTTTGCACGCCAGGCATTGCAAAGGTGTGATGAGGCCCATTAGCAATGTAACCATATTTTACATTTGGGCAGTTTGTATTGCACTCAAACTCTCCTTTCACAAAGAGACTTCCCTGAGGTCTCGGAGGAAGCCAGGAAAACAGTCCCTGCTTGCAAAATCCCACTATCTCTAAGAGCATCCCTGCACTCTTTCAGATTAAAGCAGAAAGAAATTAATACATCAAATTTCTCATTGTCATCCTCCTCAGGTTTCTTCATTTTCTGCTGCAAATAATCCTCTCTTTCTTTAGATGCACCTTGGAACTCAATTTTCCTCACATTAAAGAGGTGTTATCACCAGTGACAAATGTAAAGCTCCCATTCTCAAACTGTGCTGGTGATTTGGAGCAATTGTACACCAAGTACAAAGTGAACCCCTTGCAGGGAGTATGAATAATACCATGCTGCTGCTTCAGTACAACTACATCTCTGCATGGAAGAAAAATGGCACAAGAAATAATAATTAAAAAAAGTATCCGTATCTCCTTTTCCTTCTGCCAATGTTCCCAGAGCTTAATGGAATTCAAATATACTGAGTACATAAATGATTAAACAAAAAGGCAAATTAAGTTTCTTCTTTGTTAAAGTCGTGTATGGCATCAGTTTGGCATCTTCCATGTCCTCGGTGAGTGGAGTAGTACTGAACATTAACACCTCCAAGGTGATGCCCATTAATTTCCTCATTACCCTGACACTTGCAGCCCTGTGGATGGCCTCTTTCTCCCTTGTCCAGGAAGTTTCCCAGTTCTTCTAATGAGCACATTGGGCATTTCGATGGCACCAACAATGGGTTATTTCAGCTTTTTCCTCCCTGCCAGTGAGCGCAGTGGCAGCAATCCTTCAATCCATTCATTGGCAGCCAACATCATCTCCTGCCAAAAGGCCACCTCCTCCTGTGTGGAGTCCATCCAGTCCACAGAGATGCCATAACTCAAACCTGAAAAGAACAAGAAACTTTGGGAGCTACACAGAGTTCCTACTCCATGCAAAAAATACTCAATGGGATGTAACTGCTGCAGGAAATGTCTTAACATAAAAGCTGCTGACTCCCCCTCAGCAAGCTGCACCCTGAGCACCTCCTGTGTTCTTGCAAATGCCCATTCTACACCAGAGTTCAGAATGAAGTCACTGCAACAGCCACAAAATGCAGGAACCCTAAACATAACCTGTCAAGGAAAGCAATACTGGGCTCAAGCCTTCTCTGCATCTTTCTGAACAGTAAGAAAGGTCTTAAAGGTTTGGTTTTCTCCTTAAAAGATTTTCTTCTGGACAAGGTGGAGGATTCGTCAAAATTCTCTTGTTTCATTTCTACAGGAATCAAACATGCCATAGCAGAAAAGTGTGTACAACCATTCCAATTCAACCAAATTTTTAGGTGCCAATTATTTGTCAGTGAGAGAGAAGTCTAAATTTAGATCACAGCTAATCTTGGGTTTGGTATTTTTATGTCTTATTCTTCTTGACCTTTCCCTCTGGAGAGTTCACAACCCACTTGGTGACATTAGAGGTGGAAAACAGAGAATATACAGGCAAATCCAACAGCCACAGTGCACCTGCAAGACAGAACTTCCAGCTACCATGAGCTTTGTCCCCTAGGGAACACCTAGCCTTGATTGCAACATTGTGAGATTTCTCAGAGAGCACCTCAAGGATGGACAGTCACCGGGTGGTGCTGTCCCGTGTGACATTCCAGTCCATCCCTGAGTGCTCTTCCCTGGCAGGAGCATCAATATTATGTTGGTTTGTCATGCCTGTTTCCCTGTAACAGCAGGAAAACTCTCTTTGAGTTTTGCCAGACCTCAGATCTGATGTTGGCAGAAAATGTGGGAACAGAGAGTTGTTCCCATGGTACCAGGGCCCCTCCATCCAAGACACAGTGCTGGTACCAGTTACTGTGACACCCCATCCCTGGTTTCTCTCCAACAGGAAAATACTCTGCAACTTCCCACTTTACCTTGTAGTTCAGTAAAGGAAAATACTGACCTGTCCCAAGACCCAGCCTGATTCCTCCAAGGAAATGGTTGGTAAGCTTCTCATGATCCCACACAGTGAGCTCAACACAGGCATCCTTCAGATCCTCTGTATGGAAGCCATCATACACAATGGTGTGATTGAAAACAGGGTTTGTGTCTCTCTTTATGACTCGGGTCTTTTGGTAGCTCTTCTTACTGGTGTCTGGAAGCACATAGCTTTGGGAGGAGAAAACACACAGCATGAAGCACTGAACATTGACCAAGAACTATCACAGCAAGGACTTTCCTGCTTTGGCCACAAGTAAATAACAATCCTCCCCTACAATTCCCCCAGTGCAGCACAAAGGCTTTCAGGTATGGAGGCACAGCTTGGTGAGCCTGAGAACAGAGCAGGAAACACAACCCTCTGTGGGGCCCAGAGCAGGAGCAGCACCGTGCTCAGGCACTCACCACTTCACAAAGGAGTCAACTCCGGACGGCCGCAGCTGCAGCAGGTCCTTGACGTCTTTGACCCAAATGTGAACTTCGCCAGAGGGAGGATTCTTGGGCCCTGCCGTTTATGAGAAGAGAAAAGCTGTCATGGCAGCTGGAGCCACAGCTCCCAGAATGACAGGGCTCCTCTCCAGGGACCCACACGGTTCCTATGTGCTCACTGCTCCTCCCTGGGGATCTCAGTGCTGCAGCCAGCTCCGTCACTGCTGCAGCTGCAGAGGCTCCTGACACAACCTGCCAGTGCTGTATCAGACAGGAAAAGAGATGGAACTGCTGAGCCAAAGCAACCTTGTGCCTGCCCCACAGTAACATAGGCTCTGTGCTGCTCCTACCACATCACAGCACTCTACAGTGCCCACATGCTCTTACACCCTACAGTGCCCACATGCTTGAGCCCTTCCTCTCTCCCCAGTACTTTCCGAGTAAATCCAGATGTGGAAATCAGATGCAGATGTGGAAATAGGCTGCAGGCAGTGCTGTCAAACACTGCCTTTGTGCTGATCTCGAAGGTCTTGCTCTGATGAGATTCCTCTTTAAGCAGCCCCCAAGCAGATGAGGCATTGCAAGCTGTGTGTTTGCACTTGCAGTAGCCCTTAATGCATGAACCACACTTACCCAGGCTTCCAGGGGGGACGTACTTAATGGACAAACTCATCACTCCTCGATGATCCACACCATTAACAGCAGAGAGGCTCTGAAATGGAAAGGGTTATGACTGACTAAATGGAGGATTGTGGAAACACAGCAAGGCAAACAGCTTTTGACTTCAGTGGAAAAGCACAAATGGACAAACTGATTTTCCATGTCTGGAGCAGCCCACTCTTAGGGCAGGTCATTTCTCTGTGGGTTTGTTTTCAAACTCAGTCTCAGAAGCAAAAGCCTGAGGATTCAGAGTACAAGGCTGCCCTTCCAGACTTGCACAGCTGGCTATAATTAAGCATCTTGGTTCTGAAAGATAAATGTCCTCTATTTGCTTAAAAGGGACTTCATATCAGACCTGTGAATCCAGAAGCATGCAGGAATCTGTACAGGCATTACAAACAGTGGCACCTGAATATTTACTTCTCGAGGTACATCAGCTCCTTCACCTACTACTCTGCTGTTGTTAAGGGATGGTCTTCATGTGAGTGGAGAGAATGGCATATGTCAAAGCTGCTATGATTAGTGTCAGGTTGCATTTATGAAAGTGTCCCTACAGATCAGTCACCAAAACAGACCTGAGAAGGCCATTGTTCTGAGCACTGAACTGCACTAAGGTGTCCAGAGGTTGTTCCCAAGCACAGTTCATGTTGTTCTGCTCCACCCAAAGACCTCAGAGGAGTCAGGAAGGACTACTGCCACCCTAAAGGCTTCAGGGCTGGGCTAGAAAGCAAGACTGCAGCTGAGACAGACTTACCCGGGGCTTCAGCGGGTACCAGTTGAGTTTCCTGTTGCTCCAGTCCCAGCTGGCCAAATCTATTTCAATCTCTCCCAAAAAACTGTTACGTCCCAGTGGATCATTGTGCCAAACAGAGAGATTTAATTTTTGGATCAGCAATACCATTTTCTCTATTTTATACTAGAGGAAGAAAGAGAAGTCAGGTTGCTCAAATTTTTCTTCTGCTTCTTTCACAAACAGAAACAAACTACTCAAAAGCTTGAATAAGACACTCAAACCCACCCCACACATGCACTACCAATGGACTGGCTTCAGTCCGAACATCTCTTTTTTTGTCCTGTAGCAATACTACTACCCTGACAAAGCTTTTCTGCTGAGCACAGGGAAACCTGGCATTCCATTCATCACAGGGCAAAACCAATATTCTTTCAAGAATTATTAACACAGGCCTGGGCATTGTTAAATAATCCTCTATGCTTTGATGAGTATGATCACATAATGCAGATCTTTCTTACGAATCCTGTGCCTTGTGACTGCATGCCAGGGAAGGGGGGAGGACAAACAGCCCTTGCTCTGACTTGCAGGACCCTATTGCATCCAAAGATCTGTGTGGTCTTGGCAGAGAAATCTTTGGGTGCCACACAGTGGGGTGCAGAGGAACCTTTAACATCCCAGGCCTCTCAAACCCCAGGGAAGAGCAGTGCAGTGCTGGCAGGAGGCAGGCAAAGAACCTGGTCAAGGAGGCAGGATCTCTCCAGACCTGCCTGATAGAGGTGCCTACTAAAACAGAGGTTTTCCGAGTGTGTGTTTGCTCTTACCCGTAACACCTCATTGTAAATGGGGTTCACTGTCCTCTTCTTCACTGATGTTTTCCTCTTACCCATCCTAGCTTTGTCTGGGAGCAGGTAAGTTTTAACATACCTAGAAAACAAACTGCAGTTGGATATTGCCCCACACTGCCAGCAGGAAGGAAGGACGGAAGGAACCATTACATTTAAAGAAAATAAAAGTCCTCCAGAACACAGAATTCAGGAATGTAGAAATGCCAAGGCACTAAAAGATCACTCACGGGTCAGATCTGCCTTTCTTCTCATCCACTACAGCCAAGTCCTTGCACTGGGCCACGTGAACCTGGAACTCCCGGTTCTTCTCGTCATAGTCTAGAGCAAATTCCACGGTCCCTTGGGCATCCACACTCCCAAAATCACCACTGTAGACACTGAGCACACTGCCACTCACCTGCCAGGTGGAAGAGCAAGGTCAGTGCCACTGAAACAGGCACAGTCTGACTCCATTCTGGACACAGATGATAGTCTGAGAAATGCATTCCCAGAGAAAAACTCTGCCCTGGTGCAGTGTGGTGTTCTTGACACGGAGATGGTTCACAGCTGTGGCTGTTCTGAAGCAAGCCAGGGCTGGGGAATCCCTGTAAGGGTCTCACAAGGATGTGCTATCTTAGACCAGGACTTAGAAGCACTGAATGCTTAAGAAATATAGAAGTTTTTTCACTCCTGAATCCCAAAGGTTTGGGAAATGGACTCAGATATTCCTGGGGGAAATCACACATGTCTCTTCCTTATGCTTACAGAACAAATAACTGATATCATGACCCAATCTCACCCCTAAGAAAGAAAGATACTGAGAGAACTTGAACTATATTATAAGAACTTGTTATTTCAGGTAGATATAGTCACACAATTGTCAATCCATTTATAAAACAGGCTAATAAGAATCCTATCAGACTAGGAATGTAGAAAGAACTATTCCTATCTTGTTGCTTACTCACAATGTGCATGGAGCAGCACAAAACAGATACAATCCTGTTCTGAAGAGCCACTGCCCCACCAGAGACAGCCCGTGCTTGCCCCAAAGGCACAGGAACATGAGGTTTCTCCAGATACAAATCTGGAGCTAGGCACCCAGGAGTTATTTGCTTTCCCAGAAAAAAAACTGCAATTTGCCCAGACAACTTGGGCTTCTTTTTTCAGGTCTTTGTCTTTCACTGATAGAAAGTCACAAAGCACAAGCAAAGCTCAGCTACAGAAAGCTGAGATAATTTTCTCTTGCACCAATCACTCATGATTCCTGACAGGGTATCATAAAAGCTGTTTACAAAGCAAATCATTAACCCTCTTGGCACTTCTCTGTGTATTGTCATGAACATTTATCAAAAAACCTTCCTAGTAATTAACCAATTCTTCTCTGTCTTTCCCTACTTACTTTGGTTTTGAATTTTATTATAACCTCCAAAAACCTGCTAAATGTCTCCAGTCAGTCCTTGGAGCTGCATTCACCATCCCATCAGGATGGTAAAACTCACCCCAGCAGAGAATCCTGAATGAGATTTTCAAGAACACTTGCACGACCTGGACTCATTTTCAGCTTCCAGATGCTCCAAATTAGTAGAAGAACTCATGTGCCCCAAAGTTTTTAGTATGTTTATCTACATTCATGACCTCTCCCTACCAGCTTTGCTTAACATATATTCTGTAAATCTCAAATATACTCCTTGGAGAAATCTGTAACAGTAACACAGCAAATTCAAGCCCTTTTAAGCAGCTCTCTCCCCAAATACTGTCTCTAAGGAGTCTTTTAAAAACACTCAACTAAACACATCCAGCTTTTTCAGCTTTCCTTTGAGGCTGAAGCTCCAAGATATGCTTTTGCTGTCCAACTCTGAGTTCCCTCTTATCTGCTGATAAAGGATGAGCTTGCAGAGGGTGCCCATCAGCAGTCCTGAACCACAAACATGTCCCTTAACAGCTGTGTACCTCACTTTCCCACCTAGAAACCCCTCCCCCACCTTCTGCACCACCAGCACTCGGAGCATCCACGCCTGGCAGTGCGGCCTGTCGCTTGTGGCGAATTTGACCAGCGATGACTCGGTAGGTCTCTATTTTGAGGTGGCACCTGGATTTAACCTGAGCAAGTACTTGATGACCCCTGTTCCTTTAACAACGTACCCTGCAGAAACCAAGAGGCTGCTCTGGAGGCCACAGCACAGCAGCAGCCGAAATGCAGCATCACTGCAGCGACTGAGGAGCCCTGTCCGGGAGCCCTGTCCGGGAGCGCCGCGCTCGGAACCTACCGAGGAGACAGAAGCCATGTCCGAGGAGTGGCTGCCGGTGCTGGGCGTCTTCTTGTGCCTGTTCAGCTGGAAGCTGACTTCCGAGGCCGTGTCCGATTCCGTCTGCTTAGAAAATAAGAAGCATCTTTAAGCCGTGCCGAAGGAGCACTTTGCAGCACTAGAGAGGAAAAGGAATTGCTCAGCAGAGTCCCATGAAGCAGAGATCAGGTTAGGAGAGCGGAGGAGAGTGCAGGGAGCCTCCCCAGGGCATCCCCTCCAAGCAGCACTGAACGTCATCATGAACTGCCTCCAAACAGAGCTGCATGCCCCGCCTGGGCTCTGGGAAAGGGCACAGAACATCCCCCAGGATGGAACAGCTGCTCTGGGCTAGCAGCGGATTTTTTTTAAGGCGCTTCTCATTTATTCATGACATAACCAAGGCATGCTCTAAAGCAAGACCTGTTGGTCTCCATGAGAAACATTTTCATGACACCAACTGCCATTCAGGGGGATGCTGTGAACACAATTTCAGCCATTTCTGGCATCAACCCACCTCAGACAACAAGAGAGGAGAGGATCTGCTCAGTTCTTTGACTCTTTCAGGTTCAAGAAATTGATGTGTAATCAAATGAGGTTTATTGTATGCTGCAGGTACAAAGAAAAGGCAACAAGACAGCTTGTCAGAATCAGGAAATTATAAGTCACACTTTTGTTAAACGGCACAAGGAAGGAGGAAAAGCTTGTGGAAGGCACTGGAGTACTACCTACTTGCTCTGTGTCACCTGTCATTGAAGCTGATCCTCCCCAAGACAAAAACTGCTAATTAACATCCTGGAGCTATTTTCAGCACGTTTTCATTCCCTGAGTGGGAGTGTGGAACTCCCTCTAGTGGCTCATCTAATTCCTTTATCGGCACAAGGACGTGGATGTTGCCTCCTTTGTGTAGACTGAACTTACACTAAAACCAACCAAATCTGCCTCCCTGTCAAAGAAACCAATCATGTTCACATTTTTATCTCATAGTACAGCGCCTTGTAGGAAAGAGCACTAAAATATTTATACCCACAATTTCACCATTGCATACACCTCTCAAATACTCTGCTAGACACAGAGGTGGACAATAGCCAGATTATCTAAAACAAAAAAGTTAGAAAGTTTCCTATCAATAGAAAGACAGTTACCGTACTATTTAAATGTCTAATGAAAACTTTTTTTTGTATCTTTATCTTCTCCTGTAACTCTATTGAAGATGACTTTCTCCATCCCAGAATAATTTGTTTTGGAAAGATATATGTACATGAACATGCATGTTCATGTACACACTTGTTTGGCATTTTAGGTATGATGATACATTCTTTGGTGCTCAAAATACCCAAGAGATTCTTGACTTACCGTTCATTTGATATTTACTATTTTTATTTCCAACCTTGAATAAATGATAGTATCCACAGACTATTTGCTATACTTCAAACATGAAACTGTCACTCTGTTACAGGAGGGCTTCCAGGGATGAGGTTTGGGGCTCTAGATAAGGGGAAGCTGCAATCTTGGTTGCTTTGGTGGAGATCATGTCCCTGGACAGCAATGTGGGGCCTGGAGCTTGGAGCCAACATGCCCTGTGACATGTCAGGCTCCACATGATGGGGCAGTGCTTGGCACAAGGTGCCACCTGGGGCAGCAAGTGGGACCTGCCAGCAAGCTGCCTCCCTCCCATAACCAGCCTTGGACTTAAACTGGCTCAGACAAAGCCTCTAAGTGGCTTTACCTTTACCTTTCCTTGGGCATTGCCTTCCCACGCTTCTCATTTCAGTCCTGGCGGCTTTGGCCTCGCCACTTCCCTTTGAGGCAAGCTCTTAGCTCTCTTTTTGGGTTTGCCAGGTTTCACCCCTGGGGATTGTCATTGGCTTGCTTGGGCACAGAGGCTGCTGCTGCCTTCCCTCAGGTGCTTTCCATGGCTGCAGCTTTCTTGGGCTTCTTCAGGCAGGCTGCTGCTTCCTTGGTTGCCTTCTCCTCAGCTTCTCTGGGTTTCTCAGGAAGAGACTGTCACCACAAAACGTGTCCCAGCTGGCAGCTGGGGACATCAGTCCAGCCATGGGCTCTGCTCTGGGCGAGGGGAGAGGCCTCATGAGCAGGAGGAGTTTGGGGCACCACGGACTGACACCAGGTCTGGCACCTTGGATCAATCCACAGGCTGCCAGCAGATGCCACAGCCTCGTGCAGGAACAGGAGAGACAAGCACAGCTTCTTGCCAACCCTTTCAAGCCCTTGTGTTTTTGCTGAAGTAACAAACCATCAATCTAGCTGTAATTTCCTGGCTCTGAATTTAATTTTAGGCAGCATAAACTCTCTAATTTGATGATGAAACAATATGTCATTTTCCTAGCCTGGTGCATGCACAGAAGCATGGTGATGAAAATTGGCATAATATATTACTTTCAGCAAATGTAAACCAAAAAGAAGAAAGAAAGATGTTACTCACTCTCTGTGGTTGTGTAAATGTTCACCATGCTCTTTGCAAGATTAATGCTATTTGCTCGGGCCAGTGCCTGAGCAGCAGGAGAATGATCCCCATCTTCCTCTGGAATACACAAAAAGCCAAATCAACATGGTAAATAAATAAACACAAATGGGCAGTGCATCAACAACCCTGTGTGTGTGTGTCTGTGTGTGTGCCTCTGCATAGAGCACACTGCAGTTACATTGCACAGGACTGCTTCCCAATCATCCAGGTGCTCTGATGATGCCCTGAGAGAACTTCTTCACACTGTGTCAGGAACTGTAAATACTGGATTAACCCAGTCTCCAAGACAGACCAACTCTCATGAAGAGCTTTCAGAGAAACAGAGCCATCTGCTAATATCATCCTAAAATGAATGAATTAATAAAGGAAAAAGACCTGAGAAATACTAGAATGATCTAGTCTATAAATGGTTGGACTTAATGCTCTTACATGTCTTTTACAACCCACAATATTTCATACAGAAAATATTTGCAACAACCTGAAGTGCAACTCGGAATTTTCATAGGAATGTTATATAAGGTAAGAAATAAGCCAAGAAATGACACAATTGAAAAATAAAAATCAGATGGGTCTGTGGAAAATCCTCTCAAACAGTCTTACTCAGGTACATGAGGACAGAAAAACTGGAAAAAGAAGGGAAGATGTTCTCTCTTCATAGGTCTTTGCTTGGAAGAGAGCAGAGCTGTGGGTAATCAGAGCCCAAATGCAAAGTGAGTTGCAAATAACAATAACGTTTTCTCATAGTAATGGTCAGTACAAGAGTCCATCAAACCCAGAGGAAGAGGCTGCGAAAATGGTGATGCTATTGACACCATCATGGTTGAGAACATGGTATTAGAACCCAGGAAGATCAGACTCCTTGTTCAGTCCATTTTGCTTAAAGTTTGATGTCAAAGTTCACTTGTGCATTCCAAAAAGACATAAAATGTCATTTAGGCACTGACAACCATTGGCTGTATCAAGGTACTCTAAGAGTCAGTGTATTTATTGAACACTTTGCTTCACATTTTATTTCTTCTATTTGTGTTAGACTTATCTCTACTATCACAAAGAATTCTTCCAGTCCCACATTTGAAGAAAATACAATCTTGCCAGTGAGTGAAATAAAGTGAGTTCCTGTGATGTGCTGGAGGCAGTGGAGGGCTGTCCCAAGGTGAGGTGCTTGCAGGCAAGGCACAGGGACTGGGAGTGGGGAGGAAAGCAAGGGAACATGGCACCGTCCCCTTCTGCACTCGCACTAGGCTACAGAAGATTTGCTTCCAGAGCTGTTTGTAAAACACATTCTACACAAGCTAACTCTGCACAAATTGTGATATAGGATAAATGGGCAGATGAAGAAAATGTGCAAAATGCAGAAGGGTTAGGGAAGAAAACCAGCCTAGGGATGGCTCTCTAGGGATGGCTAGGGATGGCTCTCTATTTGGATTTCACAGGGTGCAGTCACAGCCCTCAGTACCTGAGTAAACAGCTGAGTCTGTTCCCTGAACAGCTTCTCTCTCTCCAGATGGTTCACCGGGTGTTGGCTGGTCTGAAGACTTGCCCATTTTTTCCTCAGGCAGCTCTCCATTTATTTCCATGTTATCTTGAGTGCCCAGATCAGATCTTTCCTCTTTCTCATCATCACTTTCACCATCTGTGGGCACAGGCTCGATCAGGATCTGCACCCTGCTGGCCAGGGACCTCCCTGTGGGCTTGCGCTCTTCTGGCACGCCCAGCTCCTCCACGGGCATCCCCGGCCCCAGCGAGCTGCCAGACACATCCTTGGTGGGAGACTCCAGTTGGATGGAAGGTGCTCGCACAGGCAGTCTGGATTTCTTGGAGCAGTGCTGCACCACCTTCCCTTCCTCTGGCATCAGCAGCTTCCCATTGCTTTCACTCAGCAAGTCATTTCTTGTAGCCAGGCCCCCTTTGCTCTTGGCACACATGGGAGCGACGGAAACGGAGCCCTTCCTTGCGGGAGTGCCACAGCTTGGCTCTTCCTCGCTAGAAGACAACGTGATTGTCCTTTTGGAGGGGGTCCTTGTTTTGGTGAAGGCACCAGGCTTTTCTCCAGCATCCTGGCCTGGCCCAGACTGCAGGGAGAGCGAGCGGCCCAGCCTGGACTGCCGAGCGCCTGCCTCGGCCCGGCCCGGCTCTGCCGCCGCGTCCGCTCCCTTCTCCCAGAAGTCCTTCAGGCTCCTGAAGTGCTCGCGGTCGAGGCCGATATCCTCCTCCTTGCTACCCATGGATGAGATGGTGTAATTCACTCCCTGCTTACCAGCCCAGCTGCTCTCCCCTGCTGCGGGCAGTGCTCTGGGGCTTGCCAGCGGCTCTTTCTTTGCCAGGCTGTTTTCTGCTGGCCCCGCGTCATTCACAGCCTGCTCAGATCTGGGGAAGGTTCTGCTTGCTTTCTTCTTAACTGGTATTTTGCTGGGAGCGTACGTTTCTTCAGGTGGAGTTTTTGGCCTCTCTCTGGTGCCAGTGGCCCCATCAGCAGCTTCTCCTCCAGCTGCAGTGCTGGGCTGAGGCACAGCATCCTCTGAAAGCTTGGTGGGCAATGGAGACACTCCATGACCTACAAAAACAAGAAATGTTCAGAGCCTGTCCCACTGCATCACATCCAATGTCCCCAAAAGGTCTGGGCTGCAATTTCTCAGTGAGAAGACGGGGAATTTTCAGAAATCATCAATATATTCCTAGTTCTTTTCCATATTCAGACTCTAGAAAGATCCCTCCCATCTGAAGAAAGCCCTGAAAACCCCAGTCCTTCTCCCTGCAACAGGGCACAGAAAAAATCCACTGAGCTCTAAACTGTTGCTGTGAGTTGTGGATTTATTTGCAGGTTCCCTTTCAATTTGACAGCTTCCCTACTGGCTATTTGCTATGTTCTAAAACTACACTACACAGTCAATGCTGTAAAGAGGGTAAATCCTCTGCTGGATTCAAGAGCTGAGAGCCAAGCACTCAGTTCAATATGTACTGAGAGCTCAGAGAGGTTTCAGTCATGAGATTGCTTTCTGCCTTGGTCCCTGCTGCTCTGCCTGTAATCCACAAAGCACTGGCAGCCCATTCTTATATGCCAAGGTACTCTTTGTTATTTATTTGTACACACATTGAAAAGCATCTTGTCTCTTGGTGTTTGATGTTGAGTAACAAAAGCACCAACAGCTCACTGAACAAAAAACTTACCTTTTTTAGACAAATGAAAGCTGTTTGTTGCAGTCACAAATGGACTTGTGCCAGTATCACTCTCTGAGGAAGAGACATCATGTATGCTGGATCTCTGAACAGAAAATAAATCTTATCAGTGTATAAATACTGGCAAGACTGAAAAAAATGTATTTTATTTGAGCAGAGACACCAGGGCAGGCAGCCTGTGGAACCCCTGTCAGTAGGGATAGATTTTGTGAAGCTCCAAGAAGTAACAAAGGTGCAGAGGCTGTGCCTGTACTACCTTGTGTGATCCAGACAACAGGACAGGAAGTCTTGGCTTCAGTTTTGGCAAAATTTTCTCCTCTGTGGTTTCAAGAGTAGGTGTACTGGATCTGTGGGAGAGGAGAAATGCCTGAACAAGGAGGTCTGTGGTAATGATGTGCCTGTTTGGGTGCTCAGGCAGCCTTCAACATCACCTCAGCTCTGCTCAGATGCAGAACTTGCTCAATAAAAACAATGTGTGTCAACTACTAGGTTTATTCAGACTTTCCCCTTCTGGGAAGTGCCAGAAGAGCCCAAGGGCCATGCAGAAGGGAGAGACATTTCCATGCTATGGCCCAGGAAGGAACAGGCCACACCTTGCTTTATACTGAATGAGAAAAACAAAGCTTGCTTTTCAGGATTTAACCAACCCCTGCAAAAAACCCACTGGGTGTTGTGCCAGCAAAGCAGGAGTACCTAGGGCCTGTTGCCTCTGGAGCCTTCATTAAACAACACCCACTAATCAGCTGCAAGAGGTTTCCAAGTGTTGTCAAGGCCCATATTTAATATTTAACTGGAGCAACTGCCACCTGTGGAGAATGATTTCCCATTCTGCTGACAAAAAAAAGGCAAATGAGAGGGGAACAACAATACATGAATATGTGAATATTTAAAATGCTTCTCCATAGTCCACGGATATTGAGTGAGGTCACTGACTTGCTCATTGGAGTGCTTTTAATAGATGTTTCTGTTCAGTCAGCACAACGTGAAATCCTACCAAGCCTTGATGGAGAGTGCTGAGCACTGGACACAGAGGCTGGCACCACAGCAGGAAATGAGCAGTTTCCTCAAACTGTTCATTTTGTTAGTGTTGCTCCATAGCAAAAATTAAACAAATAAAACCATAATTACTTTGAAAAATTAACCAGCACATCCTGACATTAGAGACAGCTTCCATTTTACTGATCCCTTATCAAATTATGCAGGAAAAGACCTTTGTGGGATAAGCACATTAGCACTTGATTGTTAGGGGTGGATTGATATTCTGACAATTCCTAGAAGAAGGACTTTAAAAATATCCTATAGAACTTATTACTTATACAGTCTTGGCAACTCAGAGACCAGGTTCAATGGCTAGCATTCAATTTTCATTAGAAGTAAGAGCAGCAGCCTGAGCATTGCACATGCAACAGTGTTACCTTCCCTCTCCTGCATCAGCAACGTCCTCAGGAAAGGCAGGACTTGGGGCAGTTTTGCTTTCCAGACTCGTCTGGATGTTCTGGTTGTCCTCATCTGTAATATAAGAGAGACAACTGAGAAATGACATTTCATTCAACTTGTTGTGTTTGGTGTGTTTTGTTTGGGGTAAGAAAATGCTTTGCCCAATGAAAAAGAGTCCCACCAGCACAATCCTCTGGGGGTTTATTAAGAGGAGATGGCTTTCAGGGGTTCTGCTTGATCTCCCCAAGGATGGGGAGGTCCCAGGGCAGCAAAGGCACTTCCAGACCCCACAGGTCCAAGAGGACAAAGCTGCCCAATGCCTGACTTGTGCCAGGAGCTGTCACATAACTGGAAAGCTCCACAGGACACTGCCACTGACTGTCAATAAAGTTAATCTGTTCCAGGATTTAAATTCAGCCATTTCCTGTTTTGACTCAAGTCACCCGATCTTGGCAAACAAAGGAGGAGGCCAATACAGCTAATGAGGAGATCCCTGTTATTTTTCCTGGCACAAGGCCCAGCTATATCTTGTGAGCTCCCAAAGACCCCAAATTAAAAACAATAGAGGATAGTAACTTTTACAGCAGACTGCAGGGTAGAACGCTGCATTAGATATTTTGTTAGCAAATGGGTTTTCTTGCTACTGCAAAACCAAAAGGATTAAATTCTCAAACAGAGAACAAAAAAGTAAGCTTAGTGTGGTCAACAAGATCTGCACTTATTTATTTATGCTGCTAGGTCTATTTCAAAGAGAAAATTTACCTCTTACAAGAACTACCAAACCATTTTAGGATATATTTCATTAAACAATTTAATAGAAAAAGAAGTTCAGAGGATTCAGAAGTAATATGAAACAGTACAGCCTTGCTCGTTGTCTCTTTGGAAAACCACATGAGGGCCAAGAGCAGGCCAGTCCTATGGTGAAAAGACTCAAGACTCAACACTGCCTGTGTGGTGCCATCCAGCATTAGCACAGTGAGCCTCCAAGTCACAGGAGTACCCAAAGATTCACTCCCCCTTGCCTGTGCACTTCTATGGAGAAAAATGGTGCATTCCCAATCCTCCTGCCCACCCAGCACCTGGCCCTGAGGAGCAGGAACAGAGCAGGCACTGCTCAGAGCTGTGTGCATGAGGACTGCACCCTGGCACACATGGGGTGGCTGCTGGGGGGCCCCGTGGTTTCTACAGCACTGGGAAGTTGGGGAGCTGCTCCTGCTGAAAAACAAGAGTCTGGTTGTGTAGGAACGAGCCAGTTTTAGAGAGCATGCTTTTGAGAATGGGACTGCCCATTCCAACACTGGTGTGCACAAAGCATCGCTGAACATTGTTTTAGGAGACAGAGCCCGAGGCATGGTTGGTGGCACGTGCTGGCCATGGCACGTGTGGGCACAGCAGGGCACACTGAGGAGATTTATTGATACAGTGAGCCACATCCTCCTCTTCTGCCTCAGGGGGAGGGGGGTGCCAGCAGGGAGCTGTGCTGGAAAGTGAAGAACCCAAAAACAAAGCTCCTATGCTTTTCCTTTGCCTGTCATGGTTGACAGCCAAAGACTGCCTTCAGTTCTCATCCCTCTTGCAAAGGCTCTGTGTTGGACTTGCTCTTCACTGACACTTCCCCCTCAGACAGAGCTCCTCATTCCTGGCTGGCAGAGGCAACAGGAAGCCTTTATTCACTTCCACCCATCCAAATCCCTGCCCTGAAAAATGGCTCAGCCACTGCCACAGCTACGCCTGGCTCCATCACCACAAACAGTTTAGTACATTATAATCCATGAAGACAAGCAACATGCCTTTGCTAACTTTAGGATGGGACAACAGAAGAAGCAAATTCCAACAGAAATCAGGAGTGGCCTGACCAGGTTAACTTGCCCATACATGTATTTTTATACATCTGTATAAAATTGACAGGCAGTCCTGCTTTAAGACTTTTACTCATTTCCTACCACTCTAAAACAAAGACTCTTAGTGCCTGGGACATTCATAACTAACTGTGCATCAGGGCTCACTTGCCACAGCAGGTGGATAAAATGGTCTCTCTCACAGGTGATTTTTAGCCCTCAAGAATTGCACATAAGTGCAAGGAGAAGCTATCATCAAATTCATCCATCTGTGCTGCTCTGCAGGCTGCAGTTTAAATATAGAGTATCTATCTGTCTCATAGATTTGTATTACTGCCCATGAATAGTGTTTTCTACTACAATCAATACCTGTGAAAACTGTGAAAACCCTTAGGGATCCCCACAACCCTCCCTTCTGAAGGCTAAAACCCTCCTTCAGGAAAGATCACTGGGAATTCTCCTTTGCAAGCACAAATTTCCACTCCTCCTCAGCCCACTTACCTTGCAAAGGGAATGCCAGCAATTATCTCAGTGGGGCTTTTCCATGTAGGAATTTTCTCATTTCACTCCCTAACACAGAGCTAAGTCTAGAGACTCAAATCAGGAGTTATGAACACAAATTTGACTAAATGAACATACACCCCTTCATCACCTTGAAAGCCAGCAGAGGTGAATGACTGATCCTTCCAGGGGAAGGAAAAAAGTGTCAATATGGCAAGCAAAGGCTCTTATCTCATCTAAGGTGAATATATTAGCTGCAGAATCTTGATGCACAACCAGTGATGTAAAATGGCAGTGGAAAAAGTAAGAGGAAGGAATATAGTCACATGTTATACCTGTGCTTTATCAAAATAAGTCTGAGAATACAGAGGAAAAAGGGAAGGAAAAAAAAGTTGAAAAAGGAATAAAGACTAAATTTAGACATAACTATATTTAATAACATTTGCTTCTTCCTTCATAAAACAGCATTAGTCAAGTAATGCACATGCAATGACTCTTGCATAATACTGCTGCATTAGTAAGGAGATTATTTTATATATAACCTGAGACATCATCTGATATGTGCACATCAGCCCTAAAAGTTAAATATAAAACCAAGAGTACTTCAAATTCTCCTTTGCTGAAGTGGGCAGAGAGTTAAGGGAGCAAGGCAAAGGGCAGACAATCCTATTCACTGCAGGCTGGTGGTTGGGCTGCAGAGCATTTGCCTGACCTGGGTGCTGGCAGAGAGGCTGCTGAAGTTCTGCCCCTCCATGCCAAGGGGGTGCAAGAACAAATGCACATCCTCAAAAAGGAGAACATGCTCTGCAGAAAAGCCAGGCACCTCTGTCAAGCTGGAAAAGGTTTTATATGCTTTAGAATTCTGGAGTCATGATAAAATAGTAAATTTAATGATATCATGAATTTATAATACCAAGGATAAAAGCAACTTCATATGAAATATGATGGGCCAGTTCTGCATGAGAGGCTCCAATGAATCTGTGCTAAGTTATGAGAGCTGTCAGGAGTAGGTAAAGAGAAAAAATAAAATGAGGCTCTCAGTGAAGTCCCTAGTCAGCATTTAGCTTTCTGGATGTGTCTAAGTAACATGGAGCAAGGAGGGGTACCCTAAATCCAGGCAATTCCTGCTACAGACACATCCTGGCCAAGGAGTTTCACAAACAGTGGAGTGATCTATGCTGCTGCTCCCCTGGCAGAAGGGGAAGCTGGGCCCAGGAATGACAGCTGAACTGAACTGCTGGAGATGACATTTGAGTGCTGGGCAGACGCCCCTCTGCCAGGGGCTGTAGCCTTTACTGCAAAAGAACAGAGCCCAGCCATGGGGACCTTGTTAGAGACAGTGGCAGACTTTGCTTAGAGCTGCCTGTCAGGGTCAAGGCTTCCCCAGGGTAGCAGCAGCAGCCAGTAACTCCCCAGCCATGGCTGAGGATCTGTGACTGCCCACCCTGCAAACCATCCAGGAGTGACATCTCTGTGACACTGGGCTGCTGGCCTGTCCTCATGCTGAGGACAAAGTTCCAGCTCCAGGCTAGTTACCCCTGGACTCTAAGCATGGTCCTGCTTGTTTCAGACAGGGCTGATTCTTGCCCTGAGCTGACAAATCTGCTTTGATCTGTTTTACACAGCACCATGAAAGTTTATTTGCACGTCAAACAACACATCTGCTTCCCATCAGCACACGTGGCACACAGCCTGGGCACACACATGGCCACAAAGCCCTTTCTACTTTGAAAAGCACATTTTGCCTTGGAATTATTTCCATGTAAGAAGTGATGCATGGACCCTCTCAAGTGGGCAAATACACACCAGGAGGAGAGAGGCACCCTCTCCCTTTGCAGAAATGTGACTGACTTCACCACTCCAGAGGCCTGTGAGAGCAGCTCTTGTCAGACCACTCCAGGAACCTGGGCAGGGGGAAGTGTTTGACCCACATATGTCAACTTGATGCCAGAAACTGTCCTACATCATCTCCTTCTCTTTTTATTTCTGTGGTAAGATATGACACCAATGACCTCTAGCAAACAGAAATTTTGGGAAAAAGAAGCAAAAAAATAAACAAAAACAAAAAGCTGAAGTGGGGAAAAGGCATTCACTGCATGTGACTTTTGCCTTGGTTCTCTGCCACACTAATTATTTCTTTGGGCCATGATTTTAATAGCAAGAGATGTTTTTCTGGTACTGAAAACCCAGGGACTGGTTCTCAACAGACTGTCAGTACAGGGAGACTCCCATTCCTGGACCAATTTTTTTCTGGTCCATCAATTTGTTTTCTTAAGATGCACACTAACATACTTACTTTCTAGTTTGCCCTTTTTCCTTCTAATTGATGCTCGAAGTAGATCTGGCCCTGCCAAGTCCTCCTGGAACCGTTTTGCCTTCACTTCTGAAAACCATTCACCTGTCACAAACTTCTTCTTCTTTTCATCTGTGATGGAGCCTTGTATCCGCCTGAAAGGCAGTGCAAGCATTATACAGAGAGCAGATCTTCAACATTCAGCTTCCCCTGAGCTACCTTTGCAAAATGCCCATGGGTTCACCTCTCTGACACTACAAAGGATCTAGAGATTATTCTCTGCAATCACAAGAGCCAAACCAGCATTAAAACAGCAGCTGATTTACTCTTTATCTGAAATGGTAACAGCACCTTTTAAACACAGGCTTTTACCTTTTCCAAATTTCACAAATCCAAATCATTCACCTGGCAAGGAGATTTGTCCACTTGTTTGGCTGCCCTGAGGGTTAAGGAAGGGGTGGGGCTGTTTGTCTGTCTTGCACTTCTCCATTTTATTTGTTTATTAATCTATTTATGGCAAAACCTTTTGGACCAAATTTGCTGCAAACCACAGAAACAAATAATGATATTTAGGGAAGCAACCCTGTCCCTGCAGCATTCTCCCTGGACACTGCTCCTCTCCCTGCTCCCCTGACACGCCTATTCTGGCACTTGCATGGTTAGCTCTCCCACCTAAGCGTGGTTTCTCCTACTGTACCTCACTTGGGCACACCCAGGGCTGATTTTTGGCACCTAAACCTGTCAGCGCTCTGTTGCCAGCCCATACTCTAATTCTCCTCACCATGGCTTGCTGAATTAGCTGCCTTTCAGCTGGCACAGCTCATCACAATTCAGGGCTCCTGTGAAACCTGGGAGGCCAGAGGAAGCTCCCTCCTCAGCCCAGTTCTCAGCAGGAAAAGGGGGAAAACCCCCAGGTAACCCTGGAGTCTTGAAGGGTCACATTTGGCTGCCTAAAGGCCAGGAGGGAGCAGGGATAACTGGGCTCAAGGCTCTGCAGGTCATGCTGGGGACTCAAGAGAAGCTCCCATCTGGACCAGGACAGCACTGCCTCCATTCACTGCCTCTCAAGGTGCTGGGCCAGAGGAAATAGTTATTTTAACCTTGCTGACAGCAGATCAAGGAAATGCCATTGACTTCATTTTGCCCAGCAGGCAAGTTGTGTTGAAACCAAACATGTCTTACTGCAGGTAGCCAAATTGACAGCAAGGGGCTCTGGGCAGGACCTAATTCACTCCCAAATCAAAGCCTCCTGTGCAACAGCTTTCAAAGAGAAGTGAAACAAAACGAAAATAATCCAAACACTCTTTTACCCAAACATCCATTTCAGAAGAAAAATTTACTTCATTTCAGAAACAAACAAACAAACAAACCCCAAAAGAAATAAAAACCAAACCATTTTGAAATTGTTTCAGTTCAGAGGAGAGGTAAGAAGAGCATGCAGACACACACACCCTCAGTCCAGGCTTCTGGCTTGCAGTTGTTTCCCCAGCTCCCACCTCCAAGCAGAGGTCAAGGCACACATGAGCCTGCAGCAAAGCTTCCTGCTCCCTCTTCAAGCCTTGAGCATCCTTTCTCTAGGGGCCTTACTCTTTTTTTTTTTTTTTGGCTCAATAGCAAATTGAAGACTTGCATCCTTAGTCGGGGTAAACTGGCACAGTGCCATCCACCCCCACTGAGTTACTAATTTCTTGCCATGGAGAATTCCGTGCCAGCTCCCTGAGCCTGCTGCACACTGTCAGCCCATATGGTCTAATGGCTGGCATTTAAAAAGCAACAGCAGCAACAAGCAATCCTGATCAACCAGACCTGAGCTCCAGGATGGCCAGTGGCAGAGGAGCTGAACTGATCCAGAATCCCTGGCTCTGGAACAGCTCCCTGCAAACCTCTGGCAGATCATGTAGCCTCTAATCACCCCTCTCTGTATGACACCCACCTCAAAAAGCAATGGGGCAACACAAAACAGAGAAGGGGATGCAAAATCCCATTTTAAAACACACTGTGGCCTTTCTGTGCTACCAGGTGAGTAAAACAAGGTAGCAGCTGTTCCCCTGCTCAGACCTCTGCCACCAAGAAACCAGCGTCTTCCCTCACTGAGCAGGAGAGGAGTGACTGTCCTTGGCATCTCTGGGGGCTGAGAATTAACTCAAAAGGAGAGTCCCCTCCTGCAAGGCGAGGACAGCAGCAACAGAAGGATGGCTGAGAAAGATGAGGTACAATGAAAAGACCTATCAGGATCTGAGCAAAAGGGACAGCACTGCTGCAACCTGCACCTCTCCTTGTTCACACACTCACACATGCTCCTCTCTCTAAGTGAAAAAGTCTTCCCCAAGGGAAGCTCACATCCTGCTGTCACACACTCTCTCACCTGATGCGATCCCCATCCTTCTTCTTCAGCTCTGCATCTCTCTGCAGAACCTTCATCAGCTTTTCATACTCCTCCTCGGTCAGGAAGCTCAAGTCCAACATCTTCCCTATTGCCTTCTTCAGCTCTTCAGATGGCTTAAGCAGAGACAGAGCAGGCACTAATCCAGCCCAGGCTGCCACGGTGCCATGGGCAGCCCCTCAGAGCCCCGGTGCTGAGCAAGACGTGGCTGCAGAGACACGACAGGATTCACCACAGCACGGCTTGGGTGGAACTCGCCCTGGCACCTGGACTTGCACTTCCAGGCTCTTGGCTGGCACCGTTCTCTGCTCTGCATGCCTTCCCCTGCCAGGGAAACTCTCCCAGCAAAAGCAGGCTCCTTTGCCTTTCTCCAGGCACAGCTGCACATGTGGGTGCCAGCGAGGGAAGAGCGAGCCCTGCGCCCCCTCAGCAGGCACGGAAGCTCAGCTCAGCCACGGCACCTCCGGCTCTGCTCGGCAGGGAATCTGCTCCCGGGAGTCCAGGCATCCCTGCAAAGAAACAGCACCCAGATGCCTTTTATGATAAGCGTGGCATATGGTAAGTGAATGTGTACCGTGGGGGTTTTTATTTGTTCTCCAGCACAAGTTCCAAAACAGGCTGCCCTACTTTCCTCCCCGTCCTAGAGCTCCTCACGTGGTATTAACCTAACCAAGACAATGTTTTATTTTAGCCCTTTCCTACTAACACATAAACAGTTGACTCAGCATGCTACAAACAAAATAAGCATATAAATTACCAAATTGCTTGCTTGCTTTTTACTCCATTCTTCTTATCCTCATTGCTTTATGCCCTAATGAGACCAAGGATAAGCAGCCAACTTTTGTAAAGCAATCAGAAGATGAGAGAACAGCAACCTGCAATCATTTCTGGTGCATGTTATGCTATGAAATACCAGGGGCTGTTCATTTTCTAATATGTGTGCCCTTTGCTTTATGCTGCACTGATATTTGCTATTCAAACACTACTGGTGCAGATCACTTTGTGTTTCAAAAGACAGTGAAAATGGCCAGAGGCTGCAGGGTGTGGCGGAAAGGTAAAACAAGCACTGCCTTACCACTTTATTCCTTCTCCACTCTCCTGGCCAACTCGAGGGCTGTAAGGCTCACTTTTGAGGGAGGAAAAGTTCTGCTCCTGTCCATGGAGGCAGTTTCTGCCTCACTCAATTTTTCTACTGTTTCCAAACCTTTCAAGGGTTTGTAGCTTTCATGATACTTTGCTATTTCTTCCAAAACCACAGCCTTGGGAGTCAGATCATTAAAAATTAATAAATCCCATCTTTCATGGCAAACATGATCTGAAGGTCATCAGGCCCATTCCCTAACCTCAAAGCTTGTATCCCCTTTAGTCTCTAATCTATGCCTTTGAGGATACCAATCTTAGCCCTTTCAGGCCACCTATTTCAGTGCTTTGCTGTCAGCAAGAAACTTCTTCCTATTGCTACCTGATTGACACCTGATAGGCACAGGAATTATTCCTTTGCAGCCATCCTCACTGGGCTTGACACCTCAGCCTCCGTGTTAACCAACCACAGATCCTTGAGATCCCTCAAAGCTGGCATTTTCATATTTTTTGTCACTTCTTTGGACTGTCTAGATGGTGCACCTCTTTCATCAAGTGACCCATCCAAAGCTGAGAATCAGTGCTTCAGCTGAACTTGGCTCATTTGACATCATTTCACAGACTTACCTTATTTTACAGATGATGAACTCAGAAATGTTTGTGCTTTTTGTAATGGTGTAACAACATGTTAAAAGAACAGGCATCTGACCATAATGTTTACAAATTATTACCACAGAACACTGCAGGAAAAAGCTAATAAAAGGAATGCCATTGTCATAAGAACTCTTCCTCTTTTTTTTTTTTTTTGTAAAAAATTGCTGAAGGAAAGGAAACAACAGTTCCTATTTCTTTAAGGCAAGAATGGCTGTGCTTGTCACACTACAATATAGTGTTTATCATGTGAGAAATTATCCATACCACTCTAAATAGTTTAAACAGAAACAATAATAAAAAAGTCCTGGTGAATCTCTACTGTTTAAACCTACATTTCATCCAGCTTGCCATGGCTCTTCCATGCTTAGTTCCATCTACTCTTCTCTGGCTCTCAGGCACAATCCTACTGCTACAAAGACATCCACAGAATTTTCTAGGACAGATTTTATTTTTGAAAAGTCATCTAGGGACATATCACAGTATTTGCCTCTCAAGAACTTTTATTTATTTTTAACAAACCCCATGACATGTGGCTTGAAACTACTTCAGAAAATATTTTCAGAGAAGACTCATATTTATTCATCAGTATGGCAGTCAATTAAAAATAAAGGCTACTTCTTGGGGAAAAGGCTACTTCTTTGTAAAGAGCCTTTTTTTTTCTTTCCCATGAAAATGTTTTTTTTTTTCTTACTGAAATAGCTACATTAGAAGGAAAAGGTTAGCAGAAACCAAGAGCCAACTCCTTTTGTTTCATATAGTTAAAAATCAAACCACTTGATGCACCTGCTGTTGGGAAAGTGAGCTCCTCCAGAGGTGGAGGTTTTGCTGGAAGTGTCAGGAGCTGCAAAGCTGTTGACCCAGACATGCAGGAATTAACAAGCCTGGGAAATGATCTCCATCTGCAGCATGGCCACGGGGCTGTCCCTGCTCCCCCATTGCTTCATCCCCAGGCAGGCTCACACTCCTGCTGCAGCACACACGGCTTGGATTGGCTCTGTTAGATTGCACATAATCCTCTCCCCTAACAAAGCCTTGTTAATGGACAGTTTGGACACCACAGGGGTGATGTAGTACAAACACCTAAGTCAGCAAGAAAGCCAGAACCCCGTGGGTCCCACACAGATAAAAACAATTTCTGCATGTCCTGCCCAGCCCTGGCCTTGCCATCTCTGCAAACAGCTGGGAAGGAAAACACAAAAGCCTTGCAGCTCTGCAGGGCAATGACAGGAGTCATTGCACAGTGCTGGGGCAGATTTTACCCCAGATTGAGAGTTCTTCAGTGCAAGCACTTTATTTAGCTCACTGATGTAAGCTGCTTGTGGACAAATTGCAATAAGCACAAAGTTGCACTCTCCTTCCCTCTCACCAGTGGGAGACCCCTCCTAGGTCAGGATTACTCTCTGGTGACAGGAGCAAAATGGAGAGTCATAAAAAAGTGAATTGTTTGTGTCCAGATAGGCAACCTCTGCCCCAGCCTATGGCCCATCATGCAGAACAAATCTGGTCTGTCCTCAGGTTCTGCACCACCACGACACTCCAGCACAGGGGTCCTGACATTTCACAGTAAGGAGATGGGTAAAATTGTCATGGCTACAGGGAAGACCTCAGATCTGAACAGGGAAGCAAGCTGGATGTCCAAAGGACCTTCACTCCTCTGACTGCTTTTCTGGGGAAGAGAACATCACAAAGATCAACTCCCATGCCCAGCCCCGTTGACAAATGCTGGGTGTGGAGGAGGTGTGGAGACAAGCAGCAGCAGGACCCATCATGTGGCTGCATCTCCTACTGTGATAGCTTTTGATTTCTTGTGGCCACCTCCCCAAGAAGCAGCCAATGCTTCAGTCTCCAGAAAAGATCTCTGCTGGTGCAGCTGTCAAACACAGAGCCCAGGTGTGGCTGGAGAAGTGAGCCTGCCCTGGCATGTGTGCATTTCATCTCCCAACAGGCTGGCAGTGCCCAGTGCAGCACAGGGAAGGCCACACACAGCTGGACTGAAGGTCCCTGTACTGCACCAGCTGAGCTCCAAGAGGGGCTAACAGCAAACAGCCAGAGCCATCCTGTGCTCCAGCTTCCTGCAAGGTACCGGGCAGGGATGCCTTGAAACAGGAGCACTGTCCCTGCATTTCAGTTTTTCCATTTACTTTCTTAACTCACATTCATTTTAAGCATTTACAAGATCCTCAAAGCCCACAGTCCCACAGCTTCACTACATTTTAAACACAAAAGTACTTGTCTTTGAATTATTTTGACCTGCCACTTGCTTGTTTCATTTTATATCCTCAAGTATTTTATTAGAAAATCCAGTAAGGACCACTCTGCAATCACCTGCTCCATTTTGCAGACCTGTGTCACAGCCATGGCTCCTCTTTACAGACAAAGGAAGTTTGTTGTTTGCTCATTCCAGGTGTTACTCAGGGAGCTTTGCTCATTCCTCACACCCTACTTAGCCCCAGATCTATTTTACTGCAGAACTGCTTAGCAGTGTTCAGGTGCAAAAAGGCTCTGTCCAACAGCTGCAGCCCTCGGGATGTTCACCTGTGGACCAGTTTTGCAGTGCCAGGAGAGGTGGTGTAAGCCATGGCCAGCTGCAGCCCTGCAGCCAGGGGGGACACAGGCAATGCCAGCCTGCCCCCAGGGCACAGCACATGGCTCTGCCAAGCCCTCAGACACAGGAGAGCTCTGGTCACCTGCAGAAAAGCTAAGAAGGTTACTAATAAAAGCAGAGGAGAAGGCTGTTGTTCCAGAAGCTGTTTGGGTTTTTAAAAGAAACTCTTTCAAATACTTTGATCAGATAAAAATTAAAAGCTTGCTTGGCCTGGCAGGTGTGAAACATCCCCTTTCGGAAAGGCAGATGTTGAAGGGGCTGACACAAGGGTGCTGCATTTTCATTTTATTTCTGGGAGGTTTAACTGAGCTCAGAACTATGGTAATGCTTTGCATATCTAACTCAAGTGTGAGCTGCTCAGATACCCAGTACAGCTCAGTGCCCTTGCTGACATCTACCTACAGACACAAATTATTTGTAGGTCATCTGCAGGGCACTCCAGTCTTGTTTCTGATTTCTCAGCATGCACCTTTCCTTCAAAATGCTGCACATTTTCCTCAGCACTGGGACATGCACAGGTTAGTAATATACACCACGGGCCAAGCAGATTTCATTGACTAGACACTGAGTGGCTTGTAAAGGGAGAGGAGGAATTCAGGAACTGTAACCTGACAAATTGGTAGTCAAGACCCCATTCCATCACCTAGGTGAGAATAGGACCATCCAGACCCACCTCACCCTTTAGACCTGCAGCTGCACATAGGTCCATGTAATAAAGATATGAAAACCTCCTAACACAAAGCATAACAAAACCTGGAACAGATAATACTGATCTCACAAGACTATCCATAGCCCAATGAAAACAGCAGCTAGCAGGAAAGGCTGTTGTCCATACCTCTTTATCACACATCATGTCACAATGTAAGGAAATAACCTTCTTTTGCTTTACAATGTGTGGACACTTCCCAGTACCCTCATTAGTCAAGACAGCCCTTGTAGGGCAGGTCAAAACCAAGAGAAGCATTGTATTAAGAATGATGGATGTGGTCCTGGCCCCACAGTCACACTGCAGTTCCCAGTATGTGCTGTAGTTAACAGCACCAGAAAGATTTAGTGCCAAAACTGCCATACCTAGAGAGTCCAAGATCAGCCATGTGCCTCTCCCTGTCTCAGATTGGAAAGTCCAGCCCCACTCTTCCTCCCATCTGATTGCTTCCACAATCAGTGAAATATGCAGAGGCATTGCCATCATTATTTTATTTCTATTTTACTATTATTTTACTTATATCTTACTATTATTTTATTTTTATTATCAGGCAAAACACTGACAGCCATTATAATGCTCATTGTCATAATACTATAATTTTTAATGGATGTCCTTTGCCAGCAGAGAAAAAATAAAAAGCAAACTGTAGGATAGTCTCTTTGTGAGGGATGGGCTGAAAACCAGCATTAAAATCTCCTGTCTGTGGGGCTGGGCTGTCTGTCCCTGCCTGGACAGTTTGGAGGGAGCTGTGACCCCCGTTTGTGCCCTGTGTTTGTGCCCAGAGCTGGCTGCAGCTGGCACTGGCCAGGTCACCAAGGCACAGGGCAGCCCCAGCCGGGGAGGCTGCGGGTGATGGGCCAGGTGTGAGTCCCACTGCAGCCTGTGGCAGCTCAGCTGATCCCAGTGCTCCCATTTACACACAGACAAGCCCTCGAGGTGCAAAAATACAGATGGGAAAGGTATTGCACAAGCTTACAAACACTGCTCTTAAAGAATGAAATTGCTGGGAAGTAGCAGAGTGCTCCTAAGGCAGCCAAGGGCTGTCACAGGGAGAAGGCACATGGCTGAACAGCAGACACCCCTACCCAGTCTATTCTGCCTGTGGCCACACTCACACCACTAACCCTCTTTCTCTGCTCACATGTCCCCTCTCACTGTAATGAAATGAATATATAAAATACCTGCCTTTTGTTGAGTTGTTGTGAAACTCCACAGCATCATGACAGCTCCTCCAAGGTGCATTATTTTCTCCTAATTTGCAATCAACCACTTGCAGCTCTGAACTGTCTACTCTTCTGCTGCCTAAGAACAGCTGTGAACTACAAGAATATTTAATTGCTTTCTGAAAAGCTATTCCACTAAAAATGCTGTCACTGCACTGACTGCAATATTTTGTCTGACTTGTTGCAGAGAAATGAGAGAAAGAGGGCTACAGCTCCTACCCAAAACCCTCCTAAGCAGCTAAGTCATATACAAATGGCCTTCAGATGAGAGACAGCTGATAAGATAAAGAATAACTTCAAACAAAGCAGGTGACTGTGGTCCTCAGAGCAGTCCACATCTAAACACATCTGTTACCATCACACAGGAAATGTCAAGGCCAAATTCTGGCAATGCCAGGTACAAACACCAGAATTGCTCAAGCTCAACTACTCACAGACTTTACAGATATTTTTCTCTAATCAGTGAGGGCTGTAGATGACAGAGTGCCATTCCCACCTCAGACAGAACAATGAGCTGCTCATGCTGCTGGTAACCCCCACTGAGGGCAGCTTTGGCAGGCCCTGAGGGGCAGCTAGAAGAGAGCAGCTCTGACCCTGGAGATGGCTCTCCACTGCAGTGTGCATCCCAGAACAAAAAAACTACAGCTCAGTTCATCCTGAGCACAGCCCTGGGGGGTTTCTCTCAGATCAAGTCATTGCTTCACATCACACTTCCCAGTAATGTCCAGCATGATGGAGAATCTCTGCACTTTTATTAAAATCTCTTCCCTCCCCCTCCCCTTAGGCAGCTTTAGTGAAGGATGTCCATTGATCAAGAATGGCTCTGAGATGGCACAGAGGAATTGCAGGAATTTATCAGAACAAGCAGGTCTCTAGCCCAGCCCCTCAAGAGCAGCCAGCTGAAGATATTTTAGAACAACAATACAATGCTAAGCCAAAAAAAATGAGCAAACTCCCCTATTCACTGCATGTGGGGAATGCATAACTGAGGAAATGGGAGAATTCTGCCTATCTGCACTCAGCCTCAGAAATACCTTGGCTTCCAAAGAACATCCCAGACCCAGGACATTACAGAAGGTTATGGATGCATAAGGATTTTTCCTCCCCTCTATATTTCTACCCAATGCAATGTAACCACCACATGAATAATTATCTCCATTGAACTCTACTCATCTCCTTCTAACAAGGAACTGCATGGGTGGAATTTGCATTACACACAATTTACTTCCTTTTAGCCATTTTTAGTTAAATGAACCATCCTTTGGTTACCACCTAGTATAAACAAAAGACTGAGCTTCTCAGTGTTAATCATTATTTCCTAGAACCAACATTGCCAAAATAAAAACACCCATCAGAGGAGAAGTCTGACTCAGACTCCTTAAGGTCAGCAAGCTCTTTAATTGGTAATAAACTGATAACGCAATGCTATAGTCTAAATATTTGAGAGTTCTGTTTATTTCATAGGTGGGAACTATTTGCAGAGCTTGCAGGATGTAGTTCATTGTAATTCTGCAGATTGCCACAACACAAATAAACAAGCACAGCCACCTGGGACACCAAGAAATTCCCCAATATCCCAGTGAACAGGGATGGCTGGATCTCCAGAGAGGATGCCAGGACCTCAGAGACTTTGCTGTCACCTGCCAGACCCACTCTGCCTCCATTCACTCCCAGCACAGACATTCCATCCCAAGAGCCTTGGTGGAGGCGAGGGGGAAGCCTCCCACACCTCCACTAAATGCACTTGGCTTTGGGGTGGGGCAGTGGCTTGTGCTGAGGTTTGCTCTAAATCTGCTCTTATGTCCTCAAGAAGACGAGTTCTACAAGGATTTGCATTCCCTATTTATTAGTTTGGAACAACCCTTCACCCCCAGAGCTTAGCTGTCAGCCAGTTTAGGGCATAGTGACATTCCCAGCAGAGAAACATCCTGGTGTCCAGGCTTCCCTCTCAGCCAAGGGAGAACAGGCATGTTCTGTCACCTTTAAAAACTCAGCTGTCCTGCTAGCAGGGTTTCTAGATGCAAGGTGGTATGATGGGTACTCCTACAAGCATCTTCTCAGGTGTTACACTTGAAAAGGTAAGGAAAACTATATGTATGGTATCTAAAACTGAGCAGTTAACAGCCTAAAGCTAGGACACTGCAATTAATTAGATCAGTCACCTCCCTGCCCTCCTTTGTCACTCACTCATCCTCAGAACTCAGGTATTTTCAGTATAAAAAAATGGGAGGTGGAAGGTAAGTTTTGGCTGAGTTCAAACAAAGAAACTGCAGAAATGGAAGATAAAGCAAAAAGCTACCACCCATGAGAACTTCTGTCTATTATTTTTGACCCAGAGAAATATTTGCTGACCTCAACTGTGCTTTCTTCCAAACATAATTTCTCCATGTTTGCCTGCAGTGGTGACATGTCTTAAATTGCTTTCCTGACCCTGATTGTTATGCCCCAATAGTTGTGAGCTTGCAACACCTACCCTGGTCAGGAGCCCTCCAGATCAGAAGACATTTTATTTAAAAAAAACCACAATGCTAAAACCACCTCATGTTGTGACATGGTGAAGTTAAAAATATGCAGGGCCCAATGCCTTTGTACTCCTATGCCTGCTGAGCTCAATGGCATGAGGCATGGTGATAAATCCCAAGGGAAAACAGTGCTGTTTGTTTAGGAAACTTCACATTCTGAGGGATCCTTCCTTCTGGTCACTGATTATTTTTAAGCCTCAGCTATGCCTGGATGATTCTGAAATACCTTCATTCCTGTTTTGAGTTAACTGTAAAACAGCAGGGTGCATCACATCATTTGAGGTATGTGGCAGGCATAATTCCCTCCAACATCCAGGAAAAGGAGTTTTAGAAACGCTCTTAGGAAGTAATTGCCTGACCTGTAGCTTCTAGTTATTGATGCCAAAACAAAGAGCATCTACATCCAGAGGCTGGGGTCACCCCACCCATGATGGAAGGGGAGAAAAATGATACCCAAGGTCTATGTCTGATCTGGGACCCACGCCTTATTCTCTTCTAATTCCCAAACATGTGCTGAGGCCTAGACTGGTCTGTGCTGGGCCTAGTTCTAGTGCAGAGATGCACTACACTAAAATTTTAACTAAAGCTGTTTTACTTTGTCACCCTGACCTACAGTGAAAGGAAACTCCAGGGGGAGTGAGCCCATTCCCGAATCTGCCACATCCCCTGCTTGTTCCATGAGAAAACAAATTCATACATGGGAATATTTTTTTTAAACTGACCACTTTCCTTCCAGAAATAATGCAACTTTCCAATGCAAACACAGACTCAGTCATTATTTCACCTACTGCAGCCATGGATATGCTCTAGGAGCAGGATGACCTGAGTGGGACAGGAGCCCCTGCAGCACTCACGAGTTACAAGAAGGAGCCTGCTCCCACTGTCTGTCCCCTGCAATGCTTAGAGGTAAGTGAAGGTGTAAGTCTGTCCAGTGAAGGGTGACATCCAACACCCACAGCCACGAGGAGGCTAATGCTGCCAGAGATGGGTAGTCTCAATTCACAAGGAGATTAAAAGTGAATCAGATCCTGCACTAATTTCAACACAAAACCACAGTTCTCATAGTAGGTTCTCTCTACTGGACAAAGTTGCAGTAGGTAAATTAGCTACAAGCACAGCTATAAATAGATGTGCTTAAACTAGCACAAATCTGCATGTGGACATGGCCTGTCATTTAGTTCAGCTTAACATAAAAGTTTAGACAAACTTGAGTGAGAAGTCCAAACACAGATTGCACTGATTTAATTAAATCACTAAAAATAAAATCAGTATCAGATGATCATCTGGTACCACTTCCTGCACAGACAAGGTGTTTCTTCCATCTGTGCAGCTCCATGAATACTTAGCAAATCTTGAAGGAAGGTGGAGAAAACAGACTTTTTGGATAAAAATAACAAGGTCATCTGAACTGTTGAACCATGTAGTTTTATTTCTAGGTGCTTAAGCTGAATAAGACTGGGAGCTTTTACATGAGCAGTGATGACTCTAATTCTGCCCAGACACGCCTGTATGATGATGCTGTTGTATAAAATGCACATTATGCTGCAGAGGGTAAGATGCCTGCCCAGGGACACTCCACGCTGGTGACTCTGCTTTGTGGTGTCAGCCCTGGGAGCTGCAGGTCTGCAAGAAGGGAACAGCTTGGGCTGAAGCCCCTCAAGCCACGGAGGCTCAGCCAAGCAGCCACCCAGAGCAGCTCCCACCAGCATCCTCCCGGGGTGAGCTTCTAATCCCATCTGGTTTGGTTCCTCAGGATGAACTGCACCATTAGGTTTAACTTGCAAAAAAAAAGGAACTTGGTTTTGAATCAAGTGTCACTAAAAAGACCTTTTTTTTCTCAGGCTCTGACATCTGTTTACACCCCAGGACAGTCTTGTACTCCTTTCAACTTCGCTGCAAACATTTATCATTGCTTTGTTTTTCTCCCTCCACAACACACACACTCCCCTGCGACATCTCTGGGTGCAGATAACAATATTGATTTCAATTCAATCAAACTGAGCCTCATGTACAATGAACACTTTGTCCCACGTTGTGCCATACTGTGGCAAGGGCTGCCTCTTTCCCAGGGATGGAGGCCCATTAAAGGGATATAATTTATGAGTTCAGGAGGAAAAAAACAAGTTTGCACTTCAATTACAGGATTGTGCAGGAGAGCAGAAACTTGGGTCACCACGTGCAGTTCTTCAGATATTCTGCCAAAGTGGAACAGGGAGGGAGGTAAGGGAAATGGGTTCAGCCCTCAGAACCAATTAACTCCTGCCTGCTGACACCCTCACAGAAGTTTCACAGGGACAGGTCAGTAGACCTCCACTGCCTGACCATGCCCTGTGGGCTGCCCGGGGGGCAGAGATGCAGGGGCCTAGAATGGTCTATAGCATCACTGGAGAGAATATGCTCCACTGCAAACTATTTTACGTGAAAATTACTCAGTGCCAAAGCAATCCAAGAAGAGACATAAGAACCGAATAGGTCATAGGCCATGGGTTACCATGGCTTATACACCAGCACTGATCACACTTGGAGAGATGGCTGCAAAGGGAGCAGAAATTAATAAATGCTGGGTTTATTGCCATGTCAAGCATTTACAACAATGAAGCATGAACACGAAAGTAAATAAAACCAGGATTGACAGAGGAGACTAGGAAAATACAGACAAAACAGCAGAGGTCACAGGGAAGTGACACATCACATTCCATGTTTTTACAAGTAATTTAGAATACAAAGTGAGGAAGTAATAACAAAAAGTACACTATAAATCATCAAAAGTACACTTTATTTTCTAGGACTTTCCTTTTTTGAAAGTTTTTTATGACAGATTTTCTCTACAGGGAAAGTTGTGGATGCCCCAGCCCTGGAAGTGTCCAAGGCCAGGTCGGATAGGGCTTGAGCAACTTGATCTAGAGTAAGGTATACCTGCTCATGGCAGGGGGCTGCAATGAGATGATCTTCAGACCCAAACTATTCTCTCCTCTGAAAACCAGCAGCTGCCTAACAAACTTAATTTTACTAGATGGGACAAAAGCCGCTCTGTGACTAATTGCAAAAGGCTTTGATAACGCAATTCATCAATGTAAGATAAGATACGCTTTGATTTGAACAGCCCAAAGTCTCGGCCAGACCCATGGGAACGATGTCAAGGCAGGGCCCCGCAGCCTGGCCGGCGGAACCAGCCCCGAGCCGTCCCCTGCAGGGCCGGAAAGTCACGGCCAGCTCCGTGCGCTCGGCCCCGCCGGACGCTGTAAGCCTGTAAGCCGTGTGCCCCCGGGGCTGCCCCCGTGTCCTGCCCGGCAGCTGCTCCGTGCAGCTCGACCCCACATTCCCACCCGCTGCCGGTGCCCCCGAGGCCAGCCCCTGCCTGGAAGGGAAGTCCCGGACCCCTCTGGGGACCCGGCTGGCCCGGGGCGGGGGCAGCGGGGGAGCGGCACCTCCGCCCGCTCCCAGCGCCGCCCGGCCGGCGAGCGACGCTCGGCAGGCACCGCTGTGTCCCGGCGGCGGCCGGAGCCGGCACACGGACACGGACCCGGCACACGGACACGGACACGGACACGGACACGGACACAGCACACGGACACGGACACAGCACACGGACACGGACACGGACACGGCACACGGACACGGACACGGACACGGACACGGCACACGGACACGGACCCGGACACAGCACACGGACACAGCACACGGACACGGACACAGCACACGGACACGGCACACGGACACAGCACACGGACATGGACACAGCACACGGACACGGACACGACACACGGACACGGACAGAGCACACGGACCCGGCACACGGACACGGACACACGGACACGGCACACGGACACGGACACGGACATGGACCCGGACACGGACACGGACCCGGACACGGACACGGCACACGGACACGGACACGGACATGGACACGGCACACGGACACGGACCCGGACACGGCACACGGACACGGCACACGGACACGGCACACGGACACGGCACACGGACACACCACACGGACACACGACACGGACACGGACCCGGCACACGGACACGGAGAGCTCGCACCCAGCCCGGCCCGGGGCTGCGCTCCCGCGCCCCGCACACCGGGGCTGTGCCCGGCACGGCGAAGCCCCGCAGCCCTTACCTGCCCTCGGCGGCGCGGGGCAGGAGCGGGGCTGCACATCCCGGAGCCAGGCTAGCCATGCCGGGGCGGGGCTTTCCATCCTGGGGCCGGGCTATTCATCCTGGGGCCGGGCTATTCATTCCGGGGCCGGGCTATCTATGCCGGGGAGGGGCTATCCATCCCGAATCTGGGTTATCCATCCCGGGCTATCATCCCGGGGCCGGGTTATCTGTGCTGGGGCGGGGCTATCTATCCCCGGGCTGGGCTATCCCGGGGCTGCAGCCAGACGGAAAACCCGGGAAGAAGTAGGGGCAGGGGTCAGCGGGACCTGCGAGGGGAACGGTGGGGTTGGAGGCATCCTGCGCTGGGGATCCTTTCAGTCCTGCCGAGTACTGTTATTGTATATTAAGACAAAGTCATTAGTGCCACCCTTACCTCAGTCAGGGCAGGACCCGCCGTGGAAAGGCGAGGTGTTAGGAGAGGTGTAAGGTGTTAGAAGAGCAGACATAAGTTCTTAGGTGTTCGGAGAGGAGGTGTAGGCAGGAAGGAACCCTCAGGTCTCGGAGCGGCCCTGCAGCCGGAGCAGGCAGAGCAGCCGCCCCATCTTCCCTTCAGCATGCCAAAGCTGCCTCCTTCTGAAGCAAAACCTGTTTCTCTCCCCTCGGTCTGTGCCTGGGGACAGGAGGGAGGGAAGAGGGATGCTGGGGAACGAGCGTTATTCCAGTGTTCAACTCAGGCAGGTAACCAAGTGAACCCACCCAACCCCTGTTCTAACCTAAACCAGCAAAAATTTAAGTACCAAACTAGGATTTGAAGGTATATTTCCAGCAATTCCAGCTTACTGGGATTCCTACTCGGTAACTCAATCTAGACTTGTGACGCTGCCCGCTCAGTGCCTCCGCGGCTTCCTCGCACCAGGGCACTGCTCCCAAGACACAGTAGTGGACACATTAGATAAATCTTGGAGGAAAAAAATCAGGAGGCCCCAAGAGACCCAGGGAATGTGCCTGCCTCGCTAAGTCCCCAGGGATAGTTTACGAAGAGCCAGTGCCACGCTGGGAGAAAAGCAGCGCATCCCTGAAAGGATGCGGCGCCCAGGCACGGGAGCAGCGCGCTGGCTGTCCCCGCTGTCCCACCGCCGCACACGCGGCAGCTCCCCCAGCTGTCATCTTCTGCAGCAGAGAAAGCTGAAGCAAAACCAGTCTCACTCTGACAGCACTAAGAGTTTGAATTTCTGGCTGCTGGACAGTCAATTCTTCTGCACCAAGTGGAGGCAGGAACAAGAGCTTAATGTAGGGTTTATTTCTGGCCACTCCTGCTCAGTGCTAGACAAAAACGTGACTTGGGAGTGAGTAAATACAGTCACATGGGGACTTTACAACAGCCTGTAAAATCAGTGAAGAAATGCATTTTATTACCACAGCCTGTGCCTCCATGCTTTTCTCATGTTTCAGTCTTTTAATATCCTCAGGAGAACAATTTGGCAGAAATAACATAAAATAGTAGGAAGAGGTGGGGAAAAATTGGATTTACTTGCTGATTTCTATTTAGGCTTTCATAGTCCATATCCTAAAATGAACTGCTGATTCAAGTCTAAGACTTGGGCTATTAAGCTTAAAGCATCAGGAGGTCTTCTGAGTCTGAGAGATGCTGATTGCTACCTGTCCCTATGTCATTCATTATTATGACCTTTGTTTTCCAAAACAACTGCTCTGTGTACCGAAGCCCTGCTTCCTGCAAAGTGGCTGGACAGAGCCTGCTGATGGGAAGTAGAGAATAAATGTTTTGTTTTCCTTTACTTCCATGTGCATCCTTTGCTTTATTAAACTGCCTGTTTCTTGACCCATGGTTTTTTTTTCCATCTTATTTTCCTCCACCCCATCTTGTCCTGCTGAGGAAGGCAGTGATAGAGCAGTTGGTGAGCACCTGGCATTCAGCCAAGGTAAACCCACCACCAAGAGGTTTGTCCATTCACATTCCCATCACAGGTAAGTCCCTCAAAACCCACACAACTTTTCAGAGTACGATGTAGGACTCCTCTTTAGATGAGGTGCACCTCTAGTTCAGATGAACAATCCTTTTATTATCTCACCTAAGTTGGGACCTCTGCAAGTACAGCCATAGCACAACCCATTGTTCTAAGGATTTTCTTTCTATGCTGTCGTTTTTCTTAACTCAAATCCCATTAAGCCTAGAGTGTTTTCAGTATTTTTAGCTGTGACTTTCAAAAGACTGCCAAAAGATAGCTGAAAAGTATATATGAGTGTGATTAATGCTCTCAGCATTTCTTCATGATTCGGCCTCCTCTAGAGGAACTAAATGTGGAAACATGACAAAATCACCAACAACTTTTCATTGGGGGTTTTCATTCAAATGTTTGCAACCCCAAAATTTCCTCCCCAGCTACATGACTGCAGTGCTAAAATTACTGAAAGCACCAAGGGAAGAACATGGCATTGCTGGCTGGGGCTCCACGTACAAATCAGAATGGGATGGGGCTGCTGAGGAACGTGTCTCGAGTGTTTATTGTCCAGTATCAGTCTCATTCCATGGTTATGACAGTGGGAAGATGCCAGCAGCTCACATCCCAGGCAGCAGACAAATAACTTAATGTTGCAACTTACTTTAAAAGCTTTTTGACCAATCACACAAAGGAAAAGCATACTGACAGTAATTCTATCCAACCACTGTAAGCACACATACCTTTGGTTAAAACAATGCTTGCTTATTTCAAATACAGTACCTGCTTGTAAGCCTTAAAATACAATGCACAGAGCTCTATTATTAAGCTTAGAACTTCATAATATCTTGCTAGATATACTCTTCTGTAACTTAGGGAGTTATTCTGGTCAGGTGTTGATACACAGACCATTGTTCTATTTGTCCTTACTTTTCTACTTCTTATATAATTTTTCTGCTGACAAATCTTATGTCTACTGTTTAGCTCTAATCACAGTTCTGCTGTCTCTGAGGTCTGCCTTTTGCAGCTTTCCCAAAACCCTCTGATTTTAGGGATTCCCAAAATTCCCCCTCTCAGATTCCCACACACGGTGCTTTGGAGATGCCATTTTTACTTCCCGCAGTTGTATCACAAAAATATTTTACTGAGAACAAACTGCTTCTCAGTTTTGTTTACTGGGTGTTAAAATTTTGGTTTACAGCTTGCCAGAATAAAGAAACAGATAAAATCCCCACTCCATAATGCTCCACTAGCAAACCATAAACATAAATACAGACTCCAAAGGAGGAAAAAAAAAACCAATAAATGTGTGTATGACCAGGGTCCTACTTTTATCTGCAGGAACTGGGCATATAGGACTGCAAGGAGCAGAATAGCAACATATTCCTTTAGACACATCCTTTGAAATCCTGCTGTATGTCTTACTTGGTTAGAGATGGAAAGTCATTTAACAGCCAAAATTCAGCAAATAAAATTCAGTACAGGTCAAGTGACACTACATGGAAGTGATCCAGTTTAAACCAGCTAAGGAGCTGGCCTTATTTAATTTGGCACTGTGGACCTCAATTTTTACTGATGAAAAGCTGAGCTGTTCTAATGAAAAAGTAAGGCTCTGTGTCCTTTCTGCTGAAAGGTATAAATACCTCTTGGCTGGCAGCAAGAACTATATTTTTGATACCATCTTGCTCAAGTGCAAGGTGATTTTTTCCTTTTAATGCAGTAAGAGTTTTAAAAGAGAAATTGGCTCGTGTTTCAGGGAGCTTTCTGAGAGACTTAGAAATCATGTAGCCCAAGTCATGGGAAAGATGTTACTAATTGCTTACAGCAAAGCCAACAGTTTTTGTAGGGCCACGTTCTCCCCAGCTAGCAGTGACAGAGTGGGATGGCAAAGTGCACCCATGGCTCAAGCAACACGAGGGGCTTGAGCCTGCACCAGGTACAGGGCGATGTCCAGACTGCTCTCTGTAGTGAGAAGAGATGATTACTAAAGGTGAGGGTTCCCTGCAGAAAAGAGAAACACAGGCACCTGTAGAAAAGCAAAATCCATTGGGAAAACAGACCTACAGGACTGAGACCTCCAGCCATATCTCAAGACTGGTACTAATCAGTGTTCAAAAAGGAAATGGGAGAGTTTCCACATGCATGAGAGAAACCAACATGGGTTGGTTTTGTACTGCTGCAATACATTTATTTCTGGCCAGAGTGAAACCAGCACAGAACAGGGAATATCGTGCAGTTACTCATACCACCACTGTCACTGCAGGTTTGTTGTGCTAAACTGAGGAGTTAGGCTAGATACATGGCAAAAAGCATCCTGAGAAATCTGTTCTCTGGCTTCCAGTAAATGCAGTAATCCAGCTTACAGCAGAAGACAACATGGAGCAGAAAGTAATTTAGCAAAGAGTGACAATTAGCAAAGCTTTACCATTTTCAGACCAAAATGTGCTGTTGATGATTAAGTGACACTGCCTGATATCCCTTCACACACTGTTCCATCCCTGCCCTGCATGCTCCCTTCTTGTCAGCAGGAAGCCCTGAGAAATACATGTTTGCAGCTAACTGGCTTTAAAATTGCCCTGTGTTGTAAGAGAAAATAATACAGTGTCTCCTGTCGGGAACACATCCTGGCATTCCTTTAAAACAAGCAAACAATAAATCTTCTCTCATATAGATGTCTCTTTGAAATATTGGTGAGTTTGCTGCCCCTCTTGCAGTCCAAATCACATTTAAGAAATGGATTTCTCTTTGGTTCTGACAGGATATCCTAAGTAAAGACTACACTGCTGCACAGACCACACAAGGAAAGATAACACAGAGGCAAAGCTGTTTGAAAGATACAAAAAGAGGAGCAGATTTTTCTCTGCTTAATGAGAATATCTGCAGTTAGATGACTGAGCAAACTCCAGTGAATAAAAGTGAAGGATAAAATTACCTACAGTGGCACAGCCTTCCCCACAGCTGCTGTTTCACCACCAGCACTGCACAGTGTGTGCATTGCATCATGAGAAAGCTTGTACCAGCAGGGTACCAGCATCCTGGAGAGCCTGGCCTTTCCAACCCACCCTCCAACCCCTAGGGTAAGCAGAGCCTGGATTTGTTCATGGATCTCTCATGTAACATAGCAAATCTAAGCAGAAATGCTGTTTAGCAAGATGAACCCATGCTCTGCTCCAACACAAGCAGCACACAAAAATTTCAGGTCTACTTGTCACAATCAACACTGCACATAGCTGCCTTTGGAATTTCTTTTCTGAACTAAAAGCCCACATTTTCCCCAGTTACATTTGAAGTACTATAAGTAAACACTAGTCTGGAGAGAACTGAACTGCCAGACATCAGTGTGGGAACTCTACTCAAATTGGTTTCAAACTGCTTATAATAGGCATAATTTTGAAGGACAAAATGCATTTGGTATCTATTGCCTTAACAAGCAGGCAAAGCAGAAAGGACAATTCTTAAGAATAATTCTTTTAAAATAATTACTATGCAGGGAACCTTAGTTTGAAGATGATTTCTCATTATGAAATACCAGAACATTTTTCCCTGACCCCTTAGAACAGGTACCCCTTCCTTTCTCCCTGGTTCCATCCATCCAGGCAAGGCTGAAATACTCACCCGAGCACATTCCTGCCTCAAAAGGGTCCAAGGAGGTTTTAAGCTGCTGATGTATATAAAGTTTTCGTATTGCAAAAAAGGCTATCAAAATAGGCTTAGCATGTGTGGAATAAACCAGGACTCTGCCAGACTTTTATTTTATTAAAACACGAAAAAAGATGCCCAACTGCATTATGCTGATATTTACTTAGAGGAAGCATTGTTTTGCTGTATTTGGCCTGAGGGACCACTGAACAAGATGAGTGTGGCTTACAGGAATAAGATCACAAAAATAGAATTTTCTAAGGAAACAGGAAAGATTTGCTGATGGTCTTTGGAAATTAAGCTGCTACTTGAGGGATAACACATAAAAGGTATTTAAAAAACTGTCACATGGATTTGTGCTCAATCACAACAAAAAAAAGTCCTTTTTAATTGTCAAGAGCCAGCCCCTGTACTGAACTCCCACACAATTTGATTATCTATTTGTTCAGTTCATGTCCTAAAACAGGAAAGATTTGCAAAAAAATGCAAGCACCTTATTAATGGTATTTGAACTGCAAGATATTATGTTGTTCAAACAAACTTATTTCTAGAACTTAGCAACTGTCAGCTATATTGTTATTGTTATTGTTATGTTATTGTTTGTTATTATTGTTATTGTTATTGTTATTGTTATTGTTTGTTATTGTTATTGTTATTGTTTGTTATTGTTGTTGTTGTTGTTGTTATTATTATTATTAATACAATGTTGAAGTAGAAATGTCAGGACAAGGCATTGCCCTACTTGGCTTGGAAGTCCAAACTTCAAAAAGCTTCTATTACTTTTTAATCCTTTATAGTGATGATGTATTCAAGGTCACTGTGTGCTTCAGTAGGGTTGCACTTCTTTAAAAATAAAAATTATGTAAGCCATTTATTTGCTTTCTGATTTTTGCTCTTTAAGTGTATACTTGGAACTACTTTAAGATTTTTTCCTTGCAATCTATAGGGTAGAAGCAGCCTTTCCTTAATGAAAGAGCAAATGAAACGGACCTTTCATGTCATTATTCACCACCACTGTGCCCAGAGGTAGAAAGGTAGGGAAAACCATTAATTATTGCCTGGGTCATGATAAATTTGACAGTTCTGGTGCACCTTAGGTCAGTGTCTCCCATCTATGACATATTTTAATGATGAAACACAGAGGCTAAACAGCAACTTTCTGCAGCAATAAGCTCAGGGGTGCCATGCTCTTGGCCAGGCTCAGCCCTGCTCCCACAGCTGTGTGCTCATGGACGGCTCCAGGGCTGCAGGAATCTCGCTGACACCACGGGACTCAAATCAAGGCTGCAAACGATCCTGTGGAAGGCCAGGGGCTTCCTGTCCCAGGAAGACACTCTAATTACATGTAATTACTGCTAGAAGGTACAACCACTCTAATCTATCTGCTGCAGGTCAGTTGTCATTTGGGGTGTGACCTGGCTCCCAAAATCACAGTGAACAAAACCAGTTTTTTCTAGCTATGCACAGGCAGGGACTGTGGCAGATGCCAAACAGAACAGACCCAGCTGGATAGGTGATGTTAACCTGCAGAATGAAAAGGGGCAAAATGAAAAGCTGATGGTAATTAAATACCAGTCACATCAGTGGTGCTGATAGATAAGTTCCTGAACTGGGTTTTAAACTGTTCTTTCTTTCTGAGGGCTGTCTGCTTATAGAATTGGAAGCTTTTCAGCATTCCTTACAGGCTCCAAGAACATATCACTTATTAAACATTATAGAAAAGGCCACCCAGTAGGAGTTTTACATCATCTCTGGCACAGAATCAGTGCTCAGTGCTTGGGAAGGAGAAGAGCAAAGAAAAATCCCAACTGCATTTCTGATAATTTTACGAAGCCATTTCATTCTTTGGGAAGCCCTGAGCAAGCCTGTGGCTTTTTGCCTTTCCCTTGTGAGAGTGGGGAGCTACAGGGTAGTTTATATCCCGAGATGGATGCGGCGAGTGGGATGTTCTGCGGGTGCAGAGGCAGGAGGAGCCGGGCCGGCGAGGGGAGGCTGCGGCAGCCCGGGGGTGCCGCTGGCACGGGGCTCATTGAGAGGCACCGCCGGGGCTCCGCAGCACCGCCGGGGCTCTCCGGCACTGCCGGGGCTCCCCAGCACCGCCCGGGGCTCCCCAGCACCGCCGGGGCTCCCCAGCACCGCCCGGGGCTCCCCGGCACCGCCCGGGGCTCTCCGGCACCGCCCGGGGCTTCCCAGCACTGCCGGGGCTCTCCGGCACCGCCCGGGGCTCCCCGGCACCGCCCGGGGCTCTCCAGCACTGCCGGGGCTCTCCGGCACCGCCCGGGGCTCCGCAGCACCGCCCGGGGCTCTCCGGCACTGCCGGGGCTCCCCAGCACCGCCCGGGGCTCCCCAGCACTGCCGGGGCTCCCCAGCACCGCCCGGGGCTCCCCAGCACCGCCCGGGGCTCCCCGGCACCGCCCGGGGCTCTCCGGCACAGCCCGGGGCTCTCCAGCACTGCCGGGGCTCTCCGGCACCGCCCGGGGCTCCGCAGCACCGCCCGGGGCTCTCCGGCACTGCCGGGGCTCCCCAGCACCGCCCGGGGCTCTCCAGCACCGCCCGGGGCTCCGCAGCACCGCCCGGGGCTCTCCGGCACCGCCCGGGGCTCCCCGGCACCACCCGGGGCTCTCCAGCACTGCCCGCCTGGCACGGGCACGGCCGTGACACGGACCGGGCCCACGGCCACACGCGGGTGTGCAGGACACGGAGCCGGGCTGCGGGACACGGCTGTGAGCGGTGTGCCACCGGCACCGCCACCGGCACCGCCACAGCCACCGCCACCGCCACCGGCACCGGCACCGGCGCGGGTTTGCACAGCTGCGTTCCCCTGGTGCCGCGGGGGAAGGCGTGGCGGGGATGTAACTGTGCCGGGCTGGGCCGCCCCACGGCTTTCAGTAGCTCGTTTGAATCAAATTGCCGTGTACAACAGGATTAGACAGTTGTTTTTCAAAGGTTACACCCTACACACTATTAAGATTCATATGTTTTTCAGATTGCTTCACCTGAAATCATCTGAGCTATTGCTTTGCCAACTGCTCCCACGATGTACAGGCTGCCGACAGTTTCATTTTCCATTAGTTCCCTACACTTTGCAAACTCAGTGCCCCCTTGATCACTGAAGGATAACAACGGCTTCCAAAGAATTTGAACAGCAGCGTGTGACAAGGCAGTCGGGCTACAGGATTTGAGTCCCAATTAATTGACGAATAACTTTGGTTGCCTGTCACATGCAAGTCAGAGGCAGGACAAAACAAGTACTCAGGTTTATCTCTTGGTGTCCTGCACTGTTTTGTATTCAGGATTGCTGATCCTCGGCTGCCACAACTTCATCACATCATTGTGTTGTCATTGTGTAATGAAAATAATTAAGACAAGTCTAATGAGATTATTAGCAAAGCAGGGAAGGAAGCATCTTATCATTCTTCCTGGAATTAAAACCAAGTAAACAACTGACCTTCTCCTGGGAAGCTCCTGGGGATCAGAAGGAAAAGTCTCATGAAGTCAGGCACCAAGGAAGTAGCTGCTCTTGGTTCACTTCATGTTCCCTTGTTCACCTCAACATGCTGCAGCATTTCCAAAGCACTGCCCAGCTTCTGGGAACCCAGAGTTTCCCAAAGAAAATTCCCCATCATACGCCACCTCCAGGAGCCAGTGCCAGAGCAGTCTGGCTGCCAGCAGGCAGAGCCAGGCTCCAGCTGCTGCCTGGGACCCCATGGCATTTCTGCTGGGAGAAGGGCAGCTGGGGCAAAACCAGCTGTACAACCATTAATGAATAACTAAAGGCATATACAAATATTATTCTGCCCCCCCTGAGAAAAAGGCCACAAAGTCCCACTAAATTCAGGCTCCTTCAGAGGGCAGCTGAGTTGCAGAGCCCGGATGCAGAAACAGCTTCTCAGTTCCCTCCAGGGGCCAGTTATGTGAATTAAAATGAAAGGGATTCACAGCCAGGTCAAACTCAGGCAGGCATAGCAATGCTCAGACATAGAGGCTGCTTTAGTCTCTCTCCTAACGTGGAGTGTGCCAAAAGCAAAGAGATTTGTAGCAATACATGGAGCAGGGAGCAGCTGAGGTCATCATTGAGTCAAAGAATTTCCTTGAAATAGTGAGAATGTAAAAACAGGCTATTTTTTAAAAATAAAGAATGAGGTCACCTTGTAGTCATTTGACAGCATGAACTGTTGTGTTTGAAAGAACACATCCTTTTAATATCAATGCACCTGAACCCTCCAATTCAGAGACAGTAGGAGCAGATGGAAAGCCTAGAGTTCAGCCCAGTTGCATTAATTTTATGCCATGTTTTAATAGGGCAGAGTAATCCTAAAATTACATTATCATACCTGTTAAGGCAAGCAGCTACCATATAAATTATGCAGTTCCATGCACTCTTAAGCTGAAAGCATTTTTCATTTTAGACAAGGACAACAAATGCTGCCAAACCAAAGGAACAAAACCACTTAATAGTTTCAAAAATTGTTAATCTTGGAAAATGCAAACAATGATTAGAAAAAAGACCTTTCCCCCTGATAAGGTTGATAGTTTAATCCCCAGATCCTCTGTGTGAATTTTCCTTATTTTCCTTTTATGTCTTTGTTTACTTGTTGTTTTGTTTGTTTGTTTTTATTTGATTAGCTGCAATTGTAAAACTATGTGACAAAAAGAAAGGTCAAAAGGAAAAAGATATAAGGAGAGTTAATGATATGCAGTGAAAAGTTTATACAGTCAACGAAAATGCAAGGGAACAGCAATGGTTCAAAGGCAGAACCATTTTACTGTGATTTACCATGCAGGGGAGAGCTTGCTTTGGCTTTGACACTTGAGCCACAGAGCAGAAATGGATTCTCTGATGGTGGCACTTTATGTCAGAAAGTCATTCTTCATCCTGCATCCATCAGGGCACTCGTGGAGCTCAGCTGCCCAGCACACCAGGTGTTTGAATTTACTTTGTATATTAACACCACAACAGCTGCAGAACCATCCCCTGCCTCTGCAGCAAAACTCCCTCCAGCGCTCCCATCATCCTGGTCCTGCACAATCCAAGGCAGCCTAATCCCAGAGTATGTGGATGCTCCACCAGCATCCCCAGGAGGTCTGGGGCAGCATCATGAGCAGCTGTTTCTCTACTTTTCATCTTTTCCTCAGGTCAGAAGGTAGGGAAGATCAGAGAAGTGTTCCTGTCAACACAAAAAGCCTGAGCCAGATCCACAAATGTGTCCAGATGCTTACAGTGACATCAGTTTCACATGGAACTCAGTGACTACACACTGCTGTGGGTTCAGGTGTCACAGTTCTATTGCAAGGTGTTGCACACAAAAAAACCCCATTTTGACTTCAGTTTCCCAAAGCAATACAGGATAAGAAAACTTCCTCCATGGTCTGTGTCTGTCAGAGGCTGGATCTCCTCCCCACCCTCCTTGCCTGTGGCCAGAGCAGTGCAGAGGCAGGCAGAGGCACTGGGAGCATCCTCCAAGGCAGGACAGGAGCAGTGGGTGGGTGCTTCATCTCACTTCTGTGCTTGATTTTCCTTTTTTTCCCACTAGAAAGAGGAAAGTTTTTTTGACAAGGATTTTGCTTTAGTAAACTCTGGCTTTTGAATGGCTAAAAGGAAAATATATCTTCTTTCTGAAGTGAGAAAAGGGACAATATAAAAATAAAGATCATTCTATACCCTTTACAAGGAAACAAAATTGTACTTTTTGATAATAAACTGTGCTCATTCTGGGGACTGAATACAGAGGGTTAGCTATATTTCTGATCAAGTTACTTTGAAGTGAAAAGCCATGTACTCTCCTCAGAAGAGTGTATATTTTTGTTACCTAACAGACTTTCACTCTCTACAAGATTAAAAATAACAGTGAGTTCATTAATTAGCCTTTATGCTGCAAACACTCCACAAAAGCTTATAAATATTTTTTAAACCATAAACAAGGCTGTGCAATAAGCAAGCAAACTGTAGTGTGCATTTGAAAATCAACCTAATGATGGATTTAAAGGCTTAAACCAACTCTTTCACTGCACTTGTTGGAATTTTTAATTTCACACTTCTCTTCATCCTCAGCCATCAGCTGTGATACTGAACTAGAGAGCTTTATAAATCACTGGGTTAGACTGAGTTTAGTGTCATCACACAATTACAGATTTAGCTTATTTCAGAAGACAGCAGTTGGAACACTGCTGAGCTTTGTCAAGCAAAACATGGAATTCAACAGGAAGTGTTTAAATTAGGTTTCAGGCCAACAGAATCAACTCCTAAATATCCTGGCAGTGCTTTGTTTGGATGATGCTGCCTTGCTTGGGGCTTGCCTCTGGGTTTCAGTTTTTAATGACTGACACTTCTATTTAGAGTGAATACATGGGAGCTGCTTGAAAGGGAACATTTCTAACATTTCTGAATACAGTTCAGTGTCCACAGGCTTGACTCACAAAGTCTTAACACACAGCTCCTGGTAGTGGCCCCTTCCATTTTATCTCAAGATAGAAGTCTTTTCTCCACCCAAGGTGACTGCTGTACTCTGGGCTGTTCTCTCCTCTTAGCTGAGCACTGTAAGTAAGAGGTTCTTTTCCCACTGTAATTTAAAACACCAACCAAAGCAGATTTTGTTTTCTGTGTTCAGTTCCCCATTACAGGCAGTGCTGTTCTCCAGGAGCAATGGGTTAGAAGCAAAGTCAGCACCTGACAGGTGCCATCTATTACCTTCACAGGAGAGTGACCCTGGAGGCCCTGCAGGAATAGTGCTGGGGAAACTCTGGTTTGAGTGGAATGAGCCCCAGGTGGGGAATAGTCAAACATAAACACTCCTGCTGTTCAGAATGCTCTGAAAAAACAGGGTAATGGTTGTAATCTTTTGCTATGAGCTATACCCACTCTGTAACTGGTAATCTCAGCCCATCATCTCAAGATTAAAGGGCCACATGTTGATACAGAATTTGTTTTCTTGGCTCCTGTTCTCTGGTCAAACTGAGCATTTCACCCTCCAGTGATGTAGTTCTGTCATTTTTTAAACTGGCAAAATGTGAATGTAACAAAGCAAACATACATATTAGCTGAGGGAGCTTTAAATGCCAGGGAAAGGACTTTGGTGTTGATAGATGAGAGGGAATTAGAGAACACACAGATACTGTGGTAAAAATACAGGATCATGCAGGTGCTGACTTACTCAACAAGGTGGCAGTGGTTTTTTGCATCTTCTTGAAAATTGCTGTCTTATGCAAAGGATCAGGGCTCTGTGAGCTACCAGTCAGACTCCTGGGTATTATGGAGCTGCCACAGGCAGTCACTGAAATGTCTGTAGGTTATCTCATGTTCAGATTATTTGCAGTCATCCATGGTTAAATGACAAGAAATCAGCAGCAGCTCCCATTTTAGGCCTTGGGGTAAGCCAGTGAGAATTTCCCATGAGTGCTTGTGATCCCTCCACTCTTCCTCAGTGAAGGTGAATCTAAATTCTTTTCAACTTTTGGAAGAAATCTGAATTTTAATTTCAGTCTTGCAATGTACATATTCCTTTTTGGACTCTGGATCCCCTGTGATTCTTGGACAAGACATTTAACAGTTACAAGACTTGCCCTTCCTATATTTTAGAGACAGGCACTGCCCACTCTGTGGGAATGCTGTGTGAAGTGCTGACAGTCAGAACCAAGGAGAAGACATCTCCAAAACTTTTGGAGATAGCTCATATAAAAATATCACCAAACCCTGCCATCTGCCCAGAGATTATTCAGGCATCTGCCATGCACAGAAATATCTGGCAGAATAAAAGAGTGCATAAACCTGATCCCAATAGTAACAGATGCAACCAGCAACCTGACTTCTTTGCTGAAGAACCTGCTACCATATCACAGGAGAGGTGAGGGAGAGCCTGGCCATACCTTTCCCCTCCAACCTCACACGGCCAGATGCTGAACCCCACCTTCCAAAAGGGCTTCCCATGGGATCATCAGGCATGAAATAGTCCCATGTTTTCAACAAGCACAGAAAAAGTCCCTGGCCATGTTACCTGTGTCCCAGGTGCAGGCACACATGTCCAACAAGGCAATGCTGCCCTCTGCTCTGTTTTCAGGCACTCATTCCCCTGGCTGTGTACCAGAGCCAGCTACTCCCATTGCAGCCCAGGGCTCTGAATCAGCCTCAGTCAAACAACATGGAGCACAAAAAGCAAATCTGGCTCCAGCAGGAAGCTGAACAAAATGTATAAGATACATGTTTTGAATTGAAATGTACTGACAATGTATTATCTACACATGCCCATTTTTAAAAGGAAATTACAGAATTAACAGGAAATAAATATTATTCATATTAGGCCTGACCCCAACACTAGTAATCAGGTTGACTGCTAAATAGCTCCACAAATACTTTTCTTGTACTCAGTGGAAGTACTTAGATAGGCAAATACTGCAGGGCCTGGCAAAAGTGGGAGAATTTGGGCTTCTCTGATTCAAAGGTTTATTATTAACAAAACCCTCGGTTGCTCAGACCCCACAGAATGGTTTGAAGTGAACAGTCACACCACTAGTCGGAGAAAGGCACACATGAGATAAAGGAGAATGAAACAGCTCACTGACGTGTTGATACACAGCTGATAAGGAAAACAAAAAACCGACTTCAAAAAATACACCCGTTCAGTTTCAGTCGAAGCCAGAAGCAGCATTTGGTCTCTTTTCTCTCCCAGCATCAAGGAGGTGTGTGCAACAATGCTGAAGATATTTCCAATTCTAGCCATCCTTGCAGGTAAGAATAACAAACTGATCGAAATAGTGCTGGAAAAAAGGAGCCTGTGGAAGGTGAACCTGACTAGCAAACTAGGAGAACTTTTGAGATTAATTACTTCAGGATGGGATAAAAAATATGGCTATACTGCCAGACCATCCTCTGGAAATCCACAAACTGACCCTGGCCTGGTTTGAGCCTTTTGCTCAAGAACAGAATTTTGGCTTTGGTAGATTAATGCTTTGCTCTGATGTCAGAAAGAGGCAAAGAGCCTCTTCCTGCCATGCACAGAAGTATGGAGTGTTCAGGTCTTTCAAGTGTTTCAAGGTCAGGTTTTTCCATATTTGCCTTTGTCTCCCCTTGATAATAGGGCTGGAAAATGATGCCTCAGTCCCTCAACCTCCAAAAAATTTTGCTTACCACCAAAAGATATGCTTAACTTTAAGCATGCAAAGAATATTTTAATTAAATGAGGACATAATACTTTGTGAATCCAGGATTTTATGGGATAGTAAAAACTATGTATTATTCATATTTCAAGGGCATTTAATTGTGCTAAGCTTTACTTTTAATATATACAGAAGCAGTCATTTTAATGCTCCATGGAGATAAAGAGCCCCTCTATCCACTACAGAAAATGAAATTTCATTTCCACATCTTTTCCAGATGGAATGATCTGATTTGGGTGCTATAGAAATATTTTAAGTAGCTACTCCTGGAGTTTCAGTGTTCTAACTCTCACACACATATAAACCCAACAGATTTTTACCTTAGATATGAAAAGTAGTTCAGAAGTGGTATCATATATACTTTTCAAAGCAATATCCTCTAATTTGAGAGTTCTGAATTTAAGACTAGCAATGTGCCCATGTTGGTGGGCACTACTGACTGGGGGTTTCTGTTGTGGCTCAGAAAAGATCAGCAAACTTGGATTTATTTCATGAGTGTTAAAAGCTGCAAAGGACTTCAGTGAAAGTGAGAGATTCCTTATTCACTGGAATAACTTTCTCTGTGGGAAGGAAACAGTCTCACTATAATACTGATGAGTAAAGAAGTGGATCAGCCATTTTTAACAAGTTATGGTCCTGTTCACACAAGCTTTTTTCTCTGTGTTATTTCTTATTTATGCACTTTCAAAAATTAAAACCAAAAGGCCTGTATGTAGGAAAGGGGATTAGGGGGTGGAAGCCATAAATGAAAAGTGAAACTGCCATTAACACCCATGGCTCTGTGGGGCCAGTTCACTCTGCTGTCAGTCAAAAGATCCATGTTGCAATTAGCATTGGTTTAAACAGCCTTTTTACTTGAGTAAAGATTATTTCAATTAAATGTATTTCTTCAAAATATAGTTTTATGAAAACTACAATGCTTTGTGGAGTATTTTTTGTTAAAATTAATTTCTTCTGGAAAGGCTTTTAACAGTCAGACTCTGTGGCACTCCTGACTCTAAAACCAGAGAATGATAAAGTAAATATGCAGCACAGATGACTGGAAAATGGATGTTTTCAGCAGAATAACATTGTGTTGAAAGAGAGTACCTTAAATCCTGCAAAGAGCAGAAAATAAATACACATCAACTGGGCCAGGAAATTATCATCCTGTAGCCAACACTAATTCTTAAAGCTGAGAACAGTGAACTGAGATACCTAAAATAATATGGCACAGCTTTTCTATCAGATCTCAGTAAGGACTAAGCTGCTGTGAACTCACAAGCCAAGCAGATCTGGCAGCACTCCTGGGATCCCCTCTTTCCCCAAGGCAGGTTTGACACATTTAGGTCAGTCTCCAGCCTTTCCTGTGATGCTATATTATATGTCTTCACATATAATATAAATCTTCTCGTAGTTTAAACCCATTAATTTTCATCCTAGCTACCATCAACACAGAAATATATTATTCCTTTCCTCCTTGCAGTGAGATTTTACTGTTAAAGCAATCAAACAAGGAAAACAGTTTAGAAAGGTTGGCATACTGTATTAACTCATGAATTTACAATATTTACATAGTTTAAAAAGACAAAATAGTTTCTTTCTATAAACAATTTTTTTCTCACACAGGGCTGTTAATTTCAGCAAAATACTCTTTAGTATTACTGCAGATTCTGCTTAACTCTCAAAAGCAGCACCCCAACATAAGATGCATAGATCCTGCATTGAGAAAAATATTTTACATCTTTGTCTCAATCATTAATATATGCAGTAAACCCATATGAAAATGATTATAACATTAAATTCTCACCTTGCCTATTTTGCAGAGAAAGCTCCAAAATGTTTAATGTTTTCCATCCCATTCAAAAGAAAAACATTCTCAGTCAGAATCTTTAGACATTAACTTCCAAACTGGATTCAGTGACCTACCAAAACCCTGAAATTCAGACTTATTTTTCTGACAGCTCTATCTTTGCTGTCATCTGTCATCATGGCTAATTCACAGAGGATAGAAACAGAAAAATACTTCAAGGTGGTGCTTGATTCCTTTCATTACTGTGATTGTGTAGTCAAGACTGATCAGAGTCTTGGGAAGGGTTCACAAGTTGTGTTTGCTCCGTTTCTGCTCTGAGCACAACAGAAAGGGCTGCTCGAGTTACCAAAGAGCTCCCTGCAACCCACACAGTGAAGGCACTTCCAAAAAGTTTTGTTTGATTTTTCCAATGTAATAGCATTGGGGAAAAAAAAAACAAACCAGCTTCTGGAGGTAAAAACTTAGAAACCTAAACAAAAACAAAGTAATTAGCAAAAGAAAAGCAGAGAAAAGCTGCTGGTCCAGCCTGAGGGATCCAACAGTGCCACCGAGTCCCAGTCAGAACATAAGGGTGTGTGAAGTGAGAATAGTGTAGGTGATGATGCTCCACAGTGAAGGAGATCAGATATCTTACAAAATAACTGCAAAAAACCAAAAAGGACAAGAAAGATGTAAGAGAAGGGTAGACACAGCTGTGACTGAGAGTGCAAGCACAGGAGAGCACTGAGTGCAGAAGAAAGGTTCAGTTTAACCACAGACTCCTAGTCAGAAGATGAGTATCAGCCAATGAGAACAAGTATGGGTTTAGGTTCTCTGCTTTTTAAGAATATTATTTGTTGTAAGGGCACGAGTATTCTGGGAGATTTATTTGCTTGCTAGCTTTTACCCAGTCCCAGCTTGTTATCTCTGAAATTTCCACACAAAGCCCAGGGGAAACTGTACTGAAAAGGAGAACAGCCAGACACATCCTACAGTTTCTTCAATAACCCAGTGAATAATAATTCCTGCATGGCTCCCAGGGCTGATCTCTCCTCTCCACACTTCCTGCCCACAGGCCACAGCAGCGGGGTCATGGTGACCGTCCCTGAGAAGACAGTGAATGTCACTGCAGGTGGAAATGCAACCCTCCTCTGCACCTACACCAGTAATGGGCCCCTGGAAAATTTCTTTATTCAGTGGAGTTTTTACAGTGCCAAAGAGAGCCAGCTGCACACCGTAAGACATTTATTTATTATTACTTTCAAATCATATTTGGGATATCCTTAAGTCCTCCAAGAGTCTTGTTATGTTTCATGGGGTTATCCTTACTACAGACCAGGTAATGATGGGGTTCCTACCCTAGAGATTAAGGACTGGGGTGCAGTGACATTTAGGGGCAGATGAACAAATTAGCTAGGCTCCTAGTTCCCACTGACATGCCTGAATGTGTTCACAAACTGATGAGAAAGTACAAAAGTGATTCATGTGCTCAAACAACTTGCTCCGTCACACAGGAAGTGTGAAGCAAAGACCAGGTGTCTAAAAATCACACAAGTGCTGCAGCTCCTGGGCCAGCTCCCTTTTCTCTTGTCTGGCAGATATTTCCTGCCATTGTGAAAGCTGCTTTCCTGGTGAGACGCCCTTGCCTATGACAATGTGTTGTTCCCCATTTAAGGGTCAAATGAGAGCTCCTTGACTCAGGCACTGCAGTTGCCTTTTGGCAGCTCAGTAAAAGGTGCTGTGCCTAACAGTGGACTCTGAGCACAAAGTGAGCAGCAAGTGTTGGCAGAAAGTTGTCATAGCAGGAAATTTGCCACAGCAAACTTGCATTGATATTTCCCATGGCTGTCACTGTGGAAACAGAACAATTACAGGTCAAGAGCAAATGGTCCCTGCCCATCCCAAGACCCCAAAAGGCTGCAGAGCCAAACAATATCATACTCTGGGGAAAATGAGACTGTGTTGTAGGCTGGAGTGTCAGCATGGATGGGATTGGGAAGGACACCAGTACCAGGCAGTGACTTGGTCTAAGCCTGAGCCTCTCATGTGGCTGTAAAGACCTTGCAGAGCAGCCTGGTCTGCCTGGAAGGGGTCAGGGATGGGATGTATATCTGCCTATATGTACTCACACTACTGCCAAAACTTCAAGAACTATCTGTTTATCTCATGATTTGGAGGGGAAATGAACCCATCCATTTCATTCCCAGCATAACACATAGGGGTATGAGCTCCCATCAGCTTGGTCCTGGCAGGTGGTGAGCTGTCAGCAACACATTCCTTTATAAGAAGAAATCCTAATTAGAAGTGTTGCTGAATCCTTGAAGATGACTGAGATTCCTTTTCCATGCTGTGGTGTCAGGCTTGTGTTTGTGGGACAATCATTTCCCGTTGTTTTCATCGTTTTGCCAACATTTTTTTTCTGGAAGTTCAATCCTCCTGCCTGGTGTTACAGCTGAGAGTTGATGCAGAGATTTGACTTGGAGAAGTGTCACAGTCCACAGTCAGGATATTTTTGTCCTGGTCATTATTATTTCCTAATAATATTTCAGTAGGAGGCTTGCCATTGCTGATACAGGTGCACCTTCCATTTGGTTTATCAATTACAGCAGAATTAGCCTGTAATTGGCAGCATGTGCAGGTTGTAATTTATTAAGCATTGTACATCAGTAGCCAAAATGTAAGAAATGGCAATTTAACCTAAGACAGAACTGCTAACTCACCTGCAGTATATCCCAGCCACAGATAAAGCCTGTACCAATGCTAAGTACAAACTCTGATTGCATTTTGAATTCTGACTCCAGCTGAATGCCAGACTGATGTAGGCACACCTTGCCTGATTGTGTAGTTGAGTAGTTACTCATTGTTTGCTTTCCTCAAGTTAAAACTCATTTATTAAATGAAGAATTATTCCTGAAAGGGTGGTAGCTACAGGTTTCCTAAGTTGTATCTAGTACAATATATTATAATTTAGATCCAGTATGTTACATCTTAAGTTATAATTGCTTGTTCAGGTGGGAAGTACAGCACTGACATAGGATCAAGCTCATCTTCTCTAGGTTTGGTTAGAATCTTTCTGTTCTACTTGCATCAAATTTTCCATATTGCAACACACTAAATGCCATACTTTTTTCTGGTCACAATCAAGAGAAATAAGTAGATTGCAGTTATAAGTATTTTAGAGGGAGAATCACACAGTTTCAAGAGATACAGAAGGGGAAAACCATTTGTAAACTTTGGCTAATTATAAGTAAAATACCCCCTGAAAATTACAATCATAAAATACTGTGGGCAGTTCAGAATACACTCAACAAGACCAACCCATGCAGGACTACAGATGTCAGGGAAACTTAATGGATCAACCCCTCCAGTGCTCCCTCCTGGCTTCTGCAGCTCTCACTACAAGCACAGGGAAAGCTGTGCCTATAAGGTCCATGAGAAACACTGCTGGGGAAAATTGCAGCTGGACTCCCCCATCTGAAAGCAATGTCACAGCAAATTCACACATTTGCAATGGCTGCATTTGTGATAGGTGATTTGCATTTTCATTACATAAAGTCAGCTCAGTCTGGAAAGGCCATGGGTTAGTGCTAATCCTCTTCTCCTTGAACACCAAGGCACAATCTCCTCTCCCTGCAGCTCCAGTTCTCCTGGGCTGGCAGGCTCAGGGGGCTCCCTTTGCTCCCTGGAGCCTGCTGCTGTCCCTGGAGGGTGCAGGACTGGGGCTCTGCTCTTTTTAAACTGCTTCCAGCAATGTTTTAATTCAGTCTTATTTGACCCTGTATCCTTTTAGCACCACCTGGCAATTCCTTACTGTTTTGAACCTATTCACAATAAAATTAATGGTGTTAGTGCAAACACTGGGAAGAAAGGCTTGTGATTGCTTGTGGAAAATATGATTTAAGAAATCACACAACACAGCTGAACATAAAGTTGGATTTTCACCCTCCCTCTGAATGAGGCTATTGCAGGCTGATGACTCTTCTGAATTTCAGAAAGGATTGGGAGCCTGAAAGCCCACATGTTTTTCTCCCACAGGTTTAAACAAAAAGATAATCTCTCTACAAACCTGGCTCTGCCCTGGTGGCTTGGCACATTGCTGAATTAAGTTTCACATTTTGTTCCAAGTAGGGAACAAATGCATGAAAATGGAGGAGGTTGCCAGCTTTGGCTTTCATTGTTTAGGTAAAACAATACTAATAGGCAATTCAAAATATATTTAATATGCTGATAAGATGACAAACCCAACTATATTGGAAAGACTGGCACCATATCTGACTGACTGAATACCAGAACAGTAGCTTGAATTTCAACTGGAATAAAAATATTTAATTTTATGAGAGACTTGGATTCTTCTAACAGATCTATAACAAATTACCAAACACTTTCTTATAAATAGCATATATTTGCCCTGAAAAATTTGTTGAAAATTCTGGCTCTACTAAAAATTTGCCATTTTTTCAGCAACTAATTGAATGACATTTTCAAATTCCATTTTTGAATACTAGAAAATTCGGCCAAATATTTTGAAGACAGGAGAAGTTTTGTAAAAAATTACAGAAAATACATCTTCTTCCACCTACTAAATTTTAAAACCATCCTGACAACTTAATAAATTTTAAAATAATCCTGACATCTTGCTGAATGCTAGATGTCTTGATGACCATGTTATTCACATGGGCACTATACTCAAAATAATAAGATTAAGCAGAGGAGATAGTCTCTATAAAAAATACATGTGGAAAAGGTTATTGATTTTAATACATATTGTTTATTTAAACAATTGATAACATGGCCCTTTCTCTCCACAATGGGAACAAATAACAGAATAAGCTATAAACATTATATACATTTGTAAATATGATATATAATTAAGACAAATTTATACCATTAAGAAGCTTTTGGCTTTAAGCAATAAGGAATGGGAGGGTTAAATTACTAGATTTTAGGACATAACATACAAAAAGCAGAGGCCAGAGGTAGCCCTTTACTTTACACTGCCACTTACAGTACAGATTTTGCAGTGTTTTGAGATCCATAAGCTGAGGTACAGTCCTGGCTGGAGTGAAATCAGTAAGGCCAGGATCAGGACTAGTTCCTGTGTTAATTTAATGTAATGTGAGTATTCAGCAGCAGATTTTACCTTGCCTTAAAGGCAGGCTGTGCTTTCAATACTTTGCAGCCTGCTACTGATGCAGATCTGCCTCCCAGCACAGCCTTGTGAGGTTGGTTTTGTTTTTTTCTGCTTGTTGTGGTGTTTTCCTGCCCTGTCCTGCCTTGGCCACCCTCCCTGGGGCTGCCACAGCCCTGACCATGGCACTTACACCCTGGGCAAGGAGGAGACACCACAGCCAGGCTGCTCACAGTGAAAAGGGAGCAAGCAAACAGAGCCAGGTGTTCACAGCACTCTTTTGAAGACACAGCTTTACTGGGTGAATAGAAACTTTTTTTTTTCTAATTGAGCCTAACTCTGCTCTTTTCCTGAGAAGTTTCTCTAGTAGAAGTAATTTCCCTCACTTGAACTTAATAATGTAAGTATAAAATCATGGAAAATAGGATGCCATACATATTTTTAACTTTTTATTTTTGCCATTTAGCCCTTAGCAACATGCCCTTTAATGCTAAATTTAAGTTTTAAATAAAAACTCCCAGGCAAGGATCTTGAGAACTTTCCAACACTGAGTGATCTCTATTTTACATCTTGACAAACTGAGGCTAACCCTACTCTGCTCACCCAGGGTACACCACAGCCTGGCCTGGTTCATAAGGTGAAGTCTCAGCTCCTGCTAGGACCTACACCTGTGCTTCATTTCATGCTCTGAGTCACTCAGCTGGCCCCAGTGCAAAGCACCTAAGTAAATGTTTGAGAGCTGAAGCTTCTGTTGACTCTTCACAGGCGAGGCTGCAGCCTTGCAAAGCTAAGTACAACTCCTGAACCTGACCTGAGCCACACCTTGAGCCTCCAGCCCAGGCCACCCACAGCTAAAGTCAATGAAATGATCAGGGACACTACCTGGCTAACCAAGATGTGCCCAGGGCAGCATTCTTGATTGAAATTTTGAATTCATTATATGGGTGAAGGTCATGGATGCCTGTTACTTTTAGGCAAAACAGAATTATTGATAGACTTCTTACGAAAATCTTCTCCAAAAACAAGCGAGCTCATGGCACATTGATCAGTAACAGGGGACAAGGAGAGAAAGCCCAAAAGAGGAAAGAGGGAAGCAGAGTGACCTGAGCACAGATGTGTCGGTTTCTTCCACCCTAACACCCCAAATTCAGATTGTCAGTAGTCCCAACAGCAGCACAACTTTGCTGCCCAGCACAAAGCAAGGCACAGCCGTGGCCACTGGGCTACCCCATGTTGTAAATGCAAACAAACCTGATGGGAAGAAATGAGGATGTCTGACTCAGTTCAGAAGGCTGAATGATTTCTTTATTATAATTATGTTAAAATACATTAATATACTATATAAAGGAAGATACCAAAAACTACAAACCTACTTGTTCTAACTATATCTCTAACACAACTTGTGACCCTCTCAGAGTCCAGCCACAGGTGTGTTGGATTGGCCATCAGGCTCAAACAATCCTCACCAGAATCCAATCAAGCACTCACTCCAGATAAACAATTCTCCAAACACATTCCACATGAGAAAAACAAGACACAGAAATAGAAATTGGTTTCTCTTTCTGTCTCTCTGTGCACCTCTATGAATAATCCTGAGAGAGAGAGAGAAATCTGCTACCACAACCCCAGGTGAGAGCCAGAGGCCAGCCAGCCCTGTATGTGGGGGGATTAAATATTAGCTTCTGAAAGAACAAATTCCCCTCCATGTAGTCTGAGCAGTTCAGGGAACACCTTCACACATTTTCAGCCATGAGACACCTGAGATCCTGTGCTGCAGAGGCTGTCAGTGCTGCAGGGGACACAGCCTGGGAGCAGAGCAGCCCATGAGAAAGATGAGCCTGTGTGAAGCACCTCCTGAGGCAGTACAGGAAAACTTATTGGTAAAGGGCCTCTCTCATCCATAAGCATTTCTTTTTGCCTAGAGCTGATTTTTTAAAACTGAGTTTTATCTAGCACTTAGATGACTGATTTCACTCCAACCAGGACTGTACCTCAGCTTATGGATCTCAAAACACTGCAAAACCTGTACTGTAAGTGGCAGTGTAAAGTAAAGGGCTACCTATGACCTGTGTTTTTTATATGTTATGTCTAAAATCTAGTCATTTAGATGACAGAGCAGGCACTGTAAGGAACAGCTTCATGGGAAGCAGAGGCAGCACCTCCAAAGCAGAGGAATGGAGCTGCTGTTGTCATGTCACTGCTGTAGGAGTGACTCTGGATGTCAGTGGGACTATGGGAGACTGCCTGTGGTTATCACAAAGGGAAGTGCAGACAAGAAGAAAATAATCAGGTTGCAACTGTGGTGTTTGGAGCAGACTTTAGATTTTAATCTTAGTTTGTATAATTTTAGGTAGAATTTAGGAATAAGCTTGTTTCATCTTGTGGTTGACAAGGCCTGAGACACTTTCTGCACAAAACACTGAACACGAGGCACTCTGCCCTCGTGATCAGCATGGATGGTAGGTGGGGAGCTGTGTGGAGAAATGGCTCTTTGATTTTGGGGGAACATTGAAAGTCTCATTTAACTCTCAGATCAGCACATTTTTGCTCAAATACAGCATTACCCGTGCCATGGTATTCTGAGTATGGATGAAAAGTCAGTCAGTCTTTGTCAAAAGACGGTCTATGTGACAGATGCACGGGGAAGATGTAGCTGGAGATACAAGGTAAGAAAACAATCCCCATAATCTTAAGGGGGAAACAGAGCTAAATAGCTTCTACTAGATTTATGCTACTGTGAAACCTGTATTCATATTTTGTATTGAAATCTCAAAACCAGCATGACTGAAATAAGTTGAATCTGATGCATTATCCAGAATTTTTAACTCAACCTATTTTTTATTGCATTTTTCTATGTCAAAATTATTTTGGATGTAGCTGTTGTGTTGGGGAATTCTAGCTGGCTGAACTTGCACCTTCAGGAATATTCTACCCAAAGGGTATCTGAAGGGTGTGTGCACCCCCAAGGAGCCTCTGGGCTGAATGTGAGCCAGACTGGACAGCTCAAACTTGGGGCTACATATTTACATAGAAAAAAAAAATCATCCTGGATCTCCTTTCTAGAATATAAAACCATTTTGAGATGTGATGGATACTGAGGACACTGGGCTGAACCAGCTTCCTCTCAGCTGTCAGCTCAGCGTTCCAGCCATAATCCATCCCAAACTCTCTGCCTGCAGCAGGGTTCCTATCTCACCAGGAGGTACAGGGTACAGCCAATGTAAACTGACTAATAATAACTGCTGAAGAGCAGTTACACCAAATGCACTAAGAAAACACATTTGTTCTTGATGAGAATTATTCACTAATAGTTCATCCACAAGAATGATACTGTGAGAACATGGAAGAGCTGCTCCTTCAATATATTTGCATCAGTTAAAGCTGCTGAATGATTAATCCTCTAAAGGCTTCTGACTCCCTCCCTTTCTTCTTCTACCAATGCACTATTGTGACAAGACACTTCTTGTCATTGTTAATATCTTCAATTCCCAGTGCAAAAAGCCCAGTAAGGGATATTCCTATTATATCCCTGCTACCTTCTGGCAGATCAGAGTTTTGACAAAAATGTGTGAAAAGAAGCTGTGGATGAAATAAGGGATTTGGGCCCAGACTCAGTTATATGACATGTCAAAGAAACAACACATGTGTGAGCATTTGCTTTCTTAGTTCAGAATCTGAGCTTTGGGCCTTCATTAACACTCTGACTGTGTGGCATTTGTTCTCTCATTAAATGGTAAGATGCTTAAGAAAGTGATGAACATTTTTTTCCCTTTGTTGTTATTTTATAAATCCTGTCTGTCCTCAGAATTCAAAAAAAAAATCACAATCTCAAACCAGTAAAGTCATTAATATCCTCCATTTTCTAGTAGCTTGAGAAAATGTCAAACAGAAAATGACAAACAGTGACAGGGCTCTCAGATGCTGGAGCTTTCCAGCTCTCCAGGCAAAGACTGTGAGTCACACAATGAATCCATCAGAAAAACCTCATCCAACAGGATCCTAGAGCTTTACATGTACTGGTGGGGGAAAGGGAGAAGAGGCTGGGGGAGGAAACACAGGTACAGGAAAGAGGTCATGTCCTGAAACTGTCCTCCAGTCAAGAAGTTGAGATTCTGTGGAGATGAAGCAGGACACTTTGTAATGCCTCTTCAAGTGCATCTCATAACTTCGATATCCATAAGTACTAGGCATGTAGTGACTCCAGGAGATGGGATGGGAGGAGTATTGACCTGAAAATTATGAAGGAGTCCATCTAAAGCTATCTGAAAGGCACATATTTACACAAATTCTAGTATATATTTGTCCTGTCAAAAGAAGAAGAGAAGCAGAGGGAGGCACGTTTCTTCTCATTTCCTCCCTGCTTCTTCACACACCCCCTTCACATCCTCAGGAAGATCTTTCTACAGAAGTTGTACAACAAAACCCTCTAGGTGGGTTCCTCACATTGCTGAACATCTGGCAGCCTTTGAAGTCCTCAACTCAGCCTCAGCTCTGCCGAGTGCTTCCTCTGCAGGCAAATACATTCCCCACCATCACAGGAGACCCTGCCTGTGGACATGAAGGGTAAGCACAGCATGGCCTCAGAAGGCCTGGAAGGATGGCTGGAGACAGCAGCTCTAGGAACTGCCTGGCCCACAACCAGCTAAACTGCAACCCTTTCTAAGGTCAAAGATGTCTTTGGGCAACTTTGCTGTTTAGCAGAAACTAGTGACTCAGATTATGAAGTTATTAGGAACACCAATTCTAGGAGTGATAATCCCCACTCCTTTTTCTCACTGTTGTTTGATTAGTCACCCAGGCAGCTGCTTCCATGAAATGTGAAAAGGCACCATTTATAATGACTTGCCTGAACAAACTAACTGGTAAGGAGGAGCAACAGTCATTAATGCACCCTCAATATTGTTTCTGCTCTGGTAAATCATCAACTTCACTAGAGCTGCTCATGATTTGCTTGAGGACAGGAAAAGCTTTTTGTTTGAAGGGATGCACAGCAGATTTCTTTTGTATTTTTTTGCATTCAAGATGGTGCACTTAAAATATATTTATCACACCAGATTAAAAAGGTTTCCAGAAAAAGTCTACCATTGACTAAATATACAGTTTTCCATACACATATTTTAGGTAATATGCAAAGAAAAGTCAGTGATGTATGTTGTAGGAGAAAGCATTGGCTGGCAAAAAGTTTTCCATATCTTCAATAGAAAACAATATTTTTACTTTTGAGTCGAAAGAGAAACACTTTTGCAAAGCATCAGTTTTCTGAAAGCCACAAACCAGCTTTTCAAGGACAGCATAAAACCACTTTGAACCAGGGTTTAAAATATCCATTTTGAATGTATTGTTTAAAATGGACTATGAATTCACAGCCAATTAACTGAAACATATTCCTCTTAAATGAAAATTCCTGTGTACACAATCCAATCATACATCTGGGACAAGATATACACTCAGCAATTAATCAGAACATTATTCAGCCTTTTTGGTGTTCACCACCTTCCTTCAGGCAATGAACCTCAGAGCCAGGGAGATAAGCATGGAACAGGAGAGAACAGAGGGCAGGCAGGAGCCTGCAGGGGAACTGAACACATTGCCTGTGAATGTTTTACTGCCCTTATATTCATGGCTGAAAAAAAATGACCCAGTAAGACTCTGTTTAATTCTATGAAGAGAAGAAATAGTCTCTGCTGTGTTGGTACCTGCCTCAGATTTAATAGTGTATACAAAATATTTTCTCTGCATTCACTGACTCAGAAAGAGAGAACATAGGATTCATTTTTCAGTGCATTGTATGAGGACTTGAGCACGTAATCCACCCTGACTCCAGATCAAATACACCAAGGAACACTTGCTCCTCCACAGTGTTTACTGGCATGCCCTGACTGCATTTACAATGAGAAGTGCCAGTCTTATTCCCAGGAAGATGGGCTGTATCTAAATGAGCATTCAGTGGACCCCTTCTGCTACTCTTTACTCACATAATCCCAGATCACTCTCACATAGACTGAGTAGAATTTAGCCCCTTTTTCTGACAACCAAGCCTTTAATAGGGTATGATGGGCCTGCCACTTCTCTCATGCTGCAGCAAGACACACATGACTTCATTTAAATCACTGTAGAGCTCATGGAATCATTTTAAGGAGCTCATGGAACCCCTTTCACTGCCCTGCTCCAACAGTGCAGTTGATGGAGAGGAGATGGAAATCCAGGACATCAGCCTCAGAAGAGGCTGAAGTCAGAAATCACAGCTCTTCTAACTTCAAACTCTTGCAAGAAACAGTGACAAATATTAGTCTGCTACTGCTCACACTCAGATAAATGTAGAATGAGACTAATGTGGCCAGTGTGTTTTTGTAATTACAGGTAGACAACTTTTTTGATGGGAGATTTTTTTTAAACCAAACTCCCTATTTTGAACATTTTCTTTCCCCAGGGAATACAGTGTGTCCAGACTCTGGTTTGGTAATAGAGTTCCATCTCTAGATATTTGCAAAGCATAAAATCAGTTTTAAAACTGATGGTAGTGTATGCACACAATGGAAACTGGAAGGAGTATCCAGCTTCAGCTGACTTTCTAACCAGGTCTGTCATCGAGCTGACCCTGGTACCTCTTATGCTTCCCCACTGTACCAGCAGTGTTCCACACCTTGGGAATGCTTTGGTGTTCAGAGCCCTGCATCAATTGTACCTGGTGTTTGTAATCCTGGGGCAGGGAAAGATAAAGTCTGGCTGAGGAGTATGCAGAATTGCTCCTGAGATAGGGCCAAGCTGCAGTCCTGGAGCTGCTGGTGCTGTGCAGGCTGGATTCTGACCTTCATTTCAAAGCCATATCTTTGCATAAACCAGTTGTGTTCTGACAGTTTTGGAGTGTACCTTGCTTTAAGCTAATAAAAGCTTTTAGATAACATTCCTTAAAGACTTCAGTCAACACCATATCAGGGAGGATAAATAGAATTAAGAATTCATATTTTTAATTCAAAATGCAATCAGTTGAACTGCAAAGTAAAGCAAGTTGTACTTCTCACCTGGGGATCTGCAGTATCCCTAAAAGGCAGGGAACTTTGACCAAAAGGAAATTTTGATACTAGTCAAGTGAGAATGGCCTGTGAAGAGGAGTCTGTGAAACTTTTTCCTACAAGTATTTTCTCACTATTTCCATTAAAAAACATGCTGTTACTTCAACTTTACTGATGATTCTGGAATACTGCCAGTAGGAACAATGTTAGATCTATGTGGGTCACGACCTGTAATTCTATATGGACACCTCTCACCAGTCCAGAGAAATGACTGAGTGTGCTGGAACTGCTCACTTTGCCTAGTGTGTGTGTATGTAGACACTGGGGGAACATATTGCCTACCAAACACTATCACTTTCCTACAACACTGTCATTAGCACCTCAAAAAAACAATTAAAGAATCGTAGTTTTCTACATCTTTGTTCTTTCAGATTTTGGTTTCAGAGCAGAGTTAGACTGGACAGAGGGCAGGCATTCCTTGAGAACTACTATATTACCCCAGAGCAGATGAGATACTGCAGTTCCTAAACAGGCTCAGGGCTCAAGGCTCAGACTACCTCTCCTTTCCATCAGCAGACAACAATTTTGGGCTTATGAGGCCACTTCTATTCCACAATGCTGCTAAGAGCAATTGATACTACTGAAGTCAGTGAAATCAGTCAATGTTAAATCAGCAATTTTTATTTGGGAGGAAATGCTGCATTCCTTAGAAACTTTCATCCTTACTATGCCTATCATTTGGCAAATCATTTTTTTACCATTTAGTAAAAGGGGAGCTTCTTGATCCCAAATAGGAATCTCCCAGGCAATGAGGCCAGCAGGTATTCTTTACTTCCTCCCTGATATAAATTCAAAACACCAAGATAGTCAATGACACTGCCTCCAAAGCTGATGACATAACCAACAACAGCATGGCTGCTCTAATTGCATGTGTGATGCCTCTGCTCTGTTCTTGTACTGCATCCTCATGGCTTTCAAATTTACTGCCAACAGATCAGGTGCCTTGTTTGCTTAGACCTTTTTCTTGTGAATTCATTTCAGTCCTCTGTTTGCCAGATTCTGTATTTGGAAAGCTCTGCAGCCACCCACTTTTTCCAATGACAGGTCCATCCTTGTCATAATCTTCTACTGAGCCTCTTATTAATGCTATCACAAATTATCAGTGCTTCACTTAATACTATTATGCACTGTGCATGACTTAGCATTTTTTCACAAAATTGTCATGATGATCAATGGTCTCGCTTTTGTTTTTGCAATTGCATCCATCTGAGCTTGAGATATCCACAAAGATTTAGCTACTGCCAATTATACAATTAAAAATACCATTTATGAAAAGCTTGTCTTTTAAGAACCTTTAGAAGTAGGTATTCAAATGTACTATGTTTTCATTTCTGCTTTCTTGGGAGAGGAGGCAAGAAAGGGGGTGACATCGCTTGGCTTTAATCAGATATTCTGAGTACCAAACAAAGCAGCAAGAAGATCTTTTGTTATTAAACTAACAATTGTTTCTTTATCACAGATCTATTATTATTCAGGAGGCCAGTCTTACTCCTATGGAGCATTTAAGAACAGGGTAACAGCTTCAGCAAGTCCAGGGAATGCATCAATAACAATCTCCAACATGCAGCCCTCAGACACTGGTGCCTACACCTGTGAGGTTTTCAGCCCTCAGGGTGATGCTGGACAGAGTCAAAAATCTGTGATTGTTAATGTGCTGGGTAAGTGCCTCCCCTCTCTATTGCTGTATTGTCTTTTTCATCCCACATTATGAAACACTGAATTCACAGCTCAAAATGCATAGGGTCAGAGGGAATAACAGGCTGTGGTAAACAAGGCCCATGATGCAGAGGAAGCTCCCTGAGTCACTGCTGCAGTGCTTCCAAGGGCTCTGGAGGCAGGCAGAGCCTGGGTGCCCTCTAGCTTCCAGCCACAGCTGTCCTGCTTCCACTCCACAGCTGCCTTTGCCTAACTGCACTCAAATCTCATCTCCCACCACTGGCCTTCAGAGCCACTTTGTGTTCTCAAAACGTTCCCTTGTGTAAGCAGGTATGAGGATGGCTAGAATTACCCACCCTCACTCCATTTTTCAAACTGGAAAACAAAATAATACTAGTTTTGGTTAAAATAAAACACCATTTTAGCTGGGAGTGACAACTTTTCACTAAAACCATTACATGCAGCCCAACACAGTCCAAAACTTCACTAATTTTACCTAATGTTGATCATGGTGACTTGCATAAATCTAGGGAGAGGCAGCAGCACAGCCCAAGAGTTCTGACTCACATCAATTCCCAAAACCTCTAGAAACTTAGTATTGTTGGATGAAAGTAGTACAAAGTTTGTTTCGTGTAGAAGAAAGCAATAGTTCAACCATGAACAGAACAGAAAGGATGAACAGCAGTGGAATTAGATATTTTATTTCTTAATAAGATTGTACTAACTCTGTATAATAATTCCTTTTATCATGAGAATTCATACCTGATCAGTGACAAATCACAGACATATGGGAATGTGATTTCAACATCACTTGCCTATCTTCTAGGGATAAGAAAAATATATATGTAAACTGATTTCCTGAAAAACCAAAGTACTACTGATAATTCTCATCTAAAATTCCCAAAATAAATAGTAAATCTTGGAGCAGTTGAGTAAAGATTTCACTTTTTACATGAAAACCAGGAAAAGTTGTTGGTTTGGGCTATGTTCATTGCTTGACAGGGCTCTAAAAAATCACAAAAGCATATCTGGAGGTAGGAAATGAAAAACAATGGTGTAAGTGAAGACAGAATCTTCCCTTTTGTGCAAAATGAGGACATTTTATAAAAACAGATACCTTTTTTAACAGAACTATAGCTGATTTGATTTATTTCCTTTACAACTGTTAATATACTGAAAGAGTTGGGCCTTGATCCTCTCCCTCTCTGTGGAAAAGCTCCTGCCATGTCTCCAAAGAAAACAATGCTGCTATGTGGCAGAATGGTGTATGGTGAATAGGGAGTGGCCCATTACAATGAACATAATTGATAGTTGTAGTCTCCACACCTCCCTAACAGTTAATATGCAAATGGAAGATAATAAAACTGTATCCTAGGCCATGTACATATATTTAATATTACTCAATTTTTTACTGGGAGAGGCTTTGATCAGTTCCATAAATGAGACTCTGCTCCTGGATGGAAACCTGTAGATGGGGCTCAGGTCTTTGCTCAGAGCAGCATGGTACCAGAACTTGAGGGGGATGTTTGCAGCCCAGGTGTGCACTCCTGATTGTGCCTGTTCTTGTTTTACAGTCAAACCATCAAAACCTTTCTGCAAAGTAGAAGGAACTCCTGAAAAAGGCCATCTGATCTACCTCCTATGCAAATGTGAAGAGGGATTGCCTCGCCCCACCTACCGCTGGTACAAAGTCCATGAGAACACCCTCAAGCCTGTGACAGAACAACTCGGTATGTAACCACAGGACTAACATTCCATGCTCAGGATCTGAAATTCCAGCATTTCAAATGCTGTGTATCACATAGGCTAATTAAAATTAATCCTCCTCTTCCAATAGTCAATGTCACAGAATCATATTTTTACTTATTCAGATCAACTGACAGCTGTCAAAGCCACAGGATATTTTATCTATTTAATATATTAAAAAAAAAAGTTGAAGTCCTGTCGATGCCTTTAAATTGTTAAAATGAGAGAAATATTTATGTCTTTACACCTCTCTTCCCTTGAAATTTTGAGTGAGTTTAAGTTGAATCAATTTGTCATTCAAGCACATTCTTCCCTCCCAGAAATTTTCTGGACCTGTTACATTTTCATTTGTGGAATCACACAGACAACCATAGTATCAGTGTGGGTAAAACATCAGCCAGACTGGTTGGCAGAGTAGGGGTTTCTAATACACCCCTAAAGAATCTACTCGAGCAATTTTCAAAGAAGGTAAATGTTTTATTTTAAAGAATATTAAAAAACCCACACAAATAAATCAATAATTGGTGATCTCTTTTTCTAATATCTGAATAGTTCTGTGTTACCCACTACAGAGAACTGTTTGCCTCTACAGAATACAAACAATAATGTGTACCTACTCCTCACTTTTAACAGATCCAAACTCTGGCATTCTTTACATTGGCAACCTCACCACCTTTGAAACTGGCTACTATCGATGCATAGCCAGCAACCTCCTGGGGAACAGCACCTGTGAGCTTGACCTAACAGCAAAATGTAAGTAAAATACATTAAAGCCATCACATCTTTGATGGAGAACATACACAGCTTGCAGGAAAATTCTTTAACAATTTTGAAACTTAGATTTGTTGGTTTTTTTTTTTTTTTTCAGTAAGAACAGAACAGGATTTTGAGAGCTCTGGAGTTTTCATGCAGGCCTGCCTAGACTTTACAATGACCTAGAAAACTGATTTAACATCCCCACCTTAATTTCCTGCAAAGAGCAGGAGCTGGATCTGGTTCTGACTGTGGAGTCTTTACTGAGAACAGACAGACAAGGAGTTTTGAGCAGTTTCTTCCAGCCAACAATCTCACTGAGGTCTCCCCACCCCAGAAATTACAACCACCAGTGAAACGTGGTAGTACAAGGACTGGGGCACTGTAGATGTGACCACTAGCTGAAACACAGAACTAAAGGCAACCTGGATTTCAGGATGTGTTTTCAATGCTTGAAAAGCAAAGGCTTTTTCCTCTTGTCAGTATTACAGCCCAATGATTCCCTTAGCCTGGCATAAACAGGCAGTTTGTTGGGATAGGGAGCTACCCCATGAGAAAGAGACAGCAAAGACCACCTGAGCACAGAGCTCTCACTTTCCTGGAGCATCTTTGCCACCCTCCTGCAAAGAGTTCTTTGACTCCAATCCCTTCTTTCTGCTAAAGGCTCCTGCACTAAATTTCCATGAGATTTAGCTATATTACTACTTTTTTAAAAGTCAAGAAATCTTTTTCTTTCCTTTGCAGATTCAGATGGTGGTATTGTTGCTGGAGCACTGATTGGAGCAATTCTGGCAGCTGCTATAATCTGCATTATCGTCTGGGTCTTAACCAAGAAGGCAAAAAATAGGAAGTCACCAAATAATGAGATGCAGTAAGAATTTCTGTTTACTTCATTTTAAGAAAAGTATTTCTGTAAAGCACTGCTGCTAATCCAGAACTAAAGTAAAATGCATAATACAAGTTTTGAGGAAACTTCCAGAGTTAACATCTGCTTTTGGGGGACTTTTTACCTGTTTCTCTTTTAACAGAAGGTGCCATTGCCCTCTTCCCTATTTTAACAGGCAGCTACCACTTAGCACTACCTGAAACAGTGAAGTAAATGTTTTTAAACAATACAAACTAAAGTGGCAAGTTATAAAAACAGCTCTTTAGATTTAAAGTTAATGGGGTCTGTTAAAAGCAGGTGGAGGAAGTAAAAAAAAGAAAGATCAACTAAGGGTCCCCTCAGGAAATGTACTGATATTTAAACACAGAGGACTCAGGTCAGTGCTATCTGAAATTACAGGACACACACTTGGGATACTCCCAGACATCTCAGACTGCAGGAAAGACAAGGTTTAGAAAACAGAATGGAGCCCAGAATGTCCATTTTGATCCTGCTCTGGAGATGGTTTCTTCTCTGTTACTCATTTTTCGCTTAAATTGCCAAATCTTCAGAATAGGGATAATCTCATGCACTATACAGACTGTATTCAGCCTATTGATGTAAAATGCTAAATAACTACATATAGCTGAGGCCAGAAAAAAACCTGTGACTTCCCTGTAGCACAGGTTTAAGACTTCCTAATATGGAATTCTGCTAACCCAGACCAGTGATCAGTCGCTCCTGCACCTGATTTCTGCTTTCAACTGATGTAGCATTAACACCTAGTTTTGTACTTGGATCCTAATAAATCTTACTGCATTGAATTAATCCACTAGCATCTGATATTTTTTACCATGTGAAAGTGCTTCAGTACTGGGAGTTGTTTTATTATCATTTTGATAAGATAAAAGGAATTAATACCTGTTACTAAAAATATTTGTCTAGATTTCCACATTTTCTAAAATACTACATATATTTTATATTACCTTTCCAGATTTTAGTCTTTTCATAATTCTTTTCTGATTGAACTCTATTTTTCATGTAATTCAATGGGACCCCAGATCTACATGGAATTTCCCAGAAAGCTCACATGAAGCAGCAAGTTTTGCTATCACTCCTCAGATGCTGCCAGCACTCAAGTTTCCCTTTCCACTTTCTTGGCATAACATTTTAAACATACTAAAATCCATTTTATTCTAATGGAACCGCTCAAACCAGCAATGCAGATGTCTTTCTAAGCTGTCATTCTTTCTGTCTCAGCACCATGGTGTTGTAACCTTTTCACACAATCTTTAAACAGTCATCATAACATGGGGGTTACTGTTCAGATAGCAAATACAAAGATTCATTAATTTGAAAGACTCTAGTTTACATGGGATTTCAGCATGTGAGATCACAATCCCAATCCTGTCTTTCTGCAGAGAAATGGTTCAGAAACAATCCAATGCAGACTATGTTCAGGTACCCAACGAAGAAAACATTCCTGTGACCACAGTTCCATCGAGCAATGCAACAAATGAATACCCAAGTGTTGATGAAACAGCAGCTCCTGCAACACCTGAAAATGACGAGAAACAAGAAGCAGAAAAAGAAGAAATAGCCTAGAATTTGTAATAGAGTTTTCTTTATCACCTTTGGACCCCTTTATATAAAAATTGTTGCCATTGAATTAATATAGAAGCATGACTAAAACTTGCATTCAAGGCATTTTTATTGTGACCCACTGGAGTGAATCAAAAAGGCTCTGTTACACAGGCATTTTATGAAGAGCAGAAGATTTGGCCTTCAAAGTGAACCAAATTTCTTTTATTATCTAGTTTTATACTGTACAAAAATTTAAGTATAGTAAGAGTATCATCTACATCAACCTATTTTGCAAAACTAATTAGGAAATGGGCTGAAGCATTTATCAAAGCAAGAGCTTTCCAGTCAACCACCAGTAATGCTGTGTGTCCACACAGTTCAGAACCACAGCAGCCTTGTCCAGAAATAGTGTTAGCCAACCTGCTTTGTGTGCACCCAGAAGAGTAATCATGGCCAGTACATTGCAGTGTTTCAAGTAACTGATTTTGCACATCAGAAATAAAAAGAAGTTACATTAATGTCATCAGAATGCTGAAACATTTGTTAACATCTTAACAGGTATTAAGACCTGAGTCAAGGAAATCCTCTGTGTCTGAATTCCACCTAAGCTAAAAAAGAAAATCCTGGAAAATTTTACCCTGTTGCTCCCTGACATGGAAAGCGTTCTGTTAACAGTGGCCTTCTTGGCTTAGAGCTCCCAAGGGCACCAGCATTCCAGAGTTGTCTGTTTCAGCAGCAATAATTTAAAATAATTTATCTGACATTCCTAAGCATTCTTTTACTCTTGCCCTTCATAGGAAAAGATTAATGTTTTCATGTAACTGCTATAGCTGTATTAGTTCTTCTAATGCCATTTCCTGCATGTATGTGATCTTGTCACATTGTTCTGCTACACCTTTCCAACTTCCACATCTCTGCAACAGCACTATTGTGATTGAAGAGGGGACTCTATTATGTGGTCATATTTCTTTTAATCTTTCCTTCATCTCACTTCCCACATTTATCTCTTGGTATTCCTTACCTAACTTGCTACAGTAAGATAGGAGCATATGCTGCTGAAGTTGTCACTAACTTCTACAGATAGTACAGTCATCCTAGAACACCACAGGTCTTATATTTGTTCAAAAAGTAGAAATTGCTCAAGTCATGTTTAAGTTTTATATAAAACAAAGGAACAATTGACCATATTCTTGACTAATGATTCTTCTCATACTTCTAACAACCAGTGAGAAATAGATGGTAGTAAAAAGGCAAAAGAAGAAGCAAAACAGGCTGCTAATGAGATAAGGAAAATAACATGTATGTGGAGTTTCTTACCATAGTGTGGTGTTTTCTGTAAGCCTTCTGGCAGATGTTTGTTCTCATTTTGGTGTTTATCTATAGTTTATTAAGAAGGATGGGGCACCATTCCCAGCTTCCCACTGATAACCTTGGCAAAGCACAAGTCCAGTTAGTTACTGATTCATGGTGTGTAGCTCTAAAGCCATGCAGGATGCATAAACATTTTTCAGACTTAGCTTTAGATGTTCCAACACTCTGTGCTGCATAGCGCATTTATCTTCCCATAGGGATTAGGGATCATTAATATGGACACTGGAAATTAAGCCAATATTCAAGCCACCATCTCCTAAGGAAGCAGATTTATAAAGCTACAGAGCAGGGGCTTTTGCTATACAAAGATCAATAATGAACACAGAACTCTTAGCTTCAGCTGCTCTCCAATCAGATTTTCAGCCATGCCTGTGCAATATATAAGAAACATTTACTCAGACAGGTTCCTCCTTCAATCAAGGTCTGCATAGCCAGAGTTTACTGTACAGGCAAGTTATCCCTCCAGTTCTTAATGTGTCCCCTCAGTGAAATTTAACCTGCATTTTGTATTCTAAGATACATTTAAAGTCTTTGGTGAAGGTATTTGTTTGGTTGTAAGTTTCTGTCTTGCTTACCAAAATAAATTGCATTACCTTAATCCCTACAAGTCAAACTGCAGAAACTGCCAGCTTGCATTTCACCACGTCCTTGAGGCTAAAGATCAAACATGTTGCATTTCCATACTGTGTAACGGATGGCAGGGTTTCATCTTATTGTTCACATCCCAAGCATACAAGCTATTTAGAAAATACTGGTTTTCTTACATGTAAGTTTAATAAAGTTTTATAATACCAAAGACTCTTGTTTAGGAAAGTTCTTTATTTCACAGAATTTCATTCTTTATTCAAGGGGAAATCTATCCACTGGTGCCAAAAATTATCTTAACAACATCAGGACAGGAGGGCACTTTTCAGACTCTACCTTGTTAGCTCTGCCTTGTAATAATTTAATATCAGGATTTGCTATGAGTAAATAAAGTTTAAACCAGGCTTCTGTTATAAAATAATATGGTAATCTGCAAGTGTCAGTGCTGCATATGGGAGTCAAAGAGAACAGAAAAAGAAACCTACAAAAGGAACAAGAAGAAAAATATTAAAGTTGAAGGACATCCCAGAGGAGTATCCAGAGCCATCCACTATAAAACAGTTTGCTGAGAGAAACCTGAAACTGGGCCTGCATTCTGCAAGCAGTCCAGTGCACTTCATCAAATACATGTATTCAAAGACTCAGAGAAAAACAGGATAAGAAGCAATAATAGAAGAGGTTTAAACACTCAGATTTCACTTAATACACCACTAGTAGCAAAATGGATACAATTATCTAAGTAACTAAGCAAACTGCATTCTACAAAGAGAAATACAGTGTAGCTTAGAATCATCTGGAGAAAGACAATCAGTACCCACAAAACACAGACAAAACCCCACACAAAAATCACAAAGGCTAAGAGAAAAAAACAAAGACTCTAGAACAAAAATTTACTTTAAATGGTTAAAACATTTTTGGTCCTGTTTCTTGAAAGAAATTATTCTAAACTGAGATCTGAAGAAGAAGGAATACCACACTTATACACATCACACTGTAAACTGAAAGAAAACTGCAAGATATTGAAAAATACTTTAAAATCAGTGAACTATTTAATTAACAGGAAATACAAAGACTTGTTTTGGCACTGCACTTGAAGGACAGCTTCAATAAAAACATTTCATTACCATGCTGATACCATACATGACATCCAAGATGAGCTATCAAAATATGAAGTTTGCAATCCTAAGTAGAAGTGCAACAGGAGAGAGACTCAAGTGGGAAGCCCCCTCTAGCCTTCCACCATTCTTCTAAGGATGGCTCCCAGGCCACCCTTTGCCACTTTCAGAGGGGTCAGCTCTTCTTTATTCTCAATGTGAATACTTGCACCATGAGACACCAGCAGCTTTGCCTCCTCCACTCTCTCTTCATCGCAGGCTAAATGACTGCAGGGAGAACAAGAAACCCACAGCCACCGTTAAACTGTCCAGGCTTTTAAAGAGCAATAATTACACCATGTCAAAATGACAGTGTGAATGTTGGGGGGAGATACATCTGAGAACAACAAATCCACAAGCAGCCAACTACCTAGACAGATTCCAAAGCTTGCTGTCCAGTCCCTCTGTCATCATTAAGCAACTCAAGAACATTCCTCCTGCTGCTCTCCTTGCAATGTTAAGACAGGTCTTTGGGTTAGGATTTGGCTATGCAGTCAGCAAAGCTAAAGAGAACATAATCCATGGTGAGAATGGAAAATGGCAATCTCTATTAAATTGAAGGTGAGAAATAAATTGTCTGATGCTACAAAATAATGAGTTACTGCAAATGCAGCAAATGCTTTTTTCCATTTGGCACAGTGTCCTAGGAAGAACTGTGTGCATTCCAGGGCCATACTGGGGTTTATGTACAGCTAAAACTTACTGCTGGATCTTAGTCACAGCAAAATCTGGATTCCACTGTGGTTTTGACACCAACTTTAAAGTATCTGTAACCCTTACAGATTCAAATTGATCTGTAAGGTAACAATAAACACTGGGCTGATTGTATTTCAATTGCAACTTATTTTCTTTAAAGAGGTGAAGAAAAGTTTCTGAAATGAGTTCTTGCTTGGCAGGACAGAGTAGACCAGCCTGCAAGACCAGTTTCCTCTGACTCTGATGTCATTAGCTCACCTTCTACCCTGTAGCAGCAACCAATGTATTCCAGATTAATAAAAATCATGTTCTACACTCTTTAAGTGGATGCAGTAACACAAGTTAAAGTATGCATGTACCGCCCACTATGGCAAAATACTAAGTATGACTTTCTCAAATACTCTTCAATTGCATAGGGATGGGAAGCAAGAGTGTATTTTGCAGCAACAAAAAATTATAAAAAGAAATTGAAGTAATAGAGTTGCATTTCACAGAGATTATGCTATAGTAAGCAAAATAAAAATAAAAAAATTACTTACAGAGGAGTATTCCCTTCAGAGTCCCGTATATCCACAGTGGCATTGTGCTGCAAAAGGATCTGGACCATTTTTAGGTTTCCTTTGGCTGCTGCTCTGTGTAACGGGGTGGATTCAAAATGATCTGTTGCATCTGGATTTGCTCCATTCTCCAAAAGCATGACTGCAATCTGAGTATGTTGAAAGAGAAAGGAGCAGGGGAGGATGTTGTGGGCTTAACAGACCTAAATCCTTCTTCCAAGAACACCACCAGCTCCAGTAGCTTATGTAAGTAAACATACCTCCTGCTTATTTTTGGAGGCTGCATAATGCAGGGGGGTGCAGCCATTCTGATTGACAGCATTTACATGAGCACCCTTAGCAATGAGGGCTTTCACAATTTCATCACGGCCTGCTGAAGCAGCAATGTGCAGGGGAGTCCAACCAGCCTACAGAGGCAAGAAGAAATCCACATTATTCAAACCATGAGTTTCAGGCAGAAAAACATGATAATGCATAACCCAGACAAACCTGAACTACTCACGCTGCTCATACTCTTACCAGTGTAAACCTAAAATATTACTGATTTTCACTAGACACAAGGCTCATGTCTTCTTACATGCCTGCATGCAGTACCTGGAAAAAGCTGCCAGTTAAATGACAGAAATCACCTCTGCTATGCAGTTATGCATGGTATCTTGCAGAACTTTGTCTCTGCAGAATTTACACTAGTGCCTTTTTAAGAACAAACAGCAGTAGTAGAAAAGGGTGTTAAAAAGTTTCTGCAACTTTTTCTATAACCTACTCTCTACACTGATGAGACATTTCCTTCTCTATGGATGACATTTAAGATGCTTTGTACTGGATACAAATATTTCAACTCTTCCTCTAGAACAGGAGCAGGCCATCTCCCTTCCAACTGTGAAATCACTGAACCTTCACCGGCTTTATTAATACCTTCCCCAATGTGAGAAATCTTCAGGGTGCCTCATTATTTGGCAAACCACATGCGAGAGATCACACAGAGATAAAGGTAATGTGTAAACCCCAAGAGCTACCCAAACACACTGGTTTTTACACCTTCCTTTATAAGCACAGCTCTCTTAAAATTCCGGGACAACAAGCAGATCTCAAATCTCCTCCTCACGCTTTTTTCCAAATGCGGAATACTTCCCACCCTGCCTTCCCGGCGCACACAGAGCAGGCGGGATCTGCCCAAGTGCCAGACGCGGCGCTGGGAGAAGGGGCGGGAGGGCGAGAAGGGAGCGGCGCAAGCGGCCCCGGGAGCGGCCCCGGGCGGGAGCTGCCCCCGGCCGCTCTCGGGGCCCCGCTGCGCTGGAACCACACAGCAACGGGCCGGCAGCACCTGCGCACCCGGGCCGCAGCGGGTAACTCACATCGTCCTTGTCGTTCACAGGCACGCCGAGCCCGAGCAGGAGGTCCGCGACGTCCGTGTGTCCCGCCGAGCAGGCCCAGTGCAGCGCCGTGCGGTGATCCTGCGGGAGGGAAGCGGTGAGCGGCGCAGGGACGGGCAGCGGCTGGCAGGAGCCGCCCGGGCCGCGGCCGGCTGACCTGGTCGGCGCGCGTGGCCTGGGCCCTGTCGCGGAGCAGCAGCGCCCGCAGCTCCTCGAGGCGCCCCGCGAACGCCAGGTTACACACGGCCACGTCCGACACCGCGCCCTCCATGCTGCCACCCGCCCGCGGGGCGGCACCCAGACCGCCGCCCGCCAATCAGGAGGGCGCCGGCGCCCCGTCCAGCCAATCGGGCCCGCCGCCTGCTCCGCTCGCCGCTCGGGCCGCGGGGGCTGCTGGGGTTTGTAGTCCCGCGGGCGCGGGGGCGGCGCGCTCGCGGCCGGCGGCGGGACTGCAGCTCCCAGGGCGCCCCGCGGCGCGGCCGTGTTGTGCCGCCGTGTCGGGGCGAAGGGGAGGAGGATGGTGACAGCGGGAGGATGGAGGCCGGTGAGGGGCGCGGGGCGCGGGCGCGGCGGGCGGGGCGGCGCTGAGGGGCCAGGCCGGGGCTCCGGGCATGCAGCGGGGCTGCCCGCGGCGGGGCACGCCCGCGGGCTGAGGGGCGGGGGCCGGCGCGGCGCGATCCGCCCTGAGGGGTCGCCTGGCGCTTGGGGTCCCGCGGCCTCTCCCGGGCCGGGCTGGGGGCTCGGGCGGGGCGCGGGCGGCCGAGCCGGGCCCGGAGCCGGGGCTGCGTGCCCCGCAGCTCGGGGGGAGCGCCGGGGAGGGGACAGGAGACCCCGGCGAGGGGAAGGAGCCCGGCGGTACCTGCACAAGCCGTCCGAGGTGTCGTGCGGCGGCGGCGGCGGCAGAGGGGGCTGCGAAGGGGGTGCAGGTGCCTCCGGTTGGATTTCGAGGTTGGAGAGTGTCTTAAGTCTTTTGGAGTAAAAAACAGACAATTTGCTCTCGGAGTGCAGTGAGCGACGGCATTTCTGACGGTGCGAGAAGTTGTTTTGCTGAGCTGCCAGCCCTAGAGGAGCTGTCCTGGTGGTTAACCACTGCCTGCGGGGACGCTGAACGGCGGGGCTCGGTGCTCCAGCCAGAGGGTGGTGCAGCTCCCTTTTGATTGCTGGAATGTGTATTTAAAAAAAAAATGGAATATTACTTAATATATATGATTTTACATTAATTTTTTACACTTGAAGGGTTGTTGCACTCTTCCAAAAAGCCCCATTTTAATGATCTAGAAAATAGTTGGACTGTGTTCTTTTGGTAGTATTAATTATCATTTGTTATTTTTCACTAAACAGATGTGGTGTTAAATAATAACATTAATACATCTATTTTTTTTTTCTGAAGTGTTTCAAATCTCCAGTTGGGAAAGTAAAGCCCAGTCTTGCTAACACTTTTCACATGCTTTCCATTAAGCAGGAGGCCATAATCACTTTGATTTGTATTTTTTCTACGTTTCAGATCAAGCTGTGGTGCCTAATTTTTTTTTCCTTTTGTCATTATCTTGAATCAAATCTTATCCTCACTGCAGTCATCCTGAACTTCTGTCAATAGCTTCAGTGAGACTGCTTCTAAAGGTGTTATTCTTGGTGTTCTCTCAGCACTCACTGAGGATCTAAATAAAAACCAAGGCATTGGCTATTTCAGTGTCAGAACAGCTTTTAAGGGAGACAATTAAAAGCAGCTGGCAGCACTGCTCAAAAGCCCCAAAGGCTGCAAAGACTTACCACAAACTAGTTCAGTATGAGAGCTCCAAGTTGTGCCTAAAAGAACAAGGGGATAAAATGGAATTTGAATTTTGTGTATTCCTGTTCAGTTTTATCTAGGTATGAAAACCAGATCACTATTTTGTCAGACTACTTAGAAGAATTTCCAGAAACTGATGAGCCGGTGTGGATTTTAGGAAGGCAACACCACCTAAACACAGGTATCTTTAGAATTAAATTATCTGTAACATCTGTAGAATATTTGTAGATTCACATGCAGCAACAGCTCTTGATTTCCTTATGTTCCCTAAATGTCTCATGAGGGAAGTTTGTTCTTCATCAGTGAGACACCAGGTGTAAGCAGGGGAATTCCTCCTGTACAGAAACCAGAGCCAAGGCCAATGTGCTTCCACTGCAATTCCTGCAATATGATCACATTCATAGCAGAGGCTGTCAGACGTGAGCCTCGTCACTTCACAACATCAGGGCCTCAGAAAGAAATATATAAATAACTTTTGGGAAATGTTCAGCATTACTGATGTCATTTTCCTATGAGGGATGCTGTCCACAGCCTGTTACTTGCAACCAGAATTATATTTCAAATAACAAGTTAGTCTATGGCACATACTGCATTTTAGTGAAAATAAATACATGACCTAAAAGTTAGAGCGGCGTGATGTGTTTATATAAAAATAAGACTTCAGAAATGAGTTTTGCTCCCTGGGAAGAAGACAGGGCCATCCTCCTGTGTTACATGTCAGAGGCAGTGGCCACCAGTGCAGGCACGGTGTTCAGGACAGCCGGGGGTGCTGCATGCAGCCTTGATCAGCTGGAGAATCCTTTGGAAAAGCCAGCCAGTCTGAGCCACAGCTAAGGGAAAATGCAGCAAATAGGGTTCTTAAGCATTCTTCAGAGCCTTTGGAGAATCTGTAAGTGCATGTGTTTAAACAAACAAGAAAAATAAGAGGTTTCAATTTGACATTATTACCATTTTCTTAAAAGTACTTTCTTTTGGGTTAGGAGGTAATGTATAGTTCCATGTTGATTTGCACGTAGAACTTCTTAACCTGCTTTACCAGTTCTTTCCTGAGGACGTAGTTCTCCAGAGTTGCTTTATTCAGGCTGGGCATAGTCATTCCAAACACCTTATAAAATTTCATTGGCTAATAATTATTTCATCTGTAATAAGTTAACTTTAAGCAGCAGTCTGAAAAAGCTCTCTGTTTAAACTGCTAAAAAATGTTTTAAGTATTAAGGGTCTTTTATGTAAAAGCTACAGGAGCCTTCCTTCTACTCTGCGTATTGACTGTACAGGGATAATTTGAATTTTTCAGTTTTAAGTCTGTTTTAATAATTTATTTCCTCTTAAAATTATTCCAGACAAATCTAAGTTATTGTTGGATATAAGTGCTCGTCTCTGGTTCACGTATAGAAGAAAGTTTTCACCTATTGGTGAGTATGCAGCATTCCAGCTGCCTGGTTATGGATTAGCAGGATTAGTGATGATGTTGGGGACTGACAAGTTATTTTTACAGAACTAGAACGTTTTGCTCATAATCATAACTGCGTATGCAAACAAAGTGTGTAAGCTATTAAAAGCAGTATTGACTTGTACCTGTATATAATCCGTTCTTCATGTTTGTGGGGCAGCAGAGAGGTGACGCAGCCCTGTGGGGGGAGCGGAGCTGGCCCGGTGCCCCGGGCTGGGGACGGCTGTGGGAGGTGTGGCCGTGAGCTGAGCCCTGCTGAGCAGAGCACCTCTGTTCCCAGGAGGCACCGGTCCCTCGTCTGACACGGGCTGGGGATGCATGCTCAGGTGTGGGCAGATGATGCTGGCCCAGGCACTCATCTGCAGACATTTAGGAAGAGGTGAGTACTGGTGCTGAGGCAGCTTCTGTGTTATTTGGAGGCTGTTTCATTTTTGTTGTAGTTTTTCATAAAAGCATAAAACCTAAATTTATTAATGAAACTCTCTGTGATGCCCTGATAAACTCTCTGTGATGCCCCATCTTCTTGTCTGATGGGGCAAAATCATGTCAGCCTTAAGCAGAGAAACAAAAACAGAGGAAGGACAAATAGGGAATCCCACTGTTGTTATTTTATAAACCTTTTTGAGGAATACCCATGTTGAAGCCAAGGGAAAACTTAGTACGATGGGTCTGAGTTCTTCCCCTCTTTACATTACACAGCCACCAAAATGCTAGCCCAGGGTGAGAGTCAGTAGTGACAGTGATAGCACACAAAGTACTTCACAAACCACTCACCCATCATCAGCCTGAGTCCAAGCCCCACAGCAGACCCCACCAGTGCCTGCTTAATCCTGTACTTACACCCCATATCCCAGGGTCACAGGTGAGTGTAGGTCTGCTCTGTGTGACACTCTTTCGTCTGTTTCCTTCCTTTGGCTGGGTCTGTGATCCTCACGCTCTTGTCACGGTTTCCATGGCAACATGATGTGTGGATTTGCCACTTTGCACTACTGTTCTGTTTATTCAGTTATTAAAGATTTAACTAAAAGAGAAGGCAAACAAACATATTACCTGAGAAAAACTAGACCTTGAACTTGCAGTGTGGATCTAAATGGCATCAACCCTGTGTATATGTTTTTCTGTTAGCAAATGTGAGGTTACTTTATGTTAGAAGCAGAGGCTCACGTGGCAAAGCTATGGTTTGGATTTTGCTTTGGGAGAGGGCCAGCATTGTGTTTGGATTTTGCTTTATGAGTCTTATTATCCTACAAATGCTTGCAAATCTAATAAAGTCCAAACAGAACAGATAGCTTTAAAAGTCTTGGAACCTCACATGGAGCAATAGCTATCAACTCTCAGCAGTGATCACTTGGGATATACTTGCAGTTGGCATTGTTATTTTAATTTCCCAGTTTTCACACAATAGCATGTGATGATAAAGGACAGCTTGATAATAAATGACAAGGTGTGACTTCCAGGATCTCTGAATAAGATGTAAATATTAGAGATGTATTGCCTCTTAAGATTTCATTGTATGGTTTTCTGCCATCTAGAAATCCGATCAGTACAATGAAAACATTATTTTTTGAATATGTATAACTTTTTTCCTGAAAGATTGGCAATGGGAAAAACACAAAAAACAACCAGAAGAATATCACAGAATCTTACGGTGCTTTCTGGATAGAAAAGATTGCTGTTATTCCATCCACCAAATGGGTAAGAACACACATCAACTTCCTTTTATCTACTGAAACTTTCTCATTTGAAGTAAGTTGATGAAACATTTTTAAAAGTTGATTATGAAGACCATGTATATTTTTATATATAAACAAAAATGTATGCAAGTGGGTACGAAGTGTAATAATTCAGAAATGTTATTCACTAAGACCTAAATAAATCTGTATTCTAGAATCTAGCTCTTGATAAAGTGTGCAGGTTTAGGGTAGCAGAGTTGATAGTGTTAAAATAGACAGTCATAAAACTTACTGCTGTAATTTGTGAGTAAGGAGATATTTGTAGTTGTCATTACAGCTAAGGAACTTCTTCTAAGGGAACTAGCAGTCATTAAGTTTTGAAAAGAGTATAGATTGAGAAAATTGTTGTTGCTAAATACAGCTTGCACTTGCTTTAGAGTGTTTGTCAAGATATTAGTAGGCCATGCTGTGTGACACAGACTGTGACCAGCCTCTCTGTGGTCTTTTCCTCTGTGTGTTTTCCCTTCCAAAAACAGCGCAGATGGGTGTTGGAGAGGGGAAGTCCATCGGAGAGTGGTTTGGACCAAACACAGTTGCTCAAGTACTGAAGTGAGTCCTGGCAGGGCCCCCTCGGGACGCGCTCCCGGGGCTGCTGAGCTCGGAGACGGCGCAGCGCTGCCCCAGGCTGCTGAGGAAACGTGGAAGCTCCTCCTAGTCTGGAAGCCTCACCAGAGCTGACTTTGCTGAGGGACAGGGGAACCTCCCAGATTTCAGGTGGAGGCTGGACTGCAGGTTCTGGGTGCCATGTGCTGCAGCCCTGGGACAACATGTTCTGGAGAGACAAAGGAGCTGAAGCATGTCCTGGCCTCCAGCTCCTTTCCCTTACAAATTCTTCATGACTCACAGATGAGTTTTTCAGGTTTATTTTAGACAACCAACACTGCCTGTGCAGCCTAAGAGCTCCCTTCCCCAGAGTTCTGGATGTCACACCAAGTGGACAGAAAACTGTGTGCTATTATGCCACCCTCCTAACTTTTGGGTGCCAAAATCTTGAGCTGCTCTGGCTTTTAACAACCTGAAGTAGTTCCACTGAGTTTAGTGGATCTTAAGTACAGAGTAATGTGGAAAAACTGGCATAGGAATTTTTTTCTTCTCTCCATGATGTTAGGCACCATGGGCAGAATCCCACAGTGGAATCTGTTAATTGCAATAAAAAGTAATAAACCTAATTATGTGCTTGAGCTGTTACTATCCCTGCATTTGGCAAAAGAACAAAACAGTTTTCACATATATAGTGTGTGTGCTTTTCCTGGAACCACTCATTATTATTTTTTTCTAAATATGTTAAAACTAGCTTTTTATTACATGGAGACTTAAAAAAAGATTTTTTTTTCCAAATAAATGACTTTTTTTATTTGAGAACCATTTAACTGTTCTGAATTAAAAGCTAACCCTCATGGTCCATATAAGTTTTTATTCATTATTGCCTTTGTGTTTTCTAGGAAGCTTGCTTTATTTGATGAATGGAATTCGTTGGCAGTTTATGTATCTATGGACAATACAGTGGTCATTGAAGACATCAGTAAGTGAAACAGGACTGCTTTAGTGTCTCAGCTTAAAGAGTAGCTCAAGCTCATGCAAATTTAATTGTTTGGAAAAACTACTTCTGGGAATATTAGGGTAGTGGTTGGATTTGATGATGCTAAAGGTCTTTTCTGGTCTATATGATTTGATGATTCTGTGATTATTTCCTTAGTGACAGTTTTTGATTTGAATTCACTCTCATGAATGTATATGAGCAAAATCATATTGGCACCATCCCTATTTCTTGCCAGGGCAAGAAAAGGAATAAAGGAAATGGATACTCATGTTTGGGCTTTTCCAAAATAAAGTTAGCACAGAACAGTGAGGCATTTTTGATGACCAACTCACATACCATGTGATGAGAAGGTGGAGTTTGGTCTGTGCTACCTTAACTCTTACTCCAGCAATGGAATGAAGTTGCAGTATGCAAAAATAGAGAATTGCTTGCAATATGGAGTTTACCAGAAATTTGCTTTTGTCAGGCAGAAGGGAAATGAGGGGCAGATCCTTCAGAAACATGGCCCATTTTCAGCTTACAGCTGTAAGAAGGGTGGGTTTACAAGTGGTATTTAGCCACAGCCTGGTTCAACTTTAGTCCCTACTTCTGCTTATTTTATGTCTACATCACTGGAAGTGAAGAGCTCCCTGAAGAATTCCTAATGCTTCCTTTCTGCTAGATCATCTCCCAGGCAAAGCTTGACAGCATTAATACTGCGAGTTGTAAATGTAACTTCAGTCTTAAACATTCATCCCCTCCTTTTTCCCATTCTCACTAACGTTGCCAGCACATACTCTGACTGCCAGAATTACTTCTACTAAGTAGTCAGAATTTCCATGCCCTGCTCCTCTTGTCTTAAAACAGGAGCTCTATAAAGCTGTCTGGAAAAGTAATTTAATTCATGATTGGAAGATCTGCTCTGTGTTCCTCTGTGCATTCACTGATGTCTCTTTTCACTCCCCCAGAGAAGATGTGCTGGTCCCCTGCCCAGAGCAGCAGCGTTGCCCACAGCAGTGCACACGTGCACAGGAGTGCTCTTGGGCAGAACAAGAACACAGCAGGACTGTGCCCAGGCTGGAAACCCCTCTTGCTCATTATCCCTCTCCGGCTAGGGATTAATCACATCAATCCAGTGTATATTGATGCATTTAAAGTAAGAGATTCTTCAGTGACTTGTTTGTGTATGTGGAAAAGTTCAGGTATCTGGTATATCAATAAACAAATCAATTTAATTTTTCTCTCTTTGGACTCCTAGGAATGCTTTAAGATGCCACAGTCTTTGGGAGCATTAGGAGGGAAACCCAATAATGCCTATTATTTTATAGGATTTTTAGGTAAGGAAGAAAGAAACTTACTCCAAATATCCATATGACTGAAAGAGAAAGGATTTTCTTTGGGAAGGGGCAGTAGTAAGCATTTCAAGCATAAGAATGGAGAAGAAGAAACATACCTCAGACACGTCAGGAACAGTTTGAGACCATCCTTATAGGAACAGAAAAGAAGCAGCAAAGCTAAATATAAAAATATGGAATGATATAAGCAAGAACAAGACACTAAGGAAAGTTGATAGCATTCAACAAATGTCAGATGTCACTGCTGCTTAAATACTGTATTTTTTCTATTCATTAATACCTTCTGATGAAGAGTGTCTTGTTTTATTCTTTTGCTTCCTGGCTTTCTTAAATTATTGTCTCATATTTTTCAATTTTTTCTCAAAGCAGTATGTATTTAACCTTCTTCCATGTAATTATTAATTAATGCAAGAGTTGATCCTAAATTCAGTCGTTCATATTTTACCCTGGCTTGATCTGTAACTTCTTGGATATTTTGTTCTTTCATTTGTAAAACCTGAGATGTTTTAGTCAGACTTATTTGTTCAATTTCTGGGTGAATGCCTAATGGGATTACAGATTGGATTTGTGGTCATCCTGTATCTTTGATCTGAGGAATGTTAGGGATTACTGCAGTTGAGATTTTTAAAAAAATGTACTGGACTTCATGTAGATAAAGAAAAGAATGTGACAAAGGTAGAAAAAAAAATTAAAATCTACCCTAAAAGCTTACAATGGAAAATTACACCAAATGCCCTGTGGGATACTGTTGTGCCTGGCTTTCCAGTTCTCTTAAAGATTCCCTAGCTAGAGAGTTGAGATACAGACTGTGCTGATGATCCAATTTATGTTTTACAAGTCTGGATGGGATAAGTGTTTATTACTGCTTCTTGCTTCTTATCACCATATGGATTTTACCCCTCCAGGCAATGAGCTGATCTACTTGGACCCTCACACCACTCAGAGTTTTGTAGATTCAGAAGAAAATGGCACAGTTGATGACAAGAGCTTCCACTGCCAGCAAGCCCCACACAGAATGAAGATCATGAATTTGGACCCTTCAGTAGCTTTAGTAGGTGTTAGAAAATAACAGATATGTGTACTTTGTTCAAAGCAATACCTCTCTGTATTGGTAAGGGCAGCAACATGTTTCCTTGATCACAGTCTGGATCACAGGGCACTCTTCTGCAACCTAAAATTCAACACATAGTAGTTGAACTGCATAGGATGCATTTATTTTAGCTCAACTGTTTTTATCCTGGGGAGCCAATTAACTTTCTTTCCTGGCCAACACAGACCTTTTCCAAGTCTGTGACTTTCCAAGAAAGTCAAAGCAAGGAACTGAGTCAGGTTTCTTTATTTTATTCCATCACTATCATCTGTGCATTGGCTGCTCTCGAGAAGATACTTACCTGAACTTATTTAATCAACAAATCTTCAAGTGAAAATACTTGTAGAAGTCATCCAGTATAGGTCACAAGAGTACTGTGGTAGTTGAAGAAATTGCATCTGATCCTCATGCCTTTGGTTGGGTTATGGGTGATTGTCACTGGAGATACAACCCATACATAGATACCACAATATCTTTGCTCATTGACATACTGTATTTAATATTACTATGTGTATTCTTTCCTTAGGGCTTCTTTTGCAAAGAAGAATGTGATTTTGATAACTGGTGTAGTCTTGTACAAAAGGTAATACTACTCTATTTTTTTGCTCTGTATGAAATCATGGATACTGTTCTTTTTTTGGCTAATGGAAATTCCTGGCCTGGAAATCAAATGATCCCTGGTGAAGGTGGCACTAATGATCAGGGAGAGCTGACACTGCTGGTGGAGCTTGTTCAGCATTTTGCAGCCCTGAGCCCTGGCACTGGGAGAACAAGTGCATACACCCCCTTCCTGAGTTTGTCTTGTGTTAGCAGTACTGCATTAGTGGCTCATACCTAAGTCATTTACTGAGAAACACAGCAAGCAGTTGGAATATTAAGCAATAGGAATGTGAAGATAAAATACCACCAACCAAAAGTATTTATTTTATAAAAGGTTACAGAAAGCAGTTTGCAAATAACTGAAATAGAGGATATGATGGAGCTCACCTGAGAGCAGTGAAATTTTGCTTCAATAATAACTTGTTTCTCCTGATCAAAACCTATCTTTCAAAATCTGTTGGATTTATTAAAGTAGATATATCTGTCCTTTGTTCCCATTGATCAACCAAAAACTTGAACACAGAGAGGTCCAAGCAAGTAATTTACTTTTAAAAGGCAGAAGTATGTTCTTGGTATCTGTTTGCTCCATCTCTAAACAAAATGACAGATGTATGGATATAAAAGCTCATCATAATGCACTGATAACTTGTAGGAATGTGTTCTGTCCTCAGGAGATTCTAAAGCAGCAGAGCCTGCGGATGTTTGAGCTGGTCCAGAAGCACCCACCCCACTGGCCTCCTTTCATCCCTCCAACCAAGCCAGAAGTGACAACCACAGGAGCAGGTGTGGTACTGCTGGCTGTGCTGCTGGGCTGCTCAGCCAACAGGAGATCAGCACAGCTGGAATAACTGAGCTTTCCTGGGGATCAAGCAATCACTGCATGATTAAATGCCTTACTCTGTAAGAGTATCAGTTAGCCAAACAGGCTGTGTCCAATTTACAAGTGTTAGCACAACATATTTTTAAATCTTTGAAAATATTTCAAAGGCAGCATGTCAGAAGGATTGGGGGGGTGGTGGTTTGAGTTTTTTTTAGTAAACAAAGTCAGGCATGTCTTTACATTCTAAATTGTTTAATTTATTTTTCAGAACTCATTGAATCTACTGACAAGCTATTTGAATTGGAAGAAGAATTTGAAATCCTGAGTGTATGAAGGAAACTGTGGAGACCCTTCTGAGTATTGAACATATTGCTAATATTATTGCATTGACCTAAATTACACAGCCATGTTAGCCCAAAAGTGCCTGAAATCATGGATAACAGAGCACAAACACCTGGTACCATCCAAAACTCCCAAGAGGGACACTTCTGTTAAAAAGCTTCCCCGGATGGAAAGGCACTGAAAGATTTTATCATAAGACCCTGAAAGGGAACCTCTTTTTAATGTGTGTCTTTCTTGAAGACAAATGGACCTCTGAAATTAAGGCAAAAAATAAGTCTGTCAGTGGGCTGTATGTTTGGAGAAAGGGATAACAAAATGGGATTTCTTGCTCTCATAAAATGCAACAGTTTAGTTCTTCAAGCAAGAGTCTTCAGTTAAGGAGGATGTCTACTTCTGTTCCTTCCTGTGGGCTGCATCATAGAGAAAAATGCATTGTCTTGTTTAAAAGATCAACTGGATCAGGAGAAAATTGTTTCCTTGTTAAATATTTTAACATGTATTTGAGCAACCACACTTTATGACAAAAATGTTTCTGTGAAAGGAACTATGTCTAACGTATCCATTTTGCAATAGCCTTCCTGTTTCTGGGAGACCTCAAGAGGAACAGGAGCCTCAAATAGTTGATACAGATCACAACCACTGTTATAGTTAGGATATATTTCACCTTGACCTTAAAGTTCAATCATAAAAACTTAGGCTGACTTTTCTTTTGGAGCTAAAGTGAGTCAAAGGTCATTTAACTGTACCTTATTTATTTTAAAAAAGATTTACACACGTATCTCTGTTACTGCACTTTATCTGTGCATCTAATAAATTTCTAAAGCTTTTCATAGGTTGTATGCTGCTATATTTTGTTAATTTGTTTGTGTGAACTAAATATAACCCAGGTTATCTTAAAACTTAATATATAGGCATATGCAGATTACTTAATTGTTGGGTTTTGACTTGTTGCCTTCTGAAATCTGTTTTGGTAAAAGTGCCTTAATTCTCCAGTTTTATCAGAAGAGCCGGTGCAGTTTTGTTTCTTTTTAGAAAGAATATCTCTGTAGCAGCTATAAGAAAACCAGCTCAGAATAAAAGTAAAGATCTTTTAATTCATTCTACAGTTCCTTTTTACTATCACAGTCCCCATTCTGATCCCTTTGTCACCATAGTGTAATGGACATGAAATGCACACGTTCATCTTCAGTAATAAATGACCGTGCAGAGAAAGCCTGAATGCAGTCTCCTCTCACTTGCACTTCTGGCTCAGGCTCAGTGTGATTTCCAAAAAAATAGTCATGACCTGGGCACAATTCATCTTGTTTGCCTTCAGTGTTTATTAGCCATGGTTTGGAAACTAAACACGTAGGAAAAAATATAATTTTCTTCCCCTTTCCATGGATTAGCTGTTCAGATTTAGGTTTTATTTTAAACAAAGTATTTCTTCTTCATTAATACATGATTTTACTGTGCTTATGACATTAGTTGCAGCCCTCTCCTCTCCACAGACAAAAAATTAAAATAAGCCCTTGCTCTGAAATGCTGAGACTTGAGCAGTACCTGCTTAAAAAATAAATAAAAGATCCTCAGTGGAGTACCAGGTGCTTATTCCCCAAGCCACCCTTAACCTCTTCAGAGAGGAGCCTGAGCCTTGCAGAGCTCTTGAAGGATTCTGGGTGGGGGTAAACAGCTGGGTGGAAATGGGGCTGATGGCAGAGCAGCTGGTGATTGGAATTCCTGCTCCCTGCACCTGACAGGAGCTGGATGGAAGCTCGGACAGGGACAGCAGTGGAGTTGGTTACTTTGAGAGAAGCAGCTCTCTAAAGACAGTGGTGCTTAGAATGCATAAAGCTCTGGTCCTGGGGAATAAATGAATTGCATTTGCATGTGTCATGTTCAAAAATAAAGCTGAATCACTGCAGATAAAAGACCTGACCAACCAGACTCTTTGTAGCACCACGGGAACCTCGTGGCTGAAAATTTCATGGTACTTTGTTAGTTACCTGCATGATTTTTCAGATGTCTTGAGCTTTGCTCTGTGCACACAAGTGTTTTAAAGTTGCATGTGCATAACCCAGGATGTAAATCCAGCATGATCTGTCTGTGCCAGCACAGCTTAGAAGTAGACTGGATATCCTGCAGGAAAGGACTGCTGCTCAGGGGTGTTAAAATGCCTTAAAGATATTTGCAAAATACATCCAAAGCAGTTGCTGATCTTTCACAATTAGGACTAAGTGAGATTAAAGACTACATTGTTCCTCAACTTCCCTGTTCATCTTTGTGCGGTTTAACTCCAGGACTTGGAGAACTCTGACCTCCATCTAAGAAGACAATAATGTGTTATGCAAATAATACTTTCATCTTTACTGATTATCATCTGCTTAGAATAATGTCTCAGTCATGCATTAATAATAATATTCTGAATAATTTTATCCTAAAGATTTTTAAGCAAAGGGGACGGTGTATTTGCAAGGCACTCCTTTGAAATGTCCTGGAATGTCAATAGATGAGGATTTCACACACTTCACTCCAGAGAGAGTAATGGTAATAACTTTAGTCCTACTGAATGAATTTATTATAGGTATAACCATACCTTTGTCATGGGTATCCCCTAAAATATACAAGGAAAATCCAATGAGTGGCACTTCTCTTTAATTACACCCTGAAGGAAAGTTAACAGTGCATACAGTAGAGATACAATTTTTTAAACTTACAGCAATAAAGCCCAGAGGAAGCAGTATACAACACGTGCAGGAGTAAAAAATGTACATCCCATAGCTGCTTACTCCTGTATCTACATAAGCTTGCATGCCATCTAGTAAAGGTTCTACTTTTCAAACATACACTGCTTGAATAATAAGCTTGAAAATAAGTGTGCCAAAGCTGCCTCAGAAAGGAAATTTATGTTCATAGTAATAAAATGTTGGCTAATAAAGTATGGCTGTCTATCAGTGGCTGCAAGGAGATAAGCACAGACCTTGAAGCTGACAGACCTGGAATATATTTCAATAGAAAGCAATGAAAAATGGTAGAGCTGTTTTGGATTTATCTTCACATGAAAAATTGCATTAAGGTCAGCTGTGGATAGCAGGCTTGATTAGAACTGGTTGCCTGTCACTGGAGGAAAGAATATTCCATCTGTGTAATAAGCAAAACAAATAATTTATTTTTCAATTTTACTAAGAAAATCCACTATCAACCATTAGTGCATAGTGTTTCCAAGTCACCCAGCATATCCTGATAAATTTTAGCTAGTTCTGTGTTTCACAGGAGAAAGAGTCTCCACTCCCTTACACTAGGCCAAATACTGTTTGCAAAGACACTCATTAAGCATAGCTTAGGCAAAGTCTCTCTGGGTGACGAGTGGATGTGCCTTGGACAGAGGAGTGGTACGAGAAGTCAGCTGCTCTTCAGTCTGAGTAAGGAACTCACTGAGACTTTCTGAGGTAGCCATAAAGGAGGGGAAAAAATCTTCAAAGTAAAAACATAGCACCATGTTTCATTTAAAAAATGGCTTCAGAACACTGGTCTTTCCCTCCTCTGTGCACAAATTCCTGGACTTGAAACTTGATTTTTGTAGAGTTCTGGCTGTCTTGATTCACCCATCAAACACACACAAAAGAGGTTTGTGAATTTACCCTTCTCCAGGCAGTGATGTCTAATGTGGGGTAACAAAGACCGTTCCCGTAACTGCGTTTTTGTTACTACAAGTTCTTCATGCACACCTGGCAGCGGCTGACGCGAGTCCGAAGCTGCCCCGCTTTCAGAGTCTCTGAGGGAGGAGCACTGACAAACTGCTGCTCCTGCTCCACCGTGGTCAGCCAGAAGCTGTACTTGTTGGCAAAGTAATGGCACGTTCCCCGAGCACCATTGCACTCGATGAACGGGGTAGCTCGGAAATCCTCCAGGCAGGAGCCGGGCGAGACAAGGGACTGGCCTCCACCTTCCGCCCCTGCCGCAGTGTGCTGAAATAAAGATGGCAAGTTGAGTCAGCTCAAAGGAACAGAAGGAGGCAAACGGGCAACCAAAATTATACCCTGGCTATGTGTATCTGTCTCTTGAGCTGGGGCTAGAAGGCAAAGAGGAAAGGAACATACTTGGGCTGAATATGCAGGCCTGGAATAATGGAAAAACAGCTTTTCACTTGAAAGTTGGGAAAGTTTGGAAACAATAATGCTGACATCATTCTTTTCTAATAATCTTACACTAATAAGCTTCTAGGAGAGTGCAATGGAAAACTTTTTCCACTGAGAAAGAAGATTATGTCAATACTGTAGCTGAATTACTGTTTCCACATTTAAAGGTCTACAGAAGAAACATCCATGGTGATACAGAACTTAGGCAGCAGTGTTACCACCAAAACTGATCAGGGCAGGTGCTAAACAGAGCAAACTCAGAGCTACAGCAACTCAGGTGATGAAGAAATGCACTGAGGCAAGAAGAGGCAGGGTTCCAGGCTCCTGTAAGTAACTCACAGAACACAGTCTCAGTGACCTCATTAGAGCGGAGAGATGGAGATGTTTGAAGCTGCCTTTGCATTAGCAGTAGTATCCTTACCATAAGGAAGGAGTATCCTATCCACAGGCTGCGCCAGCCCAGGGGACACTGTGGGATGGTGATGTCCTGGCTGTGCACAGCCACAGCCTGGGAAGGTGCCTCACACACAGAGCACCGGCTGATGTACTGTGGGATCTGGACACTGTCCACGGGCATCATGGGGATGGGAGCAGTGGTGGACAGCCAGTAGGACTTGTCATTTCGGCTGGCATAGTAGCACACTTCATTGATGTTGCAGTAAATAAAAGGCATGGTGCTGAAGCGAGGCAAACATGAGCCAGCAAAACCTGGAAAAATTAGAGAAGCAGTCATACCAAGCACCTGCCAAACACTCCAAGTCCTACACACCAACATTCAGTGGTGAGGATGGTACGAGTGACACGAGTGACACAAATGACCGCTCCCAGTGCAGATCTGCCCAAGCCAACTGCCACCAGCTCCACTACAGCCCTCTGCACTGCCACAGGACGGCTTTTTAAATGTAATTTTGAACTGTGTAGCTCATTCTTGAGAGAATTCTGTCAACTCACCCAGATCCTGGTTGTGTGACTTCTCCTGGCCCTCCACATACAATAAGCTGTAGCCATCCCAGAGCTTGTTCATGCCTACGGGGCACGGGGGGATCTGCTCTGACTGACTGTGCTTCACCAGCGTGTATCCGACGGCCGCGCTCCGGCCCGCCATTCCCGGCAAACCGAGGGGCCCCGGCTTGCCAGCCGCACCTGGGAGACAGAGCAAGAACCACTACTGCTGCTGCAGGGGGACATCAGCGGGCTCTGCAGCCCACCTGCCACTGCTTCTGGCAGTCTTCTACAAAGAGCAGCCCAAGCTATAGGCTTGTTAGAGGAATTACTAGACTTAACAGCTCCAAAAGCAGTCATTTCAAGCACCACCCACCCATTCCTTTCCTCTTTCTTTGCCCACCAACTCTGGTGCCAGTGTTAGGTAGATATCACAGTACAGTAGTTCTGAGGAGCTCAAAGCACCACCCAAAACCTAATTCATTCATTTTTGCTATAGCACTCTTCTTGATGATATTCTTCTTCTTTCTCACTGTGCCTTTCCTCTCCTGTCCAAGCCTCACAGCTATGGTTAATGTGAATACTTTATAACTCTTCTAGATCTTCAAGTTAATTCCCACATTCACAAAACATTAAAACCAAAGGATGTGTAGAATTGCACCTACAAAAACACCAGTTGTGACACTAACAAGGACATGTGAAAGAACTTTCCTCACTGAAGATTAAATTTCGTTCATTGCAGATACAAAACACAATACCACAGACATCCCCGGTTTTCCTAAGGTAATTGGGTGTTGGGGAGGGTCTCTGCAAAAGCTGTAAGCAAACACAATTCTACTGTTTGCTTCTTTTTTATCTGTGCTCCCCAAATCATAAAATTACCTTCAAATCCCTGTGGTCCTGGGGCACCTGAAAGTCCTGGATCTCCAGCTATGCCAGGGGCTCCAGGTAAGCCATCACGTCCTTTCAAACCAGATCTTCCTGGCAAACCTTTTGGGCCTGAAATAAAATACAATTATTAGTATCATTATTTCCTCATACTATTGTCTTGACTCCTGCAATCATATTCCAGAAGGGAAATAAGATGTCAGCAGCCATGCCAAGAGCTCACTCTTCACCAGCTGTGCTTATAAACAGCCACCTCCAAAAGAGACTCCACCTGATCCGTTTGTCTGTAAAAGGATTAAGATGTACAGCTGAGTATCACACATGATATATAATATTTGTATGCATTTTGATGGAATCATTTTCTTAATTAAAAAACCCTGTAAACATTCCTAATGCATTTGATAGTGTTTTTCTTCCAGAAGAACAGCATTTTTGGTGATCTGAGTGTACTTCTTACCTGGTTTTCCAGCTGGACCATGGAATCCAGGATCTCCATCAAAGCCAGGAACACCATCAATTCCTGGCAGACCAGGTAATCCTGCAGGGGCTGTGACTTCTTCTGGCTGTGGGGTTATTCCTGGAGCCCCTGGTCTGCCAGGGAGACCTGTACATGGGGCAAAGGATGTGTAAGTACCCCACAAAAACCATACAGATTTGATGTGAATCCTGACACAAAGGAGAAAAATGTGAAATTAAGACCGCCTTTGTACATCACCACTGAGTATCTTGTAAAAAGTATGTCAAGTTCTAACTTATTTCAGTTTCTAAGAAATCAAGAGTCTCCCAAACAAGCCCGTTAAGGGAGCTCTGAAGTCACCCCCAGCCCAAACCAGGTGCAATAAACAACAGCTTTTTAAATCCTCCAGCACTCACCTCGATGGCCCATTTCACCTTTCAGCCCAGCATAACCAGGATCCCCTGGAGGCCCATCTTTACCTGGCATCCCCATTAGGCCAGGCTCACCTCTTGCACCTGCAAAGACACACAGCTAAGACTGGGCCTAAGCACTAATTCTGACCCACAGCTATGGCTCTCACTGATGGCAGCAAGAGCACTGGGGCTCTGAGATGGAGGGAAGCACAGCCCTCAAGGCAGTCTGTGCCCAATTTGACATCCACAAGGGCTGCAGAGCCTCAAGACAAGAATTTCCACTGCTACCTAACTGTACTTTATTGAAAGTACTCTTTCCCTTCCTTGGGTAGCCCAGGGACAGGGTTTGGAGAGTACACATCTTTACCCTTTGAAATCCATCTCTGTGCACAGCACAGAGGGATGGGATCTGCCAGCCTACAAAGACAGCAGAGAGCTGCTCATCTGGCAGTGGTTCTCCATCCTGCCCTGGCTTTTGAGTTGTGTGGTGTCTCCCAAACCTTGCTCCTGGAGTCCCTGTGTGCAGCTGCCCTTTGGCCTCCTTTCTAGAGACCAAAAAGAGATCAACATGCTCCCTGCCTCAGCCCAGAACAACATCTCTGAAGTCCTACAATCCTCTTAGCCTCTTGTTGAGACCTAAATCCACCACACTAATGCCTCTGAGCATACAGGACAGGTGGGATGAAGCAGCAACTCCAGTCCTTGCCTAGAGAGCACAAGTGGGTCAACAAGCACAGCAATGTTGCAGGTGGACACCATCTACTGAGAAAAAAAACCAAGATAACAGGAAAAAAATAACTAGGGACACACTGAAGAACAACTGGAGCTGGCCCCACTTTGCTGCTTTTGGAGTCAGCAGGTAAAATCTGCAGGAGCCAAAAGGAAAGATTGAGACATCAAATTCAGCTGAACAAGGAGGCCATACTAACCACTCAACAACCATTCCTACTGTCAAGATGACAGCTGCCAAACCACTCCCAGATCCTTTCAAGGCAAGATTACCTTTGAATCCAGATGCTCCAGGGAGCCCAACTGGACCAGTGGGTCCCACGTCGCCCTTAATGCCTCGCAAGCCAAGAACACCAGGGAAACCCGGAGTGCCTGTGTCACCTTGGTCAGAAGCTGGGCCAGGGGGCCCTCGTGGTCCTGGAGGACCTGGAAAACCTAGAGACAACAGAGTTAATTGGCAAAATCTGTTTCTGGGGCTACCCCCAGCATTTCTTTCTGTGTGGGGAAGGACTGGAGTCTCAGCCTCTCCAACAAGGCGGTGAGGTGCTGAGCGGTACCGGGGCCACCGTGACAAAGCTTCCAGAGCACACACACCTGAGCTCCCCTCAGAGCCTGCAACACCAGCATCGCCAGGTCTGCCCCGTATATCAGATGGAAGAGAAACTCCAGGTGCTCCTGGCAGGCCAGGCAGGCCCATAGGACCAGGGGGACCTAAAATAAGAAACACAAAGTGAGGGACAACCAAAGGTTTTCATGGATCTTCACAGACATTGACAGAAGCAGTGGCTGGGGAGCATTTATACTGAGGAGAACAAAGAGAAATCTCACTGCAGGAGTGGAAACAACACATATTGTGCTGTTCAGGAGAGATATAGATACTTTCAGAACTGTGCAACCAACTGTTTCTCAAAATACAGAGCAACATCACAGATTTCATATTTGTCTGTCAAGCTTCTAACCACCTTTGAGGTGTCAGGAATTGTCTTTGGTAGTTCTGCTGACCATACAACCCATTAACCTCAGCTGCAATAAATCCTACTTTGAGAACATCAGAATTTACCCATGTCTCCTGATGAGCCTTTTGGTCCAGGGAATCCTGCAGCTCCTCTTCCCAAGCCTGGAGAGCCTTCTTCACCCTTTGTACCTGGGAGGCCTGCAGGTCCTTTCAGTCCAGCTTCACTCAGACCTAATTAAACATGATTAACAAATATAAGAGAGCCCATTCAAATTGCTGAATAGCAGTCAAATTATTACACAAAATGAGTGGTGATTTAAAAACTAGCCATTTATTACTGTCTCTGCTGTTTTCAGTAGAGCAGCTGGAATTGGTGATTTGGTGCCTCACATGTTACTCTGGTTGTGCAGAGTGAATTTAAACAATCTGTGAGATGCTGAGAGAAAAGCATATGACTGTTCTGGTCTCCCCACAAGCTCTTGCACAAGAATGGGAACACAGCAGTCCTGTGACAGGATTGGCTGCCAGATGTATGCTGTGTCTCTCACTAGGACACACCAGACTCAAGCTTCTGGTCTTTAAATAACCCCGTGGGCTCCATGCTGCAACACAGGGAGGGAGTTCAGTGTGCACAGACTGCTGCAGAATGCACACAGGCACATGTGGTGCAGGGCAGAGGCTCCATGAAAAGCTGCAGGGAGGTGTTTAGAATGCCACTCTGGAAAAAGTATACACTAAAAGCAGCTCTCTCAGGAAAATTGTGAGGTATCTATATGCTACAAATCATTACCTTCTGATAATGTTTTAAACAAAGAAAACACAGGTATTGTTTGAGTTGTACAAGTGAAGTCTAGCCATTTTTATGCATAAAACAGCTGCCACAAATTATAGGTGTTACTTTACAACATGACTGTAAGTAAACAGGTATTTTTGGTAAGGTCTTTCTTCACTTCTTTACTTTAGTAAAATCCTATTTGCAACACAAAACTGCATTCCATTTCATATGATTCAAAATATGAAAAAGCCCAGTAAAAGCTCCCTAAAAGCAGAATTTGGAAACAAATAAAAGAAATCAGCTTCTGATTTTATTGATGCCTTCCCTGAGCTCCATATAATGGAGGGCTCTGAAAAGCAGTACAGAAACATTTCATTGCTAAGTCCAATTCAAAGCAAGCATTAGGTGCTACCCGGCTCAAATCAAGCATCCATTAGAAAGAGTTTTATGATTTCATTCCATTAGTGTTCCAGAAGTGACACAATCCTTCAGGAATTCAAGGAGAACCATCACCAGAAAAGCCTCCTCAACTCCACAAGCTGCATCCTGTTCTTACTGGACTTGAAGAATTAGTTAATGCACATTCAGTATCCTGAGGTTTTTCTTCAAGTCATAATTAAAGCCAGAACTGGGTGAAACAGGGGAATTTTGTGGGAAACATTGCTCTCATGGTGGATCAGTTATAGATTTCCCTAGCTATCACACTTCTACTACATGTTTCCTTTACCTGGTGTTCCAGGAGACCCTTTTGTGCCTGGCAAGCCATTCAGACCATTTAAACCTGGAAATCCATGAAAGCCTGAGGAGACATTGGGAACACATAAGTGAGCAAATGGGCAAACTATCTAGTTAGGTGGAAATGCATAAGATGGCTCATGGAGAATACAACACGTAAGAGAAACCTGACCCACGGGAGCACAGCACATAAAGCTGCAAAAGCTTCCTTCACACAGGTGCCCTTCACAGAAACTCTTCCCACTGCCCTCTGAGAACACCTATTAGTGATTCAAACCAAAAAGCCCCTCCCTTTCCAACCCTTCCCCTGCTCATTCCTAGCAGCTGGTGCCTACACAAGGTTGCCAAGAGGAAGCTCTTTCCCATGCACAGCTGGCCAGTCACACTCTGCCTGCCCGAGACACTTGGCCAAAACACTGCTTGTCTGACCCAAATTCTGCTTCCATGTGCAGATTACACATCTACCTTTAGGTCCCACTGTTCCACGAGCTCCAGGGAATCCAACAGATCCTGGCTGTCCTGGGGGTCCTGGTGGGCCAGGGGCTCCTCTCAGCCCAGCATTTCCAGGGATTCCTAAAAGCAAGCAGAAAAATATTCCTGTACTACACATCATGACCAGGCTGAAACAGCTCACAGCTCCATCTTATAGCTTCTGTTCCTGCACTTAAGTCATAAGATGGGTGAATAAGCTACTATTTAAATAATGCAAAATCAGACCCAAATCTCTCCTCATGTCACCATTAGCATCACATTCATCAAACTATTTGATGGGTTTTTTTAATCATAGCAGTGACATTCTTCATTGTCCACTAAGTAACACATGAACAGTTCACACACAAATAGATAATTAAATTGTTTTTTCAAATAAAACATTTCAATAACAACTTTCTCTGTTGTCCAACCTTTGATCTTGATTTACATTTGGGAATCTACCTCCTAATTACCCCACAACCCAAAGACACTTGTAGGAATTCATCTGGGTAGGTTTGGCTCTAGAGAGGGAACAGACAAAAATGTTGCAATGAAAAAGGTGTGAAGAAGCTGCTACTGCTTTTATCTAACTGAGATCTTCCTTATTTTTTAATGGGATTCCTTTGGGTTTCAGTGTTGCAGGATTCACCATATTTGACCAGCAGGACAAGGTGACACTTTACTGTCAAAGAAAATTCCCATTTTCTTGTTTAAGCCTCAGCTGAAAGAGACCAAATAGGGCTAAGGAAGCATCAAGGTGAGGCTGTCATAGTCACAACATGAGCTGCAAAATTTAGGTGCTCAGTCCAGTACCTGCTGGGCCTTCTTGGCCAAGATCTCCTGGGCTGCCTTTGGGTCCATTCACCCCAATGTTTCCTGGATAGCCTGGTTCACCCTTGAGTCCTTCTCTCCCTCTCTCTCCTAAAAGGATATAAACATAAAGTCAAACTGAAGGAAGGGGTGAAGAGGGTGAGAAACATGGTATGCTGAGGTTGCAGCACTTGTGTTTGCTCATTGCCTGGGCCCTGGGCTGGACTCCCAGGGTGCCAATGCCAATGCAAGTTCACTCCTCAAGAAGTGAAGTGAACCCAGCATTAGAACTGGGCTGGTCTCAGATGTGTTCATTATCATCCAGATTTGTGCTCATCTGGATTGCAGACTCCTCAAATGTCACTTTCAGGATTACAAAAATACCCAAATTTGGCAATGCCAACCTATTTAGTCTCTAGAATTTTGTGTTCTTGAAGTGAGCAACCAAGACCTACTTTACCTGGAAACCCTGGGTCTCCTCTCTCTCCTTTTGGTCCAGCAGTGCCAGGAACACCAACAGACTCTCCCCGTTCACCTGGAAAAGGAAGGAAAGGCCATCCTGTCACTGACTGTGGACATCAGTTTCCAGGGCTTGTTTAAGAAAATAAACCTTGCTATATTTCAAATTCATGGTGCAAAGACAATAGCAAATAATGCACCTGAGTCTGACAATGCTTATAACCATCAATGGATGCAGATCCACTCATGCAAATGCACAAGACAGATATTTACAGGTAATTCCACAACATCCTGCACTTTTGACACAAGGAGATGAGAGAAAAGGGTGCTTCTTGCACTGTCCAACAGGCTTCACACAGTGCTGTGGCCAAACTTTCAGAGGACTATAAGGTATTTAGGTTTGGTATAGGTCTTGTCTGAAAGAAGCCTCTTAGAGGGGGATATGTACTACAGCCAGTCACTGGAGAGCCATGGACACTTCCAAAACACTGCTTATTCCTTTGTCTCATTAATATTAGGACTGTATATAATGAAAGACCATATACACTGTGAAAGATTTTTTTACCTTTTGGACCAGGAAGACCAATAGGTCCTGGGAATCCAAGTATTCCCGTGGTGCCATCTGAACCCTGAAAGAAACCAACCCAACCAAAATTAATCTTTGCTTTTTATTCTTGCTGTTCCAAGCTTGGGTCATGTGGAATAACAGAATACAAAGGTGTAGGAAGAAATATGATGTATAACTCCATTTAATGGTATGAGCCAAACAAAAACAATCTGGAAGTTTTGTAAGGAAAAATTCTGACAGGTTCTGCTGCTGTGCTACAGGAGTACTAATTAGAACACAGGGTTTTCCAAAGAGCAGCCAGAGAAGATGATGATACTTAAGAAGGTATTTACCCTCTCTCCTGGCATTCCTGGAAATCCCATGATACCATGTGCACCCTTCTGTCCTGGCAGGCCAGGCTGTCCAGGTGGACCAGGGAAGCCTGGGTCACCATGAAGACCTCTCTCTTTGCTTGGTGACCCAACTGGACCAGGGAGACCAGGCTGTCCACGGCTTCCTGAGATTCCTTTATCACCTGGGTAATACAGAAGAGTGGAATTTCTTTCACTAATACAGAAATTCAGCTCATTTGGGTCAGTCGACCTGTCACCCTAAACTCCCCTAAAGAGGAAGAAGGGATGGCAAGAAGGGATGGCATTAGATCTACAGAACAGAACTCCAAAGGAAAACTGTTTTCTCAAAATTCAGAACTGCCATATGCAAGTCTTGCTAGAATGGGAATGGCAGAACAGAAAACAGTAGCACTGTAGCCACTGCCAAAAAGGCAGACCATGTTCCACTCATAACAAGCCCAGATACTGAACAACTGATCTTGGCAACTAATTGCAATGTTGTGAAATACCTCTAGGTCCTGGGAATCCTCCAAGTCCAGCTAATCCATGATCTCCTTTGTCTCCTTTGATTTGCAGTGCCTGTTCTGAAGTCCCAAGAACAGGAAGACCAGGTGGACCTATATCACCTCTGTCACCTGAAGAAATAAAAAGTCATGACATCTTCTTGCAAAATAATATAGCAGAGAAAAACAGAACTTCCATGTCTCCTGATGCAGATTCATTACTACTCTTTGGTAAAAAAATAGAAGATTACAATATTTAAAAGAATAATACCAGACACAGACATCTCAGAACTGCCTCCTAAGTCCCTCTGCTGCACAGCCAGCAAAAGCCATTCAGCTGTTTCTCACCTTTTTGACCTTGAAGTCCCACAACTCCTGGACTTCCTTTTCCTCCAGCTGTGCCAGGAGTTCCTTTAAACCCATTCACTCCAGGGACACCAGGCAGTCCTGGCATGCCAGGGAAACCAAGCAGGCCAGAAGACCCTTTCTCACCTGCAGAGAGAGATGTTGAGAAATGTTGAGAATCAAAAAGGGAATATCAGTCTATCCCGGTATACTGCACACCCACCCTGGTTCAGGGAGAGGCTGCCTGGGTCTGGCCAATCACCCAGATCTGGGTACTTAAACAAGCACATGGCACAGCACTGTCACTTCTGTCACAGGTCTCCACTCACAATATTTTCAACCAGCACTTCTCAGTTCACCTTTGAGAGCCTGGTCCTGCTTCCAGCGGAGATCACACACATTCCATTTCCAAGAGAACAACAAGCAGTTCCACAGCTCTATTGCTTTGTGTTATTCTCCAGGTAATCAACTACTCTATTGGTGCTTAAAGATCACATTGTTTGTAATTTTTTACTTTCCATTTGATTTATGCTTGATTCTCTCCCTTCTTTCAATAAATTTCATTCACTGTTCATTTCTTCAATTTTCTTGTCTATTTTGATTTACATAATCCTTTGTCCACCAGAATCTAAGACCATTAAGATAGATTTCCTTAGGAACATTATTGATAATTAAATCTATAATTTGTAACTTGCCAGCAAAACAAATGCATAACAACACTAGTTGGGGATTCATTCCCTTCCATCAAGTTGGGCCTAAAATCAGGATCAGCAAGGTTATTTTTCTGTGGGCACAGCAATTCCAGGACTGAAACACCTACCTTTTGGCCCAGAGAATCCTGGATGTCCATCTTGACCAAAGGGCCCAGGTGGCCCTAACAATCCTCTTTCCCCAGGAGATCCTGGAGCACCATCAAGACCTGGGAAGCCTTTCATACCAGCAGGGCCCTGTGGTCCTACATCCCCAGCCACACCTTTGACTCCAGGAGGTCCTGAATCAATACAAGAAAGAACTCAGTCGAGGATATTGCACAAAACTAGGATGGTTTGTGGCAACTTCCCAAGCTCTTTAAACACAACCTTGTTTTTAATGACAAATGGACCTTATGGCACATGCAGCCTACTAGATGGCATAAAGCTTAGAACTGCAAAAGCATTAGTCATCTAATAATAAAATACCTACAAGGAGGGTTACTGCCTACATCACTACACAATGGCGAGAGTGAAACCCCTTATTTTGACCACCAGACACTGACCTGTAATGCACAGTCTTACCTTCATCATCAAGGCAGCCAAGACAGAATGGGGAGCATCATTAATGCCAGCTTCTGCTCCCTACCCCATGCTCTGGGTGAACCAGAGATCAGTCAGCTAGACAGACTTATTTTCATAAGTTCTTTTTTTCACCTTGGTAGTTGAGCTGTACTTCTCAAGAGCCAATTGTTCACTGCAGGAACAAGCTGATTGTGCTCTCACAAAACCAATAACATATGCACTATTTTGCCTCTAAATTTTTCTAGCTGAAGCTTTGTAATGGTTTACAATTTTAAACAAAGGCTCAAACCATTGAAAACAGAATGCTCAGATCCAAAGTAATGAAGAGAAGCAAAACTCAGGTGGCTTCTGAAAGATTACATTTGCTGCAGTAGCAGTCAATATTCGAGCTCTGTTACACTCAGGGCTTTGTGCTACAGCCCAGCAGTTTTTTAAGCAGATGAAAGAGCTGCCTTATTTAAGGAGACAAAGAAAACACAGACACAATTAAAATCTCTGCATATTAATGATTTCCTTACAGGCTTGAGATTTTTTACTGTCTGAGCAGTCTCATTACAGTGGTTCTTTGCCTTCTGCTCTGATTAGCAATGATAAGGGGTATCACCTATGGTCAATGCAATTCTTGTAGCATTAAAAGCTGGGTTGTTAGTCCATGAGCTTTTATGCTACACTGCATTTTCTCACCTTGACAGCCTATGTGAAGAACCCATTACCAAACAGTGTGACATCAGAAATGGAGAGTTGATGATAAATGGAATAGAAACATGGTGAAGGAAAAAACAGACAAAATATGTAAACAGAAAGAACAAGGCTACTAAAGAAATTAATGATTCAGGGAGACAATAGCTGCAAAAAAACTTAGTTATTTGGAGTTTATCATCCTAGCAATGGGAAGTTTTTAAAAACAGTTTTAGAAAAGTCAAATATGGCATATAACATAAATGTGAAACAACAGAGAGGCAGAAAGAATGTTAACATTAAAATTTCTCAAAAAATAAAAACTCCATAGTTTCATGTCAAGTGATGTTACTGCCTTCATTCATTTGTTACCACTGTGCTTCAGCACTGTCATTCTGTGTCAGAAGAGCAGTTTTATGTCTCAGACCATCATCTACCAATTCCCAGGTCTCTCTTTGCTTGATTCTCAAATCTTTCATATACTGTTATGAAACACTTTAGTCATTGCAGCTTTACAGATATCACTATACTCAAGTGGTGGGGATTTTTTTTCCTCTGAAGTGAAGGAAAATAAACCTCTCTTCTGACCCAGCAAAGAGAAAGACAGGGAAGACAAGTGCTCATCCTGATAAAGTCAACAACTTTTCAATCTAAATCACATTTCAAGCAACCTCACACAATAGAAATTACTTGTCATGAAAAAGGGAAATGAAGATCAGTCAATGATACAGCCAACACGTTAAGACCAAAGACGTTAAAAACATCATGACATTTAAGATGTTTTCTTCTATCTTTCTGCTGTATTTTCTGCAGTATTGGGGTAACATTTCCCAGCAGGAATTGCCCAGCAGTCAGGGTCAACAGGCCCATTCTGCACTATTACTCCTAACCAGGGGTAGGAGCTCACTCCAAGCAAATGCCAAACTTCTCCCACACTTCAACACCACAGAGCTCAGCACAGCAACTTGTCTTCATTTGAAAACACCACATACCTGGTGCTCCTGCAAGGCCAGCTGACCCCAAGGGTCCTGGTTTTCCCTTAATGCCAAAAGGGCCCCCAGGGCCAGGAGGACCTCGCAATCCAGGGACACCTGAATATCCTGGATGACCCTGTTCACCTTTAACACCCAGGAGGCCTGGTCTTCCATCCAGCCCTGGAAACAGAGAGATAGGAGTTTACACAACAAATAAAGCAAAATTCACATTTTAAATTAAAAAGTGAGTTTTGATAAAAGCCTTTGAGTTGCATTAGATTCTAACAGAAAACCAGCAAATCACCATCTATGAGCAGAGAAGTTGCATTATCTTAAAGTGATTGGAAAGAGGAAGGCTATTTGAAAGAAAAACAGATTGATATTCCCAGATACAAGCAGTATCAGTGCTTACCTTTTGGTCCTGGAAATCCAATATCACCTGTAAGCCCTTTATCACCTGGAAGTCCAGGTCGGCCACGCTCTCCCACATTTCCACTCTCAGCACCAAATACATCTCCAAGAGCTCCTTTTATTCCAGCTAAGCCTGTAGGACCCATTTTCCCAGGTAAACCATCTGTTCCATCCAGCCCTGGAAGTCCTTGTGAGCCTTGTTCTCCTCGAGGTCCAGGGAAGCCTTAAAGAGAAGATCCATAAGAGTCACTCAACAGAAGGACAGAATACTGCTTCAAATAGCATCTTAAAAAATACATTTAAAAATTTCCATTAAAGAAAAAGTTGCTTGAGAAGTTGCAAAATATTTCAGTACTGAATTAGAATCAATAAGCGGTGATAGAAAGATGAAATTGTTGAGAGGTTTAGGTTTTTGGAACCTTCTGTTTTTCAAGAAAAGAATACTGTAGAAGTGTGTAGTTGCAGCTATATAAAGCATTTCAAGCTTGGTTTCGCTAGATGGTAGGTTAAGCAAAACCCCCAACCCTCATCACCTTTGCCTCTTGGTCTTTCTTTACACAACCATCAGAAATTCCTATGGCTAAAATGAGCCCAAGCACTGTGTACAGTGTGTCTTCACCAGAGTACCACAGGGCTTAAAATAAATTACACTAAATTTGTGGCTAACCTGGAACAAAGTATGTGACAATGCTCTCTGGAGAAACAAACTCTTGACTGTTCTCTTTTCTCCTAGTAGTGATGCAGCATTACAGGCAGGTGATAAACATCCTGAATATTTCCTGGTTTATCCCAAGCTGCAATCACTTGCTTGCATTTGCAAGGAGTAAAATGGAACACTCAGTGGAGTATTATGAATATATAAGGCAGAAGTGACCAAGAAGGTCAGATAACTCTTTTGATTAAGTACTGTACATATTGATCAGACAATAAAAATAACTCCAGCAACTTCCCTCTTACCAGGTTCCCCTTGCAAGCCTATTATTCCTGGAGACCCTGGCTGTCCTTTAGACCCATGTAATCCAGGCTGGCCTGGAATGCCAGAAAAGCCTTTGCTGCCTTTGGGACCTATGGGTAAAAACATATTAATTAATAATATCAACAAACTAATAGCAGAGAACAAAAACACAGCACAAGAAAATAGGATCAAATCTTCTCTGCAAAGCTGGTGCTGGATGCACAATTTAAGCTAAATAAAGTCTCAAAGCTGTAGCTGTTCATGGGCTACATAAACACAGAAGCAGGAGGTTTGTGTTCAAGGCTACATGAAGGCTAAAAAATGGTGCAGTTAATATGATCCTCCATGGGATGTAGGCCTAGTCACTTTGGGAAAAAAAAGGACATTGTTCTGCCAGTTAACCCTCTGGAATAAGTATCACTGGGAGGAGGATTAATTGGGAGGTATTATCTTCTTTGACAAATAAGTGCTGCTTGGCAGTCAGTCAGAGCATTACATCACCTTGTGTCCCTACCTGGCAGTCCTGGAAAGCCGGGAGTCCCTGGGGGCCCATAAGCTCCAGGAACTATGCAGGGCAAGGTGATACCTACAACAAAGAAACACTGAGGTTGTATCCTGACTCTGCCAGTTTAAGCCAGTGATACTGTATTATTGCCTTTATCTTAATTTTCTTATTAAATTGTAGTTCTGACTTGGGATCTCTCACTGGTTTGCTTTCAAACTAGTACAAAGTCACAGACTCTAAAAATGTTTTTCCTCATTTCCACAATAAGGCCTTTCAATCTGGAAAAATAAGGAATTATTAAAAATAAGGAATGATTATTTTTAATACTCACACACATTTCTTCAATATTAGATGAAATTTACTACATCAAAGGATGTTATATATTTTAATATAAGCAAATTATTTCCTAGTATGGGAGGAAAGATGCACTCACAAGTTTTCATACATATCTCTATCTAGGTGCAAACTGAACTGAATAATGACTTACTCCCTTTTCCACATATTTTGACTATAAATACTCTCCTACACAAAGGACTGTTCATTGTTCCCAAAGCTTTCATGTAGCACTCATAATAAGCTGGCTTCTGATGTGCTCTGCAGAATAAATGGAGTTCACATCATGCACAGAGCATTCTACTTTTACTTATCTCACAATGCAACTTTAATTTAGCAGATTCTGTAGGAGAAAATTTACTGAACAAATTGTAAGCATTCACAACTAGGAATTAGGAAAGCATTTAGCATGTGACTTGAATTGGAAAAAAAGCTTATGCAGACTATCCCTGGGGGACATTAATGCTACATCTATACAATGGACATCTCCTCCCATAACAACCAGGCAGCCTGCCACTGGTGTGAGGTACTATCCCCATCCAGCACATCTGGCAACCTCCTGGTGCTGCCCTGGCCTTGCTCTCACCTCCCTCTGGGTCTGAGATTCCTCTGCCAACTCTTCTCACTGTGGTGGTCTTACCACCAAGGGGTTTGGGCTCAGAGCATCACTTTATCAGTCTAGAAATCTATGCCACTATAATTTGCTTGCAAATACATTACTAGCTCTGCATTATTGACACAGACAGAATTACAAACCTAGAAGCCCAAGTATACACAGCATGCAACACACACTGAAAATCAGCAGTGACAAAGAAAAAATACTGTTTACCTTAAGTTATATTTAAATGGCTGACATGGAATCAAGACACTGGGACCAGCTTTCTGCAGTCATTTTGTAATGAAAACATGTTCCATAAATGTTTAGACATTCATTTCCATGTAACTAAATTTGAGAATGAGCATAAATCATATATGAAGTATGATCAAACCCATATTTACTTACTTTATCACTTGTCATTATGGCATGCTTTAGGTGCATATAATGACACAACTGAGCCAAATTATAGTATCCCAGGTAGAAAACAGAGCCCAGAACTGGTTGCACAAGTCTTAACTGAACTCCCTACCTGTCTTGACAACCTCTTGTTCATCCACACCTGTTCATTCATACAATGTATTACCACTTCTTCTTTTAAAAAAAATCTGGGGCTCTTATTTCAATACAAGTAATGGTTCTGAAAACTGAATCAGACACCTCAGATATCAATGAATTACTATTTTTATTAGGACAATGATTTAGGTGTTTTCAAAAACCTCATTTCATCACTCTTCCTCACTCCCCCGGGTATAAAACATCTTTCCAACAATAGTCAGGGAGTAGGTCCATCTAATACTCTTAGTATTTCAGCACTGCTTGAGTATTTACTGCTTATTATCCGTGTCCTCCTGAACATGAGAAATCTGTGACTGCTATGTGAGGTTGGTGAGCCCACAAATGAGTTTCAATTAATTTAAAGAGCAATCTTTAGCCTAATGCAATCTTCTGGCCTGGCCACAGGCACAGCAGCAAACTGAATACCATTTGACTTGCAGCTTTACCTTTTTTAAAGTAATACCTACCTGGAGGGCCTGGAAGGCCTGCTTGTCCTGGAAACCCATCCATTCCACTGTCACCTGGTGGTCCACGAACTCCACTAGGGCCTGGGTATCCAATGCCAGGAGAACCAATTTCTCCTCGATGGCCCTTGGAGCCAGGTAATCCTGGCAGGCCTTTTTCACCTGGGAAACCCAGCCCACCATCACCCTGTGCACAGCAAAGACAATTACAGCTGAAAGTCAAAGGGATGCAGAAAGAATATCCACCACTATCATTTTTTTAAGCGTGTAAGAGTTTGGTTGGTTCTGTGGAAGGTTCAGGTGAGCCTGAAAAGATCTATAGAAACCACTGTAAATTATCCATCTTTATTTTAAAATGCAGCAAAACTTGGTGACTATTACAAAGAATATTTCATGTTGTATTTGCCAAAATGCAAATACTACAGATTCTGAATGACATTTACTTTCTCTTTAATTGATAAGATTCTGCTGTGATTTTTTCATTTCAAGGTGTTATTTTTTTATTTCAAGATTTCACTCATAATAATGTCTTTTGTCTTTTAGAACTCAATGTAGAACAGCTTTAAGGTCCACTGAAGTTTATCTTTTAATAGAGGCATTAGGAATGCTAATTATTAATCCTGACCAAGATAAATTTGTGCTCAGGGACTGTGAGCTTTTTATGTATTTGAAGATTTACCACGGGGCTAATCAGGACTAGTTTGCCAGGCCTGGCTGTTTTCTCTGCTCCTTATTCCAGCTCTGAAGCACTGCTGCTAAGTTAATCTGAACTTACTGGAGGGCCTGGTGGGCCTGGCAAGCCTGGAAGTCCATCCCTGCCCGGAGCTCCTGGGATGCCTGAAGGTCCTCTGGGTGCTGTGGCACCACGGTCCCCACGAGCACCTTTGGCTGTTGCATAGGATGGCTCCCCCTTTTCTCCCTTAAGGCCTGGAGGTCCCTGCTGACCAGCTGAAGCCTACAAACCAATAGGTAAAGAAAAGGAACATGCAGAGAAAAGGCTTTGATTCTTAAAAATGTCGTATGAGGACAGGACACAATGATCAGAAAGAATCTCCAGAGGGTTTTCTATTGTATACATTAACTTGGGAGGGGAAAGAGGTTGGTTTGTTTTCAGCTGTTTCTACTGTCACTACAGCTCCACAGTGGCAAGCCAAACCTTGGTAATAGGGACAGCAATCTGGAAACATTACATTCCTCTTGATATAATGAGACCCAAGTAATGAAACTTCTTCCCTATTGCTTGGTGTGCTGCACTTACTGACACTGATAGAGATCCTCTGAAGACAAATGGCTAGTATCTTTATGGACTATGATTTTCAAAAGTAAATACTTGCAATGAGCAATGCTCAGCACTTTGGAAAATCCTATTTGTTATGGTCGCTGTTTGATAAAAAACAGAGCTCAACTCTCATTGATGTATTTAGCATACAGCAGTTAGGAAGCAGACTCCATCTGTGGTGCACAGTTTTTATAGCTATGAGCAATGATGTGGAAAGATCTCCCTGACTGATTTTTCAGATCTTCTCTCCTTGTACATGTACAACTCCTTCCCCAGCCAGCCCTCACTTAGGAAGAGCCCTGGGTCTAATCCATGTATGTCTACTTCTAAAATGTCCTGGGATGAATAACTCTTACTGCTTTTCTCTTGACTGACGAATGTGCAATTCTCAGAATTTAAGAACCATTTGTTCTCCCATTTTTATAGTTGATAGTATCTCTACTTTCAGTTTCTTTACACAGATCAGTTTCTAGGTAGACATATTTTTTAAATCCAAACAAATAGAAGCAATTATGAAAAAAAAAAGAAGTGTTCTTTCATTACACTCAAGACCAGCAATTGGACATGGCCACAATTCACAATAACCAAGACAAACTTCCTGCCTTACCGGAGGGCCACGCAGTCCTGGTGCTCCCACAGAGCCTGGGTCTCCACCAATGCCCTTGGCACCAGGTACACCAGGGCTTCCTGACAGACCTGGTGGGCCTGAGATGCCTTTTAGGCCAGCTCTTGTAACTCCTCCATCACAAGCACAATCACCTGCCTCTCCTGGAAAATAGTCAACACTCCAAAATGAGTTTCATTTGGATAAAGACCCTTTTCAGTTGCAAGAGCCCCAAAAGCAGTATTTGATTCAATGAAGACAAAGCCATTCTCATATGATTTGATTTTGTGCCTCCTCTGCTCAGGTGATGTGAGTGGCAAGCAAGTGGAGCTCAGGTTTTCTCCAGTTTAATTTCCATGCAATGCCCATCACCAAATAACCATGTGTGGCATGAACCTCAGCACTTCTAGACCTCTTGCCAAAGGTTCAAACTTTCCTAAACAGATGGGTTTGGAGTAGTTTTAGGGAGGTCTTGTGCATTTTTTAAGAGATGGTTATCAGAGAAAACAAATCCATACTGCCCCTCACAGTAGCTTACAATGACCCCCTGAATTGTTACTGGTCATGGACCCAAACAATCACCAAGCACAGTGATATCTGTGTCATCATGGCTTTTGATGCTGGTTCTGTCACACACTAAGACCCAAATTCTCACGATTTTAGCACAGGGGAGAATAAAATTAAGTTTTTCTATCATTTACATCATTTTTGTCTATTGCAAAAAGCAGTGAGTAAGATTTTATTTCTAAGTCTCGTGGCTTTAAAGAATAACTTACTTAGGTAATTTTCTGTGTATGATATGTTGATCAGCTTATTTGCCTGAGCAGAATAAGAAGAAGAAATAGGATTTTACTGACAGTGCTGGGCACAGCTCTGTCTAAATTGCAAAGGCTGTTGGCTCCTTCAACCCCTCCTGTGATTTGCCATAAAGACACAACTCATCCCTTAGGATATTAACCATGTGTAAATATCTTTCAGTCCCATGACAGCTGAAAAGCTCTCTCAAAACAAGAGACAGTTACCTTTGTAGCCCTTTGGACCCAAAGCTCCTGGCAGCCCTCTTTGCCCAGGCTCCCCTGGGGCCCCAGTCCTTCCACTCAGGATTATCACTGGGGAGAATGAAGGGCCTATATGCAGAAAGAAGGCAAGGAGAAGCCATGAGAAGGCTGACCTCCAGCTCATTGCTGACTTACCAAATCAGTGATGCAACTGGCACCAGACAAAACTTCAACTGTGGACATAACACAAGGAGATGGATCTCTCTGCCACATTTGCTTCTAGCTCTTCATACAGAAAAGCAAAAGTTCTCACAGTGTGGATCTAACAGAGTTTCATTCCTCTACTCCGCCACTGCACTTTTTCACAGATTTACCAGCTGACCAAAGAACTCACCAAACTGTGGACAGGTAGTGTAAAGAATGGCAAATTACTTTCATTCAGTGGTTGCAGCTCAGGAAAGAGTAAAGGCCAAAAGGGTTAAGGGGACTTTTCCTGTCCCTCAGTTCATGACTGCAGGATTGTTGTCTACATTTCTTTATATGCTGAATGGAATGAAACATAAGTTGACTGAAACAGCAGCAGAAAGAGATCAAACATAATCTAAAACTACACTGTCTGCAAACCCTTCCCCTCTGTGACAACAGTAAGATGGAGTGCTGACCAGCACCGTCTGATGCTCCATGGAAACAAACTGCAGCCATCAGCTAAACACAGCCACAGGAGCTTCCAGACTCTGCAAAAAAGTGAGCCAGATTTGACTAGCAAACAGTTATTGATGAGAGAACTCTTATTTCTTCTCCACAGGAAACCATTTTATCAGACCATGCTTGCTGGCTCCATCACTGGAACGTCCCTTGTTCTGAAGGGTTGGCTCTCAAAAAAAAAACCAGCTTATGGCAGAATGGTAAAACACAGTTCTGTAAACTCAACCCTGATCCTGTAAAACTCACTTTCTGAGGAAAACAAAACAATGCCCAATAATTTAATCCAGATATCCATGCAAAGTAACATGTAAAAATCCTATTTCCTTAGGTCTGAAAATGTATCTTCAGACATCCTATCTGACTCCTGAAACCCAAACTACCAGCTCACAAGACAGACATTTACCTCAGGTGTTCATAAGGATCATGGTCTATTCTTTACCTAAGCCAACAGGAAACTAGCCTAGACCTTCCAAGTCCTTGGTGCCATAAAATGTGTCTACACAACTTTGTGCTTCAGTCTCTCAGGCTACCACACTCAACAGTAATTAGGTCTATTGTCTTACTTTATAGGAGTGTCAACTATATAAGTTTGTGAGCTACAATCACAATGAGGCGTCAGTCAAACATGTACAATTTACAGATGAATAACACTTGCTGGCAAAGAAGTAAATGTATAATGATTATTTATCCTATTTCACTCTGAATGTAATACCAAAATAGATGTAAAATTTCTACATACGTGGTGAACCAGGCAATCCTGGTGCCCCTGGCAGACCTGGTAAACCACCTCTGCCAGGAGGGCCTGGTATTCCAATTGTTGCTCTTCCTGGTTCTCCCACTTCACCCTTCACTCCTGGAATACCTGGAGACCCTCCAGGGCCCATTCCATCTAGACAAGAATGACAAAATGAGCAGCTCTCCAGCAGCAAACACATTGAAGTATTTTTAATGTTAAGATAATTAGCTTTGTACCATGAACTGTAATCATGTTAGGACAGAACAACTCATAATTTTACACCAAGGAAAAAGTACTAATTGGAGGGACCAACTGGCTCCCATTTACACACTCTTTTGGTGATCTAAAAAACTTCATAGCATTGCACGCAAGTTCCTATGATCAATCAGACAATTTACTCAGTAAGACTGAGGGGGATTTATTTTCTGATTTTCTTGGTAGTTCCTAGTCTGGACTATTGTAGGCTAGAATTTCCCAGATGACATTCAAGTGAAACAAAAACTTTTGAGTGAGATCTTGGATGGGCAAAATAGGTTGGATAGTGGATTTATCAAGCCAATCTCTTTAGCTCTTTATTACAAAGCTTTAATTATTATTAAAGAGCTCGTTAGCTCTTTATTGCAAATATAAAAAGTCATTAAAAGATTTCAAAAATATTCATTATAACTTAAAAGGTAGGAAAAGTTCTTCCAACCAGCACATTCAAATGGAAATCAAACCACAGCCTCCTGCATACACTTCCACACCAAATATTCACACATGAAGAATCACCTGGGCTGTAATAATTGTGGCACTAATTCTGCTCCCATCCAAGTCAACACAATTGGTTTCCCTATGTGCCATCCCTGCCTCCTGTTTCTCAGACAGCAGCCTGAAAAGCAGCCAGCTGAAGGAGCAGGGAAAGGCTTGCTCCAATACCTTCACCATCCCCAGGCCACTAACCAGGAACTTCTCCACAAAAGCCCCAGCAAGAAGCCTGCCAAGAGCACTGGGAGCAGCTGCTTTACCTCTCTCCAGGCCTGGAAACCCTGGAGCCCCTGGAAGGCCTGGTAAACCAATGATCCCTTCATCTCCTGGAGGACCAGCTATTCCTGGGTTGCCAGGGTCACCTGGGGCACCTATTAGAGGAAGAGGAAAACAAGGAAGAAAAGCTCATCAGAATTTCTGCTGAAATACTGTTCACTCAATTACTGTAGTGGCCACTGATCTCTCAGATAGCAAAGGCTGCCAAGCTGTGAGCAGAAAGTCTGTTAGTCAAAGTTAATAATATTGGGAAAAATTCCTCCTGAGCTGTTACAGAGGTTGTTTCAAACTTGACTACACATGAAGGAGAAAGAATAGGAGAGACCATGCAATGTCCCCTTACCTTTATGGCTTCAGAGACTGTTCTCATGCAGGCCTCAGTCAGCTGTGGCATTAATTAAGCTCATTTTTCTCAATAATATTCTTACCTCATTGGACAACAAATAACAGCAGAATGACATTTAGAGCACCCTTTACCATGCAGCACCAGGAAACCATTTTTCCTTGGTACAATGAAGACAGATTGAAGTGTGTCTACACAGCAGACACAGCACTTGCCCATGCTCATATACAGTCTGTCTGTCCCAGGCAAGACATTTCATTCTGCCTTGAGATACATCATTCTGCAATGTGGGAATGAATGACTTTCTTTAAATTCTGAAGTTATAAACAAAGAACTAAATATATGTGTAGCCCAAACAATACAGAAATAAAGAAAAATAACAAGGGATGGAATAGACAATGTGGGAAAGGGTTAACACACAGTAAAAAAGAAAGCTGGATCAGAAAAAGTGCTTTATATGAGTTCCAAAACAAAATGGAAATGTGTACCTGAAATGACTACACCTTCCCTGTCAATAATGACAGGCGGACCTGGGGGACCGATGTCACCTAATTCACCCTGTGGAGAAAACAGATTCGTACCACACTCAGATGGGTGGTGGAGAGCAGGCTGCTTGCCAGGAAGCAGACTGCATATTATGGTACCAATGTCTGCAGCCATTCACTGAGTAACCATCATTCTTTGTCTTGCTGAAGAATTCACTTTGTTCTGCTATTCATAATCATCTGCTGTCCTGACTTACATCGTTCCTGTCTGATAAAACTGATGGCTGCTTCAGATAAGATGGCTGCTACTGACCAGCTATCCTCTGAAGGTCTCCAATTACCTCAGTAGGAAGCACAGACATGTATATACAATGTGTACCTGAAACCAGTTATGTCAGCCCACTGACCAGTATCAGGTAGATAATATCTGTTCACTTCTGTAATGAAAGCTGCTATGAGCTATCTCATTTTTAAAAGCTTTCATCACTGCAGCTATCTGTTGCCTTGCAATACTGAATTTCAATAATAGAAGCTTGTAGAAAAAGAGATTCCTTCATAAAATCATCCAGGTAGAACAAGCAAGTTGTGACAAACTGCAGTGTCATTCCTTCTTTACACTGTCACTCTCAAAGAGTATCAGATCCTCTTTGAAATCACAAGCACAAAATTTGACTGTTGTCCAAATTGCCATCATATTTATCATATAAACACCATGCAGTGAGCCAAGGCAGTGCACACTTGGTTGCTTCTTCCAGTAATACTTTCCTGTACAGAAACATCTAATACTACTTCTTCCATGTACTCTGCACAAAACATCCCTTCAGTACTTACATCTTACAAGTCTGCAATCTTGGTGGCAGATCAGTGTTTCCACAGCAAACTACTACCTAATCATTTTCCACTCAGTTTCCAGCTGTCTGACTGCCCAAATTCTAAGATAGCCAGAAAATGTCTGCTATGCATCACCTATATTTAATATAAGAAATTGAACATGTTCTCAGGCTTGTCCATACTTGTTGATCTGTGATCCAAGACTTCAGATTACCTTGGCAACTGTTTTACCATTGACTTACTTCCACCTAATCTTGCCTCAACTGTGCAATAAATATGGCCTTGGTGTAAGGATAAAGGAGACCAGAAAGGCTACACCTACAATTCTAAGAAATGAAGTTCAATTATTAACATTGAAAAATTATTAAAATTATTAAAATACCCAAGCATTCATGGCTCAGAAATAACTCATTTTTGTGCTTAACAATAAAATGAATGAGGAACTAAAACATACTGAAAATTACAGTGATATAGGGGCAAACAGGAGGTTTGATTGGAGCAATGATAGTTATTTATTCATATAAATGCCTTTAAAAAAACAATGCTTTAGTGAGAAGTTACCTTCATGCCTTCTGCTCCATCCAGTCCTGGATAGCCTGGAACACCTGGATGGCCCTGCAAAACCCCACAAGGGAATGATGATATGCAGTGAGACAATAAGTGGCATTATTTTTCAGCTGAGACATCTGCAGAGCCTGGACTCAAATCACAAACCAAATTCTTTGTCCTACCAAACATTTGAAGAAGAATTAGAGAAAGAGAAAACTGATGGCATTGATTTCTCAGCACTCACAAAATATCAGAGCTACTTCAGGCCTCCTTGTGCTGTGAAGATGGTGAGAACTCATGAGCAGGCTGAAGGTGTACAAATCAGGAGGAAACCTAGGAGTTCTCACAGAACTATAGAAATACTTGCAAAATGAAACATTCTTTTCCTTGTCCCACACATTTTGACCCCACTGTTTTCCCCTTCTAAAAAATTATTGACATCAAAACATTTAAAGTAACACTGGGAGATGCAGGATCTACTGATTTTGTACTTTCTACTTATCTTAACTATTTCAATAAGGCTGGTATATTTATCCATCAGAGATACAATATGAGGAAGTCAGTAGATCTTAAGCAGTTAAAGGGCTTCTGTAACTCTTGGGAACAGTAAAAAATAGAAGAAATTTCACCTTTCTCCCTGGAAATCCTTCAGATCCATTCAGTCCCAAAAGACCCTAGAACAGCAAAGACATTAACTTTTAGAGGTGCCATCTCAGCTTGATCAGGCTTCAAATAACTCAGCATCGAAGAATCAAAAGCTAAAATTTTCAAAAGGAGAAGCTACCACTGCTTTTCTTATCTCTCAATTATTAACAATAACAATGTAAAGAATTTAACAAAATAACTGATAAAAGCAGGCTTATCTTATTTAACCACTGTTTTTCTAATTGGCAGTTCAAGTTAAGGAAGTCATGGTGTCTCAACTTACTATGAATTTAGGTGTTACTCTGTAATCACAAAACCAATAAATGTTAGTGTGGTGAATACTTTCTAGCAGACAGTTTATTCTGCACACACAGAACAGAATATCTTGGCCTTTCTGTTCCACAGGAGCACATCACTGCAGGGAATGAGTCTGTTGATTAAAGGCCCACTTCATGTGTTTGAAAAGGCATTTAAAGACTTGTTGAAGTTACCTACCCTGCCACCTGGTAAGCCAGGCACACCTTTTTCTCCTTTCTCTCCAACACCTCCAAAGCCCTGAGGAAAAATGTCAACATTCAATCTCTGTGATCTGTTTGGAATTGAACAGCACATCCCTAAGTAAAGAGAACACAAACCTATTTATTTTTGCAAGCAGTACAATAGCAAGACAAAGGGAGCTGATTGTTTCTGCTGGGACTACTTTGTCCCAGAAAGAAAAGCTCCTATCAATCAGACTTGGCAGCATGGGCTGTATAGTACCTGCCTTATTCCCCAAGACTTCTATCCATTTAAACCATGGCATATATTTCAGTAGCAACTGCAAGGGACCCCATGTTACAGACAGTCAAGACCTGCCAATGCTACTCTGTATTCTATTCTACATTGAGAAATTCTTTCAAGTCTCATTTCTTAACAGCAGCAGCTCAAGGGAATGCTCAGGGCACGCTTTTCCCTTCCAAAGCCCATGAATGACACAAAACTAGCATTTTCACACTCAACATATGGAAATGTTTGGTGGCTTTCCCAGTCAGCAAGAAGTATCAAATCCAGAGATAGAACACCAGGATTTAATTTCAGCAAGAGTTACAGTAGTTAAGCAATTTCCAGGCTTCAATCTTAAAATATCTTACGGTTGTGGTTAAGTTTGTACATATGTTCTATTTTACCAGCTTCAATGGGTCTCTTGTGATACATAAAGCTAAGATGGAACATGTCCAGAAAGGCTAATAACAAACTGTGCTTCACAGGTTTTTCCTCCACATATTTCTCCTAAGAACATCTGTACACAGAAGAAACTGGCAAACAATTTATCTTATTAGTCAGAAGTTCCCAAAAATATTTATTCCCTAAACTTATTGTAACAACCTCTGTTTACAAAATGTTTTAAGCTGGGAAATAGCTCTCAGGAATTCAGGGGTAAATTGTTTTTCTTAATTCATACAGAGAATATGCAACACCATGCTGAGCTGGTGAGCACTAATATTAAACAGCCCATTTTAACCGGGTGTATATAGATAGAGAGAAAGATCTGCATGTGCTTTACAGCCTTAAAATAAAATAACAAAATATATGTTTAGATATAAGGAAAGGGAAAAAAATAGGATTTAAAAATGTCTGTGGGACAAGGAACACTGCCATCAAGTGGCCATGCCACAGGTAGAGCTACAAGTAAGTCTGCAAACAGCAGACTGCAGGTACTGAAATCTGGGCAGCTTTGCAAGTCTGTAGTAGGACAGCATTTTAGTCTTTGCATCTACAGGACAAAAAACTATCAGATTACAGTTAAACTCTTCGAAAAGTCTTGTGAACACTTTTATCAGATTTTCCAAGTTCTCTGGTGCCTAGAAACTCCTGTAGAGGCTTTGTGAACTATTCAGAGGTTGCTGAACCATCTAACCCCTATTGGGAATGTGTTAAAAACACTCCTCTGTCCTTACCGGGATGCCAGGCAATCCTTGGTCTCCAGGGAATCCTTGAGGACCTGGCTCACCCTGGCAAGGGGAAAGAGACAAACACAATAAATCACTGTGCCTGTGAAAGCAAGACCTTCCCTGTCCACCCACCATGCTCCTGACACCCAAAGCAAAGCTTTGTCCTTTGTTTGCCAGCAAGTGCCCTGGGTTTGTGCCACCATGTGCTGCATCAGAGGCTCTCAGCTCAGAGCTGCTGCTTCCTCTGGCACTGCCTGGGCACTGCTGCTCTGCTGTCCACAGCTGCTACAAGCCAAACCAGGGCATGTCATGTCATCAGCTGGGAAACTGCAACATGCACAGTGCCTCATGAAAGCAGCCAAACAGCACATGATGAGAAAGCAATGTTTTCACAACTCTGCTTACAACCTCCAGAGTGAGCCCAAAGGAATGGGGTTTGTCTGAGCCTCGCCTCACACTAATGTAAATTGACCAAGTACAACAATCTCCCTCATAACTTTACACAGGGGCTCCTAAACCAGCCTGTGTAAGTCCCAGATTAACTCAGGATGCCTAAATTTCATGTGTCTAGAGAATCTTCAACTCAGTCTTTAACTCAAACCACACAGCTTTCATAAAAACATTGATGACCTGAATTCACATCTCAGTAATAACAATGCAAAGGTGAAAAAATCTGATTATTTCAGAGTAGTGTGCACTAAGGCAAAAGAGCTAGAGCTTCCATTTATTTTTCTAAATTGATTTTTTTGCCTCAGCTGACACAATTTCACAGGTTTAACAAAAACAAACTACAGTTCACTTATTTTTAGGTTTAATGACAAAAACCTTTAAATAGCTTCCAGATTTCTTTTTCTGAGTGTTGTGTATTCTCTAGTGGTCCACAATGCTCTGAGCTATGAACATTTTTATTCAATAACCATTTGACAGAATAAACTGGTCCAAAAATTATTTTGATTCGGAAATATAACAGCTCTCACTGTTCAGTAATTTTGTTCATTCTTGAATGAAAGAGCATGGAGAGGGAGAGAGTTTGTAAACTTAATTTACAGACCTTTTCTCCTTGCTTTCCCTTTGGAAATCCCATGAATTCCAGTATTCCAGTGGATGGTGGGGGACCTGGAGGCCCAGGCAGCCCCACATCACCCTGTATACAAAAGAGGAAGATATTAACATAGCAGACCATGTTTGATTTTCTGTGGAAATGGCCTACAAATCAGAAAAAAAACCACTTCAATTATATCTCATGTATATAAATCTGTGTGCCTGAATGCTGGCATGGGACTTTGGTCATGGGAATCAAAAGATCAGATGGAAAATCAGGATGAACAAAATGCATCTCTTTCCAAAGCCTTGTGGATATAAAGCATGACAAGGGGAAAAAAAAAGGCTCAGCTATTGAACCAATATGAAAACATTGCAGAAAAACTTTGGGGAGAAATATGGAAAAAAAAGAAGAGAAGGAACAATTGGAATTGTGGAAGGCAGAGAATCAATTTTAACATCAGCAGAATCAAGTCCCAGATTGAGACCAGAAGCCCCATTTTGCCTGTGTAAATTCTGACACACACTGCAAGAACCCAGGTAGGACAGTGAGACTATAAATTACACACCAGTTGACTCAAAGAATGTAATGAAAGCCAGGAAGAATGAAGTCATTGGAATAACTCAATACAACAGGTGATGGTGCAAAGAAACTGAGAAGTGGAGATTCAAAAGATGTCTAACAATCTCAGGTCTTGATAACCACAAAAATACTGCACTGACTTGAGATTTTCCCTTCTTCTTCACCCAGAAAAGGCTCCCATCCTTTTTAGTGTACCAACAAATAAGGAAGCAGCAAGATTCTTTAGTATTTGAACTGCCAGTCCATCCAAGAGAAGAAGATAAAAAGGAAAAGAAAAAAAATGCTAGAACCTGTGGCAAGCACATTTCTCTTACTCTTAGGATTTTTCCTAGAGGTGCACAGAGAGAAATGGAAGAGTAAACAATTTCTATTTCTGCTCCTTGTTTTCCCTATGTGGAATGTGTTTGGAGAATTGTTTACCTGGAGTGAGTGCTTGATTGGATTCTGGTGAGGATTGTTTGAGCCTGATGGCCAGTCCAATCCACCTGTGGCTGGACTCTCACAAGCAGGGTCACAAGTTAATTAAATTAGAGATAGAGTAGGAGAAAGTAGTATGTAATTTTAGGATCTTCCTTTTATATAGTAAATTAATGTATTTTATCATAATTATAATAAAGAAATCATTCAGCCTTCTGAACTGAGTCAGACATCGTCACTTCTTCCCACTGGGTTCGCCTGCATCAACAACAAGAACCTAGCCACTTTCTAGAGGACCAAGCTGTGATGGAACTCTGAAGTAGTTTCCTGCTCTTTCCATAATAAAACAAGTTTCACTTACCTTTTCTCCTTTCTCTCCTTGAAAGCCTAATCCCATGTTACCCTAGGAGAGAAAAAAAACCATGGATGAATGAATAATAAAACAACAGCAACAGCACCACTCCTTATTATCTAAGCCCACTGTTAAACCCCAAAAATTAGGTGTAAAAAGAAAACAGGAAAGGTAGCTACTTACTTTTGGACCTGGTGGCCCAGGGGGACCCACTGGACCCTAAATGTAAACAAGATCAAGATTTTATTCCTTTTGACTTAATTAAGAGCAAACAATTGAAGCAAACCTGGGATCTGCAGTGGTACCTGAACTTTCTTGCCTCCAAAGCAAAAGCAACACACAAGTCTTCACATCTCTAATAGCACAGCTCTTTGGGAACATTGTTAATTAAGAGAAAACTTCAACTTAAATCCAACAAAAATGTAGTTTGGTTTTACCCTTGCCCAATAGAAATTCTCTTGTAGGACCTCGAAAAAGCAACTTTAACACATCTCATGGCAACAAGGACTCCAAGAGATCAGCTGTCACAGGCTGCCAGAGATCAGCCTATTCCCCCTGGCCCTGGGATGAAGCAGTGCTCAGAACAGTGAAACAAGGTGTTGGTGTTTGCAGAGAGCACTGCAGAGCTCTGCAGGAGCCCTTGTTTGCTGCTCTGGGTGCCCAGAGAGGAGCCTTTGCTCTTGTGATCAGACCAAGCTGACCCAAACCCGAGCAGCCTATGCTGGAAGTCAGCTGTACTCAGTGGTTTCAGATGCACAGGCACTCTGGCTCATTGTCATGACACAAACAGGGACAAGGGAAAGAGAAGGGAAAACTGCCAACAGTTTGAACTCTTCTATCAACAAGTGCAAAAGCTGAGGTCTCTTACCTGCAAACCTGGTAATCCTATAGGGCCGGCAGGACCTATTGGACCTGGAAAACCTTTTGGGCCCTATAAAAAGAACAGAAGACAAATAGAGGATGTGTAGAATTTACCCCATCAAACCCCACCCAAAGTGAGTCTCAGGAAACATTGAGTAATATCCCCATGTTAAGTAAGTAAATTTAAAAATCACAGCAATTTATTTCATACTATTAGATGTACTTTGAAAATCAAAGTTACAGAGTTCAGTGGTAGAAGGGAGTTTGATTTGAAAAAGGAATAATGAAATAGGCAATAGGAAAAAATCAGATTTCCTCTACTCATACCCTTACAAATCTAGATTTGCTTACACTACTGATATTGCACATGTAAATACACTTGTCACTAATTTGAAAAGGTCCTTGAGAACCCATACCTGAAAATCTACCCACTTAATATTGCTTAAAATCATCATGCCCCATATTAAACAACTTACAGGAACTCCATCCAATCCAGGAAGACCATTTTCACCCTAAAAATCATAAATGCATATGTAAAAATTACACAACATTATTGGAGCAAAATACAAGGAACATCAAGCTTTGTATAAATAGATATATTTGCTGTTAGTTTATATTAGATCAAGTGTAAATGAAGAAATATCTTGAAATCTGCACTTCTATATTTGAATTGAGTAATGGAGAGCTCTAGAAAAATTGTAGCCATTTTATTTATGTGAAACAAGAGAAAATAAAGTGGCATTAAAAATATTAATTACAAAACCACTGAAAATACACCATAAAAACTCTTAAAATATGATAAAATATGCAAAATATGATCAAATATGATAAAATATGCAAAAGCATATCATAATAATATGAAATTATCTTAATTTCCTATAAATACAGAAGTAAATTAATAAAGTTCTATTTAACTTTTACAAACTTATGAGTGTACATAATGTGGATAGAATTTTTGAAAGGTTTCTAATTTTGACCAGCAAAGTCAGTGTGAGAGGCCTTATCTCACAGAGTGAATTTTTTAATATTTTCAATATTCAGTGAAGCATATATGTAAACCAAGAATGTGACATAAATTTCTGGTACCTTCCAGTAAAAGAAACACTGAGAGGCAGCTGGAATCTCACAGTAGAAGTTGTAACATGCACTGAGCAGTAACAGGATGCTCAATGTCTCAGCATCCCAGTATGGGATGAACAAGATCTCTTCAGAGACCAAGCAATCCCAGGTTCTGAGAGTATTCTGTGCTATTATTAATGAAGTTATTACAAGGCCTTTTGCACAACTCTGTACTCAGACACCCAGGATTGACACCATGAACTTGCAGTATCAGCCCTGCAACCTGTGGGACATCAAGGAGTTTCTTGTATTGCATTTTCTCCTGTGTGATAAGTCTTACCTTCATTCCTTTAAGACTGCCTTGAGCAAAAACAGGTTCTCCTTTAAGGCCTTTTGGGCCAGGACGACCCTGATTTAAAAAAGAATAATAATAAAAAAAAATTTCTTGAAAAAATACTGCTTTAGTTTTGAAAGAATCTCTAATTAGCATAATGAACAAGGCAAACTCCGGGCTCCAGTTAACTGTAAAAATACCACTGCTGCTTTGTCAGAGAAGCTGTGCTATTATGAGAACTAAAGACTTCCTGCAGCTTTAGAAAAACAAGGTTCTGCAAATATTTTCTCTGGTATTTTCCTGTTTATATTAGATTTCCCTTTCATTTTAGGCCTTTGACAACCTTAGATCCTATTTGAACCTGTTTGACATGGTATAACTCCCCTGTTCATATACACATCAATGCCATTTAGAGGGACCTTGGCAGGCTTGAAGGATGGGCCCACATAAACCTCATCAAGTGCAAGACCCTGCAGCTGAATTGGGGCAATCCCAGCCACAGATTCAGGCTGGGCAATGACTGGATTGAAAGCAGCCCTGGAGAAGGACTTGGGGGTACCTGTGGATGAAAAGCTGCCAGTGTGAGTTTGCAGCCCAGCCAGCCACCCATATCCTGCATCCAAAGCAGCAATGGCAGCAGGTGAGGGAAGGGATTTTATCCACAGGATCTTCATTTTATCCTCAAAGTGGATAAGAAAATTGAGTTCTAACAATTCTAATAAACGCAGGGTTTTTTTGGTTCTTTCTAAGTACTTGGCAGTTGCCTCTCCAACAATGTCACAAAAAGCAAATCTGGTTTAATGACTACAGAAGACCACATTTGAGCTGGGACATACGGGCAGTCCAGGTAGGCCAGGAAACCCATCGGGTCCAGAAATGCCACGACTCCCAGCGGTGCCATTGCAGCCATCGAGGCCAGGGGGGCCTCTGGGTCCAGACTGCCCAGGGTGACCCTGTGTCAAGGGAAAGAGAGAATGACCAACAGGATCCATTATTTGCTAGTAATACTGTTGTCCACAGAAAACTGATATCTTCCTTCCAAATGGCAACACAAACAAAAATAATTGCACAACTCCCAAGCAAGTTCAGTGTATGGCAGAGTGCAACAGAACAAGCTTCTTCAGCCAGCTTTGTTTATCCTCCCTAAAGGTTAAATCCTAGAACATTGGCTGCATTCATCTGATTACCTTTTTGTCCAAGGGATAGTTTTCTGAAGTACATAACTTGTGCATGAGTAGGTCCCAAAAGGGACCATCCCACAGCAGTGTGAACCATATGGAATGTAACAGTGTCAAACAGCATGCAAGGGTGCACCTGACACCAGGAATGGAAGCTGCTCATGTGAAAGAAAGGGCAGAGGCAGATTCAACAATACTGAGCATTTATAATTCAAATCTGCTTGGAGTTTCAGTGATTTCTCTTCCTCTCCAGTGTGGATTCTTTCTTTTAATAGATCAACAGATGTTAAAGCTCCAGTATCAAGCCATTCAAGCAGAACTGCTTTATTTGTTATATTAAACATAACACCTTAGGCAAAGCAACTGGGAGAAAGATCCAATTAAACTGACAACATTTTTTAAAAAGTATTTGCAATGGCCAATTATTAAGCAAGCAGAGCAAAATACAATTGAACCTAATTCTGATTTCACACATCTTTTGCCCTGGTACAGCTCTCCTAATTTGACTGCAGTTTACTCAGCATGGTACTAGTGCAAAGGAGATCAAAGTTTGGGACTTCAGGTAGTTTTTCTTCAGTGCCACATGAGTATGTGAGGGCAGAAGGCAGAAAGGCAGAACAATCAGTTACAATGCCCAAGTGTCAGGCAGCTCCTTATTCTGTACTGCTTTTCCTGTAAGTGAGTCCTGTGGCACTCAGCAAGACTGTTTTAAGACAAGAAGAAAAGATAAACTTTTGGAGATAGTATCAGTAACTTGACAGTTCTCTCCCCACTCTGTACACAGTGATCTTGACTCATCCCAAAAGTACTTTTGTTTGATCCCAAAGATTTGTCCTTAAGATATGGCACTAAGCAAGTTATGACTCACATTAGGAAAGTAAAAAAAAAAACCAAACATGGATAAAATGGAGAAAAAGCAGAACATTAACAATCCTTCATGCCTGATACTTAAAATAAAACACATTTGCAACACTAAATGTCTTTCCAATCCAAGCCAATAGCACATACTGAGACGAAACCCAATGAGAACTTTGCAGTAATGTAAAGCTTTTTATCTAAGGATCTTTAAATATCTTGAAAAAAAAGTGGGAATGCTATAACCTAATTTTATAGATGGGAAGCTTGGGACACACAGTAGCAGGGAGATTTTCTCAAGGATGCAGAACAACTTAGGCCATATTTATGTAATTACTTAAGCTGACCTCAGCTGCTGCCAGAACAGCTATTCCACATTGCTGCTTATTCACATGTATCTCTCCCTGTGCTGGCAGAGTAGGAAACAAACACAGCAGAGAAATAATTGTTCTGTTTCTTAATGGGGTTAATTTCCAGTCAGATGAAGTGCTTGGTCCAGCTCATTTGGCAACTACATTGAGATTTGTGCCAACAAAATCGAAAGGGACCTGATCTGTTTTCTGTTAGTCAACAAAGTACAAACTGAATCAATGTCAGGTGTATCTCAAATGCACAATTAAGGCAGCTCACTGAGACAAGTATAAATTTGAGATTTAACAAGGAATGGAGTGAAGTAGTTCTAAAGCATTACCATCAGAGACTACTACATTAACAGTACCAGTTGCTGTGGTGATTAGTCTGCTTGTCAAAATAACCACGTGTGGCGTGCAAGCAGGGACCTGCCAGGCCCTGGTAAAGCACCTGGAGTAGGCTGAAGCAGCAATTTATTGCCATGTAGAGTTTTCTCTTAGAAATTACTTAATTAATTTGATCCATGCAGGACGTCATAGACAAGAGCACCACATCTCTGACAGGACAGGCGGTGACTGCAGTCAGAGGCCAGAGGTGTCAGTGTCTACCAGGTTTTCACTTTGTTTACAGCATAAACATGACCAGGAACTATGTGGGACAAGCACACATATATCTGGTTACAGCACAAGGTGACCAGCTGCAAGGTTTAGTGAAGCTGAAAGGGCCAACATCTGCTCCTCAGAGTGAGACAACAGGGAGCCAAGCTGCTCCAGCTTTCCTGCTGGCCAAGAGCCAGCCCATGGCATGCAGCTGCTGGGTGAGCCACATCCTGGGAAACGCTTTGGGTGAGATCTCCTAACTTTCAGACCAAGACAGCCTGTAAGAGGCCCAAAGGACTTTGCTATGCTCTTAAAATGTGAGTAAGGCTTACAGGGAGAGGACATAAAATATGCTGATCACAGTGATTTCTTATATGTGCTAAATAAATCTGTGCCCCTGTCACTAAATCCCATGGCATCCGTGTCTGTGGTTCTGTGCCAAAACATGACACAGACTGACACACAAGCACAAACACAAATTCTGTGTATTTTGCTTTAGGAAAACAACCCGCAGGATTTCCTACTTTAAAGCTAATCTGCAATCAGAGTTCATAATATTTTGTTTTAAGACCCTTATCTGAAGAGATATTGAACACCCACAACTGACTTCCTCGAGAGTTGCTAAGTCCTGCCTTAAAAGAACCTTTTTCCCAGGCATTTAAAATACTGATTTAAAGAGCTGGCTTGACCTGAAAAAGTGGTGGTTAATAGTTTCACTGCTCTCACCTCCTCTAATTCCTGTTTTGGCAGATGTGCCAATTGAACACAAGCACCTCAATTGACTAAGGCACAAGACTTTCAGACTTTACTTATACATGTCATGGTGATTAGTTTACAGATCTGAGTTAAAACACAGGCTGGAGAGATGCTTGTGCTCTCTGTACCCACAAAAGGAGGCATTTGGTGTGAGACAGATAAGGAAATTTGAACTGGTTATCTGGACCCTCTTTACCTGACTCTTGTTTGTACACTGACACTGTGATCCCAAGGGGCCTCTTTTCTAAATCAAACAGTGAAAAGGCAATCCCAACAGGAGAGTTCCACAAATAATTAAAAGCAGAGAAACAAATGCAATTAGGTATGAATACAAAATTAATTGAATAAACAGTTTAATGGGTTGCTAAGACAAGTGGCCTTTCTACAGCCATTGGCAAGTGCTTGCATTTATTCTAGGAAGGTCACAAAACTGCCTTTTCATATAGCTTTGGCTTTAATGGCACAGACAAGGGCTCACTTATCATAAAAGTATTTCCTTCTAGAACCCCTTGGACAGTTCATGAAAAGCTATATACATATCCCAGCTTCAGTTCCAGCTTTTGCCAGAGGTGTCCTTGAATCTTGTCCCATAGGAAAAAATAAACTTCCCAAGTAGGACTAAGGATTTGAGGGCTTCTACAGCATGACATGAAAGTCTAGCAATAAACATATGTAGCTGCTGTATTTACTAGGTTAAAGGGATTAGTCGGGCCAGCTGCAACAAAATGATTTACTTGCCACCAGCATTCCCCAGGGGAACTCTCTGGAATACCACTTTCCTTAAGGTCAGCAGTGAGATTCCCCTCTGAATAATGGCCTTGCCCATGGCCATGACTAAACTACACCTGCCCAAACTAACATATCTCCATACTACAAAGACTCTCTCTTCATATTTGGATGAGCAGAGATAGAAATATCTTTTTACTTCTCCCATCTTTCTCTCACACACACACACACACACACATGTTCTCTCCTTTGCTCTACATTTCACACATCCATATAAAGTGCCTATATTGGTACACATTTCACAAAAAATCTAAGTTGCTCTCTATCCTGAAATGTAATGGCAAAAGTGAAAATATTTACTCAAGCAGTGGTGGTTGCTATTTTCACCCTACAATGGAAGCATTTCTCTTAGTGCTTATAATGTAAACAGTATGAACAAGTTTCTCTTTCCCCTTTTTCTGCCCTGCAGTTGTGGCACACAAGAGCCACAGTGATGAGCACTTTGCTACTCCTGAGGAGCAAAATCTGCCTCTTTCCCATTCACCCACTTGCAGAATGTTGCAAAGCAGAATAGATCTGCATATGCTGGAGGCTTTGAATCCTCTCATCTGCCTCCCCTTCTCTCTCCTTGGAATGCCTGTAGCTGCCAACTACCTGGCAATGGCTGCTGCTCTATCTCTGCCTCCCCTCATTGTTGGGAATCCCCTTTCTCCAGAGCCTCATCTGAAAAAAACCCTGAGAACAGCACGTTCCCAGAGTGTGTTCAATTAAATTAAGTATTATGGGAACAGCTTGTTCTCTTCAGACCTCGACAGTTGGCTGGTGGTAAAAGCAAAAAAAAAAAAAAAAACTAGCAGCAAGGGAGTAGAGCAGGAGAGAAAACAGGCAAGGATGAGCAGAGGGGGACTAAAGGAAAAGGGCCAGAAAGGAACTGGAATCAAACAAGCTCATTTACAAGGCCAACAGAGCATTTTCAGCCGATCTATCATAACTATTCAGTTTGTGATATGAAGAAAACACAGCTCAATTGTTGTAGCTCTTCAGCATCTGAGAAAGCAGGGAAGATGAGAAAGAGTATGAGCACAGTCTGAAGGCACAGTGACACACCGAATGGAAAAATGCCATCAAGAAAATAAAAATAATTCTAATATCAGAAGGAGAAAGCAGGATTAGTCAAACAGGGTAGAAAGAGTAAGGAAGTTTGGGGCAACTTCTAAAGCTGATCCAGTTAAAGTTCCCCTGAGATACAGCAAGATACCTCTGCCAGAATCCCTGGAGAGACCAAACAAAAGAAAGCTGGCCAAGAACTCTAGCTACATAATTTTTTATAAACTGTCTCTAGAATGTAAAGTTCTAAAGAATGAAAGAAACAGAAAGCTCCTGATGGTCAGGGAAAGTGGTTATCTACCTGTCACCTGATCTAAACCAGGACTAGAATCTAGAAGAGAATTAAGGCTTGTCTGGAGAGCCTCAGCTCTTATCAGTGTTTTCATTCATGTCATAGCAAAAGATGATTGAGGGAGACCTGGTAACAGCTATCACATACAAGAAGGCTACTACAAAGCAAAAGTGAACAAAGTTCTCTCTGTGTCCCTGATCAGTAACATGAAAACTAAGAGCTTTAAACTGCAGAAAGAAAGACTGAAGTTAGGCATTAGCAAAGCTTTTCTAACAGAGAAGTTAGTCTACATCATCACAAGGTTTTAAAAACTGGTTAGGAAACTCATGCTAAAAATGGCCTGAAGCACAGCTGATCATGCCTGTTTGACTCCCTGAGGTCCCTTCCAATTCTGCAAATCTTTGATTTTATGCAACAGTGTTTTTTAGGCAGTGCTGAAGCAACAGTGGTGCTGAAAGAAAAACTAATCAATCATGCAAACAATCCCCATGTAACTCAGGCTCATTTTCTGATATGTATCAGCTTCCTATTGTCTTACAAAACAGCATGGAATCACCAGGTGGATTAACAAACACTTCCATCTTCCTCCAGATAGAAGCAAGCAATTGCTATTGCTAAATACACTATGCATGTGGTAGGAAAATCTAATCATGTTCAGGTGCTTTTGGTTGTGATTACCATGCAAACTTACTGGGATCCCGTTGATACCCTGGAATCCTGGAACTCCCATTGGACCCTGAAGAAAAAGAGTACACATTATATTTCACTTCACTGATCTATACATTTCAGTTGCCTGTGAGATATTTTCCACTCCAACACTTTCAGTCTTGGACCTCTGCTTTTAAAACCAAAAGGAGCAAACTATCTCAGGCAGATTCCCTCTGACCACAGGGGTCAGTGAAGACAGGAACTGAGTATCTGAGCTTGACTGGATGCCAAATGAGTGTTACAGGAATGTTTTAATCAGGCAATTTAATGTAAAAATATAATCTCCTAGTGCACATCTGGGGAAAACAAGATGCCAGGAAAATAAACATCTAACCCTTGTCTTTCCAAGAGTTTCAACAAAACTTGCATATTTTTCTCCAGTTGTCTACAGTTGGATAGGACCCCCAGAGACATGCAGACCACTGCATTAACTGCAGACTGCCTGAGCTGCAAGTAATTACCACACTTTGTTGCTCTGCTCTGAATAGTAGCAAAACAGACTGTGTAAGCAGAATTCCCTTACTTCTTCTTGCTTTGGAAAGGTAGAATATATTTCTCCCACAGGAGATGAAGAGAGAATCTTATGGCATGTTGGTATTGCATATATATAATTTCAGGGAACAGAAACAATTCTAGAGTAACTGGATATTTTTTTCAGTGCAAAGAAATTGTTTCCATTGTTGCACATTGCATTCATTGACACCTACACCTTATGGGCTACTCTATGTATTATGACGTAGTTTACTGTATTTTTTTTGGTTAGAAATAACGTTGCACCTGCCAAACTGAAGTGCAGATTTTATTTAGTACCCATTCTTTTTGCTTTTCTAGACACCAGCTCAGGATCTTCTACACAGGAACCAGCCCCATGTCTCCCTGCACAGAGTGTGAATAATAGCCATCTACCCCTGGGCATGTGAAGTGACAGACTACTTGCAACAGCAATACTCCTTTGGCTGTGGCTCACCTACCAGCATGGCTGTTCAGTAGCTTTACCATCTGTATTCTCAAAATATTCAAAAATGTATTCAAAAATAAATGCTGACAATTCTCTAAAGATACTGTTGAAATGCCATTGTATTTTTATCCCTAGACATATAGCCCGAGATTATCTTTATTCACTCAAAAATATACACAAGGCCATAGAACTATTGCAGGGACAGAAAAGTCACTGCTGAGCCTACCTTGTCACCTTTCTGTCCAGCTGGTCCAGGAGGGCCCACTGCTCCTCTCTCACCTTTTGCTCCAGGCAAACCTTCTGGGCCAGTAAATCCAGGTGCTCCTATTGGTCCTTGAAGCCCAACTGGTCCTGGTCGACCCTAATATACATTAAAAAACAAATCAATACGTCATCTCCACAAACTCCTTTGTAATTACTGTTTCCAACTCAACTTTCAATGCCATTTGATACCTCTCTGGGTAGTTAGGACATCCTAAAGTTTTCCCTGTCTATTTTTAGACAAAGACTGCCCAAAACTCCACACAGGATTCGAGATGGGGCAACACCAGAACAGAATAGAGAAGGACAACCACCTCCCTAAACTGTCTGGTGATGATGTGCTGAATGATTGAGGTTGGAAAACTCCTCCGAGATCAGTCTAGCCTTTGACTGAATACCACCATGCACATGAAACCATATGTCTAAGTGCCACATCCATCCATTTTTTGAACAATTCCAGGATAGTGACTCCACTATGTTCCACTTCTTAACTCTTTGTAGTGAAGAAATTTTTCCTAATATCTGTCAGGGTCAGTTGGTGAGACCCCAACAGTGGTAAAGTCCTTCTTCCCCTAGCCTGGCAGTCGAAGAAGAGGTCTGGAATACATGAAGTTGAGTTTTCAAGGTTGTTTATTTCTCTTTACCTATAATATTTTCTCTCTGACCCACCGAGGTCTGCCTAGTACAGAAGTCATAGCAGTCTGGCTGGCATCTCGGGTGGTGTCTACCTTTTATATCAAAAAGTTATGTATCATCTGTTTACAACAAAGCACCAATATCTAATATCTATGTTAGACAGTGTGTCCCTATCGTAAACCAATAGAAAAGTGTCACCATCACAGCAAGACATGAAGGACAAGAAGAAGGAAGAAAAGGCTAGGACATGCCCAGATTCCTCCACCTTGTACCCTGAATTACATTCTAAAACACCTGAAAATTCTACTTTTCCACCCTGTGTCAATTCACCTACTACACTACTCAAACCCTTTTGGCTTGTAGAGTTGGCAGCCTCTCCCACAGGCTAAAATCGAAGCCACCGGTGTTTTTGACTTCATGCCAGGGTCTCGAGACAGCCAGGGCAGCCAGAGGGATGTCCTGAACTCAGACAAATATCCCACCGGGTCTCCTCGGGCACAACTTGAAGCCGCTTCCCCTTGCACCACCGCTGGCTGCCCACAAGAGGCTCACCACCACCACCTCCTCCTCCTTTCGGAAAGCCACAGGGTCCCTGCCGAGCCTCCTTTGCTGCAGGCTAAACAAGCCCAGCTCCACCGGGCGCTGCTCACCGCGCCCGGGCTCCAGAGCCGGCGGCGGCTCGAACGCGGC
>QUSF01000018.1:3437364-3587469 GCA_003676055.1 Chloebia gouldiae | reverse complement strand
CTGGGGAGCCCTGAGGAGCCCTCGGAGCCCCCGGGAGGAGCCGCCCGGTGTCACCGCCCTGCTGGGCTGTGCCCAGGGGCACCAAAGAGGCCACGCGAAGGTCCCCCAGTATCAGCAGAAAATGCACTTCATGGCTATGCTTTCTACCCGCAAGACAATCACTGGATTACACAAAGTTGCCCGCGTTAAGGGGTAAAACTTTCGTGAAACATCCTGATCCGATCAATTCCATATATTTGCTATTTCTATTTAAAACTCAAAAAGACAACACATATTGTCATCTTTTTACCCACCATGGACAATGCCAGGACTGACTCCGTATGAACTCAGAGTAATTATTCCATTTTATACTTCACGACTTTCTGAAGCAACAATGAAAAATGTACAAAAGTCAAAAAGCATGACTTCAGCTTTGGTTGCTTTTTTGCTTTGATGCTGTGAAATGTCCAAGTTAGATAAGAAATAAAGATTAGGACTTATAGTAAAATAGAATAGAGAAGGAAGTTTAAAAAACCCCACACCTTAATAATTCCACCACATAATTCCGCCTCCTTTTAATTCTCATGCCCATGGAAGTGTGTTTCCCTTTTACTTCCCTAACTCCATAAAACAGCAGAAGGAATGCAGCTCCCCGCTGCAAGTGTTTCAGTAATCTCAGCTGGAGACATACAAAGCCCTGACTCCCGGCTTGGCAGGTAAATGACGTTTACTGTTAATTTTAAAATGCATTGTTACATGTTCAAAATCAAGCAAAGTGAAACAAAGTGTACATTATTTTAAAAATTCTTTTTCCAGGATAATTTCTAGTACCTGTTCAGGCTAAAATATTTTTTCCCATATTCCCTGTGCTTTTCTTCACTGTTGTTGCAGTTTTCTTTTAACTGCAACAATTCTCCCATATTACTCTTTCTGTTGTGATTGTTTCCTCCTGAGGTCAAGTGCATGTTTGATATTTCATACCTTTTCTGTGCAGACACTGTCCATAGAGTGCACTTCTGGAGGCACACACTCACATCTGAAAAGGCTTTTATGCTGATTATTTTTAGCTTTTTTTCACTCTGGGCTAATTATCAATGGAATCCTTTATATTGGAAACTATATAATCAGAACATTAATCCCCAAATCTTCAGCTGTCCTTGGCAACCATACACAACAAGAAACATGTTAAAAAAGTTAAAGCTGAGACTGAATTTCCCATAATCATAAGCAATTCGGGGGCCTTCAGGCAACAATTCACTTACAAAGCATGGACTGTGGACTGTTTACCTCAAGGCACCACAACAGTGCTGAAGCATAACCTAAAAATGTTACACTTACAGTCTTACTTACCTCTCACAAAAGAAATTGCATCCAAGAGCCCACCAAGTTTGTAGAGAAAACACACTGAGAATTCTTCATTTGTTTGAATTGCTAATACTTCTGTATTCCATGAGCTTGATTGCCTGGTTAATGATAGTGTTTCACAATGACTGGAACTGATGGGAATTAACATTTTAGGAGGCTTTTGTTTTGCTCTGCTGCAGGTGGCTCTGAGAAATAGATCTAGACTGGAGAGTAAAGACCAGCAACTACAACTTCTGCTTGTGTTTGGATGAGCAGCTCTTGGACAGAAGGATTAAATAGGTTCTCTGTGATTTCAGGGCCCACAGCTAAATAGCTCTCTCCTGCATTAGTGCCCTACAAGAAAATTTTAGCAGCACTTGAAGATTTTGTCCAGTACCTTGGAGTGTCACTAAAGCAAAAGGACACAGTAAAGTGCTTCTAATCTCTCTGATAATGTGATTATGCCATGATAATCAGGCTCTCAAGAATTCCCACTGTTTCTTTTGAAGTCTGTGTGGATGGAAATCATGTTTTCTATGCTGAAACAAAGGACTTGCCTTCACTGCTAAAAAAGCAGTATTTTCATCACTCAGCAGCACTCCCATGAACTGTTCCAAGATTAAAACATTATAAAGAGCAGGCACAGTGGCATGTAGGAGCAACTTGAGGATAGCAGCACTATGAAGACTCTTGTTTTACCACAAGGTAAACTTACAGAGCTCAGTGCCACATGGAACTTCTGTCTGACCTGAATGCACTTACCTAGTCTTTACTGGGCTTTAGCACCAGGATTACTCTTACTTATCCAAAGGATAAAAACAATAAAACAACTCTTAGCAGCGAGGACAAGCTGAAATATAAAATATGGATTACATCAAACAAAAACTACAATGAATCAACAGAGCTCCCTGTTTTTCATCTTTAATGTTCAACACTAGCAATTAATGCAAGTGATACTGTTTTAGCTTTTTAAGATGTGTGACAATTGTTTTTAAAAAGAGGAAAATTATAGAATACTAATAATACTAAGAAATAACAAAGCAAATTAAATAACTGTGACTTGTGAATGTTCTCTCAAATGCCCACTAGAATTTCACATGTGAAATCTATGACCTGCATTCTCAAACATATTTGTGCACCAGGCTTTTACAATGCAGCAGCACTAAATGAGATGCCTGTCTCTAATGAATATGATACTGGTAAAAATAGCAATTTTTTAAATATACCTGGGCATTTTCAGAGTTAGTTTTGGATTCTGACCAAGTTTGTGTCACAAGATCAGCATGAATCATGTCCATCTCTGTTATGCACATATCCATTGCAAACCATTACAAATACACAGCTGGCTCAGACATTCAGCTTTCCATTCTCAATGTGTGGTAAGCAAGGGCAAAAAATGCCTGCAAAAGGAACCTCCCATTGCTTCTGAGTCACCACACTGCAGAAGGCAGTAAAACCAAACAGCCTGAAAGTGTAATTTGATGGCAGTGTCTTTCAAGGTGGAAAAGGCTCTGCAACATGCACCTTTTTCCTTATACCCTTTTAAGTTCACCTGAGTGCCAGGGTGCCATGAGGAAAGGCTTGAACAATGGGAAATGATGGGGCCTCTGCTGCTGCACAACCCAACACATCACAGTTTCTCTATTGTCTCTACCCCTTTTGCCAACTCTAATACCCCACGTAAATTTTCGCCCACTGAAGCAGAGCTGCTACACATAGCATTGCAAATTCCAAACATTCTTTTATTTCCCATTGCCTCTGTGAGCTTGGAGAATAAAGCATAAATCCATTTGATTTGTCACCGTGTAAAGGAACACACGTGGAAGTGGTATGGAACCACTGGATAGGCCACTTATTTCTGGGACAAAAAAACCCAAATACATACTTACTTGGGAAACAATTCAACTGGCCTAAGTCACTGTCAAATGCCAACTCAGTGATTCATCACCATAAAGAACACTGGAACCCACTAAGACAAATCTAGCAGCTCTGGTAACTAAGCAGATACTACTACTGATCAGGAAGGGCAGAAATTATTCATATTTTTGTTAGTAAATTTGTAGGCTGACATATTTCAGGCAGCAAAAGCACTATTGGTTTTCTAAGCAAAATTAAGGTCCTGTGTATGAAAAGAGCAACTGAATTTAAATATGCTCATGTCTTCTGAAACTAACACATGGTTTCTTCTCTATGAGAATTCAGTGACCAAAATTTCTAAAAGGTTCTTATTCACATTCTCTATTCCTTCACCCATTATTTGCCCCATAAAAGATGTTTTATTGACACAAAAGATTATTAGTGAAATATTTACTTCATGAGCAAATACTTTGTTGCTTGAAGCATCTTATGCTTATTTGATTATATAAAGATGAACCAAACAACCAACCATTAACTCATTATTACATTCTGGCTCTAAAAATGCACGTTCTCATATACTGCATCCTCTAAGGCTGAAACTTTTAAGGAAGATCTATGTACCCAATTCTTGTTGGACAGGACAGGATCCCTGTGCAAGAGACTGGGCTCTCAAGATGCTCTTTCACACACACAGATTGCATTTCCCATTTACACCAGGGACATTCTCTCTGATGAGAGCCACCAGGGTACAAAAGCTGATGCAGGGATCTCCCTGAAGTCAGATGAGGGCCAACCTTCAACTTCCCACCTCCACTAACTCCCTTTTCCTCTTCACTCTGCCCTGCCTTCACAGCAAGGTTCCCACAGCAATGGTTCTCTCTTGCTAGAGAGACAGGGAGTAGCACAGCAGAGTCCTGCTCTCAGCTGGGGCCCTGCAGTTCTACTGTAATAATAATAATTACTGATGAAAACCCCTTCACTATTTTCCTAAATTACAGGTCAGGTATCCAGTGCCCTGCTCACATTCCAGAGTAAGTAATTATTCTCCCTACTGAAAAATGCTTTGTACTTTTAAAGAAAATTATTCTTCAGTTTTTCTTCTAAAAACTTAGGGGAAGTCTTAAGTTGAAAATGGCTTTTTTTATATCTGTCATATAATTCATTGCTCCTCTACACAGCTTTTTACCTATGCTGCATGAGAAGAGTACAAAAAACTGTATGTGCACACAGAAATAATGGACCAGAAAAAAATCCTGTGCAACAATCCTGCTTCATTCAGCATCCTCCCAAAAATGCCATAGTTTGGGGTCTTCTTCTGTTTTGTTCTCTGCTTAAGGAAGGATATTAGGGTGATATTTTTTTTATTTTAACAAAAGTAAAATTTTTTTCATGTACCAAGTGAAATTCTTTAGTATCACAATGCCTTTCAGAAGCCTTCTGTTTATGCACAGCAGCCTTTGGCATGCTCACACCGCTGACTGTCAAGGCTGCTCTGGTCCTCTCAGGACCAATCTTTTAATGTAGTAATGAGCAGGCTGGGTCTCATAACAATATTAAATTTAAAATCATGTGATAAAATCCATTTTCAAAAAATACTTTGTTATTTCCATTAAGCCTGACTGGACATAACTGCAAGTAGAAAATCTAGGTGATAAAAACTGTGTCTGTCATGTATATATATATATGTGTCATGTATATGTATGTGTGTATATATATGGCTTTACACCCTATTTTTTAACTTAAAAAATTATTTTAGCTTAAAAAAATATTGAAATTTGATTCCACAAATTGTCTGATGAATGCCATACTTCAGTAACAAAGTTGCAATGGATAGTTTACCACATTGTAAATACAGAACTATATATGGACTCCAGACAATTTTTATTACTATCTTTATTTTTAATTGGATATTTAAATCTATGAAAAGCTTGTTCCTTGGAATGCTTGATTTCCAGTTAAAACTTTCATGAAACATCCTGATCCAATCAATTCCACATATTTTCTATTTCTATTTTAAATACAAAAACAGACCACATACTGTCATCTTTTTCCCCACCATGGACAATGCCAGGACTGACTCCATATGTACTCAGAGTAATTATTCCATTTTATACTTCAAAACTTTCTGAAGCAACAATGAAAAATGTACAAAAATCAAAAAGCATGACTTAACTTTGGTTGCTTTTTTGCTTTGATGTTGTGAAATGTCCAAGTTAGGTAAGAAATAAGCTCCTGTGGGAAGGTTCCAGGCCACAGAGAGCACAGATAACATGAAAGCCTGTGAAAGCCCTTGTGGGCTGTAACATCCATGTGAGAGAAGAACCCCTGAGGCCACAGCCCTCCTGTGCTGAGCTCCAGAGAGGAGGGGAGCCACAGGCAACACCCCACAGTGATGGGTACTACAGAAAGATTTGAGTTATGGGGATTTTTTTAAAATAAAGAGCAAGCAGCAGGATTTACAAAGCAGAGTGATGACTTACATTGTATTTCAATTAAACAAATAACCAATATATGAAAATGACGACTTAAGGCTTATTTTTAAGGAGCTATATTATATATTTGAATTACATTTACTTGCCTTTTTCATTATCATCAATCAAAATTACCCCTTTTTTTTGTACAGAACAAAAGATTTGCAGAGACTAGATCCTGATGAATTGCATCTCAGAGTATCACCAGAGCAGAGGTGGTCACCCCTGAATCCCCAGCTTACCCACTGTTTGTTTAAGCCAATTGGCCGTGAGCCTCAGGTGATATTTGGTCATCTGAGATTAAATTTTTGCTATTTGCCACAGCAAAAGCTCTTTTTGCTACCTTAGCTGATATCTTTAGGGTCTTTTTGTGTTTTCGATTGGCAGAGCAATGAAAGCTTCATACACCAGTGAAGACAATTTGTGTAGACAGCACATGAGACTGACAACAGGTACTCCTCTGAAATGGTGCACATGGGTAAGCCTGAATTAGAGGCAGCTGAGCAAATGAGACATGAAGGGGGAGGTAACATAAGCAGGAACTGCTGCTGCACCTCGTGGAGCTCTGGCACTACATTACACCCATCAACATTCTAAGAAATAGGGCCTATATTGAAATACTTGATTATGAAAACTTAACAAAAATGTTGAAGCCAGTGAGGTCTAACTGACTTCAATTTACTTATGAACTAAGCTTTTTTTTTTTTTTTTTAACAAAAGAGCATAGTACAGCCAAAGGTTTGAATGGTTTATGAGATTTTATGGTCTTTTGCAACCTCAGTTCATATTCTCTCCCTCAAGCCTTCAGTGCCTAATCTCTAAAAAATGTTTTAGAAAGCCTTTACAGTTTCCCGACCTGTTCACATAGGACAGCAGCTGTAACAACATTTTCCTGCCCTTAATTGAAGGAAGAGAATTTGAGTATTGTGTACATCTCTTGATAGCAGAATAAGTCCTGAGCTGAATTTTAATACAAAAGAATTAGTTATTTCAGAAGAGAACACAGGGTTTCCCTAGAACTTCTTTCAGTTCTCCAGGTGGCTGCACAGGAAAGTAGACAAGGTAGCATATGCAAAGTATTTTCCCTGCTGGGATGCACACAGGTCACCTCTGGTGAGAGCAGGGCAGTGGGAATGACCAAGGGGCAGCTCCTTGGCAGTCAGTCCCACAAAGGGGATGGGTGGAATGACAAGTGAGGGTCACGGCCCCTCTGTGCCCTGGCTCTGTGGCCATGAGTGCATGTATGTGTGTGTGTGTCACCTCTCCCACACATTTGGGAAGATGGAGCAAGTTATTCTTCAGAATTTAAAGGGGTTTTACTGAACTCATTACTGAGGAAGATACAACACAAATCATAGATATTAGACAAGTCTCCTGGGGAAAACAGGAGTTACAATGTTGAATCGTTGTAACTTCATGGGCAGCCACATCAGGACTGCTGCCCACAAAATCACAGCTTCTGCCTCTCCTTAAGATACCCCCTACACAACAACGTTCAGGGATCTCCTATGGGCTCATAAGGAAAGAAGAACAAGCAATGTTGTGTTATTTTCCCTTTCACTTATCCCTAGCACCCCAAAGAACAAACCAAAAAAAATCTGAGTGTGTTTCTAAAGAACTGGTTAAGTGAACAGTGACAACGAACTTGCTTCTCCTGCCTCTGGCTGGCATTTCCAAGCTGCCTTCCCCATGGACTGGAGTGACAGAAGATTCATTGTTGAAAAAAAATGTTGTCAGTAGAAAATTAGCTGTATTAAGTAGTGTACTGAGCAAGTGAAATCCTGCCAGTGTCGGGCCTGTTAAGACTATTAAAAGGACATTGTATCTAGAAAGGCAGGGAGGGTTCAGCCACATGCTGAAGCTGAGCAGACTCCAAAGCTCCGCAGGGTCTGCTGTGTCCAGATCTGTTAATTTGCTTTGGGCTCCTCTCCAGTTCTGTCCTTTACAACAAACCTTTTTGAAAAAAACTGTCTAATTCCCATTTGCAAGCAAATTCTATGAAAAGTTAGTGTTACCTTAGAGACTGAGCAGGGATGTGGGCAAAGAGAGGGAAGGGAAGGGAAGGGAAGGGAAGGGAAGGGAAGGGAAGGGAAGGGATTCCCTATTTTTCATACTTCTTACCATCTCATGGTATTCCAGCTAAAACAGAACAACTTATCTTGGTTTACATGCTGCAAAAGTAACAACTAAGAGAACAATCTTTATATTTAACAGCTTGTCTTTGATTCTGCATAAAAGGTGCTCAATCTTTGCTTTCTACTCTTTGTCTATCTGCAGATATTCTAGCCAGTAATGTGGTTGCTCATATCAATGACATTTGTCTTACTGCATTTTGCAATAAATTAAATATCAAGGTGAATTTTTTGCAGAGATTACTTAATATTAACTAAAATAATACAGACTTCTTTTCATATTTGGCATAAAACATAGCTGTGGTTTTTCAGTTGTAATAATATCATAATTAAATAGAACTTTTCAATTATTGTTATTGTGTTCTCTGTTTCTGCAGAATGCAAAATGTATCATTAGAATATGAACAACAGCGGTTTGGATCCCAAGTGTAAGATTGCTGTTCTAAAAGCAGATTTAAATGTCTGTATGCATTTATGCTTCTAGGAGTTTCTCTCAATTTGTCTCAAATTCTTGAGAGAAAAAGTGTGTAAAATGCTGAGATAACTGAATCTAAACCCTGAACCTTTCCTCTATCTTAGCTAGCAATCCAAGTCACAGCCTAACCTATTCTGGACAACAATCTTATGACTGCTTTTTGGCTCACTGGATTGCCCTATTATTTTTCTAATCTAATTATTCTATGGCATTTCACCGTTACACAGAAAATGTGTATCTGTAAATTGCCATAAGTTAAGCAATGTTCCAGAAAAACAATCTTGTCTTTTTCCCTTTGTTCTTATTGATGCACTACCATGTCCCTTCCCCTGTTTGATACTCGGTGTTTGTGCTATTACAACCAAATTACTGCTGAGTACAATGTAATTCTGAAAGCAAGTCTGAGCCTGGCATGTGATATATGCAGCATGACTGCCTCTAAGACTTACTGCCGTATCATGTATAACATGAATAGTCTAGTGAACAAAGTAACTTCTTTTTGGAAAAAAAAAACCAAAAACAAAACCAAAACGAACAACAACAAAGCCCCTCTACACATTTTTTTCGAAAAAGTATCTATTTTAGTCACCAGACAATGTTCTACATGCTAAACATTCTGTTTACAAGGGAGAAACACAGCAAAACTTCCCATTAGCCACTAAGGTCATTCAGCCCCAAAGGATGCTTCTAGTTAGAAAGGCAGGCGGGGAAAGTAGGCCATGCACAGATCTGGCCAGTACAGGGTCAGCAGCAAACAATAGATTCTCTGCAAGCAGTTTCCCCTACATTTTGCCTCCCATAGCCTTCCCAGCATGTTCCTGGCACTTCAGAAAGGTCTGAGCAGCTTTCCTTGCACAGGGTTCTGCTAAAACCAACAGTGTCTGTTGGAATAGATAATATTAGTTAAGATTTAAAACTCAGATGGGAACCATCTCATGCTTATTCAAGATAGCAGATTTAGAACAAAACCTCTTCCCAGAGATCTGTAACACAGCAGAGCCAAGGGGAGCTTTGCAAACATGTAAACAATTCACTTTAAAGGAAAAAATGGAGTCTGTGAATTCTCATCTATACATTCCTTGGAAACACACAGGCCAAAGCAGGAGTGGAGAGTAGCAGAGGTCTGCATATCTACTAACATAACATTTGGCCAGATTCCAGTTATCTCTAGGGGCTTAAGCAAAGTGGGTCCAGGCAAAATTTCACTGCAGTGCCTGATAACATAAGCGCCAGTCAGTCAGCAGCTGGTTTACTGGGCAGTGCCAGAGAATAAACTGCAATTAGTAAAAATAACTTCTAACCAAAGTCTGGGAGAGAAAAAAATAGAGAATTTTTCACTTGTCCTATATAAGTGTCATATATTGATCGAGGTAAGGATGGAAATGAACTTTTCACCTACTTGAATTCCCACTGGCTAAGGTATATAGAATAAATGATGTATTCCAATGTTGCTTGTCATCACATAAATTGTATGTTTAAGTCCTTGGACATTTACTGCGTGGCTGTATTAACACTCCAAAAAGCTTCATTCATTTGTTGGTATAAACCACACTTCCAGTCTGCTTAATCTTTGACAGACAGGTCTCATTGTCCCCAAAATCCCTCACTACACAATACAACAAAGACTTAAATGACTCTGTAGGCCTGCTCTGCTACCCACACTGCTCTGCGCTTCCTGCCCATATATCCATGGAATTCATGACCATGCAGATTACTAAATTACACACTAGGCCAGGGATTAAGCATGGCTCTTTGTATGGGAGCATCTGAGGTCTGGAAGAAGATTTTACCTGTCACGGTCTGTGCTCACTGGGCCTTGATGGGAGACAGAAGGAAGCAGCACTGCAGAAGATCACAAACACTGGTGTGTGATAATCAGCGATCTGTGTATGATGACAGGATAGCCTGACTGGGGCTGTCCTGCACACAGGTCTCAGCAGCTTTTCACAGACAATGACCAGCCTGCTATTTCCATATCAGCTCAGCAGCTTCTTCCTCCTCAGAATAAAAGGTGAAAGTGTTCCCTGTTCTGATGGATGGCAAGTCAGAAAATGGCCTTCACTGTGCCCAGCAGAACTGAAATGTGTAAGGGTTAGGATTGTATCCTGCAGTTAAGCAAATATGTCAACAAGACCAAGGGAGAGGTAGGCTAGCTCATTAGTTGTTTTAGTTTAGCTGCTAATCAAAGCTGCAATTGTTTCTGATTGTTTTCAGAATGCTTTAATGTTACACATCTAAAAGAATTTAAAATAAAACTAAGGAAAAAAGGTCTGAAGTAACAGCATAAATGTAAACACCTTAAGGTTATCAAATGCCTTTTATCCACTGCTTTTCACTTTTAAAAACAGAAGCCTTTAGCAGGCTTTAATCTTGATGTCTAGAAGAGACTGAGGAGAGTAAAGTAGTCTTTACCCCAGTGTAGCTTACAGAGGGCTGGCAACTCCAAGCTTTGGCTACGTCTGTTTAATATTTCAGAAGTTACCAGGACAGTACAATGATGGAAATCAGGAAAAGTCTGTAGAAAGACACCACATTTTACAAAAACAAGGTATTTCCCTTTTTATCTTTTTAAGAAATAGTAGGTGCTAAAATATTTTTTACGTTTCTCCTCTTTAAATAAATATTCTTCTAACAGCAAATACTGACATCTCCCTGGTTTTATTAGTTATGTTGATGTAGCCATATTTTTCTGAAAGATGATAACGTATTTCTCATGTATTTTGCACTCACTTGGAGCACAGTGAATGACAGGGAACATCTAAGCCTTGAAAGATACAAAGTTCACAGCATAGCCACTTCTTTGGATTTGTTTCAGACAGCAAACTCTCTAAAAAAACAACAAATGGGGACCAGTACACCACAGTAAAGTGATGTTTTAGTTCAACATCATCCTATTACATCAAAGAGTAGCATTACTACATGCCAACATGATGACATGTCATTTTAGAGAAACCAAAACTGTCTCAGATCTGCAAATAGCCTCCTCGCAGCTCATAAAAAAATGCAACCCCCCAGAAACCCTGGGATGACAAGCACTGGAAGTGGATCTGGTCTGCACAGACTCAGCAGGACTCTTTGGAAGTTGCTGCCAGTGCTCCTTCTGCAGCCAGAACAGCCACTGTTGAGCTACACAAACTACTCTAAGCCCTTTCCCCAGAGCCATCAGCCAGGGACCAACCATCCCACTGCCATTTGAGAAAAATAAGCAAAGCATACTTTAAAAGAATAGAGAAAAAAAGAATCCTCTCTAGATCACTGCTGCAAACTGGCTTTGAACTTCCCTTGTTCCTGCACTCACTCCAATTTCAGTTAAACCACAACTAGCTGCAGCAATGTTTTTCCATAGGATATTTTTTAAAGCTTCAAACCATGCTGCATAGCATGCAACAAATTACCCTCAGCCCACACATGCATACCACCCTTCTCACACTAGGCTAAGCTCTTGATAATCCCCACAGGCATTTATAACAGCCTTTTAGCCAGCAAGAACAGCAGAACAGTGAGCTGGTTCAGTGAACACACATTCTCTTCTACAGAGTTTCAGATCACGTAAAGACTCCAGTATCTTCTCAGTGACATCCCTACAGACACATGATGGCTGCAGTGAAGCACAGCCCTGATGTCAGAGACAGGCATCACTCCTCCACTGCCACTGCTCGTGCCAGCACAGCCAATCTTCGCTTGGCTGAATCAGCATCAGCAGAAAAGTTGTCTTAGACCTGCCACTGACTGGAAATGCCAGCTTTGCAAGTGTCTGCCAACCAAAGCCTGAGAGGAGTCACGCCGCTGAGGAAGGCTGAATAGTTAAAGTTTAGAAGCAGAATGAAGGAAAAAGAATCTGAGAAACGAAAGGAGATAATGTTAGGAAGTACAGAGTAGGCACAGGTATACTGTCCACCTTCAGTTTAGGGCACAGGCTGAAGAGTACACACAAGGGAAGCCCACAAAAGTCAACAAAGAGTCCTGCACGTAGGGTCCTTGTTTCCAGCATGAAAGCAGTGAGGATGTGCATCAGAGACTGCTGCTGGTTGCTCATTATGTGATTCTGGTGGCCACCTCCTTGATCTTAGTGCTGCTCCAAATGGTAAATCCAGGAAACAGACCCAGGAATGCTGAGCTGCAGTTCCACAGGTGGCCATGGGAAAGGCAGGCTGCAGAGCCCACTTTCATTGTCCCAGCTCTCACAGAGGATGTGCCTGAGCTCAGGACTTGCATCCTAAACACCAGGATTTTACTTGAGTCTCAAAAGCTGCATCATAATTTCTTTGCTTTCTAGAAACAACATCTTTCCACTGACACAAGTAACGCTGCAGTGTCAAAGCACTTATGGGTCAACTGGAATAATAGCTATTTTATCCTGGGGAAGTGAAATTTAGCTATCCAGAAACTCTGTCTTTGCTGAATAAATAAAAGAAAATTAAAAAATATTTCCCTTGTCTTTGCAATACTAGATGCAGCAGCAAGGGGGAAGAAATCTGGGACTCCTTCATTGTGATTACCGGTATCAAATTGACATTATTATTTTGATAGAAAGATTTTTTCCTATCACTACATCTTTCTGGTGCTAAGAGCTCATACTGTATTTATCAAAGAAACAATTGACTACCAGCTATTGTATTTTCCTCTCCACTGTGGCAATCTGTGAAGTGTACATCCTTTTCCAAATACGAGCAGCTTCAAAGGCTTTTTTTTTTGTAAGTATCTCCAAATCTAGCAACCTTCCATGAAAGCAAGACAGATGAGATCCCCCCTGTATTTAGCAGGCCAGCACTCAAAAAGACAACACTACCTTGAAGACATTTTGTACCCCTGACTGTATGTCAATCTAAATTATGGGGTGTGCATACATTCAGTCATCCAATGAGGGTTAAATTAGTGACCTATCTTTCTCTAAATTAAATAAAAGGATGCTAAAACTTGATCCACACCATGATGATTAGAAACAGGACATTCCACAGAGTCATGTGGTGCTTTTATGGCTCCTTAAGTCTGTAGAGAGGCTGCAGGAGCTGAGCACACACTCACCCAGCCAGGTATGGCCAGCTGGCAGCTGCCCCACTCCACCCCCAGCCCGGAGCCAGCTCCAGGGCAGAGGCTTCCTGAACGCCTCAATCACACTGTAAAAAAAAGTACTCTCAGGCTCTTCTTCATTGATTGTCTTATCCTTCAGCTTTACTTGGGTGTATAGTGGGAATGTTGTACTTTAATTAAATTGAGGGTCCATGAAATGAATCTTTAAATGTCCCTATTATGTCGCCAGTGAGCACTAAATCCAAATGCTCCACAGTTGAACACAGATGGAAGAAAATCAAGATCTGCCCTTATGTCCAGCTGGTTTGGGATCATTCCATGGTTTTGTCCCAGCTGTGTGTTCTCCTTAAAAAATCAGGACATTTAATGCTTAGAAGAAAAGTTATTTGGTGCACAGCTTTTTTATTGTTTATACAAAGTACAACTGATCCTGATGTGTAACTGAGGCCCCAGGCCCTGCTGTACTGTAAATATTGAAAACAATCACCAGACCAAAGGAACTAGAGTCTTTGCACAAATGCTCTTTTTAAAATATGATCCAGTTGGATGGTGTCTTCCAGTTCGACTGGAAATAGCCTTTTACCTCCCACATTAACAGAGCTGTTTTAGGACAGATATATTTCTAATTTACAGGAATAAATTGACTTTCCTACAGAGATGGTGGAAGAAATCTGTGTAGTACTTCTAGTAGCATTGTAAGTTCAATGCAAGGAAAAAAATCAAAGAATAAAAATAAATAAATAAATAATAAATAAAGAAAAAGTATTTGATTGAAACAAAATCTCTTCCACAATTAATTTTTCTGGTTAGGTTTCAGCACAAAAGTTATGTGAAATTATATCAATATTTTGTCATTGACGTATCAACAAAATAGTATCTCAAACAGGATCTCCTGTGGAAAGAACATTAAAAATCAAACTAAACAGATGATTTGTACACATATTTTTTGTTTAGTCTGGAACACAAATTTTACACAGCACATAAAACTCTTAAATCCTATCCAAACAAACTCAGGGGCAAACTAGATTATAAGAGTACATACCTAGAAATTTAGGTTTTATTTACTTCCAAAACTTGTGCAAAATATTTGGAAAATAACTTACACATAGGAAGTATTAGCTCAGAATCAGCAGAAAGAAAGTGCATTATTAGTCATAGCCACATTTCTTTACTTCTTCATCTTGCCAGAATAAGGCTCCTTTACACTTGTAAGACATTGGTTCAAATACTAGCTCCTCTAAGCTGAAATGAGATTAAATCCTATATATGTTTAGCAAAAATTAGCAAAATCTACCAGTTCTAACAAGCAGTACTTGCTGTGGTTCTTGGAAGGCCTCCAAGTGTGTTACTTGAATAGTTAGCTGTGTTTAGGAGGGAGTTTCTGATAAGCAGTGACATTTAGGAGCAGGCAAAGAGCACTAGATCTTAGAAACGTGTATATAGTTCAGAAGGCATTTACATTCAAAGCTGACCAAGACCCCAGGCCAGTTCACTCAAGAGAAAGAGTGAAAGGTCTTCTATGTTCACACCTCACAGTGAAGGGAGCAGATAGCTGCTGGAGTTGAGTGCTGATCAGCAAAGTTCTTGCTGATTTGTGAAATGGTTGGACAGCACCAACAATCCCAGTGTTGAGCAAGATGAGAGAGAACACTAAAAACCACTGGTGATGGCTTAAAGGTAGTGCTCCCCAGTTTCTCTAATAAAATGCACAGCCTTGGATGACTTAAACATAAATAACAAGCTTTCAACTTTGTTTAGCTATAGCTTTCATTCTACAAGTGAAGCTTTTCACTCCCACTTCTGTAGTTTAAAGAACATTCAAGTTTTTAATATTTCTTCCAGGGGATAGAATTGTTAAATACACAGAGGATCAGTATTTCCACACCAAGAGCCTGGATTATCCTCTGCAAAATAAGTTTGGGCTATTATTTTCTGCTTTCTGTCTAGACAGTCAAACTGTTCTCATTTCATGTCTACTGCTAGATATCAATTACATACATGTAGTTAAACCTAAATATGGAAAGTAAGGATAGATCTACAACCTCTCTTCAAAAAAAGGATATTTTACATAGCCAGCATACCCAAAATACTGTGATTCAGGATCCCATTAATTCACCATTTTTTGCACAAAGCTAAAGCTAAAGCAGCATCACCAAAGTCAGGCAAGTGACTTCTTAATCCTAGCAACTAGTTTTCACTAATGTAAAGAACAGACCTCCAGCAAAGCTAAACCAGGAGAAACTGGTATTTCTTTGATATTTCTGACACTATTCTGAGAAGTGTAGAAATGAAATCAAGATATGGTATTCACAAATATTCTGTTATACACAATTTTAGAAATGTGTTTCTAGAACTGATATTTCTTGATTTAAAATTCTCCTGCATATACTCAGTAATTCAGTGAGCTCTTAATCTTTAATTGGGAAAGTTGAAGCAAACTTTCCTTATGACTTCACTAAAACCCAGGTGTTCTGGATCTTCCCAATACAACTATAGTATGAAATGGAAAGTAAACATTCTAATCCATGTGTAAATATTTAATAAGACACTTGAGTCTGGAGCAAAATGCAGCTAACTTAGTGTTCCTTCTTTAGAATGCAAACAGATTAGTTGCATGACACAGTGTTAGTACAAACTTCCCTTGACTATAAACATTTCCTGATGCATTTCCCCAATAATGTAATGTATAGGAACAGAGGAAAGGTTTAGCCTGCAGAGAGCATATGGAAGAGGCTCAATTCCACAACCTCCTCTCATCTGATGATGCCTTTTCCTGAAGCACCTCGAGAAGTTCCCTCTGCATCATTCTCCTTTCTACTGGCAAAGAGGAACATGACTTCAGTTAAAAACCAATAGCAGATGCCAACAGAAGATGCTGTTCTGCTTCATATATCCCCCCCAAAAAAAAAATCTCTGCCTGAAATCACAACAAGTATTTGCTAGAGGCAATTCAGATGGGACCAAGAGCAGCCAAAATTTTTGAGATATTAAAAATGTACTATTTAATCTTAGAAGGAGCTTATAATTTCTGTGTTACTCTCCTTCAGAAAAAGACCCTGAAAGGTGAGTGGCCATACATTTCCTCTCCCATCTCTTGTATCAATTCTATTCCTCTACAGCAAAATCAGACCATTTTTGTGTGGCCTTACGATGAAACAGGATCAAAAGACAGTTGTTCTGTCTTTTTTGCATACAAGTTTTCAAATGCCCAAACCAGTAATATGTTAAAACCACACTGGCCCCAGTGCTAATTAATCCCTAATTAATCAAAGACTGAAGAGAGGCAGCTTCTTCACAGGAGATATTTCTATGTCTGATCTGTTGAGGGAATGGAAAAGCAGCTACAAATCCCATGAAAACATAAAAGCCTCGTAACTCTTCTGTTCACAGTTTACTTCACATCTATTTTCAGACCAACATTTCTACACATAAAATAATGAGACATATATGAGAAATTATTTAAACACTTTGTTGAAATGAATCAACTTACATTTAATAATACAATCATTTGCCATTCAAAAAGCCAATTTTCATTGTCTGTGCCTATGATTCAACTTAGATTCTAATGTGGCCAGAAACAGAAATTACAGTTATCAGGAACTGAAGTTGCCCTTTTTACGAGCAGAATTTCCATCCTCAAACAGGGTGGCAGGCTCTTCTCTGAGCTAAACTCCATCCATGTGCTCTGCCATTTTGAGTAGCAGCCTTACAAGACAGATCAACACTGAACTTTGAGCACAGAGCAGACTCCAAGTTGAAGCCTGTGCTTTGCTGGCATCCAGGCAGGCAGGTGCAGTGTCTGTGTAGATGGAGGTGTTGGACAAGTTTGGGTACACGTTAAAGGAAAACTCCACGCTTGCTCCCATGCAACTCGGAAAGGACAGCTCCACATTCCCAATCAGCACTCAACATCTCCTGCAGCTCCTCAGCACAAGCAGAGCGGAAGGAGAGGCAGCTGGCCCTCTGTGCAAGGCAGGAAATGCAAAGTGAAGGGAGCTGGGAGCTCCCTGCAAGCTGGGTGACCTGAGCACGGCTGTGCAGGTCACACACTCCTGCCCTGGGGAGCCTCCGACCCTGCTCCTGCAGAATCCAACAGCCCTGGGACAAACAGCTGAGACCAGCAATACATGGAAGTGGAAACAGCCACAGCAACATCAAACTGTTTTTCCAAGGTCATTTTGCCAGGTCATCTAAGATTTTTATGGCCACAGGCTGCAGCACTGAAAGCAATCCCAATTAACATAGCTGGCTACCAAGGTAATAACCACAGCTGTGCTATTAACAATGTGAAAACCACTTATTCCTTTCTCTTCAGTCTCTTAACAATTATCAAATAGGGAAATTATCAAATTAGTTTTAATTACAAAATTAAAAATTACTAATTATCAAATACTTGTTTGTGCTCAGGTAATTACTAGGCAAAAGCTAGTTGTAACATTTGCTTTCCAGAACATAAGAAAAAAATGATTTTAAAAATCCTAAAATAGGGCTTTAGTCTTCAAGTCACATATCTTTAATCTATTAGGTAAGCCCAATGTAGAAGGAAGAAATGTAAACCAAATGCTGACTTGTTAGTAAAGTATAAACTAAAAAAAAAATATGGATATACCAGATGGTTCTTATCAGAGGTAAGACAGTATTCCTAAAGATGCTTTATTTTTGTTTGTCACAGTTATTTGTTCCTACGTGCAGTTAAAACAGAGGAAATTTAATTAAGTACAGATTATTTGACAGGGATGTTATTTTTTTAATGAAACACACTCCCACTTCAATTTCCCTTATGCCAAGAGACGTATTTACTGGAAAAGTGTAAGATGGAAGAAAAGAATGATGTTTCTAAAAATTCAGACATCATTAATATGGTACAACCAGCACCACAGTTGCTCACAAGTTGATAAGACATTTTATGAAATGACAATAAAAATCTCAAACTCCTGTTAAACAGTTCTCATGAGGCACTGTAAGTGACAGTCTGGAAACATGGCAGAATTGTGCTGCTTAAAAGAGGAGATGTGGAAAAGATCACATATCTGGAGGTTCCAAAGAAGACTATTGCACGAGATGGAAGGATCATTCAATTTCCATATCCTTGAGGGACACACAGCTTGTTTTTTTCTCCAGGGCAAACTGTAAAACATGAAAAATCCCAGTGTTCCTCCCTTCCTCCTGCCCATTCCTGTTTGTCCATGTGCTGTAAGAGAAAATCTTCCCCTCTTTAGAGTAATTGATCTCATTAAAAATTCAACATCAGGAACCTGTGTGTGTTTCTAGCAGCCAGGTCACAGAGCTGAAACCTCCTCCCAGGGTAACACCCTGCACTGGAACTGAGTGAAGGAGGATGAAGCTCTGAAATGTGACATTGACTCAGCATGGTCCCAGCTGAGTATCATTTGCAGAATAGAGTCTCTGAATAGAGTCTCTGAATAGAATTTTGCAGAGGAGTTCCAGTTTAAAGTAATTCACTTCCTCCAGCTACAACATCCTGCATCACTATATGAAGCATTCACACAACTTTTCTAGACAAATGTGAAGAAAAATACATCAGGAGGTACTTCCCTTGAAATTGCTTCCCTTAACACAAATTTGACAAAAAATTCACATAAATGGTTGTTCGAGCAGTCATTCTGAGAAGCCTGAAAGCAATTTGCTTTAAAGGTTTGAAAATTAAAATCCTGGTTTTCTCATAGATGTGGGGAAACCCCTCAATAACACCAATGGAACCCAGCTTCCCTCTTCAGTCCAGACTGGAGAATTGATAATACTGATACACAATACAACAGAAGTGTGACAGATCTCATGTCCTGCTTACAGCAGATACTGATGAAATAACCTAAAGACAACTAAATGTGGAACATGTGGCATGTGATCCTGCAAGAAAAAATAATGCAGAATACAGCATCTACATTAACCCTGTGAAGAAAACTCTGACTACTTTTTGTTAGCCAGTGCACAAAATCCACCCACTGCAAGCAGAACTTCTTTTCACCCAAATGTTCTCAGGAGTTAATGCACATTCCAGCTGATAAAAGACAAAGGAATGAATAAACTAGATTAGTTCAGGTTTTAGTCCTGATGTTAGAAAAACAAGTGAAGTTTAATTACTTCACAGCTCTGGAAAAAATCTGGAGATAACATTTATGTCATTTATTGCTCAAGAGAAAACATGACATCTCAGGAAAATTTCCTTTAAGGTCCCAGAAACACAGATCCAAGCCTGCAAGGAATCACTGGGTGTCCCATTGCTAGTTTTGTAATGCTTTTGGATTTACAACTCAAGTACAGCTGGAGTTTTACAGGGAATGACCACCTGCTGCCTTGATTTTGCATGCAGACTTTACTTCTTCATTTTAAATTTGCTGCGAGACAAGCTGGGTTATATTTCCATAGCTAAGGATATTCCAAAAACATTTTGTCCTTTTAGGAAGATATGCCCTAATTAAAATAAGACAAGACAACCTCTTCTGCTATGTCTCTAAGTGTAGAGAGAAAATGTATTCCAGAAGAAGTGATTAACTGTTTTCAGAGGTCTCTTATTAAGGAATACAGAAAGTTAACTTTTTAGAGTTTTATATCAAAATATTTTGTGTGAAGTCACTTACTTTCCTGAAAATATAGTTGAGTAAGCAACAATTTCTTAACTAAAATGTGAAGAAATATATAACTAATGCAATTCACACAGTGAAAGCACTTTGGAGTATCAACTTTCTCCTACTGTAGATTTGTAACTGCCCTGCACTGCAGGATTTCCCTCATCTCAGCTGGATCCTCAGCCATTAGTCATCACAATAAAGGAAATGAGACAACAACATCATGTGGGTATTCAGAACATACAACATTGAGTGTCAAGGGAAAGGAAGCCACACAAAGATTAAACAAAACTTGTTTAAAATTTTTCTAGAAAATACTTATCACCTATATTTCTCATATAAAAACATCCTGATTTACGTTCCAGCTGTTCCTAGATAATTACTGATGCCAGGGTAAGCAGTCCTCAATCCAGCTGGGAGCACATTAACCAGTCTCCCAGTGAGGTTGCTGCTACACCTGCACAGTGATCCCAGGAAGGGCTGAGGTGAAACATTCCTCACCACTCCAAACCAGTGGGAGCCAGTGTGCTGGGCAGGTCCCACAGCTATCTGTCCAGGAGCTCAGGCTCCTTTTGACAGGGATATCAGTGTTCATCAATCCAAACCACCACCAGGGCAGTTAGCAGCTCAACTCATAAATAATAAAATACAAAATACAAAAAAAACCTCATGCCACTTTACTGAACAGGATTATTCATGTATCTTGCAACTATCGAGGGACAGGATGTCCAGACTCGAAACAATCCTTTAATTCTATGACCTACATTCACTAGCACAGAGGTAAAGTCTGAAATTGCTGTATGTAGTGATTTTGCCTTCCAGAGCACAGGCTCTGCATGTGCTCACTCCAGGAGCTTACAGCTCTTTCTACTAAAATCTATTCCCTAAGTACAACAATTATGGCAAGAATACCCTGGCTGATGCATTTCTCTTTTTTTTCCTCCCTTCATTTAGCAATTTTTATTCTGTTTTTAGAACCTGATGGGAAATAGAACCCAGACACACAAGTAGACAGATGGTGCCTATCTAGCAATAGAGATAGAAGCAAAATTAATTTGGTGTTCAGGAGGATTTGCCACTGTGTTAAAATGTATCCCAGCTTCAGGAGCAGGTGAACAGAACACAGCTCAGGTAGAAAGCAGAACAAACCCTCCTACACTGTTCCAGCAGAAAATCATGGATGAGAACACAAATCTGAGAGATCTGTCTAAAGAGATAGCAGCTTTATAGAACTTTGAAAAACGACATTTAGTGCAGAATTGCACCACCCTTAGAGCAAAACACTAGGTACTAAAAAGTTCTTGCTTTACCATACACTGAAAATTCAGCACATGCTGAGTCATTTTATACAGACAGCTTTCTTTGATCATTTAAAAGAATTATCATCAACCCTTAAAAAAGGACAACCAGATGTTTCTTAATAGTCCGTCAAAATTTGTACACTCTTTGTACTGTATTTATTATGGATATTATTTGTACTGTATTTATTATGGCTCAAACCCAGAAATTCTGAAATTATTTTAACTTTCTGTTTATTAGCTTTGGCAACACTGCTGTTTTTTAAAAAAGACCCACAAAAAAACCCTTCCAAAAATCACCCATTACAACCAAGGACATTTGTATCTATGCTACTTTTCAGACTACTAAAATGTTTCTATTTCCTGGATGTTGTAGCTGGATGAGATACCTGATACAATTCACAATATCCCATTCTTACTACGGTTGCACCTTTCCTCCAAATTTGTCTTCTATTTTGGCAGTTCCACAGAATGTCAAAGAGAAACCCTAATATGTCCACCATCAAATCAGGACAGTCACAAAAAAATGCTTATTCTAGCAATGGATTTATGACTGACTAGACAGCAACAGCTAAAATATCTCTAATAAACATCTTAAAAGGAGGAGACTGGCAAACACCTGAACATTCCTCCTATTCTTGCTCAAAGTCAAGGGAAAAGTTATACAATTTACACTTCTACCTAGATTCTCAGCCAGACCACTCTGTATCCCAAATGTTATTAATTCTTCTCTTATTCCCACTATGTTCTGTTATTTGGATGTTGCTTTGTTTGTTTTTAAAAAAGGTGCCATCATTCCCTTTTATACTTGTCTTTCATTTTCTTCACCATCAAGTGTTCAGAAAGTCAGCCCTAACACTTTGCTGGACACCAGCAAACACACGTGTCCCTCACTCACAAGGAGACAGCATCTCCCCATTTTCCTTGCCTATCACTGATGGACCATGAACAATCTCCTGTCTCCTAAACTCTCCCATCTCCTACCAGGAAAAGCTACGATTGGCACCAAAAACACTGCACATATTTCCCAGAAAACAGGTAGCCTAAAACACCTCTGCATTGAGCTTTACTTCCAACTAATTGGCACTCCAGCCTCTCCTAGCACTACAGACAGAGTTTTGCCTGCTTAGCCCTCTTCATTGTGTGCTCCAGGCTGCAGGCTCCATGACTGGCGCACTTCCTGCCTATCTGTTGCCTAATTAAGTTTGCTTTGTAGTAATCCCTGCTGTTGGCTCTTTTCCTGGCTCATGAACCGGCTAACCTGACTGCCAGCCAAATCTCTTCAAACTGGGCCTTGCTCACAGATTGGTTCTGTGATCCTTCTGTTTCCAAGGCTGACTTACTCAAGGAATCACACTGGAAATTGCTGTCACACCTTTCACTTGCTGCCAGCGGAAACGCTTTAAAAAAGACTCTTGTTTCTGCAAAGGGCACCTCTTCTCATTTTAAGAAGCTTAAAAAATAATTAGTACCAGGAATATTCTGAGCCAATCACTCTTAGAAGATGAGCAAGTTTTGGAGTGGGGTGAGAGGAAAGGGGCATGACAAAAATGAGGTATTTCAGAAAATTTAACCTGGATGAAACGATATGCTCTAGGTGGTGAGTACTGTACATGAGTAATATAGAATGTGCTGGAAGAAAATGCCAATTGGGTAATTTCAAGGCAGGATATAAGTTACCCCTTCTTGTATATCAAATGCTTGGAGAGGGAAGTCTTGTGCCATTGCTCAGATGTAAGAAGGAACTAAAAATCTCTCTTCAACTGAAACAGCATTGCAGGAGTAATTGCACAAAATTCTGCAGCTTTTGTTAGGCAAAAGCCCAACCAGCCAATTATATGTGTCAAAGACTCAGGATAATAGTTGTTTTTCTTGTCCTGGGCAGGACACTAGAGAATTTCTCTTCCTGCAGAAATTCTTTCTGACTTCAATGTGGAGTGGCTGAAAAAATACAATTTTAAGAATATTTACTCATTGACTAATTACTTTTATTAATATATTTTATATTTATTATAATTCTTCTCCTGCAGTGAATAAATGAATGCACAAGAGAAATTGAAAGGTTGGTGTTAGTCCTATTCTAAGAAGTTACATGGCAAGTAAAACATCACAGGCTCATCAAAGTCTCCATTCTACGGCCAAGAAAGACAACAATTTTTACAAAGAAAGAATTTGGATGCATGTTTTTACTCTCCAGTACTTATGAAGCTGAGGGGGTCGGTACTAAGAAACTCCTTCTGAACTCTCTGTTTTGTCCATATGGAGCAAATCCTCAGCACAACTCATCACTTCTGGTCTTTGAGAAAGTGCCACAGATAGAAAGTTAGAACAGAAGGTCGGTCATGGCAAGGCTCCAAAGAGGGAGAGACAAGGCTAGTCTGGCTCTGTCTTCCCATCTGTCTACACACCTAAAATGAAATCAGTGGGAGGGATGGCGTTGCCTTCAAGGGAACAGCACGTTCCTCCTGCAGGTTACCGGGTAGCCATGGCAGCTCACACAAACAAGAAATGATAGAGTTCCCATTCCCAGGGCAACGTGCCTGCACCCTCAGCTCGTGCCAGCAGCAGAGCACAGAATCACCAAGCATCTTCGGATGAGGAGGATTTGTCACAGCACAGGGCAGAGGGACTCAACTGTGCCAGCTGAGCACGACTTCCAGGAGTCATCCCAGCTTCCACCCATGTCAGTAACACCTCACCTCTGAGAAGCTCAGTTTGGGAAAACTAGAAACTTTCAGACTCAAAAACAGAAACAAAAAGGATATTCACTTGGTACAGTGAGACTACACAACTTCTTAAACTAAGACAACTCACAGCATTGTAGGATGAAACAAGGAGCTTTTTAAATGCTCTATTTGCTTCTAAAACAGTGTAAAGACTTTAAAATCCTGGGTTAAAGCTCACATGAAGCACAATTACTTGAACAGTGACACATCTTCACTGGGTTTTTCTAAGCCATCTGGAAGTGCTCTGTGGAGCACAGCTTGAAGATCCATGTTCTGGTTGATTTCAAAGGTCCCCACTGCAATTACAAAATCTGCTGCCCTTGCAGGCAGACTGAAAAACAGTTTCAGGTCACAGAGTTACCTCGCCTACCCTGGTGACACAGAAATGCCATGGATCCCGGCTAGTTTTGAAAGCTGTTGAAATCTTCCTAACAAGATACATTTCCTAGAATATATTTAGCGTCCCTCAGTACACACGTTCTCTCAGACAAAACTGCAAACCAAATCACAGAGACAGGGTTTGCTTCCAGAGCCCCTTTGGTCACCCTCCTTCAACACAGCTGTTACTGAATTCCAGGATAAGATGGGGCCCTGTCCCTTTGAGAAGTCTTCCCAAAGAGGTGATGTAAGACTGCACAGAGGAGCAGGTTTGGTCTTGACAGCCATTGCATAAGGAACCCTTTCAAATGCAATGAATTTGGTTTTATTTATGCTGCTTTAGTATTTGGCGTGGTTCTCATTAGAGAGCTAAGCTCAGTGTATTTAGGTTCAGTCAGGACGACATGTACAATAATTGTTTAATGCTACATTTGGCAAAGTTTGTTTTATTACTTTAAAAAAAAACAAACCTTGGCAGTTGTTAAAAAAAGCAGCTGGCATGTAACTTGTTTGACTTAACTATTACCTCATTTTCTTCCAAAATATTTCCAGAACTTCTTAATGACAGCAAACAGATGGTCATAATTTCTCAATGTTATAGATAACCCTCCTCCCAAACCAAATGATGGCATTTTATATATTTAACCAGAAGGGAATTGGAACAAGAATTAGACATTATTTACATATAGTCCATCTGTACAAAAAATAACTAGATAACAATCTCGGTTTTACTTGTTACCTGTATCCATGGTTAGTGCATTTAGCACTGCTTACATCATGGCATTGTCAGTTTGAAATAAATGGCAGCATCCCACAGTCTGTTTTGATTTTAAGTGGTCGATCTGCCAGCTATGGTTATCCAAATGGCACCACTATGTCCCACAGTGCTTCTCAAGCCAGGGTGGAGGAAGCCACATTGAAACACAGAGAAGTTTGAACCAACAGCATTAAAGAATTTTTTCACCAGCAAATATGTTTGTGTAAAGCACTTCTGCATTTTGTTGAGTCGACACTTTCAAAGAAATTGTGTTTCATCAGGAAATCTCTGTATGTTCCAAATAGAGTGACTAACCAGCCAAAGCAGAAATCAGCAAGCATTATTAAGAATACAATTTCTAACTATTACAATCTCACGGCAAAGAAAGATCAACCAATCTTCAACTAATTATCACAAGAGAGACACTTTGTACACCCAGTATTAAGTTGAGGGGATTAGTTCCAGACAAAAGTTAATCTAAGATCTCTTGCCAATGCGACTTTCGTTTATGCTAGATAACAATTAGATTAATCATCCAAAGTTCTGACCTCAGGTTATGCTGTTCACTGCATGGATGTTGAGGATCTGTCTATCTTTTCTTGCTTGTTTGATCTGCAGTAATTCTATCAAAAACTGATTGCCCAGAGATAATTTACACTACATTTACTGTCATCATTTTAACTTCAGAAAAACCATGGGGAATTGCATGTATCTCTGGGCACACCAACCTTTCATTCAGATAGCAACCACATTTTAAGCAAATCTCTCAATCTTAGTCAATTCCACCTACTCACAGTGCTTTGTTTCGCCCTGTGGTGTAGTCTTGGAGTAGACAAAGAGGATTTTGTTTGAGTGGGACCAGGTCAGGGGATGGGTTCCCTGGCATACCTGATGCACTCCAGCAGTCCTTTATTGGACCAGACTTTATCCAGTGTAAAGTGTCCACCCTATCCCCAGAACCAACTGCCTCATTTTACAGATACTCCCCCTTCCAACCACACCAGTTGCTAGAAACAGTCTCTGTGGAGACATTTTTTAAGACAGGAAAGTGGTTCTATCATGCCATTAATAGTTTTCTAATCAATCATATAATAATATTTTTATGGGCTTTAAATAACACATTATATATATAGATGTGATTACATATTACAGGGAAAAATATATAATTAGTAACATCAAGTTTTCCCAATTTACAACCCCTGTAAGCTGTAAAAGCTGCCTGGGACACAGGCTCTCCTAAGTAGTTTGTGAAGTCTTGGAAACAATTTAAAATTTTTCTTTCCTTAATTTCTTTTTTGGTGGGGGAGAATGAAAAAATCCAAAAGATTAGCTCTAACACATGTTGAGTGAAGTTTAAAACAAACTCTTATATTGTTATAAATTCCAAGATAAGTGAACCGGCATCAGGGGAAGGTATACATGCAACAAAGACTGGCTCTGCTACTTTATCTTCATGAGTGTTTGAAAGTTGATGACATTATATAAAAACAAAAAAAGCCAACATTATTATAAACAAATGCAAAATGAGCTGCAAAATGAAATGGTGCAGGCTGCCAACTATTTAGTGCTTCTTGATACTCTGAAAGTATGAAAAACGCCTCCTGTTCCTTGCTGACTTATCTGCAGAGCATTTCTTAGCAAGACAGCCACCAATACAGAATGAAACTTTCATCAGCATTATCCCTGCCCACAAACTGTGGACAAACAGTGAGCAAGTGGAATGAAAAACACTTTTTTCAACACAGTAATTTCTTCTGACATTCTCAAAAATCTTCTAGCTGTAGATCACCCACCTGCACTGGAAATGAACATATCCTTGAACTAGGATAGGGACTAATATCATAATTTACATTCACCTCCTCATTTACTTTTTATTTCATATGGTTGCTTTTCTTTCACCTTTCCTCTTGTGCTTCATAATTTAATAGAAAGCATTTTTTCTACCCATCAGTTGTTGTTCCTAAAGATGACTGTATGTAAGTCTTATATGCAAAAATGGGTTCAGTGTAAGTTTGTGTTCAGACTGTCTCCTATCCCTAAAAATTGTATGTACCAAGGTTCATTCAAACACTATCACAGCAGAATTCCCTTTCAAATTGCCTTAGTTGGATAACTGGTATCTCATCTGGCCAGAAAAAATGAGAGTAGGGACATGGAGATTTAGAAGATCCACACATTCACCTAGAGACTCCAGCTGGGCAGGGGCTTGTGTAACCTCTGGGATGCTCCCTGGCATTTTCTTTGCAGAGCATTACATTAGTTTTCATATCAAAATCAGTACAAGTTCTAACAATGCAGTTTAGGGGAATGGAACAACCAGATCCAAAACTCCTAGGTTTAAAATCAGTTTCCCAGGCTTCACTTGCTATTACATTTACTCTTACACTATCATACCATGTGTAGGTATCTACTTGTGCACTTCAGCAGTAAGAGCCATGCAGGTAGTTTAACTTTTTAACTTTTAACTTGACCTCAGAGAAAATCTCCAGACAAGGTCCTAGTTGGGACCCTTCAGTGAAGACAACACTTCTTCATGAAGAACTGGACTTCTGCACAAATCACTGGCTTGCTACTCAAACATCTTTACAAGATAAAAACTGGTAAGGAGGGGAGAATGGCTGCAATGGACAGGAGTTTGACCACTGAATTACACAGAGACAGGCTTTTCATTAACTCATCATTAGATAAAGAACCAATTCCGAATCACTGGCTAAGATGAAGAAGGCTTCTGTAGCAGATTTCTTCTTGCGCAGGCTTCACAGTAAATTGGATCATATCAAGATTCAATGCCCAGCCTAAAACTGGCACAAGGTAACATTACAGCTTTTCAAATGTAAGGCAAGCATTTGGACAACAGAAGGGAAATTCTGCTTTTTTAGGAGATGTGCCTTACCACACTGCTAGGAGAGCTCCCTAAGGGGCTGCTAGACAAGCAGTTCCTTCCTTCAGAAAAGAATCTCAGTTATTCCACAAATTGCTGACTCACTGCATAGAGATTAATCTTCTAACAAGGTCAGTCTTACAGACAGTGAGATTATACTGGTTTGTTGAGTTTTGGGGTGGGTTTTTTTGGTTGGTCGGCTTTTCTTTGTGGCTTTTGGTGTTATTTTAATATATCCTACACATACAGCAGCAGTCTACAGCAAAAACAAGAACGTGAGCACCTGTGGATTACACACAACTGCATCCCGTTTCTAGAAATATCTTTCACTGATCAAGTAGTCTGAAGCAGTTTTGACACTTTTATTGCCTAAATAAAATTTTTAAAGATTGATCTGATCCAAAGGGCATTCAGGGAGGACATTTAAGGACATTGTCTATATTATTTTCATTAAGCTGTCAGCTTATTGTCATTTTTTTGTGCTTTTAAGCTATTTCCTTTTAGAAAGAAACCTTAGCTTTATTCTGATCTGGTTAATTGTGCAAAATTGACAGCTGAAAGAATTTTTTGAACAAAATATGGATTTAGGGCATTGACAAAGTCCTGTCTCAGTTTCTGAACTTACAGGCTTTGCAGCAGTGGGGAGGCAGCTAGCAGGAAGCCAAGGAATTAGCCTCAGGCTGTGAAGTGTCCTGCAAGAACCAAGCCATGTGCAGGATACATAATCACACCATCCCCGGTTCAGGCAGTCACCTCCATATCCCCAGGCATGGCAGGCCTCCAGTAGCTGCCTGCAGATGTCCAAGAAGGTGTCAGGAGGGCTCAGCACACTTAATGGAACCAGTGTTGCAAAAGGGAAAGATTACCACTTGTAGCAGACACTTCACTCCATGGACAGGTCTCAGCAGGATGGACCATGTGTCTGAAGGACTGAAAATGCTCTACCCATACAGGTCACATAAGAAATAAGCTAAAAGCCAAATGAGTTCTCAGGTCAGCAATGAAAACAGCCTAAAATCTTTGTGACATCTTAACAAAAGAGATGCCAATAGCTCAAACTGCAAGGTCAACAGCATTGTGGCCACTTCAAACAATCAAGTTGGACCCCAGGAATGTAAAGAGACAGAACAATGATGCTCATTGCTGTCTAAAGGTCAAAGCATTTACAGGATATTGTGTTCCAGAACCAAACAAGGTCTGTCCATTACTGTATCTAATCACAAAAGGTATTGAGCAATTCACTTTAGCTCATATTCTAGGATATATTGAGAACTTCCTTGCAAAGTTCTTCTGCTTATCTGTTTAGACATGCTTTTCCTCCGCCACATAATGAACTGAAAGAATTTTTATATTTTCAGAGCAAGCACATCACCAGTTATCAATTAAGCATTCACACTCAACTCTGTCTGCAATTACAAAAACCATAATTTTTAAAACAATAATTTTTAAATAGCAACATTTTCCTAAATCCAGTCCAAAAAGTAATGCCTTGCATGTACACATACTGTGTCACTGAAAGAGACAGGCAAAATCAGGATTGCTAGTGTTTAAATAATACTTGATTTCTTTTGGTTTTGCTCAGAGGATGAGTTTTCAATATGATTTTGGGAAGTACAGCTGATTAATTAAACAGGACAACTTGTATAATTTCCCTTTTCTTTAAGCCTTTCAAATTCCTCAAGTACCTACTGTGTGCTCTTTCCTCACTTCATCTCCAAAAGCAAAATCTGTAAGATTCATTTTCATACATGTTAAAATGCTCTAGAGCTTAAGATAAAACATTAAGTAGATGGCGTCTGGACAAAAATTAAAATTGCAATTGAAGGCAGAGTGAAGTCAATTACTACATTCCCCTAAGACAGGAGATAAGCAGCTGCATTAAGTTATATTCTGTTCATAAAAGCAAAAGAAATTAAAGATTTTTACAGAAATCTTACTTAAACATTTGGCTTCTTCAAATGAAGACTTTAGAGAGGGAGAGACTTCAGCTACACAAACAACTTTCTCAAAGGGAATTGCTTAGATCCATTCTGAGTTATTATTCCTCCACAACCAAATACACAAATCAAAAACACTTCCACAAATAAACAGAAGTTATTAAAGTAAGGCCTGGGCAAAATCTGTATTTGAAGCCCACATTACTTTGATTTTCCTAATTTTAAGTGTTGTAATCTACTTAAAAACCATCTGACTTCTTTTAAACTAGGGCTCAGATCCCATAAAGAAATAGGATTCTATTGAAGACTCATTACAAAGCCAGCCATTTGTAAATCTTCAGAACAGCTTTTGAAATCATGGCCAGGGACATTTGAAATGCAGCTGGTTTACATCATTTATCATTTCATGAGGTCATTAGATTGAGAATTACACATATTAACGTGGTGTTTATTTATTAATTCATTTCTAAGAAGATTGATAAGAGGCAAGGACAAGTTATATTAGTGTAAACAAACTTACTCGTGCACCCTTCTCTGGAAAACATTTGCATCCAGCACTGCAATTGCGGCCCCCACATGGCCCACTGTAGGACTTCTTTCCACCCTAAAAAAGAAAAAAAAAATTTAAATTGAATTTCATAACTATTTGTTAGCTGAAAATCATCTTTAATTAAAACATTTGGTCTGTCAACACTTTTCACCTACATTACTTTTGTTGTGTGAATTTGCTGAGAAGTAATTGGGAAAAGTGTACTTACATTTTAACTTTTTCACAACTGGGTCCTTTCCAGAATCACCAAATAAACAGAAAAAAGTTGGGCCAGAAATTCTTTGAGGAGAAGTGAATTTACACAAGTGGTGCTCTTCTGCAAGATGCAGAGTGCTTCCTAGGGCTCTCATCCCATAAAATGATGTTTTTGAGACACTCAGTACACCCTCAGACTAGGATCATAATTGGTAACTGCAACTTGTGCCTCAGCCATCCTGCATAAACAAGTATCTTCACATCAATAGGAAACTATCGAGACAAATTTGATTTTGGGACCCTTCCATGTTTCTAAGAACAAGAAGCTACATCCCTAAACCACAAGAACAAAAGCTACTGGATGAGAGCAAATGGCTTTTTAAACTAAGAACACATGTGCAAGGAAGTCTGTAGGAAACCACCATGGATTTGGATTAAAACTGAAAATAAATTCCAAATTTGTTGCACTGGCATTAGTTGTTTCAAGAATAATTACAACATTTATGTCAGTCAGAAGTCTCTACATCACGAACTTAATTCCCAGCTAATAGAGTACATGAAAGTTAACAACGTGAATTTAGTTTAGAGAGTTTGACCTGCTTCCACACTGAACAGGTCTGAAGGACTGGGCTTCCCAAAGCCCTGCAATGCTACTGACAATACTGTCAGTCCTGGAAAAAAGGTCCCCTTTAGTGATGTAGTTTTGTAACACACTATGAACACTCTTAAGGAAACTTTCACTGTCCAGCATGCTCAAGTACAGTCCATAGGCTTTGAAATTCTGAAAGCAATAAACATTTAAGTTTCTCATATGAAGGTGACCAAACTAAATGCCAAAACGAGTTCAGACTGGAGGCAAAAAATTCCTTACTAAAAGCATTCACAGGAAATATTTTTAAAGCCTTTAAAATTTCCTGACAGTGAGGAACGTGAAAAATGAAAGAGAATTCATACAAGCTTCTCAACTTTTGAGCTTCTTTGAATCAGCTTTCTCAAAGGAAGTAACTAATTTGACATCACTTGATCAGTGTTCTGCTCAAGGTAAATAAAAACTTCTATGCATGCTGATGTTTATAATGCTTTGCTAAATTAAACATTTTTGGATTTAGAATGAACAGATATTAACAAAAAGCCTTAAATCCAATCTCCCAGACTTCCCTATCCAGAAAGGAGTGTTATCTCTTGCTGTAAAATAGTCATAACAGCCTTCAAGCAATTCTAAGAGGCATCAAGTATAAAAAAAAATCCTATGAAATTACTTTGCAGACATTTTGGCAGCTTTTTTCAGATGAGGCCCCATTAGATATGGGGCTTTTGGACAACTCACTAAAATCCTACAGTAGGATCTAACACAAAAGTGGAACTGAAGAAAGGCACCACAAGAGAGGCACCATAATGGGAAATGCACCACAGACAATTTTAACTGGCAGCAGCAGAAAATAAAGAATGAAGTAAAGGTTAAAAAACCACCAAATAGCTAACAAAACAAAAATTACCAGCCAGCCTATAAACTACCCAAAAGCCAAGAGAAGGAGACAAACTGTATCTAGAGGTTATGGAATAGCCTGTAAGAGCATCTCCAAGCTTTCTGCTCAGACAAGGAATGGTCACTTGAGTCTGCAATGTGCAACAGCAAGGGCTCAGAACACAAAAACTGGTCCCTATCTTAATGGACAGCCTGCTGAGAGGTTATTTCTTTGTGAACCTGTTTTTAGAGTGAAGTGCACTGATACATATTTTCCCATGCTAATATGCACATTTCACAGAGGAGATTTGGACCCGCTGCTAAGCAATGCATATATCTATTCCTGACAGTTAACCTTACATTTAAACCCTTCACACACAGCTTTATGCCTCCAGGTAGTCAGATTATGCTTTCCCAGACACTTATCAACCTTAAATTCTTCAGAGTTTTAAACTTCCAACCAACTTTTTCTCCAGCTTATTCCTGGTTCCAGGAGTCACTTTCACAAGCCCTCGGGGTCCATGGTTCTGTCCATTCAGATGCCTCCTAGGAGTGAGCAGTGGCAAAGAAGTTTCCTTTCACCATAGCTCTGTACCCCTCAAAGGTCACTGCCTTGCATAGTCACTGTCTCAAAGCACTAATCCCCTGCCTCTGGTGGAACCCAGGTCTTTCCCAGTGGCAGAGGACTGGACAAAAATCCATCATTCTTTCTCTCCCTCGACCTCCTCCTGCTCCCATCATTGATGCAGTGTAGTAAATATGGCTCTAGTCAAAATCCCACTGAAGTCAAAAGAAATATTTCTCTTTAATTTATAGGAAGCTGGATAAAACTCTCGCTGAGCTTTTTGAAAAACTGAAAGTATGTCCCTATTTTGTGTAAAATTGTGTTCACCATGTACTTCTAGGTTTCTTTTTCACAGCACGAGGAGTCACGTTGCTTACTTATGAATGAAGGCATTTGGAAAGGAAGCAAAGCAAAGCCAGTTGGCTCCAACCCAGGTGTACATGTCCTGAGTATTTTATTTAGGGGAAGTAGCTGACATCAGACACTCCATGACTATTTAAATCGTAAACAGCCACGTGCATAGTATTTGTGAACACAACGCTAAAGGTTGCATATAAGATTCTAGACAACACTGTTCTCTTCTGAAAAGGTTAATACATTTTCCCATTCATATATATGAATGTAAGGTCATTCAAACATTTACAGATTGTAACCTGACCACGTAAACATGAGCCTGTCATTCTTGTTCTGTGCATGTATTCAGGGAAGGGATTATTTTTTTCCTACTGCTTACATTTCTCATTGATGAATATGCTCTTGAAAAAAACTAAGAATGAAAAATAAAGGTTATTAGTTATACTGGTAAGCTCCAGAACTATAAGAGAAATTAATGAAACCACTTTCATTTCATCACATGGAAGCAGACCAAGATCTTGAAAACAAAAAACAAAATAGCAGCACTGTTACAAAAACACATACTCTGAGATTTAAACAGCTGTAATATCAACTGAGTAACAGACATCCTGATTTTAACTGAGTTATTTCAGTCTTACATAAGAATCACTACAGATTTCAATGTATAAAAAACCCACTCTATTTAAGAAGTATTGATACAAGTGAGAAACTATATTAAAAAACATTCAAAACCGAGTCATTATAAGGAAAATTTTCCTGTCACGCTTCTGGTGCACCTCTATCAAGCATTTATGCACAGTTAATTCATAAAGAAGCAGTGGCATTCAAATATTTCCATTTACTTCAGTTTGTTCTGGACTGGAGCCAAAGAGTAAAGAGACCTCACAGCTGTGATGCCACCTCAAGTTAAAGGGATGCTCACAGTATTTATCATCAAAGTACATATCAGAAGGTAAGCTGGGATGTGTCCACTGTGATTCATCCTACAAATCTGTACATAACACAGACCAGATACTTTGAAAATATGACAGCAATTTTTTATTTGCATTTTATTTTCGAAAAGTAAAATGCCACCAAAGCCATCTGTTAAAAACCTTTTCAAAATGAAAGCTCCAGAGCTGACTGTTAAATAGCAAAACCCAAGGAAAATATTGGTGGAATCTGGACACACTTTTAGTGATACTTGCAGCAAAATGCTGGTGGATTAAGAAGTGAAGGTAGGAGCTGCATCTGACCTCCCACACCAAAGCTACCTACTAAACTCCTTCTCTGTATCTTTTGGATTTGAGTCAGCTGAAAAAATATCTCTTCTATAACAGCTTTCTCCAGGGAAGACACACTAGGGGTCAATGCAGCCTTATGTGTGGGAGACAGCTGGGAGAGGATGCTTGATCTTTCTGCTGGAGAGACAGTGACAGCAGGATGAGCACAAGGAACTGCACACGAGCAGAGCCTCTTAGCCAAGGGGCTTTAGAGGCATTTCTTCACATGGACAACTTGGTCTGCAGGCTCAGCTGACTCAGCATTAAACACTGTCTAAAACACAGATGGAAGCTGCAAGCTGGGAGTTCCAGCCAGTCAACCCTCACTGCACTTGAGTCTAGTCCTTTGCTCTTCTGATTGCATCCTTCAAGGTATTGTCAAAGGACTGGTGTAACCACCAAGGTCACTGAAGCCATCACCAATTCTGCTCAAAGAAATACCATTGGTTTCAATTATTTTCATGGCAGGTTTTTTCCATTAAGTTCTCTCCTAAGCAAAGTAAATCAACTTGCAGAAAAAAAAAAAAATATATATAACCAAAATCCCCCCAGGTCTGCTCTGCTTGTGCACAAATGGCACACATATCCACATTACTATTAATTTCTTTATTAACGACTATTTTATTTCCCTAATGAAAACATAACCTTCCCAGAAACAAGGCTGTACACTGCTGTACCCTTAAATATATTGTTAGTGAAAAAACACCAAAAGAATCAATTCTACAATTCCATGCTTAATTCTGATATCATTGAGACCTAAGAACACTGCTGAATGCCCTGCTAAACAGAGATGAACTTGGGCACATGCTGGCTTTGCTCAGAGAAGGCTTCAGAAACACCCTCAGGATACATCCCTGAGCACAGAAGAATCCTGCAAAGAAATAAGGATATGCATTTGCTCCTCCTGGGTTTGCCTCACCTTCCACAAAGGCCAAAGCAGTACAGCAGCCTGCCACAAATAACTCTCAATATGACAGGGAAAGAAAATCCAAATAGCACAATTCCTTCTTTAGAAGGAATAATCACCTTGAGAAAGATGAAAAAAACCTCTATAAGAGAAGTAGTGTTATTCCAAAACACATGAGAGAAGTGTGTAAAATCCCTCTTTTATCTGACACTTTTATTGTAAATAAATATGTCATATAGCTTTTAGCTGGAATGTAGCACACGTTTCTCTTGATTAGCCCATAGGACAAAATAAAATGTTTGGGATATTCCAGATTCTTTCCTTGTCAGATTAGGAAAAGGTTGCCCTCAGCACTGAATGCCCAGGTATGCACATTTGCACAGACATTGAAAAAAACTAGACAGCAACTTTTCTCCACAGCAAAGTGGCAGAAATAATCCTGATTAGCCATAGCCACTTTTATACCTCTAGTATTTCCAGAATGCATACATAGTAAAGCTCCTGCATCCCCATCTCATGACATGTTAAATGATAAAAATGTCTGGGACAACTTCAACCACCACATTATTCTGACAAATAATTCTTACTCTACAAAGTCCATATTTTGGGGAGGGAAAGCAAGCACTCCTCTAACTGCAGCTGGGACTCCAAATCTGCACTAAATAATCTCACACAGTGCCTTGTATTCAAATTGCTGGTGACATCATCAAGCCACTTATTAAGGAACTCTGGTGTCCCATGCCTAATTGCCAGAGGACTACGATTTTTGAAAATGAAAATGAGTGACTAAGAACTGAGTTTACTTTAAAAAATGTTCTGGTAGCAAGAGATTGTTGTTGCTGGAGCTTATCATTAATAATGGAATTTATACCCAGATGGGCTGGGAATGTCTACTTTACACAAAAACAATTAGCTATGCCTGTATCCCCAACTGATAGTTGCACACTCAGTGTTTGCCTGTTCAGATTATTAATATACTTAGCCCAGATTAAATTTCCACAATCAATGGAACACATCAGGTGCAGATGGTGGAATCTGCCAAGAACCATTCTCAGGAGCAGCAAAAGTTAGCAAAGTATTATGGCCCACAGGTATAAAGTTTACTCATCTTTTCCAGTTCATTCACAATATCTACACCAAGGTCACTCCTTCCTTTTGGAGTGGCACAGATAAACAACTCAGAAACAACTCAGCAACCCATTTTCTCTCACCTAAGCTTTCATCCTATTTTTTAAATAGAAAATCTTCATCACATGTTACAGAAGGGCCAAAAGGTCCAAACAGCTGAAAGTCTATATAATTATAGAGTATCTAAATAAAAACGTATGCAGTCATCTCCTGGAACTGTCAGAGGACTACCTGTTACAGTACCAACATGATTAACTCTTTAACCTCTATCTCTGTAGACATTCTATTCCCTTGCACTTTGTGATCCTGAAAATAAGAGCTGGCTTGTATGTGGATGCATCCTCACTAATTTCCCTGGAAGTTCTGTCACTGACTGAAGCAAGAACAGAGTAAAGCCACTGCAAATAGCACAGTGAGACATCCCACTGTGTTTTAAGTCCTCTAGGAAAGATTTACTACACCAGCTTTGGAAAGTACCGTGCACATAGCGTGTTCTTGGTTAATTAAATCACAAAAGAAACCAGGGAGGCAGTATATGCTCCACCCACAAAGTACTTCAAAGAGTAGGATCACAGAAAAATTGCTCTCCTTTAGGGGAAAAAGATTTCTGCAACCATGTTTGTGTCCTTGCACAATGGGTCCTTGTGCAAGGACACAAATGTTTGGGCACCATAGTAGTAAACATAAATAAGAAAAAACTGTTGTTTTTTTTAAAAATAAGTATCTTCAGAGCTGTTCCTCTATCCTCTAGGTTATTTCTAGTGTACTATTTCTATCTTCAGGGAGTGAGATTTATCAAGTCTCAACATGTCCCAGGAGCATACAACTGTCTGCTCTTGGCTGTTAACAACTTTGCACTCTGGATTGGTCATTTATCCTCTATGAGAAATGTAGAATACCACCAGGATATCAGTACTATTTACAAACATCTTGTGCTAGCACAAATGTCAGTGATAAATCAGAACATCAGTTCTATATTAAAATGAAAAATAATCAACTATTAGTACATCCTTAAAATTGTATGTACATTTGTGTGCACCTCCAACAAAGCAAACAAATTAAAAGTGATAAGAGTAAAATTCAGACATGTTGTTTGTCTGTAGCCCTACAACTCTGCAAAAGAAAAGTTGCATAAAAGGCCCATCCAAGCAGCAAATGCAGTCTAAATGCCCTTTGAAGTCCAAAGGCTTCCCATTTAGTCCCTAACACAGGATAAATCAGTTGGCAATTAAGAATTTTCCAACACTAAAAAATATCAGAATTACAAAGCAATAGGTGTAAAATCATAAAAGTAAATTATGTTAAAAAACCAAGAATAAGCATTTGAGATACTACATCACCATGAAAGCAGGCTTGCATAACTAACCTTGGATTTACTAAAGTAATTCCCTTTTCTAGCTATAGTTGTAGAGAGTGAAGTGACTTTGATGAGCCTTCCTATCATACTGATGAAAATAACCATATGTTTCTAAACACAGCTTATCTATAAACACATTTATCTTATTGTTCTATACAAACACAGTGGTGGTCCTGCAAAGTATTTTTCAAACAAACTATCTCTGGGAAGAGACAGGGAGGGCAATAATTTTATCTACTGGAAATACTACATTTCATACATTTTTTTCATTCCATACGGAACAAAGGTTAGGAAAAAAGAAAACCTGACAAAAATTAGTCCTTCCAGGATAAAATAAAATGGATATTTTTGACATTGGAGAAACAGATCTGGGCACACCTTTTAAGTTCTGTAGCAAGGTCCAGGAGCTTGGGTAACAGCAGCACATGAACCCAAAAGCCTGCAGGCTCTAGCTGCTGACAGGAAAAAGGAAAAAAAAAGCAGGCAGAGACCAGGCAGGTTCTCTACAGAAAAAACTTATTTCCCAGCATTCATCTACACCAACAGATTCTGTGGGGCCTTTCAAGTTTTACCCCCAGCAGTATTCCCAATGCAAGTCGCTTTTTCAAACCCACGGGAGCAAATAAAACACCTGTCCATCAGTTGGAGTGAACAAAAGCAAGCAATCCCAAATGCAGATACAAATGGCAGGGGTGCAAGGAAGGGACCAAACAGCTTCAGATCAGGCAGAGAAGAATAACAAGGGGTTGGAGGACATAAGGCTGGGAATTCAGAACTTTCAGATAACAGGAATAACACCCTTTCCAAATTCTGCCCAATCCGTAAAAACAGCTACAGCCAAGTCTGCTTGGTCTCTATTCTCCAGCTGAGTATGTCTGGGTTGCTTTGAGAGATGCAGGTCCTTCCTGCACATTCTCAGGAATCCCACTCTTACTTCACATTCACACAACAGCTCTGAGGGGAGTTCATCCTAGGCCCTGGAAATTCAAAGAGTGGACACAGGAAAATTCACAAAGAAGCAATGAAAGTGTGCTTTTCTGCCCTTCTGCTCTGTAGGCATAGCCCCTGGAAGAGGTTCTTGCATCTATTCTGAACCTGGTTGGACACGTGCAGAAGAAACATAGCACCACAGTCCAGTTTTAGATGTTCACTCAGGACTCCAAGGGTTCTGGTTTGTCTGATGAATCCAAGATGTAAAATCAACCTCTGACTTTATTACCACAGAATAATTACACTTCTGTCTATAAATATAGCACATATCATGCACAACAGGATGTTGTATTAACTATTATAGCTGCTGGTTCAGATTTGTTTTCTGAGCTGCCCTTCTCATTTCACAGGCTTTCAAGCAACCTGTCCTTTCATGGTAAAACAACTCCTTGTAGTAATTCAGCCAGTCAAGCCCTCCCCTGCAGGGCACAAGTGCTTTGCTTAAGGATTCCCCTGCAGTCAACCCAGCCAGTACCCTGCAGACTATAGAGCACACTGCACACTCAAACACAGCACAGTGCACAGTGAAACACAGCACAGTGCACAGTGAAACACAGCACAGTGCACACTCAAACACAGCACAGTGCACACTCAAACACAGCACAGTGCACACTCACACACAGCACAGTGCACACTCATACACAGCACAGTGCACACTCAAACACAGCACAGTGCACACTCAAACACAGCACACTGCACACATACACAGCACAGTGCACACTCAAACACAGCACAGTGCACACTCAAACACAGCACACTGCACGCTCACTACACGGCTGAGCCACATGTAACTTAGACAGCAACTTGAGAAACCAAAAAAGGCTGTGTTCTAAACGTTGGAGAAGACCATGCCATATCGTGATAACTTCTCTTTCCAGTGACAATGATAAAGGACAAGTGAGAAATATAAACTGAGGTAAACAACTATATAAAATGTCAAAGGAAATTCACATAGTTCCATTGTGTAGCCATGTATTTAATTTATTGTTAGGTCTATTAAATTTCAAGTAACACTCCTGAGCGGAGCGGATGTCTATTCATCAACTGTGAATCTTGCAAACTTTTGCCAAGACAAAATGTACAACTCTCCATTATGGATAATCATACCTGTCTAAAGTGGGAAAAGACAAAAAGCCTTTATAACATTTATCTAGATTAAACAGATCAGAGGAGGTATAGTTTGATGCAGTATTTTGACAGGGTAAGAGCATGTTTGCTGAGGAATAGGTACTGATTAAATGTGAGACAAAGTGTGCTGCAAACGTTTCTCCCAGGAAACCAAAAAAGGATAAAACATAGAACTGGCAGAAAAAATGTGTAATTTTATTTACAAATATCCTAATTTTTTTTAGGTGTGTTTCTAGGCTACTAAGCAGAATATGAGCTTTAGAATGATATATTAGAAAACACAGAACCAAATGTCTCAGTTTGCTAGTACTGGATAAGGGAAGGAAAAACTGAGACAAAACGAAACTATTCTTAGCAACAGCTAAAAAACCTGAAAATATGTCTTTGGAAACATCATTATCACAACTCCTCAAGTGGAAAATAATGCAAACATTAATTTAATCTTTTAATATAATGTTTCCCTCTATGTAAGTAAAACTTTTTTTTAGATTTTTTGTTCCACGTATTATTTTATATGTTGGGGGACAGAAAACAAGGCTTTTGTTTTCAGATTGTTTTACAGACAAGAAAAGGCATACAGTGAGCATATTCAACATCAACATTCAGATGTCCAGTTTGTCCCAGAACCTGACATGAAATTTGAAGAAATATTTTTTTTAGTCTTTATTAAAGCATGCAAAGGAAAACCTGTTATCAGAAAGACTAAGACTATCTACAAAATTAGATTGTGGAGTCTGATGCAATTTAGAACTGAAATGCCTACTTAATATGTATATAATCTTCAGAACTCTTTCATGCCAAAGGCATAGATCTTTATCAATAGGTGTGTGTGCCTTCGCAAGCAACTGTTTGAAATGGTGACTTGTTAAAATTTTTAACCCTCTACTCCCCTTTTACCCCTGTCATAAGCCATACTGCCTGGACTTCTTATCTGGGAGATGACAAAAAGCAACTCAGGAAGTAAAAGCAGCTAAAATAAAGTCTTAACTAATTAACATTAAAAAGTGGACAAAATATTAAATAAACAGTTATTTAATTCTGGAAGTCCAAGCAAGTATGTTTACAGAAGTTAGTTTATAAAATAATAAAGTCATCCTGTAAGGTGACATTCATTCTCCTTAAGGCATTACCTTGCTCTGTCCTCCCTGAAACCCACTAGAGATAATAATGGACAGATATCTCCTAAACAGAGAAACCAATAGAGTGGAGATAAAAATCACAAAATTTCACTAGAATCAACATGACCTGTTTGTATAAATCCTCTCAAGCAGTCCCTCGGGATTGACTCCACTGTTGTGCAGTTAGAATTGCTCAAACATGGAGGACTCAGAGAGTCAGGTTTTTCATTTAAGAACCAGTTGCCACAATATTCAAAATAAGTTTTACTAAAACAACAAAACAAACAAACAAAAAAAAAGGTAAAAGGGAAAAAAAGAAACAAAAAAGGAATTACTGCTCAGAATGGACACTGTCACAGTTGAAACCATACCACCAAATAACTCATCTGAAGTTTTCAAAAGTGTCCTAAATTTTGCTTTGAGTTCATTTATTTCTTAGCTGTCAGGCATAGTGTGATAAGGGATGACCTACACTACACATACAGCACCTACCCAGGAGATTAGAAGTTGCTGTACATGCAATGTAAAAACACACTACTAGAAAATTCTTAGTAACTTAATATCCAACCTTGAACATTATCACTCAGAACAGCAAACCCAACAATTCACAAAATGAAGATTACTGCTAAAATTTATGGTCTCACTGAGCAACATGCTAGCTAAGCACAGCTGTCCCTCCTGAGAAAAAAACACCCACGCTATTTCAAACAACTTTTTTCAAGGACTTTGCCAACTTAAGCAGTTTCTTTTTATTTTTCTGGCCACATGCATAATAATAACATGACAAATATAAGTAAAAAGTCTAATGTAAGAACAAACAATTCTTCTGTATACTGGGTATTAAGTTCTATGTGGTTTTTTTTTTACAGCCTGTCCTATTGTACTTTCACTTGCACGGTATTTAGTTCAAATTATACTGTATCAAGAAAAGACTACTCCATTTTTTCCTTAATTGGTAAACTGGATTCTAACTTTTACACTGGTTCCTGTTGAAAAATACCATGGTTTGTGACATGAAACAACAGATGTTCTTAAAATAAGAGACTCAGATATTTCCAAGTGCTATCACTCACAAGGAAATGCCAGGCAGAGAGAGGAACTGCTCTTATTGGCACTGGGCCCAGCAGGGACCTGCCCCACCAAGTGCTGAGCACCCTGAGATTCAATGAGTTGACAGCACCTTCAATAAATCAAGGACTCTCTCAGAACCAACAGAAAATTTGTGTCTAACTGGCCAAGCCTGTCATTGGCAGCACTGAACTAGGACTGGACAGCACTGCCAGACTTGAGCAGACTCATTTGCAGTGATGCTACCCTTCTTTGCCCAGCAGGTTGGTTCAATGGGTTTGTGCTGGTACCTTGACTTCAAACCCTGCCAGCCCATCTCCATCTCTTCCCACTCGATTGGCAATGTGGAACAATGGCTTGTGAGTGGAATCTGTGGGGTGGGTCAGTCTGAACCCAAGGAACGCACCCGTGAGCCCTGGCTCAAAGCTGGCCATACCAGCTCAGCCGGTCCTCAGCCAGGGTGAACCTCCCAGCTCAAGTCAGGTTCATATTTGTGATCTACTCTGTACTGCTGAGGCCACATCTAGAGTGCTACGTCCAGTTCTGGGCTGCACAGATGAAGAAACACAAGGAGCTATTGGAGAAGGTCCAGTGGAGGGCTGTGAAGAGGATGATGAGGAACTGCAGCATGTCCAATGGAAGGAAATGCTGAGGGAGCTGGGCCTGTTCAGGCTGGAGACAACACAACAAATGTGCTAAGGGTGGGTGGCAGGAGGATGGGACCAGACTCTGTTCAGTGGTGCCCAGCACAGGACAAGGGACAGTGAGCACAAACTGAAACACAAAGTTCCACCCCCTGAACAGGAGGAAAAACTTGTTTAGTTGTGAGGGTGAGCACTGGAACAGAGAGGTTGTGGAGTCTCCTTCTCTGGAGATGTCCAAAAGCCACCTGGACAAGGTGAATCTGTGCAGCCAGCTCTGGGTGAACCTGCTGCAGCAGGGGGTTGGATTAGGGGAACTCCTGAGGTCCCTTCCAGTACTAAACTTTTTGTGATTTTGTGTAATCATCTTGTACCATCTCACAATTTAACTCCTGGTTGAACTGGAATGTATCTTCTAAGAAATCATCCAATCTTCCTTGGAATATCAAAGCGTGAAACTTCCACAACAGGACTAGAATCAAAGTGGCGTAATTTTATGAAAATGTTTATCATTCCTGATCAGAAGGTCAACAAAATTGGTCCATTTCATCAAATTCCTCAAATTCACTGAATCAGAATTTTTGGGAGAAAAACTATTCCATCTAAATTGTTAAATGCAGTTATATTATTAGACAGCTGATTTATATGTATTGAGAAAAAATAGTAAATGTATGTATAGGTTTTACTGAACAAATTAGAATTATCTAGCTTTCAATTGTGTGAGCCATCAATTGCCATGAAAGTACCTCTTCCTTTTTCATCTAAGTAACTCCATCCTAAGTACTGCTGTCAATTTTAAATTCTTAATTTTAACAGACCTTTACTTTGTATTTAAATTTTCCAGCAAGTAAATCCAACACCAGCGTTCTTGTGTTAGACATAATAGAAACTAGAAATTAACAGCATTTCTGCTTAGCTGCCCTCCCTGTTTCAACCAAGGCTTACCCCAGAACTTTATTTTTACACCTTTTATTTCTTCATCTGGTTACTCAAATAGGTTCTTCACTGGCCTTTAGTCCAACCAAGTCCACTCACAAATCACCTGTGTTAATTTGCTGAAAAAGCTGTGGAGATTACCAGCAAATATAATTCAGGAAGAAAGACACGCTGGTTCCATGGTAACATGAAAGTCAATGAGCCCACCTTGAACTCTGGAAACAAAGGGCCTTTTCAGGACAGGGAGCAGAGGGGAGGGACTGTGTCTTATTGAGATGTTGGGTCCTTTCAGACTGTTTGCCAGTGAGATTTTTCTTAAGGAGAAAAGGCATGCTGTAAATCTGCCTTGCACAAGTTCATTTGATTTTGGAGCCTATTACCAAAACTCTGTTGAATTGTCCTTGACCAACCCTACCCCAAAAAGCAGTAGAGCGGATCACAAGGAAAGCCAATCTCCTTGCAGCCCCGTTGCTTTGTTCAGGGATATACAGTCACAACATGACACACTGAAGAATTATGATCCTACATCAGAAAAAAAAAAAAAACACTCATGTCCTACAGGATAATATTATATCCTAAAGAAGAAAACCTTGAGTGAATTTTGGAAAAATCCAGCAAATTTAGCATGAAAAAAAGAAACTGAACAGACAGAAAACTTACAGACCTGCACTGAATTTCCCAAAGCCACCTCTGCCATAGCATCAGAACAGGCTTAGTAATACTTACATGCATTGCAATTTAGGAGAATATTTCAAGACTCCCATTGCATGGCCCTTTGCAGTGTTAAACTAGGGAGCAACACAGAGTTTAGATATGCACAAGGGATAACTTAAATTTTAGTGTTTCGTGTTCCCCAGAATTTCTTAAAATGCAAGAGTGGAAAGAATTTATACTTTGAACTGTGCAGTAAAACTGCATTATTTAGATAACATCAGATTAAATAATTTGCTTTTTACAAGATGATTTAACTCATCAGCTCTCAACAGATGTGACTCCCAGGGCTGCAAGATTACAACAGCCATGTACCTACAGATGGACCTGGCCATTGCCTTGTGGGTTATAATCACAGAGCACATCTACCTCCCCTACACGTTGAGCAGACCAGGTGTGTTCTGCCAATGAACACACTCTAGTGAAACTCCCCACCCTCCTTCCTTCCCTAGCTGCTTTTTTTCTTCAGCTATAGAAGGCTCAGGAGACAGTAAATGCAGAGGCAGAGACATCACCTTCCTGGGCTCACAGGACAGGAACATCCTAGAAACCTACAAAAGCTCTAGAAAATATTATTTACTATAGTGGTAATCAGTGAAATCCCCAAAACAAGTAGCCACAAATTCTGGTTCAAATTCTTGAAGATGTCAAAACCATTTCAAACCAATTTTCAAAAAGCTATGTCTTGAAAGCCTTGTTTTTCACACTGGGATTGTTCTTTGCATAGAACAGCAGGGAAAAAATGAAAGTCTAAAATCTAGTGAGGAAAATTTAAATAGTGTTATAGTTATAGGCCTACAAACAAAACAAAAGCCATTTTGGTGAAGAAAATCAGTGTTTTCTGAGAGAATGCTTTGTACTGCAGGCATCATTACAGCACTTTGTATCTAGCATTATTAACACATGCAGAAACAGAGCACAGAGCAGAGCAGAGCCATTCAGCACAGCAAGACACTCTACAAATACATGCACAGGACAATTCCAGTAAGTATTAGGACTATTGGCCTCTATCCAAGTTAATGTTAGGGACCTGAACAGGTAAAACAAAGTAGATAATCTTCCTCAAAAAGACTGACATCTGAGCTCACCACAACGAAACAGAGAAACTTTCGTAACAAACAACAGAGTAAGAAAGTTATTGAAAAGATTTCCACTATTTCCTTCTCCTTAAAAGCCTCACACAAGAAAAAATTCAATTCTCCAGGCCTGAGTTCTGAGAACATATACAACACAATGTAGTCACTGCAGAGGTGGATATAAAGTCACCACTCCAGAGGTGGATATAAAGCAACAGTGAGAAAGAGCTGCATAGTCCTGCAGTCCCTGAAAGCCTCCACCAGACAACTCCCAGGTATTTTTGCCACATTATCACCTATGACACACACACAGCATAATCTGGTTGCAATAGCACTAAACAGAAAAAGCATGTTTGTTTGAGAGGCCCCTTTCATGCATACATCACTTTGAAGTTAAAAGTTTCTGCAACTTACTCATTTGCTTTGAAACAATTATTGATACAGTCTCTTGATGACTGTTGAAATCATCATGTATTTGTCATGACATGAAGTGACTGGAAAGTCATTATCATCTAAAAAAAATAAAAATCCTAAACATACCTTGAACTATTTTTTCCACCTTTTCCAAACAAACTGCATCAATATGAACTGCCATAATTCTTCCTTCCTCTAGCTGAATTTAAGCAACAAAGGTCAGTGAAAAAAATTTGAAAGGATGCAACAGTTTTTAGAAGATTAGTTAGAAGAGTGTTTAAACAGCTATTAAACTTTTCTTCAAGAAAACAGCACATACACTCAGGCTAGTCTCAGCCTGATGCAACTAGAAATGGGTGCTACATTACTCCTTAAACACACAGGAACAAGGGACAAAACCCATCTGCTGCTACAATATTCACAGTGTTTTCACTGACACTATTCTAGCTGACTTAGTTCCTTCACTCTGCTCAGTCAGTAATAGTTGGAGTATGTTTTCGGTACCTGAATAGGCCAGTGAGAATTTGATTTGGCAAGGCTTACTCATACAATCATCCTTGTTTCACATTAATTCCTCCAGGCTGCTGCCCCAAGTCCCATTTCCACTCTCACAGATTCCTCTCCCTCTCTTGTTGTTCCCCATTCCCACCTCTTCAGAGCCAGCAAACTGTGAGTCTGTGAAGGATCAGAACAGCAGAGGGTGCTTCTTTGTCAGAACAATAAACTGATCCCCCCTCACCATCTAACCAACTGATCCAGCCAAAGGGAGGCAGGAAACCACAACTGGAACACGGGGTAGCCCACACTTAGATAGGATTAAGTGCAATGTAAGACTGCACTTCATAGAAGATAGGGGATACAAGGTTTGAATTTAAGTATTCAAATGTATTTACTTCTCTCACTTTGATGGGCTCAGATGCTCATGGGATTAGTCTTTTTCTTTGCTGGGTGCACTGGCATGAGGGGCAAAGAATCTGACCTCACTAAAGATTTGCAAGTACTTGTGAATCCTGCATTCAGAGAGGTCAGTGGAAACTTCTGACAGACTCCAGCAGAGGTGAGATTGAGCTTGTTACCAAAATGTCCTTCTCAAGCAAATTCAAATGCCACTTTATCTGGTGACTGAGTAGTGGCTGTGTCTCAAGGGAGAATTTTGTACTGTGTGCCCAACTCTAAGTTGGTATTTAGACAAAGCACCTTGTGCATGCACCAGAAATTGTAGTTTATATATATATATACAAAATTATAGATATAAAACTACCAAAACGTTTTGCATACAGCCCATATTTTAAAGCTATGTGAACAAGCTATGTGAACTAGCCATGAACAAGATTTAAATGTCATTTTGAGGGTACTTTCATGTTTACCAGAACCAAGAGAGTACCTATGGATTTTAAAGATAGAACTCCACAAATACAGTCTATTATTGGAAAGAAGTAGTTTACATACTCAGTTCCATGTTTTCTTTTTACCTCTTATTAATGACCAAGGACACTGCTGCTCCCCAACATTTGGAATTTCCTCAGTCATCTCCTGCCAAAGCACAGGAAAGAGCCACAGCTACTCAGCTCTCAATTTCGGGAGGTTTAGACCCTATTCAGAGTTACTGTTTCCCTATACTGTGAGAGACTTCCCATTTCATTTCAATCCATACCAAAAGCCATGCAGGGAAGGGAGCAGTGGGTGTACCTGACACATGAGATGATTGGACAAACATCCCAAGGAAGGAGCCCAGGGCAGCAACCACTGCATCCATGCACTGCAGTCTATGGCCCCACAAAACTGAACTGTGCTCTGGAGGGACTGCTGATGCTGTTACAAGACTGGAACAACAGGACTGCTTATGCTGCTCTTCCCTGCACAGAATTTTAATATAAAGACTACATATGCTAGAGGAGCATATTTCCCAGTAATGCATTAGCTTACTAGGCCATCAGAGTCATCATTATAATGTAGTAAATAATTATATTGAGATTGATAAACTTCCTTGCCTCAGCTGTTGGAAGCTAAGCCACAACTAAACACATTTGTACAGCACTAGTAAACTTTTACCATTTGAATAGTTTTCCTGTTATTGTCAAACCTATAAGCAAATAATCCTTCTGACTGACCATATGGCAGAAGGACAGCAGCCCAGAGAGGCAGCAGTATGAGAGAGGAATTTCACATGGCAGTACGCTTTTGTAGGGGCCTCTCACAAAGCAAGGAACAGCCAGTCCTTGTAATGAAAGTTCCAAAAATGTCATTTTAAGAACAAAGTGATCTGGCCTATAGTCCTGCCTAACACCCTCTCTTTATAAACAGATGTTTGAAGGTCACATTATATCCTTTTATAAACTAAATCACAATAGTAATGTTCCTTCATTTCGCAACTACATTTGCAAATCCAATGTTTTAGCACTCTACTGAATCTTAACCTGCTTGTGGATCTGGGGTCTTTTAGATTCTGGTTGCAGTCTGTAAGACTTAAGCTTGTTGGATATAGGACATTTAAACAAACTGAACATACACAAGTTCATAAAACCTAAAAGTGTGCCCATAGGTACTGAGGGAGCCAGCTGACGTTAGGCTACTCTTGATTATATCTGAAAAGTCACAGTGACCAGATGTTCCCAAGGTCTGGAAGAATACAACTCACTCCTGTCTTCCAGAAAGGCATGTAGGAGGATCTGGGGAACTACAGGACACTCAGCCTCCTCTCAGTCCCTGCAAAGTCAATAGAGTAAGTTCTTCTGAAAATCTATTCCAAACACATGGAGAACAAGAACGTAATTAGAAACAGTCAGCACAGATCTGTAAAGAGAAAATGATGCCTAATTATCCTGATGGCCTTTTAGGATGAGATGTCAGGCTTGGTGGATGAGAGGAGAGGAGCTGTTGCTGTTGTTTACCCGGACCTTAGTGAGGTGCTCAACAGTGCCTCAAGATCCTCACAGAGAAACTAACAAAACACAGTTAGACAAGTGGACAGTGAGATGCATTGAAAAGTGGCTCAATTCCCAGGTTCAGCCGACACTTTAAAAATAAACTGGATGAAGTTTTACTCCTTGTTTGTATGAGAACATATGAATGAAATCACCATGACTGAAGAAGCTCAGTATCATAAAGGATGGAGCTCTTTATTTCAATGGTGACAACTTTAAGAGGACCTACCTGACCCAGTCCAGCTCCAGCTGGGATAAAGGTACACAGAACCTGTGACAGCCAGCTCAGGTGTCTTTCTTTATGACTCAGCCTGACACTTCAGTGCACTGTCATCTGAAGGCTAGCATATGATTTGCTGAAGCATCACCAGAAATACGTCTCTCCATGGTTTTGCAATTATGCTGTACTGTTTTATCTTGTAGAAGATAAGTTTTAGCAATGTCCAAACCCTTAGATTGCATTAAAAGATCTACCTACTGCACAAATATCTTAGCTGGGCTCCTTTCCTCTCCTCTGCAAATGCTGTTTCTAACGGTTGATTTCAGAATGGCTACAGAAATGACATTGCAGAAATCAGAGGCTGCCATTAAGATGCAAATGCAGCTTAAGGACAACATAATTAAAGACAACATCAGTGTCAAGCACAGTTAAATGTTTAAAACTTAGTTTCCTGGCAAAATGTTTTTTCATACACAGCATCTGCTAATACTTAGAACTTAAAGTATGCTGGAAATACTATATACTTCATCAGTTTTAGCCAACAGCTTTTCATCACCTTTATCACTATTCCCATTGACAGCTGCAGAATGAAATACAGAGGGACATTAGCAAAATTACTAACATAGTGCTCTTACAACCAAAACTCTGATTTTTTTTAATTCCAGCTTGGCACTTGCACTACAACACAAGGTTGTTTCTCTTACAGTAGACCATCTTCAAAGACTTCTTTAAGGTCAGTAATGTGAAGCAAAACAGTGCTTTTCGAAAACAGGAACTGATGAGATGTAAACAATGACGAGAACACATCCGAGAACATATCTAAAGAGACCACACTACAAAAATTTACATTCATTCACAGAACAAGGTTATTCACTTTCCTCCCACCCACATTTTGATTAAGCCAATTCTGCCTTCATTTGTACATATATATTTTCTGTCTTTACACAAATATATGGTGTCATTGTTAGAGCAAAGTAAACAGAATTCTGTCAGAATTCCTCTTTGTTTCTTCAGTTTGGAATTTAAACAGCATGTTTAAAGAAGACAGCTCCAGGAGAGCTTTGCAAACACTGACATTTTAAATAGTGAAGACTGTTTACCTGAAGTCTCCAGGGCCTCTTAAATCATAACATCTCCCCACTCAGCTCAATGGACTATGGGAACAACTGGATCTTCTGTGGCTTCTACCCACCTTGAATGCAGCAGAAGAAATCAAGTAGTTGAAGGTAGAAGCACAAGAAAATATGGAAATGCTCAGGTATCCTTGACCATTATAGGAAGATTGCATACCAGCAGATGAAATGTGCTGCTTTTAGCTCTTTCTAACACCAAAGGAAAACAAAAAACAAAAAACAAAACAAACAAAAAAAAAAAACCAAAAAAAAAAACAAAAAAACAACTTGAAACTTTTAAAATACATTTCCTTTGAACTGAAAATAGTATCTCTCGTAATCACTCATAATTGCTAGCCTAGGTAATACAGACAGGGCCCCACTTCACCAATATTCTAGCAGAATTCATGGTCCTTTGAACAGTCTTCTTGAACACTCTTCTTTACACATGAAATAAAATATAGGGAGCAAATTTTGTCAATAACAACACCAAGTATCAATGCCTGTCATAAATCAGTATATTTAGAGCTACTCACCACATACATATTTAACTTTGATTGCACTAGGAGAGCTCTAGAATCTTACTGGCCAAACACTTGCTCTAGAATCTTACTGGCCAAGACAATCTTGTCTGAATATTATATGTTCCTCCCAATACTCAGATTGCTCTTAGAAAGTACTTTTCCAAAACGTCAAGAGAGTCAGGGAAGACAAAGGTGACACAGCTCAGCTGGCCTAATTTCTGTCTCTGACACAGATATATATATTTTCATGAAGTCTTGGATCCAAGTTCACAACTGACACCAAGCAGGGACTCTGAAGTCAACACAACCAAAAGCACATGTGGCTCATTTTCCTAATTCAGCCTCAATTCCTAATTCAGTTTGTTTTGAGTTGTTTGACACTCACAGTAAGTTCAGAACAGAATATAGAAAATTATTTCATGTATCCTCACATATCTTGTTACATTACAGTACTGACATTGGCCAGCACAGAGCAAATAAGAATGGTCACTTTTTTTGTACAAGACCACAGTTCTACTCATTACAAAACATGTCACCATGATGTAATGGGTCATTTAGATCTACACAAGGCCAAACAATCTCTCAGTATTATTTATCTGAGCAACTCCCTATGTTGCTATACATAAGCCCCTTTAAATTTAGTAACTATGAGCAGAGACAAATTTATCTCTTAACAGATCTAAATAACATAGCGAACTTATGAGTCTGGCATTAGTACAGGTCAGCAAAATGCCAAAATAGACCAGGAGGGAGCCACCTCACAGCTTGGACACTGCAAAACACCCCTCCCCGCTTCCATGCTCAGTAAAAACTGTTAGGATGGTACATACACAAAAAGCAAGAGCCAGAACACAGAATGTTCAATTTTTCACGTACCTAATATCTAGAATGTTAAAACATGTACTCATTTATCATGTGGCTTAAAACAGAATTTTGACTAGAGGAATACATTTCTTTGGTTATTCTGTACAATCTTGACCATCAACCTATGGCTTATATTTGTTGAACTGCATTCATAAAATCTAATTGAATATAAAAGTATCAGATTCAATCATTTTGTATTCAGAGGTATTTTTCAAAAGCTGCAGTTCCCATTTTTCACAATCCTCTTTAAAGGTTAGAATGAAAAGGGAAATAAATAATTCATACTAAAAAGGAAAAATTAATTGCACATAGTTTGGGAAAAGAAATGTGTAGGTCTTGATCTTGTCAGATTTCTTGGAGTGCAAAGGTAGCCTGCATTGTCTAAGGCATTGTCATGTCAGATTAGACATATAAGAGTGTGTGAATAATTGTATTTTGACAGCAAAAGTACTGTCTTCTTAATGGACCTATTAAAAATGGAAGTGTTGAAATCATCCTCTGTTTTTAGTACTTTGATTCCAAAAATAAAAGCAGAAGTACCCACCGAAATTTTAAGAAGAAAAGAAAATTTGTACAGGGCTAAAAAGAGCTTGATATGGGCAATAATATTTTGATAACATCCAAATGTCAAGGTTTTAACATATGCTGGACTGGCCTGAATGTGAATCCTGATTTTCTCATTGGATTTTTCCCGTGTTCAGGAAGAGCTCTTGCTGCTGGGAGGAGATGGACAAGACTTCTGACCCCTGCTCCTGCACTTGCTTAAAAGGGAGGGCAAAGGTCACACAGAAGGAAAAAAGTTCTAAGCTTTCAGTGGAAGGGCAGATGTAGGCTGGAATTTAGCTGGAGGGAGGGAAAAGAGCTGGGAAAGAAAAAAAAAATTAAATCTGCTCACAGCTCTTCTACAAATGCTGAGTTATATGAAACTCATTTGCAAGGTTTTAAGGATTAAAGTTCTTGCTCAAATACTGTATTGGCACTTGTAGTAAAAATAAATAAAATAGCTTTCCATTCCCATAAACAGCTATTGCATCTCTCTAGTTAGCCAGACTTCCAAGTTCATCCACCTTACTCTCAGCTGCCAAATGTGCTGCACAGTTTTCACTGCATTCTTCAGGACACAGATTTCTTTTGACCTTCAGATCTGCAGTCAAGTTCATCTTCTATCATTCTTCCTCTAGGATAAGTAGATGCATCTCCCTAAGAGATATGACTCTCTGCTGCTCCCCATTTTTCCCTCTAAGTAGGACTGCTACAAACCTTGCTGCTGTAGTTTGCAACTTGCTGAACTTTGATAGTTCTTTAAAAAAGGAATGAAGATGCCCAGTATTTAGAGATGCAGGATCAGAAAACATTTCCTAGGGTTTGTCAAAAGAGGAGGAAAAGATTGAAAGGTTCCTCTTTCCACTTCCGGTGTGAGTTTACATGAACCATTCACTGCACTCATGTTGTGCAAGAGCTGGAGTTCAATATCCTGCCATGCAGCAGGTGGTAGGATGACTCTTCACAGACTCATTACTGTCCCACACTATCAGTAGCTTTTTTTCTAGTCCCATTCACCACTAAAAAGGAGAGAGAGACAACAAACTGCTTTTGGCAACTCTCCAAGCTCCATTAACAAAGATGCACAGCACAGCATATGGAATTTAAGCTGGCCCTTCAAAATAGTAGTCAAAAAGAAAGTTCCTTCTTATGCACCTGGAAGATATGTGCTAAGTTTCTGTATTTATAGGTAATTGTGGTGGCTAAAAACATGAACCAGCTGTTTGGAAGCTCAGTGAGGGAACTCTGGTTGCTCTTCATTCTCATTTTGAACATTAGCTTGTATCCAAAATTTCAGGGGCTGCAAGGCTTAAACTTCTGGCCGCACAATGTACTAGAAAGAAAGTTCAGAAGAAAAGATCTGTTTTGTTTATAAACAATGGTAGTTGATCATAGACAGCACATTAACAAATATAATACAATAAAATTGGGGTTTTTTGTGTCTGAAACATGCCTGGTTATGTATTTTACATGTATCTAGATAGCTAAAGAAACACAGAAAGCAAAAAAATCCTGTAAGATTCTCTTTCTGTCAAATTACTGTATTAAAGAAATACTATATATTTTCCCATTCACAGACAGCATTGGTTTTATCCTCTTGTTAGCATGTAATGTAATACAATCACTACTGAGCCTAAGAGGTGAGGGAAATTCATGCATTTAGTAATAATTAAAGCCTTGATATACTTCACTGACTACAAGCCAGAAGAAGAATTTCACAAACTGTTGGTGAATATTGTGACACAAGAGCATGACACCTTCACTTGGACTGAAGAAGGAACATTTTTCTTTACATATTTTCCTTACAAGGCCCACAAATACAAATTTGCAAAACATCCAAGAAGGAGGCCTTCTAAAGAAAACCTCATTAAATACTTAATTTCTTGCACATGATCTAATATTTGATTGCTTTCTTAATGGTTAGAAAAGAAAAAGAGGAGGGGGGAAAGGGCAAAAGAAAAAGCTCACTAGTTATGAAATCCCTCCTTGAAATTATAAGCAGCAAGCTGTTTTTTAATTAATTCTGGCCCAAAAACTATTCCTGAATTCATGACTGATCACAAATCCTTATTTTAAAGACTGACCATTAAGTTACTCTTGAGGGAGAGATCCGATATTGTTAAAATATCTTAGAGAAATGTGTTTAGATGTATTTTGACTTTGTTATGACAATAGTGACCATAACCTTTGCCTTGACATGAAGGAATGTGTGTATCTCATAGGAAAGTTGCAACCTTTTGCACCTAACCCCATCTCAAAAATCCCAACCTCAGCACAACTGTGTTGTCATAAGAAGCTTCACCAGAAACACAAGTGATAGAACAGACAGGGCTGGGAATTAGCAGGAAGCATTTATATCTCACACCATCCTGAGCTATCAGGGACTCTGATGACTTAGACTTTCTTTCAGATGTGATAAAAGCCAGAGGTCCTAGCATCTGGTGGCCATTAGGAAGCTAGAGATACTGGAGTTATTAGACATTGAATCCTGGTTGTATTCCAAGACAAAAAAGTTTATTCAGCTTTCCTAAAAAATTCTTCACTGTTTCAGAGAAAATCGTATATTCTTCTAGCCACCCAAAGGTGCTGTGCAGTGTTTACTGGTAGGCTGCAAACCAACCCACTAATACTGCAGGAATACACTGCACTCTACAATGACAAAACACTTGTTTCATCTGTTTTATCTGTTGTCTGATAATGGCTATATTAGGTTTTATTACCAGCATAACTACCCTGAACCCCCATTCTCCAAAGTGATGGAATGCGGACAGGATGCCCACCCTGCAGTGGGACCTACAGAAATAGTTTACATGGATAAAGTCCTTTAGAGTTGCTGGAGTACCACTGGAAGGAAAGAATAGGTGCCCAGCTGTGCTGTGTCCCATCCTCCTGTAGATCTCTCATGTATACTCACATGCCAGTTTACAAATGTGCACATTATAAGAAACAATCTTTGTGTCAGAGGTGAGCCCTGACATTCCTTATATCAGTCAGTCATCTGACCTTGGTGCTCACAAAATTACCCCTCTTACCATCCTCCTTTGGTCATAAAAGGACTCAGGTTATTAATGGTTATCCTCCAAGTCATGCCTCAGTTAAATGGATAAATTAGCTCCAAAACTATATTGGCTAAATATCCTCTTCTCCTTTAACCTTCTTCTAGAGATCAAAAGTGTCAGTGAGAGGTACTGAATAACTAATCTGGATATGATGTCAAATTTACCCTGAAAACTCTTTCCACCTGCTGTTACTGTTCTTTGAGATTCCCAGAAGGTCAAAACTAAGCAATAGCTGTATATAAACATACACCCACATGGATTTTTACTAGAATCAAGTATAATAACTTTGGATACTCTAATGTTAGTCTGACCCAAGGATTACAACCCTGATTAGTTTCTCTGTAGGAGGAGTGTGCAATGTTCTCAGAGTGAAAACCGAGATGTCTTTTCTGGCTGGGGCAGATATTCCCCCAGTAAATGAAATAATTTGATGTTTTCAAGAAGACTGATGTTTTTGTTGTTGAAAGGAAAAGAAGAGAATGATTCTTTTGGATTGCTGATCATTGACTCAAAAGATTTATGATCTGAGCTATCACATCAACAATCAGCTTAACAATAAAACCCTGTTGCAGAAAGGTTCCTTTTTTATGGTCCCTATTTACACAGCAGCAGCATAAAGCACAGCTGTGCTCTGAGCTCACCATCCTGCCACAAGACTGAGAAAGAACAGTTTTGGGAGCAACAACAATTGTTTCCAAGATGTTTCACAGCCAGATGATTACCAACACCTTCCTACTGCATTCAGTGATTTTAAATTAAAATCAGTCTTGAAACTCCATACTATACCCACGAACAACATTTAGCTCAGGTATTCTCCAGGTTTTTAGAGACAGAGAAGCTGCCATCCTTAACCAGAATGCCAGAGGAAGCTGTGTGTACACAGTTTCTTAAACAGCAGCAGCACAATTCTACAGTTGGTGTGATGAGACTGCCCCTTGCTGAGCAATATTTTCCCAGGATTTCTTTAGGGTTCACACATATCTGGCAGGTTGCAAATCTTTTGAAGTAGGGATTGTATTTCAACTCTGATTTTTCATGTATGAGAGCACACTAGGGTCAGATGTGGCGACCTGAGTTCACAGGTGGGAGCATTACAAACCCAGACAAATGTGCAAGAAAGTTCATAGCTTCACAAAGCTGTGAGTTTCAAAGAAAAAAGTATTCCATGTGCACATGGAGATACTTAAATCTCACAGATTTTTAACAAAGCTGGTATAAGTACTATCTTAAGGGTATTTTTGAAAAGTAAAACCTGAATAAGATTGCATGCTCTGGACTTCTGATAAGTGCTAGATTTCCTTCCTCTAACCACAAGAAAAACAATTTACAGCTATCTGTACTCCCACATTCATCTCACAGACAAACCTGCTGTGACAGGCACAAGGCCTACACTTGCCGTGGGAGAAATAGTATCAGAGCTAAAAATTCAGCTGTGAACTGATCCAAACATTAAGTTCCTAACCTCCCCCCATGAGAGACAAACAGCAAGTTGACACTGCAGAGCAGGGGCTGTACATTGTACACCCCGACACCCCACAGACTCCTTTGTGGTCCGGAATACATTAATAGGGGCAAAAGGTTATTATCCAGCAAAGTTTGTAAATTAAATTCTATAGAAAACCAAACAAAAGGTTACATGAGTGTTCATTTATCTACGAACAGTGAGCTCAAAAGAAAATATTTCATTTCAGATTTTGCCAAGGTGTCCTAACAATGACAGCTTATATACCACAGGTACTTTGCAAACAAGACTAAATTAATTAATATCAAGTTTCCGCCAAATGCATGACCTGGGAAAGGTTTCAAATTAGTTTTTTTCACTGAATTAATTTCAGCTAAGACCTTTGATAAAAACAGCATGCAAAGAATAACTGAAAGAAAGAACATACTTTATTTGATTACTTTTAAAGCACACAGGCTTGCAGAGTGGTGCAAATGGGAAATAAAGAATTAATTAATATGTTACCCAATTTATTTAGTTAGATAAGTTATCTTAAGATATTAGTTGTCCAGCTTATTGGTATTTCACCCAGCTACAGAAGTATTCCCTGTTTGCACCAAATCCCACACTGAGCAGCCCTCAGCACGCACCACCCTCCATCCTCCTGCTCACACCTGCACCCACTCCAGGCCAGGCACAGCCTCTGCTAGCAAACGGCAACAGCAAGCAGCACTCCTGACACCTGGCAGGCTTCTCTGCTGGAGTTTCTCACTCCATTTAACAAGTTTTCTCCTCCCACTCCAGCTCATCCAAAGACACAGCAATTTAAAACATTATTTAGAAAAGGTTTAAGCAATTACTGTCTTTTAAAAACTGAACTGTTTTTCTGAACACTTAACTGTGTCCAGTGTGCTTCAAATATGATATAACCAAACAAATATAAATCATACTTTCTGGGCTGCAGGATCCTGTTTTTATATTTTTCTTTCCTGCTGTCCAACTCTGACCTTTCTAAACAGATCTCCTTCCAGCTTGTCAGATACCCTAATCAAACAGGTCCAGGTGCCAATTACTTCCTACAAAGATGCAGCAAACCACACAGTTGACAGGTCTAAGATAATCCAGTCTCAAGAAAACCATCTCCTGACTTCCTCTTCAGATTTCCTCAACAGTTCTTAAGTCAAATATCCAGATGTTACATGACAGGTCCCTACAGGCAAGCACCTGACCTAAAAGCTGTGGAAGAAACCCTGTTACTTTAAAGAGAATTTTGTTTTCTCCTCATTTCATCAAATAAGCTTTAGGGATAGAAACTGATATTTTATTTTATATATTAAAAAATAGCATGTACTATTTATATATTAAAAATATATTTTATATATATATATAATTTATGTATTTAAAAATAGCTATGTGCTGTTAAAACAAGAGCTTTCTAAAGCTAGTAGAGTTAAGACTAAATCTTTGGTGCTTTTAAACCCAACCCTGTTGTAATACTTCAAGAAAAAAATGTGGCATCACCTGTATCCCTGTGCAAAATACTATATTTCTTTATGTTTTTATTTACATTGTGCCTTTATAAGTAGAACAAAATAAAGTAACCTTTGTTCTGTTTCTTTACACAGATGCTATTTGTTTGGTACCCTCTAATTTTTTATGTAATACTAATTTCTAGCCAGCTTCATGGCACCTGAGTGGAATACATATAACGAAAAGAACAAGATTTAGGTAAAGTCTTCAGTTTTGTGCAATTAAAACTGAAATTCAAACCTGCATTCAGATCAGTTTTTACAAAACATATATTTTGTATTTTATTATCATAATTCTCTCTTCATACATATTAGAAAAGCTAGTAGATTACTTATGAAATTCAAGAAAAAAAAATACTTGAACCACCTTAGGAACTTGAGGAAAACACAAATAAGTGCTCATTCAACTCCCCATTAAATTTGTTTGAGTGTTACCAAGAGTTATGTGCCTTGAGGCATACCTTCCCCTCTGGGAGCAGCTCCCCCCAGCACAATGCCTTGAAAGAAAGGAAAAACACATTCAATTTTTGATAAACAGGCATACAAACTACTGGAGCCAGTATGATTATTTTACAGATAGCTACAAACATGGTATGGAGCATTTAAGAAAGTTACACAAAAGCATTCATTAAGCTATTTTGATAACACAATCTAGGATTCTTTATGCCACAAACAAGTCCTCATGTTTTATCTACAAAAGTACTAGCTTCCTGCCCTAACCATAAAATATCTGATAGAAGTCAATATCCTGCTACAGTTTTTTGATATCATCACACAGGAATTAGAGATTTCAGGCTTATCAAGAGCAGAGGCTGCAGTGGTTATAAACTGAGCAAGCACAGTAAATTTCACAACTCTGTCAAGCAATTGAATGAATTGTGGTGGTTTCATCTTACAGAGATAATCTGGTTCCAAACAGAATTTGAATTCCTTTCCCATAGTAGTTTTATGATGACCTAACTGGAAGCAGTTCAGCACTTCTGTGCAACTTTTTGGAGATACAAGTTGACACTGGTGCTACTTGGACACAGTGTGAGGTAACATCTAAATAAGCAGGTTGAAGATGCCACTGACATTCGATATATAAGGAAAATCAGGATTACTCATGCCAGACATTGAATAAAATTCCAAAAGAAAGTAAGGCCGCCAGTGACAGACTAAATTCTCAGTGACCTCAGTTGAACACAGTAGCCAGGGCACACCTGTAAGTGCTTTTCAATCACCTCCACCTTTCTCACAATCACACCCACAGCCTTTAAGGGTCTTACAAAACCACTGCCCATCTAGAAAAGTATCTACCCTTTGGAAATGAAAGAAAACTCACTACATTCTTCACAAAGACTACTCCTGCTTTTCACTTTTTAAAACAAAACCAGATAAGGAAGTGCTGTAAATCTGAGGTCTGTGAGCTGCTGGGTTGCAGAAAGGCCCCTCTAAACAAATATGTCGTGGAGCTAGTCTGTACCTGTGTCTCACTGCACATTCCTCTGGCAAAGGAATTTAGGCCTGAAACCTGGTACCCCTCTGCCCTCCTCTGAGTGAGTTCATTACACCAGAATGAAGGGGAGGCAAGTAACTTTTTCACTGGAATTTCGTTAATGGAAATTATAAGAATGCATCTTGATGAAACAGACGCTGCTTGGTTATTCACAAATAATACTTATTATTATATATAGAAAACATAGAACTACTTGAGAAAAATTTCTCTCTGGTAAGTTTAATGTTGTCAAATAATCCAAATAAAATATGTAGCCAATATCACTGCACAAAGATGCCTGGGCTGACAATCTTCTGTGCAGAGAAAACTGAAAAACAGCAATTCCAAATGCGGACACTGACTTAGCAAAAAATAAAAATTTCAACCGAACAACCAAAAAAAAACCCTTCAAGTTGCTTTTTCATAGCCTTTATTTACTTCTATCCAAAATACTTGGTAAACATTTTAGTTTGTGATTCATAAAGTATCTTTGAATGGAGTTGAAAAGTTATAGTAGCACTAGAGAGCTCATATAAATATTAATTAATTCTACTCTACTACTGACAGACTGTAGTTAAGACTCAGTAGCTAGATTTTAATCCTTGTCCCTCCTCTCTGAAAGATGTGCAGAACTTGGCTGGATAGCACAAACCTGGAAGATAAAAATCAAGCAGATTCTTTGGAAACTCCCCAGTCTCATGCTTGCCCATAGAAGAAAGTGCAATTGACTGGTGAGTCTTTAAGTAGCCATAATTAACTTTTTACTGTTTTGTGCCTTATTGGTTAGAGGTTCAAGCTTTCAAGATCTCCAAAGGCAGATTGTACAAGTCCCTCATTTAGAGAGAAGCCTTAGGGCATACAAATCGAATGGTGCAACAGTTCAAAGAAGCAAAACTTGATGCATGACTTGAGGCAAAGCCTTCTTCACAGATCCAGGACAGCAATACCAGTACTCAGCCTGGCCCAGTGCAAGGACACCTGAAAATCGCTCAGGGGAGAAACACAACACAGCAACAGCAACACAATCAGTGATTAAAAAAAAAGCTGCAACTTGTTTCTTTGTATTGCATAAGGAAACAGTGTGAAATTAACTTAATAAATGAACCCTAGAGAAGGGTCAAAATACATTAAATGTTTCTGTAACTTCAATAGGAATGCTGGTTTCAGGATTCAACCTACCCTGCAGCTCTGCACAGTGGAGGGTCTGCAAACACATTTTACCTTCAGTGGCAGACGTGCTGTGCCACATGAGATGTTCTGACCCAGCCCCGGTTGGTACCGTCCCAGAAGGTGTCTGCAAAACCTCCTGTGTGATTTTCCACAGAACACTTGAGGGATGGGAGCTCCTCATCTCCCCGAGACTCTGCTGAAGGCTCCCAACACTGCACATGCCCCAGGGCCAATACATTCACATGGAAATTGCTCCACTAAGAGATACAGGTCAAACCACAGTTTGAAACTCATTCTAATTATCTAGGCAGATTCTGGTTTAATCCTAACAAGATTATACATTCAGAGATTAAGGTTGTTAAAAGTACCACAGAGCAAACCATATAATCACTACATTGAAGAGACCATTAACTATTCTCTTTATGGTCACAAACTCATTTAACTTTAAAACCTCTGTGGTATTCAAGGAAATTTTCTGTACTATTTGTGGTAAAAGTAGGCTAAGGATCTGACATTTACTTTGGTGACATGAACACATTCGTTACAGGAGTGGTTTGAAAGCTTCTTTTCATCATCATATTAACATATTTCTCTACATTTTTCTTACAGCAAGAAGTACAGCAAAAAGCCAAGCACCATATCTAGAAAGAGATTTCATAGGCTGCTTCCAGTTTAAACCAAAGCTACTTTATTACATTAAAAATTCACTACTCTTCCTTTGTAAAAAAAATGATCACAAAGTTTACAAGAGACAGCTGTTAAAAAACTGTGTTTCTGATTAAAACAGACAGAAAACTTCTGCTAAATATCAAGCAATGTGTTTGTGTCACACATATTTCCCTAGCAAAGCAAAAAACATACACACAGCACCCCAGGAACAAAGCTCCTTACTTCTGCCACCCAGGGCTTACTAGAAATCACCTCAGTCATCCCACGAGAACAAGACTCAGCACATTTCCATCATTTCTGGTAATAAAGGCTCAGCATTTTCTATGCAAAATGCTGTATACACTGTGCAGTGCAATACAGGACCTGCCAACCTCACCTTCCAGCCAAATGCACGCTCCATACATGCTGCAATTAATGGAGAGGCATTTACAGAGATACACTGATTTTACAAATAATGTTCCAACTTTTCAATCCCTCACACACACTTTGATAATAGTCTAAAACTTCACAAAGCTGAAGCTGAAAGCCCAAAGGCTCCTTTTATGGAAATGTCTGAAGAGTACTATAAATTCTTAATTTTCCAAGCTTGCTTTTTGCTCCTGCAGGCTATGTTCTTCCAGTTGAGTTACACCCTGCTTTGTGGATAGCTTTAATCATCCAAGTACAATACAATGATTCACCTTCCTATTGTTTTGATGTGTTTCTACTACAGTAGTAGCAATAATTCCAAATGGCTTTAAAATTTTTTTTTTCAAATATCTATTTTACAGAGCAAGTGGTATCTGCACAATACTTCACAGCAGAAGTTTTATATAAGGAGAACTATTACAACTTTAAATTTTAATTTTAAATTATTTAGTTTTAATTAAACAACTTTAATTTTAAATTATTAAACTTTAAATTTGATCCTTGCTTCTCTTTGGGAAAATCAAGCCATTATTCAGTGTGTCAGTTAATCTATTTAACTTTGTTATAGTAATGATATGCATTTATATGTGCATTTCTAGAAAAAAGACTTGCCACCTTACAAATTCTAAATAGACTTTAAGTATTAAGAGTAATAATTTCATCACTTCTTTTACAATTTTATAGTTTTTTGAGGAAGCTTTTTTGGTTTAAAAATTATTTTAAGAACTAAGCATTATTTCATGTCCACAGAGAGATACCTTACTACTTGTGAGGGCAAGACCGTAATAAAAAAATTAACTTCAATGATTCAAACAAATGGATAAGGAATGTAAGAAATTGATTTGAAAACACTCTAATACAATGTGAGCAGGTAAAATACGTGCAGTAATTTTTAAAAGTTGGGAAAAGACAAAGCACCGACTTGTCACTTATTCAGAGCTTCAAAAAAGTGTTGGTGACATTTAATTTGTGGAGATTTGAAGAAGCACAGGAGCATTCGTAAGTCCATTTCTTGCTAAACTTCACTTTCATTTTCCTCTCCTCTGATTTTTAGGTCAAAACCAACCCCTCTGAATTAATTTCTGCAGTTGGCTTTCAGCTTACTCTGTACAAACGCTTCATCCTAATCTCTAGAAAGCTGCAGGTTTTGATCTATCTACCAGCCAAAAAAAATATGCTAAGGAAACAGGTTGGGAACAAGGTAGCAACAGAACACTTTCTCCTTCAATGGAAATAGAAAAATGACAAATATGCAAAACTGAAGAAAATTAAATGTTAAGTTTCATATGTTACTTCAATGTATTGCCTTTTCTAGCTAGCTCCCAACAAGTCCAGCTACAGCACCCAGCTGACCCGTGTTATCACACTGGGGTCTTGCCAAATGCTTGTGTCAAGCATGGAATCGTTTGTTCCTACACCAGTGGGGAAAGCAAGGAACATTAGGTGCAAACCTCTCAAAGAGATTCGTGCAAGAGAGATTCCTGGGTAACAGATTCCTGGGTAGCAGGCACTGACACGTCCTCACTGCTGCTGGGAGTGAGGCATCAGAGAAAGGATTAACAGCAGTGATACTGGCAGCCTCCCTGGCTATTAAAGCACAAAGGAGAGACAGAAAGGCAGAGCAGCTTATGAGCACGTTGAGGCAAGGGCTGGAGGCTGTATAAAGTACAGTAGATTCCAGCCAAATAGGAGAAAATAGAGCAGTGAGTGAATAAGGCAAACTTAGAATACAGTAGCTATTGACATCTCAGTGGGCTGAAGCAAATCAGACCAATTTGGTTGACAGAGTTGATTCTCTCAGTATTAAGGTAACCAAGTGAGCAGAGACTATGCAAACTGGATGGTGCTGGTTTAGTGGCCCCAAGAGGTTGACACAACCAAAGCTAATCAAAATTCTGCAGAAACAACAAGAAGAGAAGCACAGACCAGAGGGATGTCTAAAGCTTTGTATCCATTTGGATATGAGCAGCATCAGAAGGCCAACAAAATCACCTCTGACCAGCAAAAACTGTTGAAAAATGTGGCAAAGAAGCCAAAGAAGCAGCAGATCAACAGAACCATTCCTTTGACTTGGTATTTATGTTTCATCTTTGTGTTTCTTCAGACCTGAGAGAAGAGGAAACCATTCTGAAAATATGAATTTGATTGTAAGTAGTAGATAATTGTCAACAACTTTTTAAAGTAGCTATACACAACTTCCATATAAATTGTACCATCAGGGAAGAGGAAGTCATATGGAAAGATTCAAGGCAGGCTGAACTGCAGGAAGTTTGTGAAAAAAGCACAGGAACAAATTTGCTTTTCCCATGTATTTTCAGATTTATTGCCTACACCTGTAAATTTCCTTTTTTGCAGGGTATAGGTAACAAGAACTGCATGATTCCACTCTAAATGCTCTTTCTGTTCAGACATGTAAATGGAAATAAGCATTTAAAGCTCAGTCAGGGTTTACAGCTTTTCCAGGAGAGTGAGAGCCTTTTTGGGTTATATGGGTGTCTAGGGAAAAAAAAAAAAAAACACAAAAAAAACCAAAATAAAGCCCCAACCACCTAAAGAAATTAAGTTCATAATGTTAGTGCCTGATCGCTCTTTCCACTGATCTTCCTCCAGCAATAGTCAACACTGCAGTCACTATCAAGACTGCATTTTTCAGGTATCCTCTAACAAGCAATTCAGCCTCCTTCTAATCCCTTTTGAAGCATAGACTGGCCTTGCTAGAGCAATCCCTTTCACAGTTAACAACTGAGAAGCTTTCATTTTATTTTTTTTCCACAATAATAGTCCTTATTTTGAGATTTGATTTTTAGAGAGCTTGAAAATAATCTATCAATAAAAGCTTTAAAAAAACCCTTCTTTTTAGTTCTTAGTCATCATTATAACATTTAAGCTGAGATATAGGCATTACCAAACCCCACTCATACAGAGATTCTCTACAGCAAAGATGGACAAAAGGGAGAAGCCCCAGCATGAAATGCTCTGCCTCCTTTAGGGACACCAGCATAACAATGGCAGTTCTTAAGTCAAGGGAACACAGTGGCTGGTGCCAATGATTGTCCACAAGAGGAAATAAAATGCTTCTTCAGGTCACACAGTGCCTCTCACACCTATACAAAAAGCAGGCACAGCCTTAAAAGGATAATGATATCACAAAAGCTCTTCAGAATGCAATCCCATGCATTACTTCATTTCATAGCTGCTGTAACCTGACACGGCATCTGAGTGCCAAATAAAATGCCACTTGCTCAAGTGTCTTCAGCACATAGAAAATATTCAGCAAATAAGCAATTAGTTTTTCAAGTGGGAAAGTATATTCAGCTTTAAATAAAATTTCCCCTAAAATGCAATATCTTAGCAAGAGCTAGAAAATCAGCCCTTTCACCAAAAATCAGTTCCTTTTTTTAGTAATTCTCCTTATTTTGCTACAGAATCAGAATGTAATTCTTATTATTTTACCACAGACCTATTGTTATTCAAACTTGACCTTTGTAGAAGGACCATTTTCAATGCAATACATGAATCATCACCAACAACTGTCTCCACAGCCATGCATTCTTACAGATTAGAGGCTGATTTGTCTGATAAATAAATCCTGAGATTTATATTATTTTGTGATTTCTGTAGACTCCTTCCTTATAAAAGTAACTTTACTGCAGATACTATTTTTTTCCCAATAAAGTTTATGGCTACATAAAAATACAGCTGTAAAAGTCAAGTTACAGAAGGGCTGCATACTTATAAATACTGATTAAAATGGCAAAGGAAAGGTCAAAACCTTATAAAAAGCTCTTAATGGATAACATCATATTTGCAGAAACTTAACTGGAAAGTTACAGTAAAAGCTGCAACTCTGGTTTGAAATATCCATAATTAAACAGCTAATTTTTCCCCTCTGTCAGAGGCTCTGGAACAAAATTTATTTTTGGCCATTGAAAACAAGTAGTTGAGCTCAATTAAGCTGGTCCAGCACATGTTAAAGGAAAAGACACTATGAAGCATTTGTATCATAGATATAAAAACAATAGAAAATACACAGAAAACCTGGGATATATTAAGACATAGATAAATAAGATCACTTGGGCTAGCTTGTCATAAACTAGCAGAGCTTCAGTTACTCAAAATAGAGCAGACTTCCCAGAACTGGTTTTAGCACAGTTTTTGTTTGCCTTACTTGGATACTGAAGATGTTCTGCTGAACAAGATACCAAGTGCTAGGAAAAGGAACTGACTCTAGTTAATCTGCAAATTTATTAGCTAAAAAAAAAAAACAAAAAAGAAAGAAACAAAACCAAACAAAAAGACCACAAAACAACAAAAAAGCCCACTCAGATTTGAAAGAATTGCAACATGAAGTCCACTCAAAGAAGAAACCTTACTGAACTCCACCTGAAAGATCAGTTGTCCCAACAGAACCTGTCTGACAAAAAGTCCTCACAGTAAGTCCTAAAAGTAGTTCTTTGGGCTATCTCATCACAACTAGGATGTATTCCAGGTGTGCTCAACTAGCTCAACATCAGAAAGTGAATAAATGAGGAGTTATCATCCCACCTGTATGCCAGGTATGCTCTCAAGGGGGCACAGAATGCACAGGACTGCAGCTCAGCTGAGAGCTTTGTGAAGGGACATGAATCTCAAATTTCATTACAAGAGGCTGTCTTTTGGCTTAGTGACCATTTTCAGCACGTGCTCCACCTCACATTTGTGACAGCCAGAAACATCAGCAAAACTCTGATTATGCTTTTAAAAGTCCCTCTCCTACAAACTCTGCTTTGCACTGTAGCCTGTAAACGCCTCAGGGGAGGACAGGGATTAGCCAAGGCAAATCCCTGCTTCTCTTGCACTGTTCCAATACTTTGGGTTATCTCCCCCACCCTTGCACAAGATTTTGTCATTTGTCTTAGTGCAATGAATGTGTCAAAGATAGCACTATGTTGTTGTTTTGTGTTTGCACAGCATCTTGCACTGATGCTTCTGGTTCATTATTAATGAAAATTATTGATATTAAAAGACTGAAACCATGAATGAAGTATAGTTTCTGGAGGGACTCCAGGGTGAAAGCTGTTAGGCAGAAACTCTTAGGTCACTCCCAGCAACTGGTCTCCAGGGTAACAATCTCTCTGACAAGTAACCCCATGTGTAACATCAAGTCATCCATGTTTTCAACATTTGCTTCCAGAAAACAGAGATTATGTTACAAGACTAATTTTGTACTACCATTCAAAATAGATCATAATTTATACCCAAGAAAAATAATTACTAATTGAGATATTAATTCAGATAGACATTAAAATCTTATTCTTACAGAAAGGGAGATGACTACGCCTCATAACTGAGACCTGTGAATCAAAGCCAGCTTTGATAGAGGATGCTGACGTGATGTGCCAGCCACTGCATATACTGGTCATGTCCACAGCACCATTCCTGAAGAGTGCTCAAGAACTTGGAACAACATTTTAGTGATGTTTCTTTTATAACAGGTACGTTATTGAAATGAGATTATTTAAAAGAAAAAAATAAGAACAAAGTTATAAATTACACCATCTTCAGCAACAAGTTGGCAGTCTCTGTGAATAGTTTTCTAGAAGTTGTTACTCCTTAACCTAAAGCTTTAACCTCATTTTATTGACATTATACTTCACTATGCTCCAGCACTTCAAAGTATACACCAGAAATTTATTAAGAAGAGATTCAGAGATCCTAGTTTTCCTAAAAAAGCTCTGTTTAGTGCAAGTTCATCACCAGTACTTTTTATTGACAGCTTACTTCATGCTGGAAGGTGTTTGGACGTTTTTAAATCAGTGATACCAGAAAGTCAATTAACCTACTGCTGTATCTGAAGTTGACAAAAATATAGTTTTACTCTTTCCTGCTGGCCATTTCTGACAGCATTTTAATAGAAATCATTAAATCCATTATCTGCATAGACATATAAAGTGCTAAGTATTTTATGGACCTATTTCTGATTCTTCATATATTTAGACTGATTACCCAGCGACTAAGATTTTCATTGTTTTCTAACCCTGAAGGAAACTCTCAGGAAGACTTAGAAATATCATGTAGCTATTAATTTTAATTTTTGTGATTAACTTAATTTACAAGAGCCCTTTTATGGGCAGTGAAAGATGTTAAAGAACTAACAGGAATCTGACTGCTTAAGAGATATTTTCCAACAGGTATGGAGCAAAGAACTGAAAATCTGCTGTTAGCTACATCTGCATCAATCAGCAATAACTTCACTGCCATAGCACATAAATTTATATAAATGTTTGCAAGATGAAGCACATTTGCTCAAAATAATTTCAACATTTGCCTTTAAAGTACTTGTTTTATAAAAGTCATTTCTACCTAGATTCCACTGCAGTAAGAACTTTTAGTAGAACAGTTCTTGGTTTTGTTGAATAAAACTCTCTAATCTTTTAATCTTTGAGAAGATTAGAGTTTGTAACTACCACCTGATCAGGATGATGAAATTCTACTAGTGCAATTGATTATGAAAAATACAAAATATAATAAAGCCCGTCCTATTTATAAAAAGTATAAACCCCTTTACTATTAAAGCCTTTTCAAAAGATTTCTTCTCGGTTGCACAGAAAGGTTATAGATCCTTAAAATTTTAATCAAGAATAGCAAAAGCAGTAGAAAAACACTGGCTAACAAGCCAAGAATCCGTGTTTCAACTGGTTTTGTTAGAAATCTGAAGTTAAATCAAAATAAATATGCTTAAAACATATTATATGAACATTAATTAAATATTGTATTTGCACTATAAAATCCACACCACAAACATTATTGTCCAATCTTAATTTACATTACAATATAACAAATAGGTATTTTTGAACTGCTGACTGTACATCAGTTGGACACTTAATTTAGGCTACAGATTTATTCACTAGTTCAGGGGGCTAACAATTGCAGATTCCAGTTGCCAAAAATCTATTGCAACACCAAAGAAGAAAATTATGAATATTTAAAAAAAATTGTAGTGCCTTACTACTCTGTTTAAACATTAATTAGGAACAGCAAGAAAAAAAAATCCATGTTCACATCATAAAGTTGTCAGATCATAAAGTCATTATTTCTGTATACAAACTTAGAATATAAAACACATCAACTAATCCATACTCATGAACCTTGATACATCACTTAAAAGCTTAATCCTTTAATTTCTCCCATCTCTTTTACTAAGTTATGACGTGTTCTGGATTGGACCCCTTGTGAACAAGGACTCAGAGTCCGCTTTTACAGCAAGGTTTGAGAAGATGCTAAAAAAGATCTAAAGGCAGTCAGTTGCAAAGAGAGACACTGATCACGCTATCAGACACTACAAGCTGTTACACCGCGTACAGAAGTTCTTCCACCCAGCGTACTTTAGTCAAAGTAGAGCAGATGAAAGGCGCAAAGGAACTCCGGAGTAAAGGTGTGCAGCAAATAAAAAAAAAAAAAAATCTTTTAGAAGGGCATCTTTTAGAAGGGGGCGGGGATGCGTCCTTTTTGTGGCCGGAGGATGCCCAAACCCCGGCAGGTTCGACCAGGCACGTTCACCTCCAGCGAGCACTGCTGCGGCCGGGACCTGCACACACTTACCGCACTCGCCAGCTCCGCGCCCAGCCAGAGGAGCAGCAGCAGCAGCGCCCTGCGGAGGCAAAGGGACAGAGTCACGGCGGGCCGGGGCGAGCGCGGGGAGGGGGCGGCCGCGCCCGGCACTCACCCTGCGCGCCCCATGGCCCGGGCAGCCCGCGGGCAGCGGCGCGGCCGCCGGAGGAAGAGGAGGGCCCGCCGTCAGTCGGGGCGGGCGGCGCACGGCGCCACCGCTTCGCGGGCTCCTTCCCCGGCACGACGGAGCGCCGGGGGCGCCGGGTAGCGGCCGGGCTGCCCGCTCGGGGTCGATCGCCGCTCGCTTCCCGGGGCAGCGCAGCCCCGGCAGGCGCTCGCAGCGTGCCCGGCCAGGAAGTTCGCGCCGTCCCCGCCGAGGCGTCGCACCTGAGCGGGGCCGGATGGGTCGGGACTGAGCCGGGCGAGCCCCGCGCCCGCCGCCCGCCCCTCCAGAGGGGCGACCCGGCTCTGGCAACCACTGCCCCGTCACCCACCCACCCCGGCAACTTCCGCTGCAGAAAATAGTCCGGGGTCCAGCCGCCCGCCCGGTGGAGGTGCGGGGCGGGGAGAGGCGGCGCCCGCTCTTCGAGCCGACAAAACCGCGGCGCCCGAGGGAAGGGTGGGGGCATCGTGGCCTCCTCGGAGAGGGGCGGTAGCAGCGTGTCCCGCACCGCCCGCCCCCGGAGCGGAGGAATACTGTAGTCCCGGGAGGACTTGAGCCGGGAGAAGCGGGGGAGCGCGGCAGAGGGGCGGGCGCTGGCGTCGGGGCGGCCGGTGCGAGCCGCCTGCAGCAGCCGCGCTGCCCCGCCGGGCTATGCCCGCGCCGCAGGGCCGGCCCCGGAGCTCCTGAGCGGGCAGGATGGAGCCGCGGCGCTGGAGCTGCAGCCTGGCCGCCGGCTGCCTGGTGCTGCTGCTGGGGTGCTGGGGGCCGCGGGAGGCGGCGGCGGCGGTGAGTGCGGGGCGCTCTCCTTGTTCTCCTCGGGCGCCGCGGTCCCTGCCGGGCGCGGTGTGGAGCCTTGCGGGGAGCCTTGGAGCCCCTTTGGGGCTGGCGTGGCCGAAGGCGGCATCCCCCTGACAGGAGCTCGCTGGCTCCTTGCGCGGGCGGGGGTCGGCTGGGCCGCGGGAGGGTCTCCCCGGCTGCCCGCCGGTGTTGGGGCTCCCGGGCCGCTCTCGCCGGGCAGAGCCCCGCGGTGCTGCCCCGTCGGACCGGACCGCTCCCCGCGGGCCGCCCGCACGTCTGGGTTCGCCGGCACCCCGGGGAGGGAGTGCGAGGCGGGGGAAGCCCGGGTGAGCTTAGTGTGGGCTCTGAACCCGCTGTTCCTCCAGGACAAAGGAGGAAAGATTTTCCCCCCTGCCTTTTCCCCCCACAAAGAGCTCCGTGAAGAGGTGTCTGAGCTCTTGCCGCTGAGCCATCACCTGCAGCCGTGAGTGACACTTGGATGTGGCAGGGAGATGGAGCCATGTGGGCATGGCTCGTCGGAGGACTGTGCCTCGCACTGGGACTTGGTTTTCTCGAGGGTTGTATTTCTGCTTTTCTAAAATTCAAGTGGAAGTGCTAGCGGAGATGGTAAATGTGTGCGGCGTAGTAGAGAGTGGACGGGAGGCAGCTTGGAGGGGACTTTGTGTCTCTGTTTGGAAAAGGGATGCTGTCCCGGCTTCCCGGGAGTGGCAGGGCCGTGGGACTGAGAGGTGGGAGAGGTGATCGCTAGCTTCAGGTTTCAGGCTGTTTGACTAAGACCTCTAGCTGTTAAAAAGTGGTAAAATGATCTAAAGAGGTTCCTTCTTTAACCTGCATTAATTCCAGATTTTATAATCTATGTATCTTGCTTAACTTTTTTTTTTAAGTTTACTTGGAAAGTGAAAATCTAGATTTCTGTTGTTTAAGGTTCCTTTCTCGTTGAAAAGTCATAATATGTTATAGTAATAGGTGCAGAGTATACTTCTGCTACTCCCCCCCCTTCAATTCTGTAGTGAGCCCTGACAAAATCTTATTTGTCTTGAACTCTCCTTTGAAGTGCATTCCTTTACAGTGAAACTTTGTAGACCTTTCATCTACTCTCTGAAAAAGCAAAGACCAGCCATAATATACTTCCTTCCTCTTCCACCCCTCCTTACTGTGCCCAGGTGGGAACCCAAGTGTAAGTGATACTGGTGTGCCAGCAGTGCTCACTGATACGGAGCTGCTCGGCTCCACGTTGTCTGTGCCACGGGTTCAGTGAGGCCTCAGCCCAGCCTGCCTGCCAATGCCCCCACCCCAAAGAAGGACCCAGGCAGTCCCACCTGCAGGACTTCACTGTTTTAGCAGGTAGGGGTTGAAGATAGGGATATTTGTGTGTATAAATGTGGCCCTTTTCTTTCTTCAGGAAAGTGTCCAAGCAGAGTTCTGTGCGTGCAATTACTGTGAATCTGTGGGGTGTGGGAAGGGACCTGTGGTGACCCTATAGGCAGTCCCCTGCCTCGGGAGAAATGAAGAAGGGAGCAAAACCAGCAGTAGAATTTCTGGTTCTTAACACCACCTTGTGCTGTAGCCTCTCTTTTAGGATTTGCAGTGAGATAAGATTAACTGAAGACCCAAGGGCTAGGTGGGGGCGAGGGAAAGAGAGAGATGTCTCTGTTCCACACTACATAAATCCCACTGCTCTTTTGTAATATGTTTTTTTCTAATGGTTTCTCAGTACTTTGGTGTTCTGATGTTTTTGAATTTCCTGTCATAACGCTAAATATTGCTGATCTTTGTTAATGGGTATCAGCAATTTATTCTACCCATTGTCAGAAAGGATTGAGTAGATGCTGCAGCAGTATGTTTGATACATACAGTCTCTCCTGCTGTGAATTTTGTTTTGGGACCCTGTGTCAGAATCGTCCCCCCAAAAGGGCAAATTTGGTCAAATGACTTCAAATCATTCTGGTGTCCTTATTAAAATAATACCTGAAATTGTTATTCAACATCATAATTCACATTTCCAATAAAAAAAGTGTATCTTCTTTGCTCCAAATTGTTGTAATAGTGTGTATTGCTATGTGATCAGTTATCAAGTGAGAGAACATAGTTAAGCATCATCTGCTTGTGCCCATCACACAGAAATCCTTGTGACTTATTAAAAAAATCCAAACAAATGTTTCATAGTGAAGTAGGGATGATGGATTTCACTGTTTAGATTTTATTGCTGGGTTTTCACAGCCCATAGTCTACACTTGGTGAGCAGCATATGGATCATGCTTTGCACTCATGTGCAGCCTCATTGTGGATGTAGAATGAGGCATGTAACTACTGATGAACAGTGTAAAAGTAACTGGGAATTTGAAAATGTTTTTGCTTTTGAATGGGAGAATGAATGAGATGGAAAATGGTTTCATCAATTAGTGAAGTTAGAGTATTTTTTTAAAGTGCTTATTTGTATGCTTTTATCAGAGGGTATGAGGGCTTATTCCAGTGGACAATTTCAATCACTGCTTAACTGCCTTGCTAGTTTTAATATGAATCCACATACATGTATATAAGCCAATCTTTCATAAGCAGAATTTTTTCTTCTCCTGGCAGGTTTACACTTGCACTATGTTATAGAAAAGTGACTGCAAGCTGTGACTGGGAAATCGGTTTAAATAGAGAACATAGATGGACTTGATTCTTCAGTTGTGCTGTCTATGAAACTCACTAGAAGTTAGTGACTAACTATTGGCTTATATTGGAAAAACTTCCCTCATAGCTAAGGCCTAGATTTTTAAAGTGCAAATAGATTTTGTCAGCCTAAATGTTAGTAAAAATTGAGTAGTGTCTGCAATGTCTTTTTTCTTTGCCTTTCATTATAATTCCACTTTGACTAAAAGTGTAGGGTTGAAAAGAGTTGTTCAAGTATGGTAAGGCAGGCTGGCAAGTTGGATATAACTTGTGTTTAGAGAAGTAATGTATTATTTGTGAAAGTTCTCTTTAGTTGAGATTTCCTTTTTCCTTTCAGAGGTTACCATATGTAAAAATACATGCTACCATGCCAGTAATTACAATGTACATGATCAATACAGTTAATTTGATGGTCATGTGTGTTTCTTGTTTGTTCTAACTATTTTATCATGGTAGTGGTGGTGGTTGTTGTTATTTTCCATTTCATAACTGGCAGTGGCTCTTTCTAGTTACAAAAGCTAGGTCTGTAAAAGCAGAAAGTAGTAGAAGCTGGCTTTTAGGATTCAGAAGGTATTTAATCCTGAAATTCTGTAGATGTGTCTTGATTAGTCATGCACAAGATGGGTTTTGTAACATCAAGGCTGAAGGCCTCCTGCTTGCAACTTATCATGTCATGTGTTTTGGTTTTGAACTTTTCCATGGCTTTTAGTTGAAGATATATACTAGAAATTATATCTCAAGTTCTGTTCTAGCATGTACTAAAATGCTGCCATATCCAAGGAATCCTGAATGAAGCAGGATGTAAGAACAATTTAGACCATAACAGAATCTTATATAAAATCATTATGTATTGTTTTCATTTTTTCCGCATGATGGAAATAGTGATATTTCAGTGGGGCTTCCTAGGCTTTCATTTTCCTGGTCATTAATGAATAATGTATGCGTTGGAACTAATTATTAGTTACCTTTCTTAAAGTAGAAGGGGAAATTTTCCTAGGACAAAATTAGTTAATTTATTTAATAGGAAATGTAAATTTATGCAGTGATTTTTTTTCCTACTATGAATAAGCAATGATGCTTACTGTAATGCAATTAGCTGTTGTTTGGTTTACTAGAACATGTGCAAACTTTTCTGTATTACAAAACTACTGAAATCATGAAGGGCATCCCAGCAAACCTAATGTGCATATTTTCAGTCTGGAGCAAAGTACAAGGAAGAATGTGTTTTACAATGAAGATGCAATGAAGATGCATTGTGCATTTTTACCTTTCTTTCACTGAGATGAGAAAGCTTCCTTTTCCAATTGTATCAGCTCTGCAAACAGTCCACTGATCACCCCAGAACAAGATAGCCAGGCAAAGCTCAGGGGCACGTTCTAGGAATGGTATTGCACAAATGCACTGAATGGAAAGCAGCCTCTGCCAACGGTGAGAATACCAGACAAAATTGCTTTGAATTAAGACACTTCTTGCTTGCCTGTTTCATAATGCTGTGTGTAGTCAGTAACACTAAAAACCACTGGGGTGCTTTGCAGTTCCTGCTCAATGCAGTGTTTGGCAATCTGGTGTTGACTGCAGAATTTTTAGTGATGTAAACCATCTATTCTCAAGAGTACCTGAAATAAAACTTGTTCAAAATATAGAGTGCTGATGCAGTCTTAATAATTACTAAGCAGTGTTCTCTACCCTCCTCTAAAAGGTTTGCAATGCAATTAAACTTTCTTAAATATATATCTTTGGTACAGTTCAGTGTCTGAAAAAAAGGCAGTGTGCTGAGCATCTTCGGTATGTAGTTGCTAAATGGGGAGAAAAAGCTGCCATGTGATGTGAAATTGTCATCAGAATAAACCTAGCTGAGATGAAGAGGAAAGGGTCCTATTTATAAAAAGAAATCTATTGTTTATTTTTAAAATTTTGCTTTGCAATTGACTGAGTCTTTCTTGCAGAGCTTAAGTATTTCTTGGACAACTTGTTGTGAGGCACTGCGAGAAGCAAAGACTGCTTAATTTTAAGAGATGGATGAAAAGCAATTAGATAATTGCAAAGCTGTATTACAAGTTTTACATTGTAGCTGAAGCCTGTTAATCCTTTACTCTCCCTTCTTCCAGAAGGCATGATGCTGAAACTAATGCATTAGGAGACATATCTTCAGTCTGCTTCAAAAAGACTGATATTGTGTGATTCCTAGTTATGAAACTGCCTCTCTTTTTACATGTAGGAGTAGGAGACTGGACTAAATAACCACAAGGCTCCTTCCAACCTGAATTATCCTTAAAGTCTAAAATTTTGTGGAAGTACCATTGTGCTTCTAGGTGTACTTTCTGTTAAGATAATTTTCATATCCAGTAATTAAAAGTTAATCATAATTCATTAAGTTAAATTGCAGATTGCAAGGTATCTGATTAAATTTTTTTAAATTTAGTTTCTACTAGTTAATAAATAATCTCGTCAGCATATAGCACTCAGAATTTTAATTTTGTCTTCCACTTTTGTAAAGGTGTCTTATGAAGTGTGTGTTTGTATATGCATTATTCAATGTGTTTGTATGTGTATATGTAATAATGGAACAGAAGAGGAATTGTAATGGCAATATAGACAATGTTTAGGGGTTTTGGTTTGGGATTTTTTTTTTTTTACTTGAGGAGCACGTGTTACGAGTTGGAAAGAAAGGGGCTTTAAAGCTATGGATTTCAGTTCACTTGAAGGCTCTTGGTTATTGCTGCTCTGTTGCTGGATTTCTCTGTTCCCTCCCTTTGGAGGGCAAGGGAAATAGTTTAGTCTCTCATCTGTATTTTGTTTCTTTTACCTAATCTCTACAGAGAGTTAAAATGTCAGAGTTGAATTTCAATCTCTTCTCTCTCCTAGCACTGTAAAAGGCATATGTGTGCAAGACACTGCTGTTTTACTTTTGGTTCTAGTTTATTATCTACAGAATGATTTGTTTCATTGAGGTTTAGCTAGACCTGCAGAACTGCCCTGCTCCAGTCTAACATGATGCCAGTGCATACTTCGTGAGCTTTGCTGCTGCAGCTCTGCTGAAATCCTGCTTTTCCCTCTCCTTCCTCAACATAAGCCAAGGCTTATTCGATTCCCTGAAGTGAATACAGTGAATACTAACACAGGTTAGCAAGTCTTTTTGCCAGTGTCTGTATCTGTCAGGCTTTTCTGCTAAAAGGCATTAAACATGTTGGAAAGTGTGTTTATTCTAGGACTGGCTTTAGTTGTTAGTGAGGTGAATCTTAATTTTAAACCACACCATTCATTTAGATAAAAATATTTATGCTGTACTGAGAATTTAGATGCTTTTAGAAACCAGACTTCCACAACGTTTGGTTGCTCCTGAGGTCTGTTGATGTGGCAGACACCTGTTCTCCAGTAGGAACAGTGAGCATGGAGGAAATCCTTGGTTGCTGTTGATGTGGTTCACTGGTATAAAATCAAGGCTTTAATCTCCTGACATCTCTTTCTCTACTGCAGTAGTTTTCTGTCCCGCTGTTGTATTTGGAGACCTGGTTACAATAGATAAGGTCACCTCATTGGCTCTGGTAGAAGAAATAGAGGTTTGGCAGGTCCATTTGGTGCTGTTTCTGCACAGACTCACCTGAGAGCCATGGCAAATATCCAGAGATGCAGTGGAATGGCTCCATTTCAGCGATTCAGAACCATTCACTGGAAAGATAAAGCTTCACAGACTCTTCAGCTCAGCTTGTTTTAGGAACTACCACTGTAAGTGACAGAAGTCACAATATCTTAGTGCTTTTGTATAGAAAATGAAACAGAACTATGCAGATGTTCCTTTCTAGCTTATTTTTCAGTTTGACTGTCTTTATATGGTTACTGGGCATGACAAAAACATAGAACTTTATTATGCAAAGTATAAAATTTTGTCTTTACCAGGCAACTATGGTACTAAAGTGAAGTAAACTACAACATTTGTACTGAGAGAAATTGTATTGAGCCCTTGTAATAGTGATGAGTTTTGAATGCTGTTTCAAGTAATTAACTGGATGTTTGGAATAATCAGTTACCAATGGGTGCTGTGGTCTTTTGCTTGCCTGCAGTGCTGTAGGCTGACAGTCTTATTTTTCTATTACCAACTTCTTCATGCTTTTCTTATAGTAGGAGTTTCCTACTTTTCTGTCTTAATCTAGAAAGATATGACTGATGAGCCTTAATTTGTATGAAGTAGTAACTTAATTTGTATTAGAGTATAAGCAGCATGATGCAAAACTTGTGACTTGGAATCCTTGGACTACTTAAAAGTAGTTAGGGGAGATAAGAAGTGATAATATATACTGGACTTACCTGTATTTCTCCAGTACTCTGCACATATCAAAAACCTACAGAATATTCAGAATAGTTAGTTTTATTTCTATCTGTTCTTGTTCCATCCATTCCAACTCCTGCATTCTGTGTGAAGTATAGCAAGCATTAGTTATTAATTACATAAAGCTGTCAAGCTTAGGCAACTGTTAATTCTGCAGTTACAGTTGATTTTTTTAATTCACCATTTTAGCAATGAAGCCTTGTCTTCCTTCCTTAGGAAAGATTTTATTTCATGAGTCGTAAATATATTTCTATCTAGCATTAGTCTGTGTCTGTTAAACGCATCATCAGTTCTTCAAAAGCAAACTTTTCTCTTTATGCACTTAAATGCATAAAAAGAATCTGATAGAAAGGAAGAAAATGACCACCCTGAACCATGAGCTGCATTCTTTCTACATCTTGAATTAAAGTAGCAATTATTAAAACCCACAATTAGATTGCTTTACTTAAAGCCATGAAAACTAATGTGACTTGCAGGCAAGGCTAGACAAGTCTGCAGCTCCTAGAAATTGTGATGTTCTGACAAGAAATGCCACTGAAAAAAATGTTTGGGTGAAGGAGCTTATGAACTCAGCTTTAAAATCTTTTTAAAATAATCCTTTTTATGAGGCAGTGGGTTTTTTTGAGTCAACTTACTTAGAACCAACCTGTCACACAGAAAGACAGCAGAAGCTGTTGTTTCTGAAAGGTAATTTCTAGCTGTCATTCAGACAATAGGAATTGACTTCATAATAGAAAATACTTGTTCTGAATTAGTTAGAACACTTATCTTGTATATCCAACCCTAAAGGGCAAAGCTATTCAGATGGAAAAGGAAGTTTCTGCACTGAGAAATGAGAATTTATATTTGACCTTGCCATCTCTTTTCATAAGTTCATAAGTGTCATCAGAAATGAGGAAAAAAAAATTAAGATTTCTGCAAAATCATTAAATGAGTTATTTAGTGACTTAAGAATTTAACAATATTTAAAATAATAAGGAGAAAATCTAGAGAGAATGAGAAATTAGCCTGGAGAAAAGGAGAAGCAGGGGTGGCCTTATCACTCTCTACCTGAAAAGTGTCTGGGCAACAACTGACAGAATGAGAGGACACAGCCTGAAACTGCACTGGGGAAGTTTAGGTTAGATGTTAGAAAGAAATTCTTCACTGAAAGACTGACTGGGCAAGGGAATCATCTGCCCTGGAGGTGTTTAAAAAAAGACTGGACATGGCACTCAGTGCTGTGATTTACTTGATGGTGAGGTGCTAGGTAGGTCATGGGTTGGATTAGATGATCTTAAAGGTGTTTTCTAACCTAGTTCATGCTGTGATTCTGTAAGTTGCAAAGCTTGAGTGTGTTTAATTTTGGTAGTTTAACTTCCAATATTCATTTGGTACCTTTTTTAATAGGGAAGGTAGTGCCATGGAAGTTGCTAGAAGGCTGTGCTCAGAGTCTGCCCAGACACAGTGAAAAATCCATGCAGAAGTTGGTATTTGTCTGAGTGGAAATTATTTTGTAATTCTGATATGAAGGAAGAGTGTATACATAATTTCATTCCATTTCTGCGCCAGAATGCTAATGGAAACCTCTTGGCAATAGAATGAATGACACTCCTGTATCAGCAGAAAGTCACTTTTCTGTTCTAGAATCGTTCATGTTCTTAAAGCAGTGGCAATAATAAAGTGTTAAAACATCTCTGTCTAATATATGAACTTTTGTATCCTAAGTGAACCTAGAAAACTTCTTCAAGCTTGGATGAGAAAATGCTTATTGACAGGTATAGTCATGCTCAGGAAATGTGTATTTTCAGGACATGGGTATACTGTACCCAAAAATCAGAGTAATGCAACAGACCTCTTTAAAGAACCTTAGATTGCTGAAAGTAATTGCAAAAGTAATTGTGGTGGAAGAGCATGGTCTGTTATAGAAATAGTAATGGAAATAGTAGTACTATTTTTTTCTGTCTTTTTAAACATTTGGACTGAGCAGATTAATCTGAGATGTATTTTTCTAAATTGTAGTGTAAGCTTTTCAGTAGCTGTTTTTGTCTTGGTAGCAGAAAGAGTAGGTAAGAAAAGGGCACATGGTGTGACTCTTGGGGATGGTGCTAAGCATGGCCAGGAGCTGGACTTTGTGATTCTTGAGGGTCCCTTCCAACTCAGCTCACTCTGTGACTCTGAATATGCTGATCATTTTGGTAGAAAATTACTTAAAACAACAAGGATGACCTTAAGCTTTCTGGTGGTGTTCAGGAGTGTAGTCGTCAGTTGCTAAAAGAATCAACACAGAAGTTGAATATTTAAAGTGTAAAGATGAATTTTCTGAAGGAAATCATTAGAAACTGATAATGAAGAGACAAGGTATAACAAACTGACCAGAACCCTCATTCCCAATCCTCCTGTGCTGCTGGGGGTTAGGAGTGAAGAAATTGAGTGAAGTTAACCTGGGAAAAAGTAAGGCAGAAGCAAAGGAGCAAGGTGTTGGAAGGTCCTTTTTTTTTTAATTTTTTTTTTAATTTTTATTTCTCATTACCCTACACTGACTTTTGATTGGCAATAAAATTTATTTCTCCAAGTCTGTTTTGCTTGTGATGCTAATTGCTGAATGATCTCTCCATGTGCTTGTCTTGGCCCAGGAACCTTTTGGTATATTTTTTCTTTCCTGTCCAGGTAAGGAGTAATAGGGGAACTTGGTGGGCACCTGGCACCCACCACAAAAGTATTGTTGGATTTAACATTCTGAAAAGTTTTACTTCAGTGTAAATAACAAAATTAAGAAGAGGTGATGTTCCAAGCTAATTTATTGTAGGATCATAGTAAAACTTAGGCTGGAAGCATAATCCTTCTGTTCTGGAGTCTAGATTTGGTGACCTCTTGCTGACTTTGAATTTCTGTTTATTGCTCAAATAGCTGCAGTCTAAAAGGACATTGAAACACTATCTTCTATTCCAAACCTTGCTTGTTGTAGGAATAATGTTAAAACTTGGTGGGAAAGCTCCTAATTCAAAATTTGCAGTTAACTTACTGATTACTGTGGGATGCAGAGCATGTGTCATAAACTTGGAGCAGGTTATTTTCTTTGCATATGTTTGGCTGAAAATAGCACTTATGGAAGTTGGTATACTCCCTAAAATGGGGTGCCTGAGGGAATACTTTCCCTTAGAGAAAGTAACTTTATTTTGGAATAAGTACAAATGCCAGGGGCTGTTTCTTACTCCTGCCAAGCTTCAGATTGAACTGCATCTCAAGTTTTAATAATATTTGAGGGCTGTTTCTTATGAATGGATCTCCTTACTTTAATTATTGTGCTGGGATGCTGGAGCCATATGTGATCTCTCCTTGCCTACCTGCCCCCACCTCCACCCTTTTTAAAACTGACAGTATTTTAGTGTGATGTTGCAAGGAAGACAACTCAGACATCCTTGGACCTGGTCAGAGAATCACTGCAAGGAGAAACTTCAGGTTGCATATTGTCAGCTTGCTACTGGGGAACCCCCAGAATGTGCCTGAATAAAATCAATTGCTGACAAAAGCAATAATGTAAATTTACAAGTATTGAAGTGAGGAGAAGCTCGGTGCTGCTACTGAAGATTTCCTCCCTCCCTCCCCTTTTGTTTCCCTTTGAAACAAAAATATAGTGTCTTTCCTGTCCCTCTGTACCCCCTTTTTCTAGCACTGATGATATTTCTTTTGCCTGTCCTGTAATTGATACAATGTTAATGCTTTTAAAATTTTGTTGGCTTTTTAATTTTTATTTAAAGATATAATCTATGGCCCTTTCAACTATTTCCTTCCGTGGGTTCCATTTTTTTAATGTAGCAAGTCTCTGAGAAGTGTGACTTAATTCCTGAGACTTGCCTTCTGTTTCATGATGATCAGTGCAATCTGAATGTAATGATTCTCAGGATAATGTAATTTATAGCCTCTAGATGTAATTTCTCTGGTGTAAGGGAGTGGAATCTTTTTCTTCTAATCAAAGCTGAGTATCAAATTCCAAGATCTGCATGTGCTAGATAGAATGTTCTACTAGCACTAGCTTGGGGCTATCTTACAGCATTTTAAAGGCAATAAAATACATTCAGGCCCCCTTTTGGTTTTTTCCCTGCAAGATAGTCTGGGAAATTACTGTTGTGATTCTCCATTCACCATAAGGTCACTCCTTCATAGGAAGGTGCATTTTGCACAGAAGTACCTCACTGGAAGTGGCAGGTGCTCTAAGGAGCCCTGAGCTGCTGCTATAGCACATAACCAGTGCTTAAGTGAATGAACTTGAGAGGCTGACACTGAGGGAACTCCATTTCTGCTGAAGTTCAACATGTGAGTTTCTGGACAGGCATCTGAGACTTCTCACTAAATATTCAACTTTTATCAGCTTTAGGGATTTCTGAACCCATGTAGATAAAAGGGGTCTCCCATCTCCTCAGATCCTGATGTCCCGTTCTTTTACGAGTGCTTCTGACTTGCAGGGTGAGGAGAATTGTTTGGTCTTCATTGCATCCTTGTTTAACTAGGCCCCCTTCAGTGCCACTTTTTTAACTGATTACCTGAGGCTGGAGAGTAGCACTGAGCACCACAGAGAAAGTGCTGCCTGTAGTGCTCTCTTTAGGTGTTAAAGTGCACACATAGAGTGTGCTGCTGCCACAGGCATAAACAAATGATAAAACAGCTCAAACTAGAAGAACCTTGAAGCTATGATACTTGGTCCAAGAACTGAAGGAGAATAGAGCTGATAATCGCCTCCACCACAAATAAAAAAAATCCCCCAGACACCCACCAAGCCTTAAAGTGAGTTAGATCTTGTTCTGGCAGTTAGGAGGGTGTGGACTTCTTCAGATAACATCTCAGTGCAATATCACTCTGCACAGCCTCTATTCTTTTTAGCATGTATATTTGCTTAATCTTATTAATTTAGTGCTCTTGGTAGTTTCAAAATAGACCAGAATAGACTTAGATTAATCTGAAATGCTATTCTATTTTGCCTCCTTTCTCCAAGGAAGAAATGGGTTTCTGTTCTTGTGTGGTCTGCTTCATGCTCTTGATGCCCAGAAGTGCAATTGTCAGTGACAAATGTCTGACCTCTGTTAACAGGACTCTGGAATTGAAGCTTCTTCTATTGCATGTTATATGGACAAGGGTGAGGAACAGGACATTATCCTTTATTCCATTTCTTTAACTGGGAAAGGAGAAAAAGCAGAGTGCCAGAATCACTGGTGCTATTAGTGTGTAATAATTGGCTTGCAAGCATATTTGAGACTTAGAAGCCCTAACTGACCGTTTGGTCTAGGTTTGTGTTACATTTGGATGTGGTTATAGAAAGTGGCAACATCTAACACCTGTCACATGGGAAAGGTCCTAAATGACTACTAAATCTTAACCTGTAATGAGTACCATATGGCACTTCTTATTTGCAGCTGGAAAAAATCAGGAAGCCCCAAGAGGCTGGTGATTAGAGACTTGTGTGTAAAATAAAAGTAAAACTGAGACTTCCTGAAAAGTCAAGTGGCTTACTGTATCCTGCCACTGACTGACTGCCAGGTGCTCCATGTGGGTGTCTCAGGGATGGTGTGAGTTGTAGAGATGTGTAGCTGTGCAGGCAAAGATGGAGCATGCTAAAAACTAACCATTCCTCTAATTTACTTGTTTAGGGGTTCACTTATAGTCTGTAAAAGTTAGAAGATGGCTTGCATTCAGAGTTCAGCATTTAGAACTGAAATGAGCAGTAGTGAGGTGTAGACTGCCTGCAGAGGTGGTATGAAATTTATGCATTCCCAAACTGCAAAGCCAACCAGAGTTACTTTGTTTAGGATGTTTCTCTAGATATGCTGTATATTTAGAGGTTCATGCAGCTGCAGTGCTTGCTGAAGGAAATGAATGTGGTGTTTGGCATCTGTCAGTTAATTAATGTGGAGATGAAGTGGGTTGAGAAGGCCACCTGGTAGTTTACATTCTGGTTTAGTGCTCTTAGCTTGCATGTTTACCAAGAGGTGTACTTGCCAAATCTAAACAGTTACTTCGTAAGATGCTGCCTCTGGATGGCAGCATAAAGATAGTACTTCTAAGTTGCTATTAAAGGAAATTTTTCCAATTCTTACAACCTGATGTGGAGCTGTTTGGAAATTCATGTTCATTAGGCCAGAAGTATTTGGCTTCTCAGGTCTCTTCAATTGTAGCTTTGATATGCCTATGAGAGGGGCAAGGGAGCTGATGTGATTATTTTACTTTCTGTGTCTTGCCCAGTAAAATATACTGCACTGAAGCCCATTCTCTGTGTTGTAAGACTAATAGACTGCAGAAACCTTAGGGTTTTCAGAAGTGGTGAGAACTGTCCATGTCCTTTTCCTCACGAACACTTGAGTGCAAGGCTGGCAGTGCCCCTTAAAGCAGTGGGCAACAATCATTTTTGAAGATGGAAGACTGTGTAGAAAGTAGGAGTGAACTACTGTGAGTTATAAGGGCTAACTGTTCCTTAAACTCTGTACTTCAAGTTTCTGCCTAATGTTTCTTCATGTTCTGAAGAGTTGTCAGCCTCAGCCTTCTTAAACCCAAGGATTGAGAAAGGGGGTAGAGAGTTAGATGCCCAGATGGGCTCTTCTGCTTTCTGCCTTCTGTTTTGGTTCAGGAGTCAGATACAGAGAAATTGCTAGGTCGTGATACCTCCTGTTCTGAATGGGTGAATAGCTGCAGCTGGGGGATTAATCAAAGTTGTTCAAGTTCTGGGGTGTTCATTCACTAAAGAGTCCTTGACTCCAAAAGTTGCCTGTAGTTAGACTCGTCTATGGGAAGATCTGTTGCTGCAAGTATTGCCATTATTTTAACTAGAAACTTCTGTGAAAGATACTCTTTATGAAAAACTTTATGTTAAAGAACCATAATAGTTCAGTTTAAAGCAATAAATTCCATGTTGTTTTAGTACAAGGTACAGGCAGAAAAGTTCAATCCTCCTGTCCATTTCTTGTAGCACAAACGTTTTTAACACAAACTTGTTTCAATTTTTGCATATTCTGAAGGTAGTTATCCCAAGCTTTTCTTGCTTATAATTTTAGGGCTTTTCTAAGTACACCTTTAATCCCAACCAATTTGTAGTAACTGTATTCTAAGAGAATTTATTAATTTTTAAATTTTCCAGTTAATCAGACCATTCATGTGGAATGTGATAACTAGACTTAACAGATCACTTACAGTTGTTCCATGTTGTTATTATTAGTAGCTGTTCATGTATATAAACAATAAGCACATAGTGCTACCCCTTCAGAGGAAAAAGAGGGGTTTTTTATCCATCAGGTGCTTGAGAATAGTTTTTAACCTGCCTCTTGTGTTCTCATTCACTCTGGCCAGAACTGTAGCTAGTACAACTAAAACTCTGCCAGTCTAGACAGGTCTTATATTGTACAGATTTCAAAGAAAGATAGTGCCTTGAGGTGCAACAGATGAAATTGCATGCCAGAAGTTCCCTTAGTTAAAAAAAAAAAAAAATTGCCAAGGACTTCTGCAAACATATTTTGACTCTTACAATGTAGACCATGATATTTATTCTTTTCACATCTTTGGGTAGATTGAGGGAAACAGTTCCTTAGAAGGGCATGTAAAAGCATTTAATTCATATTCTGCTTTAGCAATGTTACTGCTCATAAATACACCACTTTAGTGAGAAAAGGATGGCCATTTGGATTAGAGACCTGTGATGACTTTGCTGCCATGGCTGATTTCACACAGATATACGAATAATAAATAATCTGCAAATTTGTACTCCTGCTTAAGCCTAAGAGCGTGGATGTGAAATCATAATTAGAACTCACAGTAGGTGAGGCTTTAACTCTGCTTGTCAAATCCCCACAAAACCTTTTGTTTGTTAGTTATTTCTGTCCAGGCAAGTGAAGGGAAAATAAAGTTGCTGAAGATAAATGGTGAAATCTTTGACTTGGAGGAGCAGTAAATCCTTAGCTTGAAAACTGCACAGGTGTTTTGTTACACAAATCTTGGCAAGCTAATGCATATGAGGATACTCTTCAAGATCACCACCAAAAAAAAGCTTAATCTTTGTCTGCTTGGAATTGAAAGGCTGAATTTATTTGCATTATAAATAAAGGTATGAATAATTGAGTTTGTGGCTTTTGCATGGTTACAGCAGGAAGATTACTTTAAGCCATGCTCTTAGAGCAAAGGCATTTGTAACTGATGCTTTGCTGTATGTTGAATTTGCTGATTTTAATCAGAGTGAACAACTGAGTCAGTCTTTATAATTGATAGAATTATTCAGTATTTATGCTCCTTTTTTTTCGGATGCTGAACTTATGTTGACAATTGGTAAGCTGTCATATTTGAATGCAGAGGGTGAAATTAATAGCATTAAGCATTTGTTCACTGTGTATTACCTTTATTCTAAGAATATCTTTCACAGATGTCTGACAGGTAATTGCAGCCCCTACTATGAAAATTCTCTTCTCCCAGCCCTAAATCATGGACAAGAGCAGCTTGAAAATCTGCAGTTTCCACAGTGAGCTTTCATGAGCTACAAAACAGTTAAACTGCTTCTCAGCAGTAAAGTTGTGTGTATTTGAGTTAGTTTAGATACTCTAGGAATTCCAAGATATAAGTGTATTTTACCAAATATGTGGTCTAGAGTCAGACTTGGTGAATTGGGAAGTCCTATTTCATTGTTTTCTGGACTAGAAGCCTTCAAAACTACAGATTTTAGCCTAATTAACACTTCCATTGTTTCTAACCCTCTTGCCCTTCTCTGGCAGTAAAAACCTGGCAGGGATGATGCATGCTGTGCTAGAACTTGAAGGATTTGGTGTACCTGCAGTTCTTTTGCCACTGCTTTGTGGTTTGGTGTGATTCTGCATGCAAAACTCCATGTTTCGTTCAGCTTTTTTTTTGGTACTATGGTAACTTTATTATCTCCTTAACTTGCTAAGAAGAGTAACTGGATACATGTTGCTCGTAAATACAGAAGGGAGAGACCTGAGGTGCTTGATAACCTAAAACCAACAGGAGCAAGTGCTCTACTAGCTTTAAAAACGCTTGGAAGGAAAGGAAAAGATAAAGTTACTGTGTGTCCATTCTCAAGTTGAGACTGTATCTTTGAGTCACAGCAATTCCTTGTCTGTGGCTGTGCAGTCAGACCTGCTGCAGGTAGTGGAAAGACTCATAACCACATCAGCTTTGCAGAATTGCTTCTGTTACTTTTATCTGGGAAAAACCTGAGTTACGAGTCTCAGGTTGAAGAGCTGTTAGGGCAGACAGACTGTGTGCTGTATGGAAGCCCTCAGAGATTAATTGCTTTTGAATGGGTTTTATGGATGGTTCTTGCTTTGACTATTCTAGAGAACGGCAAGTTAGTAAAACCAATCAAAAAGCTTCACTATATATAGCAAATAAATCCTAAGGAAGTCATTAGGAAAACGTATGGGAAAATACAAATAGAGGACACAAGGAGCAATTGCTACACAGTGTGATATGCCTGTATAGTAACTTTTTTTGTTTAGCCTTTACTGCTTGCCCTCTGCTCCTCACTCACATTGTTCTACAGTTCAGTGAAGCTCCTGTCATCAGTGTCTGTTGCAGTTTTCAATTTATTTTAAAATTCTGGCTATCTTTACTTGGGCAGAATTTATTTCAGTGGTTTCTGTGCATCTTTTTCCAGCTAGAGGGAACAGTCCTTACCTGGTGAGGCAGCTGACAATGTTGTGTCAAATAACTGTCTGGTTCCCTTCAAGGCAACATCTGTTCATGAAATTAGTGTGTGCAAGTTAAACCTTACTGAAGTTTCATCATTTAAGTCTCTGAGGGGGGTCTTAATGCATTACAGATGACACCAGCATTTAAAATCAGTGACTGTTCACAATCAGGTTTTTGATTCTTTTCTGACCTCCTGCTGCTGTCAGAAGGGAGCTTTCAAGAAAAGCATGAAGTCTGTTAGTACAAACTGCATCACTGCATTCAGTAATGTCACTTTGCTACTCTAGGAATGAGAGGAGTTGTCAAACAGGAAATTTTTGATTTGTGATAAAAAGGAGGATGTCAGAATAAATAAATTGTTTGAGCTATTTCTCTTTTCTTTTTCTTATCCAGTTGTCTGATACCTGAATTGAGAATTGATTTGTAAACAAATTTTTGGGTCATGTCAGAACTCTCATTGAGTCACCTATTGTGCTTCTGTAAGAAGCCTCACCTTCTCTTGATTGGTAATTTAACTGTCAAGGTTTGGAAATTATTGGCTTCCCTCTGTAATCTTCCTTATGGAAAGAGTATTAAATTACTCTTAAACTAACTCCTATATGTTTTAATACTAATACATTATTGAAGCATTCTAGTGTAGGGGCTGGGTGCTCCCTTAAACCCCTCGCTATGTGCACACTATTAGCTGTTAGGTTTCCCAGCTGTTAGATGTGTATGTAATGGTAAATCATTTCTTTTTCACTTCATAGTTTTGCAAAGTCCCAAGTTACTATTCTCTCCAGAAGCAGCATTCATCTTCCTAGTAGCTTTTACAAATATTTTGTTCAATAGTGTTCCAAGTGGCAGCTGGGAGGTGGAGTGAGAATGGAATATGCTGAAATTGTCTTGTAACGAAGGTCTTTGGGCCTGATGAGAAAAGTGTGGAATGTGTCCAATGCATAAGGCAGGCTTTTAACCACCACACATTTTGAGGATGACTTAGGCTATTCATTTCACTGAGCTGACTGTAACAAACCAGGACTAGGAATATGTACTTTTTTTCTTCAAACTGAAAAACAACAAACAAACAAAACTGCATTCTGTTGGTGGCATAAAGCAGTTTTCCTCAGTCCATGTAAGAGACAAAAGACCAAGCTTGTTCTGGAAGAATTACCCTTTGACCAGTAAACCAATACCATTCCCTCCTTTTATATACTAATGAAAAGAACTTGTTCTCCACACACAGATTCAATGGGTAGAAGCTGTCAGGAAAATCCAGTGAAAGGATTAGCTAAACTTGAATAGATTAATTAGAGCCTTTGGTTGTGTCTATGGAAAAGTCAGCATAGGAAATAAGCAGTAATAGTGCATTCATCTTTGCAGGTACAGGAGCAGAGAGGCAACAGGAGCACAGTAAGGAGCAAATCTAAGCAGTTTGTCTTGAGTTCTTAAAAAGCTGCTTTGATTCCTTATTCATGTTGGTGTAGTTGAAAATGAAAAGATTTTGATAGATATGGAGGTTGTGACCAGCTCCTTATGATCAAGCTACAACTCGCTATTCTATCAAATATTTTTTATTATCTTCTGTCACCTAAGACAGTGTGTCCTACTGGCCAGGGCCAGGAACTGAACTGCTGCTGAAGGCATCTGGCTGCCAGGTAATAATACAAGGCAAGAGTCTTGCTTGGTTTTCCAACTGCATCAAGTGTAACTTGGAGTTCCCCTGAGGTTTGGAGTCATTCAGTTTTCCATATCTGGAAACCCAGGAGGTCACATAATTTTCAGAACTAGTGATGGTTAACTGGTTACTAAGGGTAAAGTACTGATGGTAACCATCTAAATCTTACTCTTAATGTAGATTTTTCTGCATTTGGAATGCCATTGCATCCATTTTCTTTGTGTGATTGAAATGTAGATAACTTATTGTTCATGTGCAGGAGAAATTCCAAGTGTTCTTATGCATAGTATGGAGCCTAGATTTCCTTAGTATTCATGTGAGATATACAACTGATTCTGTGGCATCAAAAATCTCTAGCTTGTGGCTGCTGAGTGGTTTTCAAACTTGTACTAACTTGTTATGTAGTATGCAATCTCCTGTAGTGCAATTTTTGTGCCTGCTTTGCCAAGTTTAAAAAAAAAGACCTTGAGATTACTGAAAAGTCTAAACAATAAGGCAGCTTTCACTCAGAGCAGGTCATTAAGCCTTTTTTCTCCTCTGTGCCATCATGTTTTTTGTTCTTTTTTTTTTTTTAAGTTATACAGCAATAAGACCTCTAAGTGGCATTAATTGATCTTGAGATAATATAGAGTCTCAGGGCTTTTTTTTTTTTTTATATTCAGACTGTTTAATTAAGAATACTTTAATTTGGTGCAGATACAAGTTAATGCAAATGAGAAGCACAGTCTGCCAAATACAGCTTTTGTACAGGAAGATAAGTGACTCTATTGGGGGAGTACTTCTTGATAAGCTTGTGTGTGAATAGATCTTCTCAGGAGTTATGCCAGAAATTTACTACCATTTGATTACAGTGGGTATTTGAAAAGTTTTCTGATTACAGGCCTTTAGCTTCTCTTCACTGCTGTCTGAGAAAGACCATGTTTCCTTCCTGCAAGTAATGAATCTGAACTGGATATCCAAAACCAAAAAGCATTCAGTGAGTACTCCTGACTCTCCAACACAGGCTAATTACATAGGTTAAGAAGCTACTCAAAACATAAGAAATCCAGTCTGAATATATAAATAGCTTTGGAAGACAGAGGTTTAAAAAGAACCCCTGCATTGATTAAATCAAAGCGCTTTGGTGCAAACAGGATAAGGGAGAGAAGTACATTTTTTAGAAACTTTGTATATGAAACTTTTAATGGTTACAAGTCGCAGCATAAGGAAGGGGCTGTGGGATATCCACTGCTGTAGTTACTCAACCTGCAACTGAGCAAGGACCTGTGCACACTGCCTAAGCTGCCCTGCTTTGAGTGATTCCTTCCATACCAAATTATTTCATTTGTCTTATTAATTGGATCTATTTCATTTGGTCTTGGTGCTGAATCACTGTTAAAGATGTGTAAGCACTGACAAAGCAGCTTTCTGCATAGAGTAGCAAAGGGCAGAGACTCCTGAGCTTGCTGAAAACTCACCTTCACAACATTGTGAACCTCTGACTTGTTTTGTAGTCTCATATCATCTTTTTCCCTCCCAGCTTCTCTTTCTCCCTGTTCATCCCAACAGTAACCTTCTACCTGAAAACTGAAAAAAATTCTATTAGAAGCATCTTGTGGAAGCTGCAAGGAGGACTAAATGAGTCTCTTCTGTTCCATAGGCTGAATAAATTCTCCTCTTTGTGCAGGATCTTGATCATGCTTTTGGTGTATGTGCTATTTAAACCTGTGTGTTCTAGCATAGTTTTTGGTGGGTTTTGGTATGTACTGATATAGTTTATTATATTCCCCCACCTCTTGGAGGCAGCAGAGGTTTTCCATGTTGCTCTCACTATTCCATCCTTGTAACACAGAATCAGTGCTGCACGCAGTGAGCAAGGTTTTACTGTGAGGGAAGGGAATGTTGCATGGAACTAGAGCTAATCCCTTTTAAACAAAGCTTTGTTAAAGAGATTAATCCTAAAACTGCTTCACAAGGAGCTTGCTTTTTTAAAACCCATTTTTAAAAGTGAAAGAGATTGGATTCCAAATTCATAGGGTAGTTGGGATTGAAGGGGGCATCAGAAGAACATCTAGCCAAACATCCCGTTCCAAACAGGGACAGCCATGAGGTCAGACCACATTGCTTGTCCAGCCTCATCTTTGAAAGGCTGGAAAGATTCAATTTCATTCTAGGGAATGGCTCAATAAACCCCTGTTAACTAAGGATTTTTAGTCTTCATATACATAACATCAAGAAACTGGTAACAAAAGCCACATGGAAGATCAGGAGAGACACTCTGGTCATGTCATATAACATCACTCCTGGACTTAAATGTCAAAGCTCTGCCTTTTGCTGAAGATGCTTTAATAGATCCTGGGATTTTGTAGCTCCAAGTGAATTAAGTTACTTTTGTATTTTCAGTCTGATGCTTGGTAGTATGTTTAGGCTAAGAGCCAGGACATTCCTAATGCCAGGTAAGGGAGGGGTCATGTCTCTAAATGCTTTTGTGGTAATGGAGGTTGGAATTCAAGTGTGGGTGTATTTCAGGTCTGACATACCAACCAGTTTCTGGATTGGAGCTTTGTACATAATGGTCTCTGATTGCTGAAGGGGATGACCCCAAATGCTCAGCTTTTCAAACTTTTAAAGCATTTGCTCTGTGTTTTTAATACAGTGCTGCACCTGATCTCAGAAGAAGTTGAACCCTGAAGTGTTTCAGCTAGTATATCTTCTAATATGGCTCATAGTTTTTAACTATGAAGAGGTCTGAAATATGTATTATGTAGAAAAATTCTACCAAAAAAATTATTTATTCTAGAAATCTCACTTCTGTAAACACATTTGTTAATCTGTGATCAATACAGGGCTCTAATGAATAACCCATGTTAGAAGGGGGGAGGAAGAATACAGTCTAAGCAAATGTGGTATGGAAGGGTTACTTAACTTGGATCTTCTTATCCTTTCTTCTTCTATATCCCTCTCCTTTGAACCCCTTGAAATCTGGGTGCCTGTCACCTTATGCTAGAGACTGTTGTAGCTGGTTTGTCAAGCTTTGCACTGGTATGTGAAGGCAGCTACATGAAATCTAGAGGTTTTTAAATGTGTTTTCTCAATAACTGAGCTATGGGGGGAAGAATTAATCACATAGTAAGCATTTGTCTAATAACTATCACAAATGTGCTCATAACCTTCAGGCTTGATTTAAACTTGTGCAAAACCTGACATCTGCTGGTGGGAAGCATAACTGGGCTCTTCTCAGCTGGAGATGTGCTGAAGACCTGTTTTATAAAGTGCTGGTACTTTTGGCTATAGGTGTTGCATTGTACTGCTTAAGCATAAATTTAGAAGTCTAAAATGTAAAATACTTACAAACATTGGTATTGTTAAAAGTGATTGAACTTTCAGTTAACTGTGTCATTTTTTATGTTTTAAAGGCTTGCCATGGATGTACATCTTTGTCCAAATGTGATTGCAGTGGAGTAAAAGGTGAAAAGGTAAATATTTTTTTTTTTTTTTTCTGTGAGACCAGCACACAAATGACTGAACCATTTGCAAACTTCTGGTAACTGAAGCTTATGGATGATAATGGATAAAGCTTATGGATTAAATTCTTGTTCATATCTTTTTTTCTTTGATGGTAGTGTGAGCAGGCACCAAAGAGCAGAGCTGTATTAACAGTCAGATATTGAGTCAGACTGACTGGTCCATCTGACAGTGTAAGATTTTCATATCATTATTTTCTCAAGAATGGGGAGTTAATTTTTTCCATTTATCTGACAATTTTGGAAAAAAAAAAAAAGCCCCAGAGAAGAGACAAACTCTAGTAAAATAGAAAGAATTCTTATTTACAGCCAAGTCCTGCCTATACTAACTACTTAGTGTTGACAAGCTAAGGTGTGGAGTGTAGCATAATGGCTAGGCTAGTAATGCTTCAGTGGGATTTTAAAATTGAGTGAGTGTAGGTTGTTTTCTCTCTTTTCTTGTACTGTCTGTTCATAAGTAGTTGACGCTCACTAATATGTTCTGAACTCGTACTGCTTTTCACCTCCTAATTTGTACAGCTGTAAGCAAAGATGATGATTGCTGTCACTGTCTAGATGTGAGCTGGACCGTGGGAGTGATAAAATTCACATAAAACTTTTCCCAACACAGCTGGCATCCAAGTAAGCATCTAAAGGCCAAAGATGTATTCTTGGATCAAGCAGAGTAAAAATTATCCCCACTGCGAAAAGCATCTCTGTGTACCTCATTCGGGTGCAACAAGCTGTTTTGCTCTGCCCAGATGGTATCCTAAGGCTGAGAAATGCATGTTGACATATTAGAGCTTTCCTCCTTCCTTGCAGCTTTGACTTCCAGTCTCACTGCCTGTTCTCAGTATATCTGTACAGTACTTCAAGTTTGTCAACATTATTTCTTATTGTTTTACAATTTTTTCTCTGAGGAAAGAGCAGGTGCCCAGCATTTCTTCTAGGTACAATGCACAGTAGATAAACAGCTCAGCACTGTGAACCCAGCAGTATTCTGTTCTTTCTCCATTGTGGGGAAGCCTGGTTGTGAGTAAATTGTGTTTAAATAGTTCCCATGTAGCTGCTGTTGTCACAGGGAATGAATGGGATGTGATCACTGCAAGGGGCAGAGGCTGCCCAAAATGCTTCCACTCTTAGTCTTGTGAACAGTTTGCTTGAGATACAATGGAGTTGGCCTAAAGATGTGAACTGATAACAGAGTTTGAGAAGCATGTCTTATCAAACCACTTACCCTATCTTAGCAAGGTTCTAGGAGGGTTTCAGTGCTCTAGATTAATTTCTGACACATTTCAAGGGTGGTTTTTGACTTGCATAAACAAATGTAACCTTAAATGAACAAAAGTAATTCAAAACACTGGCACTATAATGTGCTGCTGCAGAGTTTTACTATTGGCTCAGGTTAAACAAGGCAACTGTCCAAAATTCAAGGTAATGCTCAATGCCACACCTGCCATCCAGATAGCTCCAGACAGATGAGGTCATTCCTTGGCATTTACTTGCTTTTAGTTCATTGAGTACATTCCCTCTTTACATACCTAGCAAAGAATGGTATTCCCTTGATGGCAAGATTTCCAAGTTAGATTTGGTTAGCCAAACATGAACCTGGTTAATGTTCCTACAGGATCTCAGATGCAGGTGCCCAAACCAGATGCATCCTAACTAGTCACAAATGATTTCAAGTTCAGTTTGAAGGCATTTAAAGATCAGATTTCGAAGTCCAGTAGTTATTGCAGGTACAACTTTGGAGAACCTTTCTGTAATTCTAAGTTGGTTTTTTTTGCACTTGTCACAGCTATTTTGTGAATTGACTGAGAAAGTAGCTGTTGTCTGGTTAATGTGGATCTAATGCAATCTGTCCTTAGAATTGGTACGAAACTGGGGAGCTGTGATTCATTTCCACTGCAGCCAAGGTAAACACAGCATAATCCTGAAGCATGCCAGAGGATTTTTAAATAGTCCTTCTGAAGCTTGCAGACCATCATGTACCTTATGTAAAGGAAGGATGAAAAGCAAAGCCCACACTTCCTAGGTATGATGTGTTGCTAGTGGAACTTGTTTGAGCACACATGTACACTCCTCATTGTTAGCTGCCCTATAATTACAAAGCCCTCAGTATTTGATGCATTGCTGGATTCAGCAGTTCAGCTCTGGGGAGCCCCAGGGTCTGTCACTGAAATCCTAATGCTTTATCTTATAAATTCTTTGCTTTGGTTTCCTTAGGTTTTGAATTGTTGTTTGAATCTTCATAGATTCCTGTACTACTGGAAGATGTCAAGGGCTATCCTAAGATTATTAGCTGGATCCCTCACAGTGTATCACTTAGTTAAACATTTGATCTAAGTTTCCAAAACCAATACTGCTTCATCCTGCAGTGACCTCTGAACCAGGAGTGATATGTTTTGAGGAATGCAACTCCTGTCAGAGGGAATTTCTGTGTTTGTCTTGATTAGATACTGTAGTTTTAAATGTGTTGAATTAGTGCTCTTGGAGTTGAGGAAGAATTTGTTGGCCAGCATTATAATATGAGGCAGCCATTACTTTCACCCCATTATTTACAAAGGTGGAGAACAATATGGGTGGCTGTGACATCACTTCTTCCATGCTGTGTATCTTAATATTACTATGGACATTTGTACTGAATTTAGTTTTAAGCAGCCACCCATAGTTAGGTGGTTTTGGGCTCTTTTTGAAGTTCACTATTTTCATAGCAAGGGCAGGAAGCAAGTATGTGCCACGCTTGTCAAATGTTACAGCCATGTTCTTGTATGTGTTTAGACATTAAAATGGGCTCTTCAGCTACTGCTTTTCTGATGATTTTTTTTCTCCATTTAAAATTTTTTTTTGTTGTTTTTTTTTTTTGCCATGAGTATTTCACACCAATGTAAGTAATTACTCTGGTTTCTCTCCCCATACTGTTTATTTATAAATATGGAATTTTGGAGTATAAATTCTAGAAATGTGAATTACTTGTCTGTGCTTTAAAACTGCATCTATCCATACTTGTGTCCTATTATTAGAGTACATGGAAGTCTGCCAAACTTTTCTGTATCCCTGTTTAATTGGCTATATCTTGCTGCAGCAAAGCATAATTTTAGGGTGTTTCCTACCTATATTTTTTTCTTTCTATGCCCCAAGAAACAGTCACGTTCAAGCTTGTGAGCTGGCAGTTTTGCCATATTAGTTTAGGGCATTGATGGAGGGCAACTGAGATCAGATTCATTGCTCATTCCCCAGGCAAATGATGGCTTATAGCTGGGGCAACTTTATTTTGGTATGGAAACAATCCTGGATTTTCAGGATTGGAAGAGGACATCTGAGTTGACCTAAACCTTTGTTATTTATGTTTTAGTTTAGTAGCTTCCAGTCTGAAACAAGAAGTATCCAACCTTCCGCAGTTCTTTCTATGTGAGCAGAACTGGCTAGTGAGTTTTTGAATTTATAAGAAAATTGATTGCACACTAAGCAGGGACTTCAGTTGCATTCTATCTTATCTTATATCTATTCAATTGCAATATATCCTTTTTGGCACTGACTTTTTGTGGAAGACTTGTTAAATTTCTTTTCCGTTTCAGTATGTTCCTGTAGTGAGCAGGCAGTTTGTTCTGCCAAATTTGTAGCATCCAAATCTTCATGAAAATCAGTATGGTGAGGGGAATAGGAAAATCTGGAAGCAGAAGCAACTTCTAAAAATGGTTGTCACTTATGGAATCATCTATAGGCTGTTTAAGTAGAAGACAGTTAAAAAAACAACTCAAAGAGAACTGAATCAGAATAGTTTCCCTTCCCACAAAATTTGCTCACATTTCTTTAACCAATTTTTTATCAAAAATAGGGATTATAGTGCAGCTATTTCCACTGTAATTATTTTAACTTTAATGTAAATTCCCTTAGGCCATGTCTGATGTACTCCCTCAGCTGCCTCCAATCATAGTCCTTAAAATAATCTGTTTGCTTTTGGGGGTAGTTTGCTGGCAAACTCCACAGGAGTTGCCCTGGCAACAGTTTCCTCATGCAAGGCTCCTTTTTGCTGCTCACTTTCAAAGTGGGAAAATACTCATTTCAGTTTCAATACTACAGTTCACTAGCATCTGTTGTTGCCTCTTCTATTCTTCTTAGCTGTTTAACTTGATGTTTCTCTTTCTTTTAAGGCCTTGGCTTCCTCATTCCATGATTGTTTGGAGTGGAGACCTTGGCATAGTTTCATTTCAGAGAACAGTTCCTCAGCCTCAGGTGACACACAAGGCCAACCCTCTGCTAAAAGTCTGTTCGAGCAACAATTTGTAGATGCTGCTTGCTGTAACAAAAACGTGAAGGTTGAGATTAGTAGGCACTCTGTAGCCTGGCCTGCTCCTCACACATCTGACATGCCTCTTGTACACAAACTGGGTTTTTTTCAGTGTGCAAACACAGTTCATGCCAGAGCTTGCTCCAAAATCTGGTTTTACCTAACATTTTCTTTATCTGGCACTCCTGAATTCCTCATTTTCTCTCCTTCAGGGACACACTAACCCTTTCATATCCTGGCCTGAGGTAGTAACACTCCTCCACAGTGTCACTTTTCAGATAAGGTAGCAGACGAACTGTACAGCATGCAGAAGTACTTGTATTGGCTTTGCAGCGGAGAACACTCCATGAAAACTTGTAAGCCTATGAAATCAGTTTGAGTGCTGTAATAAAGGTAAATCTGTCCCTGTCAGGAATTTCTTTAGTTAGGCAGGTGAGATGGTTAGTCACAATGTTGGTTTGTCAGTGTGATGACTTCCTACAGAAAAGCAGAAAGATAATATGTTCTAAATTTTTCTATCATATATTTTGTTTCTGTCATATTTCACCTGCACCACCACCTATTCTTTTTGTAGGGTGAAAGAGGATTCCCAGGCTTGGAAGGACAGCCAGGTTTGCCTGGATTTCCAGGACCAGAAGGACCACCTGGTCCAAGAGGCTCAAAAGTAAGTCCCAATTCACTTGAATGGTATGAAGGTGCTGGGTAGTGTTAGCCTAATTGTAGTGCTGATCCTAAGCAATTCCAGAACTCCTGATTATCATTGGTTTAATAGTTAAAATCTTCAGATGCTGGGATGTAACAGGTCTTTTGGTTATTTAATTTGAATAGTTAGTCCATGGAAAAAGATGGCTCTGAGTTTGCTCTCCAGTTCTTCACCTACACAGGTGCTTCCCAGCACTGCCTTGCAGTAGGTGCTGCCCATTAGGGTCAAAGAACAGGCTTGGCAAGGTGCTGTGATGCAGCTTTGTTAGTCCTTGCACTAAAGAGATCCTGGCTTAGCCGAGTTTACTGATAAGAGCAGAGGTTTGCTCTCAGCTGCCCTGGGGGCTCCCACCATGTAGGTAAACTGTTGTTTGCACCCTTGGCATTCCTGGGATGGGATTCCTGGGCTGGGTTTGGGTGGGGTGATGCAAATGAGGGCCTCATTGAACCTACATGCAGAGAGCTGAGGAATGCTCCTGGCTTTCCCTGGTGGGGTTCCATTTACTTCTGTTTACTGCTGAATTGTACCCTTACTCAGATGATGTAATTCAGCAGTAAAATTCCTCTGAATATATTTGTCCTTAAGAAATATAAGGATATCTGGGATCTGCCTTTCTTTTTAAATAAATGCTCATAGTATAAACCTAATAGAAGCACATAAAAAAGAAGCAAAGGAAAAAATAGGCAGGTGATAAGAAAAAAATAAAGGAGGTCTACACTGAAAGAGAAGATTAATTTGCTATAACAAGAGTGAAACAGCACAGAGGTCTTGGACTAGAAACTTTTGCTACAGTTTTATTCCATAAACACATTTTCTTAAGATTTTGATGCAAAGTTCTGCATTGTGATTCTGTGCTGATCATAAAGCAGAGGAGCTCTGGTGCAGTGTGAGCCCTGTTGAACCGTGGCTCCCCTGCTCTGCCCACACGGGGCCGCTGGAGGATGCTCCATGGGAGGGCTGACCTGAGGTTCTTGGGGACCTGGCAGCACCGGGGCCTTTAGGAAAACTTCCCTCTAAGGCATGGTTCATCAGCTGGAACAAATGCTTTTCAGCTCAGAGTCCAACACCAAAAGTTAAAATCGTTTTGAACCCTTTAACTCAGGGTTGTGGCAGCCACTAAATGACAGCTGCTATAACTTTTAGGCCACTTACTATGAACATGTAAGAGAAAGTTAAGGCTCACTGTTTAATTTGATAGAAACACAAACTGCAGCTTGAATGTGGGGTCTTGTTTGTTTCTGTTGTTGTTTTTTAGGGTGACGATGGTCTTCCAGGGCCTATTGGACCCAAAGGAATCAGAGTAAGTATTGATGCAGTTTTAGAGTGATGTTGGAATAGTGATAAAGACCAACAGGCATTGGGTGGGTCCTAACAGAAGTGGTGATTGACAAGAAAAAAAATTCACTTAAATCTGAGGAGTAATCTACCCACCAAAAGAGGTTGTACTGCTTTTTACAATTAATACAAGATTGCGTGAGTAATACTATCTTACATATTGTTTGTATTTCATAAACTGTTTAGGGGGAGCTGCCCCAATACTCATTTTGCAATACAGGACCTAAGCCAGTGGCAGTACCTTTGTTTCAGTGTATTCTGAAGTAGAGGCAGTATGTCTACAGTCCATACAGGAGAGGTGGACTTGTCTGGAAGTCCTTTAGATTTTGTGCCTTTGCTTTATCTGTCAGACACCTCAGCTGGTAATAATTGATACATCTCTGGCTTCGTTTGGCTGCATCCATTTTTCACATCACAAGTGTTTATTCATTTTCTCTTTGTATCTGTAATCTATTCCTTTGTAGTTCTGCATTGTCTTTTCTATGTTTTTGTGGCTATTTCCCTGAAAGATTGGTAAGAACTCTGAATGCCATGTCAGCTTAGATTTTTTTCCTTACAGGCGATTCAGATGTTTGTCTGCCTTTATTTACACCTGCACAAATAAGTTACATTTGGTGAAATCATGGTAAATCCTTTTGCACCCATTCATACTGTACTATTTCAAACACATGGTTCATTTCCTTCTAGGGACCGCCAGGGCTTCCCGGCTTTCCAGGAACACCAGGACTTCCTGTGAGTAGGAATGGGCTGTGTAGCTACAAATCCATTCCCTTTTGTCTTTCAAGGCCAGAAGAGCATCCTGCACTCTTAACTCTTCTTTCCCTGTTCTGCTTTAAAGGGATTGCCAGGACAAGATGGGCCACCAGGACCTCAGGGTATCCCAGGATGCAATGGAACAAAGGTGGAATTCCTTAAAAAATCTTAATGCAACAATAATATAGTAAAAAGCTCTTGCTCTCCCAGCTGTACCCAATAGGTTTAGTCTGTTGTGTGCAACAGTACTTGCTGTTACTGAGTTATGAAGGTAATTCCAAGATAATTCATTGAGAGAAGGGGTCATGGCCTGGTATTTGAAGCACAAGCTTTGCCAGAAATTGCCAGCACCAAGACAAAACACTGTGTGCTCTGCAGCCAGTGTAGTTAAACTCTGTGTTCTAATCCTTACTTGTATAAGTTGCAGCTGAGAGCTGTGTCTGATAATTACCTCAGATGCTGTGTCTCATCATTGTAGTAGATTCGTGCTACCAAGAAAAACTCATTATTTAACAGTGAGACTTTTTAATTATTGATTTTAATATTATATTGAAAATACTGATTCAGTGTCCATGTTGGAGGGAGCAATTTCATTCTGACATGCTACTTAGCTTCATGTTGGGGTTTTCCCAAAGAAGTTGATTTTCTGTAACATTCTGTGAGTTTTCCATCTCTGTAGTGTAGTACTTTGCCTGGAAGTATGCAGAAACACCTAACTGTGGAAATTTGTTTCCCTCAGTTATGTAACTTAACTAAGTGATTATTCTGTCTTGTTCCAATACAATTTTCTATTCTGAAGTCATAAGCTAACAATTAAACTGGACTTTTGAATTAAAATTTGTTTATCTGGTTTTGTTATGTTTTGGTTTGGTGTTGACTAATAATTTTCTTCATCCCTAAGGGAGAGCGTGGGTTCCCAGGCAGTCCAGGTTTTCCTGGTTTACAAGGGCCTCCTGTAAGTAAAAGATTTCCCAATCTTGCAATCCACTGAAAGACTTCTACTATGAAAAATAAGATAAATATCATCCTCTTTTTGCAGTTTCTCTTTTAATAAATAGGATTTTTTAAAAACATTTAATCAGAGCATTTTAAATGTCCAATGAAAGTGAGTTTTTCTGCTGCATGCTGTAGTAAAGCTTAAAAACCTCTTTGAATTCTCACATGCTGAGATGCTTTACCACCTGCAGAAAAATACAAATACAGGCATATGTATCAGAGAAGGAGGATCTTGATACTGACATCCTGTGTTTCTAAAGAGTATTATTGGTGATTAAAGGGTCAGAAAAAAGAGCTAAAGTAGGGTGTTTTCAGTATAAAACACAAGGGTGTGCAGCCAAGTGACTGTCCAGAACCAACGTACAAACAGAGATGTAGTAGACAGGATGGATAAGTAGACAGGAGGCAGCATAGAAACAAATTGCTAAGAAAGGGAAATGCAATCCTTCTAATGCTCAACATTCACTGGGAAAGCTCTTCTCTAATTTTTCTATTTGTTTCTGAAGTTCATTAAAAATTTATTTTCCCCTGTTCCATATATTGTTATAAGTTTCTGTCTTTCATGTTTGCCTCGTGGTGTAGATCTGATTAGTGGTTTGCAAACAACATACCAGTGATTTATTTCTATTGATTTTAATTTTATTTTTTGTTTGTTTCTTTTAAACAAAGGGACCCCCTGGGCTGCCAGGTATGAAGGTGAGTGTGCTGTACTCTCATGTCCAGGTACTTAGCAGACAGGGGTGTGCAGTGGGGTCTGCCACGAGTAACCTGCTTGTTTCATGCAAGACTGTGTGCATCCACTGGAACCTGGAGTGACGTTCTTGGTGTTTCCAGGCCACTCCAGTGCAGCTAACTGGAAATTCTGCAGTAGCTTTGTTTGGGTCAGTAGCTTGAGAAGTAGCAGAGTGTTTCCTGAAGCTGTTCCTCGGGACTTCAAAGGGTCAGTTGAGGCATCAAATTAACAAAATGTCTACAAACACCCAAATGCACCATTAGTCTGCCTGTGCATACTCAAAACACTCCTAAAGACTTTACAATAGTGACCTAAAATACCCAGTGACAAGAATAGTACAACATCTTTTGTTCTTTTGAAACTGTTTTTTGTACTCTACCTGTTACATAGATGGTCTTTCCTCCTAATCTAGTCTCATGATCTGATGTTGAACCTTTTATTTTTTAAGGGTTTGACCAGTTGAGTATGGGCCAAAATACCAGTTTTGATTGAACCTTTTAGGAGGAAACTTGAATTACACTGTTAAACTCCTGAGAGGACAGCATAACCCTGGTACTGGAAAATTGGGACTATTAAGATGAATTGTCTTTCTTAGCTCCTTTTCTTCCGAGTTGTTTTCAAGATAGTAAAGGACAATCTCATAAGAACATTTACTTTCAAAACAAAGATATTCCCTGAAATCAATAAGAAACTACTTCAATATGGAGCACAAAGCATAATTGTTGTAACAGTACAATCAGCACTGATCTCATGAGCTGGGACATTGGAAAAAGCTGAATGAGTCTTTTTTCTGTTGTGTCCTATCCACTGCTTTCACATGAAGCTGGAATGTTTCTTTTGTGAAGAATTTGTGTTTCAATCCCCTAATCTTTTGGAATTTAGATCAATGCTGCTATCTTTGTACAAAATACATATCTTTTAATAGTTGTTAGTTTAGACATTTAGAATCTTGATCTCTCCTAAACAGAGCTATTCTTGGAGAATCTAGTGCCTATATGAACAAATACTTCTAGGCTGTAGCATAGCTCAGAGTCTCTTAGAGTCTTAGGAGCCACTATGTGCCCTTTGGAGTCAAAATGGTGGCAAGGAATTGTAAAATATGTTGTTAAATTCAGCTGTATTTTTTCTAGGGTGAAGCGGGTGAAATAATTACATCCTTGCTGCCAGGACAGAAAGGTGACCCAGGATTTCCAGGTCTTCCAGGGATACCTGTAAGTTGCATAAAGTATTATTAGGCTGTGTTCTGCCAAAAAGATAACATGAAAAGTACTGTTATTACAGCACCATTGGTAACCTGATGCTTGGGGATTCATATGTTTTCTTGGAGATGCAGGGTTCACATTTAATGTACCTCTGATTTATGGCTTGAGGGAAAGTTTGTGATTCCATATTGCTCCTAATAGGGTGACCCACAGAAGCCAGAAACGTCCCCTGCTCAGGAAGGTGGTATCCAGCAGACAGCAGTACCCAGTTACTGATTTGCTTCTCTGCTTTCCCTGTCTCTTCCCCCTTCCTAGACATTCTTTGTATCAGTTCTGGAGTTTCCTTCCCTTCTTTACTCTGAGTTGGTCACATCTGGCTTTCTGGCTGTGGCTGCTGTTTTGGATGGTGGGAAGGAGAGGATAATGCCTCAGCTGTTCTCCTCATGTTGCACCTCCTGAACAGTGTTTCTGCCCTCCCAGCAGTGCTCTGTGAAAACAGCTAGTGACTGCAGGCCCTGTGCTTCCCCACTGAGCCTTTCATTGCTTTAGTGGAAGAACAAGGGGAGCCGAAAATGAGTCTATCGGTCTGAGCTGGACAGAAGCCAGACTCCCATTTCCTGGCACACAGAGGCAAGCCCCACACTATTCTGTGACCAGACTGAGCCTGTTGGCATTTCTGGCCCTCTGATCTGTGCTTCCCTATTGTCTGTTTCTGGCTGGGAGGAATCACAAATACAAAGTATTTTGTTGTTCTCTCTCAGTGCATGAAGAGAAAGAAAGTGCAAAAGTAGTTCAGAACAAACCAAAAAGCATTCCCTTATCCAAGCCAAACAGATGCACTGATGTTAAGAGCAGAACTCTCCTAACATGATGTACACTCCTTTTAGGCCTTTCCCCAAGGACAGATTGGTGGGTTAGTGGTCAGCTACATGGATTTGACATGAATGGGGTGGCAGCTGTTGGGGTTATTTGAGCTTGAAGCTCTCACTAGGTTTTTCTTTCATAAAAAGGTGACTCTCATGGCCTCCTCCCCTTCCTTAACAGGGCCCCCCCGGCTCTGTGGGAATTCCAGGTCCAGTTGGCCCTCCAGGGCCCCCAGGTTTGACGGTAAGTTTCTTTAACCTGCTGCTCATAAAGCCTTAAATGGGACAGTCACTTTTTCATTTTGGGTTCTCAGAGGCAGGTCAGTAAAGTGCAGAGACCATGGTAGTCAGGACTTGGTATGAGGACAGCAGCTGCCATGTGTTCAGTTCAGCCTGAAGCTGTTATATTGTGCCTGTTTAAATAACATACTTCTGAAACAACCTGTTCCCAGACATCTTTTTGCTTTAAATTGTGCTGAATCATTGTGCAGGCTTCTTAATGTGAAACATGAGACAAGATTTAGCTTATTTACACTGATGTTTAATATCTGACTATTCAATTTCATTTTATGGTCTCACCTAAGAGACGTTTCTTACATATTTGTGAAGTTGAATAGCATGAGTTTTCAAAGGCAGGCAAGGTGCCTTGTTAGCATGGAGATAATTCACAGGAATCAAAGCTGCAACATTGTTGGGGTTTTTTTTCCTACAGGGGTTTGTGAAGGGCTTTTAAGTGACTTGGTTTTTTTTGTTTCCTTTTTCAATAGGGACCTCCTGGTCCACCAGGGCTGCCAGGACCCAAGGTATTGTCTTTCTCATATTGATGGACTGTTTTATTTCTCTTTCTGTTTGTGACTTCTAAGGGCTGATGAGTTATACATTTTGCAGGGTAATATGGGTTTGAATTTCCAAGGACCCAAAGGTGAAAAAGTGAGTAGGTGATCATAATGATATTTTTACTTATTACTTTCAAAATACTTATGCTTGCCATTTTTGCTTGTATTGTCTGTAACAAGCTGCATCTTCCTACGTGTTAGGGTGAACAAGGTCTTCAGGGACCTCCAGGGCCACCAGGACAAATTGGAGAACAGAAAAGACCAAATGACATTGAGTTTCAGAAAGGAGATCAGGTGAGTGGGACACTACACCCATCTGTGCTGAGCGTGTGATCAAGCTGCAGCCTCTGTTGGTGTGGCTCATATAGGCTCACATCCTGCTTACTGCAGAGGTTCTATTTTTTTTTTTCTTAGAGTACTGAATATTCCAGGCCTGAGTACTTTTCCTTTAATAGAAATCATGTCAGTCACATTAGTTTTTACTTGCCTTAGTAAAATAACTATTCTAAAGAAACTCTCTAAAGGCAGTTCACAGTAACATTAAAAGCAGTTAAAATACTCCCATTCTTTGGAACACCCGGAATTGCAATTTTCAAAGCAGTCTTGGGATTCAGATTCCCACTAATTAACCAGCTGTGTCATCCATTGTGAAGAAGTCTTTCAAAAATTTTAATTCAATTTCTTCCTTTTTTGTTATAAGTGATGCCCCATGATCTTTATTCCTTGTGGTCTGAATAAAGTGCTTTCCCTGTTTCTGGCATTTCAAAAGTAAATATCAGTCATATTGTTACAAGTAAGCTCAAAATACTGGTTTGATTTGTATGCATCCCTCCCTACCCATCAATGCCAGAAGGTCATTGGGAGAGTTAGCAATTTTCAAGTTATTACACTCTTTTCTCTTTCTTTTTCACTGGAGAACATTCTGCAGTGCTGTTTAATTCTGGGTGCCATAGACAGTCTGAGCAAAACCAGCATGGATGCCTAGATGTCACATTTTCCTTGAAATTTTTGTGATGTTCTCAAATACCATCCTGGGTAATAGAACAGTTGAGGTAGACACTTTGAGGGAAAAGTGTTGAGTGATCACTTTTGTGCTCTCACTATTTTGCAAATGTCACTGTAGTAACTGAAGTTTAAACTATTAGTTGCTTACATCAGTGTTAGATCAGTTTCTTCCTTTCTATCTTATCTTGGGAAATGTGTCAGAGAAGAAGGCTTTGGGACACAGCAGTATTTTATTTGAGCAGGGTGTAGGACAATTCTGCCCTTCATCTTGATCAAAACCATTTGTTACTTTTCCTTTCAGAAGAGCATGAAGCAGCACTAAGGCATTAACTAGAGCTATGTCCTGCTGTACACTTGCAGTGCACAGTCATCCTAGGAAGGTCTCTGGTTTTGTCTGTAACTGGGTGATAGGACAGAAAATAAAGAGCAGTATTGTTTGTCTTTATAATTCTAGGAAAACACAAGATAACATTTTGACCACACTGTTGAAGAAAAAGTTAATCTGAATTTATTGGGGTTAGAGTGATTTCCTTCTGTCATTAGGGACCCCTGAAGGACTAATTTTGCTGGCACCAATTTATGTAAATACACAAAGTAAAAGCATTCTACCTACATTCCTTTTAAAGCACTAAGAATTATAAACATTCTGAGTTCATTGCCTTTGACCAACATTTATAATGATTTCCAAACTTGCAAATTGGTTTTTATTTCAGCCAAATTTATACTTGGTACTGCACAATCAGTAAAAAATGTCAACATTGCAGTTACTTTTTTGTGAAATGCACATGGAGTTCTGGTATGTGCCTCCACCTATGATCTCTGATTAAAATCAGGTGTGTAGATGGGCTTGAGTCTGGGATGTCTCCAAGAAAATAATGGAAACTGCACAGAAACTTTTTGTGGATTCAGTAACCTGTAACTTTTCTTTAGGTTAATGGTGAAAAGATTTAATAACTTGTACAAAGGTGTAATAAAAATAGAAATGAGAACTTTTTAACACAGTGATCCTGTTTCTGACAAACATACTTTGATCCTGGTGGCCTCTAAGTTTAAGCAATTACCAGTAATCTAATGACTGTTGCTCCTATAATTTCAGCAGAATTTGGCATTTGTTTGTTCTTTCTTCCTTTTTTCCTTTCTTCTCTCTACTATTGGATAGCATCTGCAGGCCACCAAGCCAGCTGTTGCAGTGCATGCAAGAGGCAGCTGTGTTTTTAGGAGTGAATCATCTAAATAAACAGGATGAGCAGTTAATAAAATTTATAGATTCCCTTGGAATTCCACACAAAGAATAAATATGATCCTTTATAACTTGGAATCTAAATGACAGCAAAAATCATTCTATTTAAGGGGAAAAAGTCAACTAAACTGCTAGAGAGTGATGGAAGCTTTAATCCTCTTTTTCTCTGCCCATGCTTGACAGGGTATTCCAGGTGATCCAGGCCCACCAGGACTTCCTGGGCCTCCAGGCCCTCCTGTGAGTAGAACTCTTAGTTCTATTTTGTTTCACCTGTATCAGAACTGTAACTTCATTCTACTCTGGCTTGTGGGCTCAGTTTAAGATGGTGTTTGTGTGTCCAGGGTCTTCCCGGTGGTGTGAAAGGTGAAAAAGGTGAGCAAGGAGAACCAGGCAAAAGAGTAAGTAGTCTGTTTAACCAAACATCTATCTTTCCATTCAGTGTTATCTTTGACAATTAAGCAAATGTTGAATTCAGGTGGGGCCATCAGCTTATGGGTAAGAGACATTTTTTCCTCCTTGTAACCTGGCAACTCATAGATGATGCACAGGGGTCATGACAGTGTTTCTAGCTGTGGCTCTCTGTGCTTTCTGATAGAATTATTTACATGTAGATCTTAATTTGGGGGGCAGGAGAAAATAATTTAAATTATGTTATCTGGTTAAATGTGAGAACCTTGAAAGTTGTTGGACTGCTGGTCTGAAGCAGCAGTTTTCTGTTTCCTTTTAGAAAGGGTCTTCATTCAGTTTGCTATGTACTGGGTTGCCAAGCAGCATGAGATTGGTGTGTGTGTATAGATATATATATATATAAACTGTTCTGTGTAAACTCATTCTTGGTGGGTTTGCTTGTGAGGTGAATCACAAAACCAAGTCTCTGAATACTGCTAAGACCACAAGTAGCCTGTTTGTCATTCCCCAAGAGACTGCCTCAATTTATGTGCTATTTGGGAGGGCACGAGTCAGGATAGCTTTATCTAGGGATAGCAAGAGTGGCTTTGTTCCTGGTCAGGCTCAAATCAATCCTGGAATTAAAATGTACTTGGATATCACAGCTCAGAAAAGCTGAAGATCATAGAAGTGCTAAGAAATAGGATGAAAATAACATGGGCTGGACCAGCAAAGGAAAGAGAGGCTGTAACCAGCTCAAAACATTGAGTATCTTTACTTGCACAGCTTCTGAATGCATTGTTTCATCAACAAAGTGCTTTTGAAAATCAAGGCACAAGTTCTGCTCTGGTTAATTGGACAATATATAAACCCTTTAGAAACATGCTTTTCTAAAGCATGTAGGATTTCCAATTCCCATAGAAAGCAAATACAATGGAAAAAAAAGTTTGGTATTCCAGATAAAATCCTTCATAGTTGCTAAGATTTACAGAAGGGCTTTGATTCGTCTCTTTTAAAGAACATAAAATTAGATTACCAAGCCAAAAGTCTCATTGTATTTTGAGTGGGTTTTAAATTGTTGCTTTTCTTTGCAAAAATAGATGAGAACCACATAAATTTGCAGAGATCTGAAGGGATACAAGTCCTAAGGGGATATGTCAGATGCCTTTTGCTAAAAGCTTGTTTACCAATATTTTTGTTTGGTTTTATTACTCTGAATCTGGGCATGTTGCTTACTTGAAGTGCAATTTTGCTATTAAGATACTTTAAAATGGCATTTTAGGGCTCCATATGATTCTGTGAGGCTCAAAGCCATTCCAGATATACTCATAAAAATGTCAGTTCTGCATATTCAAACAGCTAGTTCTACACATTCACAGGAAATCCTAAAACCTCAGTTTTGAGAGTTAGAACTCATCACTGGTGAAAACAAACTTCACAAATCACATTATGCTCTAATTCACTACATCTGTGAGGTCTAATTCTCAATTTCTCAATGACTGAGAGCTGATCTTGGCACTGAGGAAGGTTCACGAGGTGAACCTGTTCTAGTTCTGTTCCAGCAGGTGCCCCCAGACATGGCTCCTGTCACTCTGACAATAAAGTGCCATTTGTCTGCCCAGTGAATGGTCTGGAATTAAGTGGAGCTTGCCCTGCTTTTATTGCAGCAATGACAAATCTGTTCAGCAAGAACATGCTATTTAGAAGTCACTTCTTTGGGCAGAACTTCATCTTATATTTTCATCTTATATTACTAATGAGAAAATCATGTTGATTTAAAGGAGAGTTAAGTCAAACACAAAGTTTTGTTTCGTTTCACTGATCACATGATACTATTTTCCTAATTAAATATAGTGTTCTACTATTTAGGGAGTTAGGATCTGTTTTCCAAATAAATAATTTCTCCATTGCTAAAATAAATGGAGTGGTAAACACAATGAAACAGCAGTAGTTAACTGGAGATCATTTTTTGTTGTATTCACCCAGCATTACTCTGAGACTGTCATGATTTTGTGCTATGGTTTTCAAAATGGAATCTCAGTTTAGGTAACTCCATTGGTTATGGTTGATGTTTTTGTGTTTTCCCAAGGACTGCATTCTAGGTAGCTTGGTTTATTGAAAAATGGGAAACAAGCAACATTATTTCCATAAGAATTCTTTACTGCTGAAGCATTTTATTTCAATGCATATTTGTCTTTGAAGGGAAAGCCTGGCAAAGATGGAGAGCCTGGTCAGCCTGGTAGGGATGTGAGTAGTTCATATGTTTTTAATCTAAACAGTCTCTTTATAAGCTTTTCTTTTGATATGGGGAAGATCTGAGTGTGAATATATTTCCCTTTTCTTGAAGGGTTTACCTGGTGGGCCTGGAATAAATGGTGCTCCAGGAAGAGATGGTGAAAAGGTATGCCAGGACTTTTGTCAGTATTGCTGTAATAGATGGAAATTTTGCCATCAATGAGTTCATTTTTGCCTGAGTAGTAATTGCATTGCATTTGCTATTACAGTGTTGAGGATTATTTGCAATAACTTGTTTATGTAGTGCTGCACAGTATCAGAAATACTCTTAATTTCATTGGTAGGGTGAAAAAGGTGACATGGGTCCCCCTGGTCCTCCTGGAATTGTAAGTTGTCGATCCTTTATTTTTCCTGTACTTGGTTTGCAGTGTTGTTTCATCGTAGTTCTTGGCTGACTGAGAGTCCTATCTCTGGGTACAGCACCAAGAGCACCAGAAAATTTTTAATACATACACTAACAGAAACAATGGTTTCCTTCTTTCAAGATGAGTTCTGTGCTCTGGGATTTGCTAGGTCACAAACACAGGCTAGACTATAACCTCAGACCAGCAGGACTGAGTCAGCCTCACTGAAGCCTGTTGTAACTATGTTGGCTTGGCAGGCAAACAGCCTGGGGAGTGCTCTTTACTGGAATTTTCCCTGGTAATTCAGTGGAGTGGGGAAAGCATCCTGTCATTGGCATAAGATTCAAAGTATGTTGAACTTTCCCTCCCTCACATCTCTTTATGATTCCAATGACTCTTTTCTTGGCAAGTAGTTTCACATGAGCATGTAACATTTACAGGTTGTTCCAAGACCAGGCATTGATGCAACAGTGGGACCAAAAGGTAGCAAAGGATTGCCAGGACTGCCAGGAGCCAAAGGGGAGCGTGGATTCTCTGGTAGGCCAGGCCCACCTGGCTTGCCAGGATCTCCAGGTAGGAGTGCAAGCTTTAAATTACGTTGTATGCTCAAAGGTGTGGTTGGGTATTTGGCTTCTCAGTCTTCACACACTCCTTTTAACAGAAGGCAGAATATTTAGAACTGCCTTTCAGCTTGAGGGATAGTCTTGAACTTCTGGGGTAATGTGAGGAATTCTCAGCATTCATTGCCCTTGCTGTGGTGAACTGAGGATGCTAATCAGATACTAGCTTAATGCTCCTAGGGGTGATCTATCTCATCTCACTCATCTGTAATTAATATACATTGTCCATTGCATTACACAGAGAAAGTTTTGTGTACCACATGCCTGGTAGGAGATGATCTGAGTCTCCAGTGGGAGTGAGCAGTGACACCTGTAGGTGCATGATACATGCACAAAGAGAAACATAACTATTCTAGTGATATAGCTTATATATGAGGTTTTTTCTCATCAATACTTCTTTCATTAGTCCTGCTTTTTGTTTGTTTTTGTTTATTTCCCCAATAATCATAAACTTAGTTGTTGAGTTTCAGGTCAGTTTTTCAAACAAACATCTCCAAAAATGTGAAATGTGTATCATTATCATACTTGCAAAAATGTGATGTAAACCATTAAGCTAGCAAGGAACTAAGTCCTTCCTGTCTTAGGGATCACTACTGTTGGACCTCCTGGCCCACCTGGCTTACCTGGTGAGAGAGGACAGAAGGGAGATCCAGGTTTACCTGGGATTTCTATTCCTGGGCAACCAGGAGTTGAGGGACCACAAGGACCGCCAGGACCACCAGGTCCCCCAGGGCCACCTGCACCATCTGTTGCTCCTGGTAAGTGATGATCACATAAACAGCAAGCAGAAGAGACTAAACAGCTTTGACATTTGTTTAGGTTTGGGTTTCTGTGGTTTGTTTGTTTGGGTTTTTTAATTCCACCTCCAAGGTGTTGTTTATCAGCAGCTGAAGTCCATGAGATTCTATTGCTATAGGTTCTCTAAGCTGTTCCCATTGCAAATCAAAACATCTGTAGGATGACCTTAGGCTTAAGGACAGGTACAGAATTTGTTCCCTTCTAAGAGTTGCAATAGCAGGACAATCAAAGGTGTAATTTTTCACAGAATTCCAATAACATTTCATAAATATTCTGGTGTATAGACCATGTGATATTAGCTTTGGAGTGGACACTTTGGATGAAAGCACTTAGCTCCTTTTTTTGGTATAAGGAGAGTAGGAATGGTAGATGGGAATATAAGAACTGGAAAGCTTTAGTGGACAGTGGCTAACATGGTTCAGAGAGGAATTTAGTGTCTAGATGGCATTGGCATCTGAAGTGCCCTGGCTCTGATGATGATTCATAGGCATGGTTTCATTCTGTGAGGCTGAACATCAGAAGAGATGGAAGTGTGTAGCCTGTGGGAAGCAGTGGGAGATGGTTGCAGCTGTAAAGAATTTGACTGTTGTGTAATATCACTGTTTCCTTTTGAGATTGAATTACACGTGTGGGTTTTCACCAGCAGTCCTGGTCTGAATTGCCACAATGTCTGGTCTGTGATTATGGTGGGTGTATTAGAATCTCCACACAAATACATTTTGGTACTGAATACATGTATTTGGTGCTGCTGTCAGTCTGACATAAATAGGTAATAAAACCTCTCCTGATTTTCCTTAGGTGATGGGTTATGTGAGCAAGGGCCGCCAGGTCCTCCAGGAGCTCCAGGACAGCAAGGTTTTACAGGGGAACGAGGCCAAAAAGGTGCAGTGTCATGGCTATATTTTCTATTTTTCTCTTTTTTTTTTTGAAGCTTGGTAAAAAAATGTAAAGCCTGCATTAAATAGTGATTAACAGTGCCCCTTCCCAGTAGGGTTAAGTGCAAATGTTTTATGTCTCTGTGTAAGAAAGCTGATTGCTTTGAGTGTAGGATACTCCTTCACACCTTATATTAAAGCACAGGAGTCTGAGTGACTGAGGGTGCAACCAATGTCTAGCATGGATCTTGAATAAAGTAAAATGGAACTTGAGGTTTATGAATATCCCCCAGGCAGATAGAAAATGGGTGCTTTGTAACAGCACTGGCCAAGTCTGTGTGAAAATGTTTTCTAGTTCATGAATAAATTTGACATTTTTTATGGAAAGCAGCATTAAAGTTATAAATATAAGACTCCTAATTTGAGCTGGTCAGTCTGCAGTGAGTTTGTTTATTTGCTAAGCAAAAGAAAGTCATATTTAATATATATCCTTGTTTCCAAAAAGACAACCTTGCAGTGAGGATGCTGATATGGGTAAGTGAGAATCTTTTCCTAGCCCAACCATGGACATCATAAATTACTTTAGACATCTCACGTAATTTTGTACTCACTTCAAAGAAAAATATTTTTTCTCATGGAGATTGTAAGGATTAACTAATTAACCTAAATGAAATGCTCAAATATTTCACTGATGAATGTCACATAAGTCTATATGTGAAGGAAATTCCTAAGCTTCTTGAAACAAATCTTTTGTTTCTAATTAAATGCTTTTAGTCTATTTTCAAATCAATGAAACATTCCCAGTATTTATTTTGCACTCTTGGAGTTTAATTAAGTTTGGGATTTTGATATATGTGCTTTAGGGTTGTAGTGAGAAGTATCAAGTACCTGCTTTAAAAGGGAACACTTTTGCTGAGGAAGAAAAAGTCCATTTTTTTTTTTCTATTTTTGAAAGCCCTGGTTTTGTTTTAATTATTTTGCACTGTTATAAATACATTCTGCTCATATCTGATATTGTTTGTCTGACTCCTACCCACCAAAAAGTTTCAGTTTAATTTGTTGGGGGGTGGTGAGGGGGGAGGCTTCTAATATTTAAGCAAAAATTATTTGACGTGGTCACTTTGGACCTGGTATTAGAGATCAGTGGCAAGAAAACAGTTGCAGTTGGGTTGAGTTCTTTTAATATTTTTGAAAATCTGATGCTCAAGTATGCTTTTGCAATGCAAATTTCTTTAGGTGATCGAGGAGACACGTGCTTCAACTGCATAGGAACTGGAGTAACTGGTCCTCCTGGGGAGAGGGGACCACCAGGACCTCCAGGTAGTCCAGGTAGGGCTGGAGTCTTCACTAGCTCACTTAAAATGTTCCAAAAGTCACTTTTTATCAGGGTGTCTGGGTACAATAGTCACAATATATCTGTATATTGTGTCCAAGTTCAAATGTGCATTTGTCAGCTTCAGTGCAGAGTTGGTACATATTGTGTTTTGCACAGCTGGAAAGAAACAAGATGGGCATGTGTAAAAGAAACCCTCATTCTTTGGAAATCTAGTGTTGAGAAATATTTCTCTGTTCAAAGACAGCCTTGCAAGCATTCTGTATTTTAAAGATTTAGGGTCTCCTGTAGATTTAACGGAGAGAAAAATTAACTTCTACCACTGCTATTCCTGGAATAATGGAGGAGCTGGAGCTTTTGAAAAGCATGATGTTTTTTGACACTACTGGTTCAACTTAGAGTTGCAAATATGTTTCTGCTCAAATAAAATGAAACTCTCAAAAAAAAAAAAAAAAGCCCAGAGTAAACTTTGGTTATAAAACAACTTAGCTATTATCAATGAAACATAATGTTTGATATTGCAGCCTCTCCAGATTTATGTTTTTCTTTTATGTTTTTCTGCACTACTCAGGTCCTCCTGGTTTTCCTGGACCAAAAGGTGAAAAGGGGCTTCCTGGATTAACTGGCCTTGTAGGGCCACCAGTAAGTGGTGGTGTTATGTTCTGGTGGGGGCAATAGTGTCTCATTTGTCTTGCATGATAGGTAGATCTGTAAACTATAGATTTAATTTATTGTCTAATAGGTATTTTTTTGTCCATAACTATCTTGAATGCATGATTCATACGTTGTTCCATACTCAGAGAGGGAGTGAAAGAAACTAAAATACCTTCTTCTTGTCTTTTTTTCCCTCTCGCAGGGCTTCCCAGGCACCCCAGGTGCTCCTGGTAGACCTGGTCCTAAAGGAGACCCAGGGGATGTCCTGACTTCTCCAAGAATGAAAGGTGACAAAGGAGACCCCGGCTTCCCAGGACCTCCAGGTCTCCCTGGCATAGATGGCACTCCTGGACGAGATGGACTGCCAGGTTTGCCTGGCCCTAAGGGGGAACCTGTGAGTTCCATGTTGGGCTGTCTTTGACAGGATGGATGTTTTGGGAAGTCCTGCATGCATTTGACATAGTGCAGATAAGAGAACTGGCACAAATGCAGTTTTTCTGTGTGTGATAAGGCAGGAATTCACTTCAGTAAATGCCAATCTTGTGATGATACACTGAGGTACCTCCTGAATCTGCCAGTGCTCTAGAAATAAGCCAAGGCTCCTCTTGGGCAGTGTCAGAGGGTCCCTTCTGCCATTGGCTGTTTTTCACTTATGTACTAGGAGGAGCTAAGTAGCCAGGTTTAGACCTGCTCTCTACTATGTTAGCAAGATGTAGACAGCTAATGAGAGCTGGAAGGATGGAAACTGCCAGAGAGTTTCAAAGCAGAAGCAATGAAACACTTTACTCTTTTGATAGTTAATGCATTAGCTTTCCCATCATGCTCTTTCTATTTTCAGGGCAGTGTTGCATTCAAAGGAGAAATGGGTATTCCAGGTGACCCAGGGATTCCAGGTCCTCCTGGAGAAAAAGGGCTTCCTGGACCTCCTGGGTTTGGTCCCCAAGGCTCACCTGGTGAAAAGGGCATCCAAGGTGTATCTGGCCGTCCAGGGCCTCCTGGTATCCCAGGTGAGTTGGTCTCTTTGTGCTGTTGAGCAAGTGCTGCAAAGCCAAACTTTGCCCCTTTTGCTTCAGGTAGTTCTCAGAACATAATGCTGCTTTTAAACTTTTCCTAGAGGCTTTGTACAACCTGTTATTTGTGGGGGGCTGCCTTACTGCAGGTCCTCACAGAAGCAGAGGGAGGGCAGCATCTGTGCCGTGTCACTGTAGGCACATGCCTCATCTTCTGCTCTGACCTCCAGGGAAGCTTCTCCTTCCCACTGACTGCAGTGGAAATGCACTGTGACTACTTTAGTATGCTTGGCTATACTGCAGCTAAACAGGTTGGGGGAAAAAGGGCTGCTTTGAACAAGTTTGCTTTTGTTACTTTCTTGTCAACTACACAGATCCTAATCAAGTTGTGCTGGTGTCAGCTATGGAAAATACTATTCACATAATGGTACCTAGGATGAAGCTATTAAAAAATAACAGTTCAGAAGAACTGTCTGAACATTGAACAGGGCTTCTGAGCCTCTAAGAGCTTTGTGGGGCTTGGGACTGGAGAACCTATTGAATAAAGTATTGCTGATGCCTGAGTTCTTTGTAAGCTTGGGATGGGACTGGCATTATTTCTGCTTAAAGAAAAACAGAAAAGCAACTCTTACTGAGTGATTCATATTTCTGCTTTTTTTTTTTAGGTCCAAAAGGTGACCCTGGCCAGACTATTACAGAACCAGGAGTTCCTGGTCCCCCTGGTCCTCCAGGAAGAAATGGTGATCCAGGCCTTCCAGGTAAAGCAGCAGCTATATACCCAGGGAATTCCAAGAACTTTTTATTCTGTTTCTGGATAACAATGCTGATGTTCTTCTTTTTACAGGAGATCCTGGTCAGCCAGGTCAGCGTGGTTTACCTGGCATCCCAGGTGCCAAGGGAGAGCCAGGTATTCCTGGCATTGGACTTCCAGGTCCACCAGGCCCAAAGGGTATGTTTACTGCCCTGTTACTGTATTGTACTGGCTGGAAGAGGGGGCAAAAGGGGTAGTGTCTCTTCACTTTTTACTAAGGAGTTGACTTATGTCTCTAGAATCCTTTAAAAAATGTTTGTTCTAAAGCTATACATCTTATAACAGTTTCAGAAATACCAGGAGAAAAAAACTGCTGAGCTCTTATTACTCTGTTCACTGTCCTGCTCCTTCTCAGTAGCTGACATTCTTCAGTAAACCAATAACACTTCAGTAAAACTCTGGGAAATGAGCTTGAATCAATAAATGATCTCCAAATTCTGCTTCAAGATGTTAATGTTTCTGATGTGAACTGCTTGTGATTTTTGTAAAAGCTCAAAGCATAGGGAGTGCCCCCTCTGAGAGTCCCAGAGACTCTTTGTGGCAAAGACTGAACACTCAGAAGTTCTCTCAGCTGACTGGGTACCCCTTCAGTGCTTGGGCTAGCACAGAACATCTCTTATGGGCTTTAGGCATGTCTGGAGGAGTTGTTCTAATGCTCTCTGGTGTCCTTTCTGCTGCCCTAATCTTCCTGTTCTGTGTAGGTTTCCCAGGGACTCCAGGCCCACCCGGAGCTCCAGGAACTCCAGGTCGCCCTGGTCTGGATGGACCTCCTGGACCACCTGGTTTCCCAGGAGAGAAGGTTTGTGTGTGTGTTTACTATAAAACTTCCTTACACGTTTTTCTGTGTCACTGGGAAGATGGTGAGGAGGATTTCACCTCTCATTCTCAGCTTTTGATAGTGGGGAAGTAAAATATTTTACTTGATATTTTGAGTGAGGATAGTAAAATAGAAATTGGACTCTAAGATGGTGGCCATTTTTAATTTGTTACTTTTAACGTTTTTAAGGGAGGCTAAACTTAGAAAATCCTCTTTTAACTTTTTTCATTTGTTACAGGGAGAGCGTGGATTTGGAGTTCCAGGACCACCTGGGCCCCCAGGACCCCCAGGCATAAAAGGAGTTCAAGGACCTAAAGGTGATCCTGGCTTCCCAGGAAGTCCTGGTCTCCCAGGCCGGGCAGGCTTTGATGGAACCCCAGGGCCCAAAGGTATTGAGAACTCTTCCCTGTTTTGGTCCCCTACTGAACTTTTAAAAAGGTAGCTGGGAGGCATATGGCAGTTAAATACAAGCAGTGCTGATTTTAGAGCCATTACTTCAAAATCAATTTTTCCAAAGCAGACACACCTGTGTAAATGGAAGATTGTGTTCTCAAAAGGCAGCTAAGTGAATAAATCCCAATCAGTGGGTCAGTACCTGAAGGTCTGTATTCTAAAGACAAATAATGTTTATATGGAGGTAAAGCTTTATCAATAGAATAATTGTCATTTAGATGCGCTGTGTGTCCACATGCACAGAGATAGCAATTCATTTACCTCTGCTCTTGACCATGGTCTGTACTGACCTGCCCAGCATGCCTGGTTTGCTGGAGAGCATCTTTTGAGTTTGGTGTGGATGATGGTGCAATATATGTGTGTGTAGCCTAGAAACATAAACTTAATGCAGTCCACATTGCGTGAGGACAGCCTTGGGAAATAGCCTCTGGAGTGTGTTTTTTTCTCTCTTAGAACAATGTTTGTTTGCATGCAAGGATGAGATTTCAAGTACAATGTGCAGGGACTCTGCTCTGAAAGCAAATGTCTCTGCAATTAGTTCAGTACTTGACTAAACAAGTGTGTTCTTTTAGGTGACCCTGGACCAAGTGGACCACCAGGACTTCCAGGCCCACCAGGCATCCCTGGCATTGGTGGTCAAGGTCCTCCTGGATCTCCAGGACCTCCAGGTCCTGTTGGCCCCCCAGGTAAAACTTACACAAATGGTTCCCATAGGTTATTTCTGGCTTATACAAGCAGGGACACAAGAGGCTGAAGGTCCAACTCACAGATAGACAGTGATAATTAAGTATATGTCTCTGAAGGGAGTTCGGTTGCCTTTTGTCTAAAATGACTGGTGACTGATGAAGATATGAACTTGTTCCATCTCTGCACAGAAGGGTACATGTGCATGCATGTACATCATTCTATTCATAGGGTTTTTTCAGGGAAATTCCATTTCCTTTCATTCAGTGAATGTGCTTGCTGTGCACCAACTCTTGATGTTGCAAATACATGGCAGGCACCAACATGAGAACATTTCTGTGGTCTTCAGCATGCCTTGCACTGAAGCCCTTCCAAACACATCCAGTTCCAGTATTAAATGAAATATTTAATTCTGCCATGCCTGTAAAACAATGTTTGTGTTGCATGTCTGTGAGCTACACTATTTGAACATGTTTGTGTGTCAGCACTGGGCTTGTCACTGTTTGCAATGCATGCTGACAAAGTCATGGCCAGCTCTAAGACCATGAATCATGGGTTGGTTGGTCATATTCAGATTGTTATGGACTGTGAGCTGAGATTCAGCAAAGTGCTGAACTTGAAGGTGGACAAGCACTTGAGTAAATAGACCCATGGAGCTTGAATTCTGCTTGCATGCACAGTGTGGGTCATGTTTAAATCTGTTCTTGCTGACTGGGGCAAGGAGCACGTGGTCAGGGCACCAGCAAGCCTGGGATGTGCCCAGTGTGGGGAGCAAGGGACAGAAGGGGTTGGGACAAGGCACACACGAGTTCCCTGAGGCAGCAGTGGGTCCTGTGCCTGGCTGGCTGTGCTGACTGTAGGGTCCTGAGCTGCACTAGAGGCCAAACTGAAACAGAAGGGTTTGATTTTGGGGTGAGGGGGATGTATTAGTGTGGGTTTGAATGTTTCATCCAGTGCATGTTCTTTTATCTTCCTGTAACATCTCCTCTGGTGCTAGCCAGAGTTTGATTTCATGTGACCACCAATTTGTTCTCTAAAATACCAATGTTGACAATGCACAGTGATTACTAGAGTTGATGGATTTGAAATGCCTCTATTTTCACTCTTCATGTCTGTACTGACTAATCAGTGTGGCTATTAACAGCATGGGGCTCTGAAATCTGGTGCATGCTGGAAGGTCCTGCTTGAGAAATCCTTATTTCCCTTGGCACTGCTCTGTCTCTGTTTTGTGCAGAATGCCTGACATTCCCTTCTCCCATCCACTGTGTGTTTTACTTGTTTTGATTCTGATCCTTTATGCAGCATTAGGGTTAAGTTTCTGGGACTCTGTTTTTCAGGTAATTTAGAAAATTCTTGGAAGGAAGTCCCTGTTCAGAATTTGCTTTCTCTGTACCACCATTTATTCGAGTAGTTTGCAATAGCTCAACATTTTTCCTTTTCTGAATATGTAACAAATTACTTTAGAATTTACTGTGTTGTCTATATTGTTCTAGTTATGATGTGGTTACATTTTTGAGACCAGAAATTAGATTGGAAATAATTTCTATTTAAAAAAAAAATTTACCATTCTAGGCATGGAGTTTGTCCTATATATTATGTTCTCTTTTTTTTTCTATTTGCTGATAGAAAGTCCTTGAACACAGAGTATGTGTATCCCCTGTCCATTATCTGGTGCTGTGTTTTTTCTGTGCAAAATAGCCACTCCAGGCACATGACACTATGGTTTAAAGCAGTGATAAGCTGCTGCCAGAGGGGAACATGCTTAGAATTAAATAAATGGAAGTCTACATCTTATGCCATCAAGAAATTCAATCTGCCTTTTCAGTGTGCAAAGAACACATGATGGCATCACTCCTAAACTTGTTCCTGCAGCTGAGAGTGGGGTCACCATTACAGAGTTGGAATTCTGCTGCCTTGGAGTTATTGATGAGGTTTTGGCATGGTGGAGTCAATTATCTCAGACTGTGCCAGGGCATGCAACATGCAATATACCATCTGTGGTGTAACAATGCATGCTTACATAATAGAACTAAAAGAATGTGGGAAAATACTGGAAGTTTTTTGTATTTTGTATAAGAAGAAAGGAACATCTTTTGAAAATCCATATTTAGAGGGATTTAACAGAATGTGGGGCAAATCAATGAGATGCTGATTGATAGGGTGTACTCTGGTGTTCAGGAAGGGTCCATGCCAGTGTCTAGAAATGAGAATTTTGTAAGAAACATAGCAGAAAAAGCTTGTTCCCCACTTTTGTAGAGAATACTAGACAAAGAGAGAGGGGAATTTTTTTTGAATGTGCCATCAATATTTGAAAATATCTCAGTGTTTGTGGCTTCTGTATACAGAGATGGATGCACTTTTAAAAAGATCTCCATGTTTCCTTGCAGTCCTGTTTTTCTTAGCTGCATTAGCATTGAATTCTTTGTATTTAGATCTGTTTTCAGTAACTTTAGAATTTTTTTTGTCTTTGTTCTAATCTATATGTGCTTTATTTTGTTTCCTAACTTAATGACTATTACAACTGCTTACTGCTACCTGTCTCAACTTCCTGATGAACTCTAACTCGTTGGCTTTTGAACCTCAGGTCCCCCAGGTACTGTGGTTTCTTTACCAAAGCCTTTTCTTAATTTGAGATTTATGAATTCTCCTTTTTGGTCAACTACATTTCCAGAGTGAGCATCTTCACTGACTCTGTGCACTGGAGGGAGATGAGCCACCTGATTGCTTCAGTGTCTTGAGCTCTGGGTCATTAGCAATGAACAATCTTAAGCAAATTTTGACAATTATTATTTTTCATTCAAGGAAAATAGAATGCAGTGCAGAATTTAGCTAACCTTCAAAAATATTTAGCTGATGTTATCTTAGAATGCAGGAAAATTGAATAATTCATGGAAATATGTGAATCTGAATACCTAATTTTAAAATACAAACTAGTCTAATAAATTTGGCTTTTTCTTTTAATAATCAGATTTTAAATGTTGCTGAAGAGAGTTGTTTTCCTTTTGAGATTTGAATTGCATTTGCTTCATCTTAGTAAAATTTTAGTCATGTTTCTTTTCAGGAGAACATGGCCTTCTAACACTTGGAAGCCATTAGAAAATAAATGGTTTTAGAAGACTTGCAGGGTTTTCAGCAGTGCTAGGAATGGATTGCAACTAAAACTATTCCTATGGTGCTATACCCAGACACAGATCTCAGCCTTGCCTGACTTTTTGCTAAAAGTTGTGTCTTAACCACCTTTTCTAGGGCTGCAAGGCATTCCAGGGGAGAAAGGGGATCCAGGTCCTCCAGGCTTCGATATTCCTGGTCCTCCAGGTGACCAAGGAGCTCCAGGATACCCAGGGCCCCCTGGACTACCAGGGCCTCAGGGCTCACCTGGGCCCCCTGGCAGGGATGGAATACCTGGATTTCCAGGTAAGTTCATGTATTTTACCCGTGGAGAAAAACCAAACTGCAGTTGCAGGTGGTAAGCTCTTTATGCTTGGCCATGCCAGCTTAATGTGCTTAGGTGTTTATCCAATCTATTTAAAGTTGGATATATGTAACCATTACACCTCACACTTAAAAAAAGCCAAACATTGTAACAAGATTTGTTGCATTAAAATCCTTGTTACCTTTTCACTCTTCCCTGTAACTTGATTTAAATATTTCATACCTTATTCTTTCATAACTTTCAGACATGGCTTTGATCATAATTGTTATGATACTTCTCTAATTTATTTTGTGATTTTTTTTCTAGTTGCTGCTATAATTAATAATTTGTTTAAAGAAAATAATGACAAATGATACTTAGTTTTAAGTATTAATTTCCTTACTCTAAGTGTTAGACTATTCAGTTAAGCTAGTCTGTTTTGGCCTTTAAAATAGAAATACAAAAAATTAATTTTGATAATCTCTTGGATAGAGGGAGCAATACAAATGATTCTAGAAGTAGTGTATATTTAATTGCCTTCTTGCCTTTCACTATATTCAAGTTCGTTCCAACTAGTATTTGTGTTTCAAACCAGGGAACTAAACCTCTTGGAGATATAAACATGCTTTCTACCATAGCAGAGCAGTGTAAATTTTCTTCTCATGACCTAACTGGAAAAATTGCCACAATTTTCAAGTGTCATTTTATCTGATATTAATTTATACAATAAATGAGTGCTTGTAATTCCCTTCAAACAGGCATGTGCTGGTTAATAAATACCACAGAGATCCAGAGAAGCAAATTTAAGGTACCTGTTAGGTTTTGAGTCTCTGTTCAGAATGACAATGTGGTTGGTTTGATGCTTTTAGGTGCCAAAGGTGAGATGGGTGTCATGGGAGCTCCTGGTCCTCCAGGGCCTCCAGGAACTCCTGGAAGAAATGGTCTGCCTGGCTTGAAAGGTAATGCTCATTTTATTCACCCCTAAAGGGACACATAATGCTGTTTTCCCCATCCTGTGTTGAAAGAGGTTTTGTAATACTAACATCTAGGTTTTAATTTCTGGGATCTGCCTAAGTTATTGTCTTGTGACAATGCTGATGTTCAGAATTGCTTTGCATTTTTAAGCCATAGCATTCAATCACTAGTTGATGTCATGAGCTGGTAGCTATTTTAGAAACATTTCCTTTGGATTGATGGCATCGAAGTAGGGCAATATTTCTGCAGTGTGTTTTGAAGTCTGCTTAAAACAGCAGAAAGAAGAAAATCAGTAGCTTAGGGTTATGAAGTCATCAAGAATTAGCTATATAGGTATCACAGGGAGTCTCTTTCCTCTGCATTTTCCCAACCCCCTTGTTGGAGATGAACTTTGAAAGAGTTTGGTAGAAGCAAACCCAGTTCACCTCTGCAGAACAAGGAGGCTCTGAGTCCAAAGCTGCTGTAGCTGTTGTGACCCCTTTTGCTGGTAGCACAGCGTGGCTCAGACAGACACAGCTGCTGCCTCTGGTGCCCAGAGCTGGCAGACACCCCTGTGCACTCCATTCACTCAGCTTTGTTCCAGGGCTAAAGATGCTGTGCAGCACCTTCCATAAACTGCCTGATCCTATGGTGAATTCCAACCTCATGAATAAATCATGGAATGCCTATGTAAGAAAAACCATTACAAGTACATTAGCCTACCTTAACTATTTTTTTTCCTTTTGTTGGCTATACCTTCTGTAGGTAATAGTGGATTACCTGGTCCACCAGGACCTCCTGGACCAGTGGGGCAGAAAGGCATCAAAGGTGAAGCAGGTCTGCCAGGCCCACCTGGAACACTTGATCCCAAACACCTGGGAGCAAAAGGAGAAAAAGGCGAGCCGGGTGTTCCAGGTAAGGCACTTTGCATGTGGATATGGGGAGGTGGTTTGTCCTCCACACATAGTAGTGAGCTGTGCCTGAATCCATTACTATTCATTCATTCTTACAGAAGAAAAATAACTTGGGATATAGATGTAGTTTAAGGGTGTTGTATTTAGGCTTTTCAAAAAATGGATTTTGTGACCAAGTTCCTCTTTATGATTAGTTTGCAGTGTCCTTGCTCATTAGCTGTTACTATTATTTGGCACATGGCAGTTCTGTAAGAGCACTAAGGTGCTTTCAGCAGTATTACAATTCAGTCTTCTAGGAGTTATTCCTAAGCATGATGAGAGAGTTTTCATAGCTGCTGTCCTGGCAGTCTCAAAGGCCCTTCAGCCTTTGCCATGTAGGATGAAATTGCTCAGGTCATCTGCTCATGCACCACCTCTGTATTCTCCCTTTGGGTGTCCCTCTGAACCACTGATGAGCTAAATGTCATCTCTGTGTGTGTTTCTGCTTGGGAAGTTGGCAGCCTGGAAGTCTTTGTCAAGTCTGTGTTCTCACATTCTTGCTGGCTTCTCCCTCCTCCCCCACCAAGGGTTCTGATGTCTCCTTTGAACTCTTAATTTAATCTTGAGAAGAGTAAAAATATTCTACCCTAGAGAGAGCCAGAATTCTTTTCCCTAATGTTGCCCCAGCTATTATTGTGCTAATTTACCTATTGTATTAATTTCTCACAAACATAGATAGGCTCCTAAAACACTTTTTCTTTTCCTCTGGAAGGCAGGTTTAACTATGTCAGCAGGGCAACACAAAGTTCTTATGGGATAACAGCCACATAGAATTTGTAAAAATTTAGTAAAACACCTGCATTAATTTTTATCATATATTAGTCCCAAAGTGATTTTGGTGTAGCAACGTAATTTAACTTGTGTATAAATAATCTGGGTGAATGCAGAGGTTAGAATGGAATCTGCTCATCCAGAAGACAGGCCTTGAATGAAGTATATTGCCATTAGTCATGAAGTTACTTTTTTCTCTACTTATTATATTGTTCCTCTCCTATAGTAATTTTAAATTTTCCAGAACAAATACTTTGTGTTCTGTGATACTTTTCTTTGCTAAGCTAGGAGGAATTATATTTACTGAAGAAAAATTCCTATTTGGTTTTTATTCATCCATAGCTACATCTGATCTCTTAAGGTAGAAGAAAACATACAGTAGTAGTGATAATAATTATAATAATAAAATTTGTCTTTTTCCCTTGAGGTATTCCTGGTTTATCAGGCCAGAAAGGTTATCAAGGTCTCCCGGGTGACCCAGGCCCACCAGGACTTAGTGGCCCACCAGGTGTGCCAGGATTGCCAGGTCAGTAAACCAGACTTCAGCTGGACAGCTTTAAATAGAGATTTGCATGTGTTTTTATCACATGGAGTTGGGATGTTAATCGACTTATATCTAAACTAATTTTAGGGACTTGCACTTAAAACTGCAGCACAGTTTTGGGACATTTAAAGTCATTATCCAAACACAAGCTTGAAGCTCTTCCCTTCAAACAGAGGCAAGAGCAGGTTTAAACTGATCCCATTAAAGATTAAGGTGTCTTTTAGGATGACTGGAAAAGTACCTGCTGCTTAAGCAAGCAACGTGACTGCAGAACCTGCCAATAGGACTTCCACTTAATGTGTTTATTTCGTATATTGCTAAGCATTATATTTTGAAAATGGCCAAATGGATGCGTTGCAAAGGCTGTCTGAATGTCAAATATTTGCTTTAAAGAATTGCAAAGACCAAGAAAACTAATTCTGTTTTGCACCACTTCTCCCTAGAACTGTAACAATTTATCTGAGATCTTGAGTCCTTGCTTGCTGTGTGTAATGTAGGCCTTGCTCAAAATATTCTGTTGGGCTTGGAATATTGTTAACATGCAGGACTCAAACTACTTTGGGCATTGTAGGTTGCATTTAAATCTGTGAAAGAAGCTGCTGAATACTTGTTGCACATAAGAAGGAGATAATGTGTTCATTTTGCAGAGGAACTCATGAGAGACCACGTCACACCAGTACTGAATCCTTTCAGATGGTGACTAAATCCTGGACTGAGATTTGACCTATTCCATTAGACTTATTTCAAAACAAATAAGCAGCGGCCCTGATCAAATCTTGGCTTGCAACAAAATGAAGGCGCTGAATATTTTACTGCAAATAAGTGTGGAAGAGCAAGTAGGAGCAGTATGAGGCCTAAAGCAACTCCAAATCCATTGCTTGTAATCAGATGATAAGCATGGTCATATGAGACTGCATGGATATCAGAAACCTGTAATTATTGCTATTAATTAACCCAATCACACCTTTCCTAGGCATCAAGGGAGACATGGGGCTTCCTGGGCAGCCAGGACCAACAGGACCTCCAGGATTAAAAGGAGCTATGGGAGAGATGGGTCTTCCAGGTTAGTTTCTGTGCTTGAATTTTACTTCATTTGGGCCAGTGTTCTCCTTTTATATACTCCAAAGATGACTCTGCTTGTGTCTAGCATGTAATAATAACAATAAAGATGAGGATTGCATAAAGCCCTACATACACAATGAAGATTTTTAGGTAATTGTTTTAATTTGTTTTTTAAAGTAAAATAACATTAGGTATTCAAGGCCAGTCAGTCAAATTATTGGGCATTTCTAGTTCAGTTTCTGTACTTAGAATGATTTCTGTAAATTACTGCAGAAGTTCTATTTATATATTTTTTAATTTCATTTTATCTTTTGGACAGGTCCCCCTGGGCTTAAAGGCAGCCAAGGACTAGCAGGACGTCCAGGGCAGCCTGGGCCTGCAGGATTTCCTGGACTGAAAGGGGAGAAAGGTGACCCTGGTCTTTCAAGCATTGGCATTCCTGGTCCCCCTGGACCAAAGGTACAAAATCCTTCCAATTGAAAATTCCATTAGGAAATTACATTTTGTGTTGATTTTTTTTCCCCCTTCAACTGTCACTTAATATATATTATGTGTAACTGTAAATATGTATATAAATATATTTGTAACAAACTGGGTGGACTTTGCAGGTGAGATAAAAATTTCTAATTTTAAAGGTGGAAATATTTATTTGTGACTTAATCAGCTTAAAGGAGAAGATTGTTTAACAGACTTTTCAAGTTGGATTTATTTAGTGGCCTCATCTTCACTGTGACACTTTTGTAGTTGCTAGAGATTTATACAGTTAATATCATTGTCCCCCTGTTTTATTATGTAGTTAATTCCTAAAAAATTCAGAGATGCATTTAAGAATAACTTACTGATAATGCAGCATGATTGCTGCTGCTTAAAATTTTAAAGTCTGTATAAAGTATTTTAATTAATACTCACCTATATCATCCTTTCTGCCACCCACAAAAAAGTGACAAAAAGATCTTCACAATGTCTGTCTTCACTGATGCCTTACAATTGATGTTGTGCAAAAACATTGCATGATTAAAGCTGCATTGGTTTCCTTTTTATTCTGCATTGTCATGGGGTAGAAATCTGATCCTGCTGGAATAAAGGAAGATACTTTTTTCTTTAATGTAGGCCAGTCCTGAGGAAAAACTGACACTGTACACAAAAATTATAGGGGAAGACTGTTGAAGTCTTTACTATTGCTGTTTTTGTTTAATTTTGTGTTGAGATGATTGACATTAACTGGATATGAGGAGAGGTGTACACAATGTACTTGTGACCCTGATGTGATGGTAGGATGGGGAACATACAAGAAGGGCTTTCCTGTCTTAAAAAGTCTGGGTTCTTATTTCTGCTTAATGTTTTCCAGGGAGATCTTGGCTTGCCTGGATACCCAGGTAGTCCAGGCTCTAAAGGCATAGCTGGAAATCCTGGTTTGCCTGGATTTCCAGGCAGTCCAGGTGCAAAAGGAGAACCAGGCCTTCCTGGATTCCCAGGTAATTCTCAACAGATTTTTTTTTTTATTTCCCCTCTTGTTAATATGAACAGCTAAACACAGTGGGTAACTGGGGGAGACTCCAGTTTCTCAGAGTTTCTGGCAATCTGCTGCCTCTAAGCTTTGTGCTGTTGGAATTTTCACTGCAAAAGTGTGGGAATGCATCTCTTTGAGAGCCTTCTGAAATTGTTCATCTACTCTGAGGGGATGGAGCAGCTGTGTTAGTTAATACTCTCCATAGCACTTACTCTTACCTCCTCTAACACACAAATATTTGGGTCAAAAAAAGTATCTATATTTTTTTCTTTACGAATCAATAAAAAAGTTCCATTCTGGAAAACTTCATTTTTTTTATTATTGTCAAAAAATGTGTTCCTAAAGAGAAATCTCTGAAATATAATTAAATTAGGTTTTACACTTAGTTCTTTAAAAAATATTAATAGTGGTTGTTCAGAGGTGTATGTCAGTTTTTTCATTCAAAATTTAAAGAAACAAAGTTTTTACCTTTGCTGTATTTACAGTACTAAAGGCTGTTTTACAAATATGCTTGAGGTGCTTTAATGTATAAAATTAGGGAATTTAGAATTGTGGTCATGACAGCAGGAAGCTTAGAAGAAAACAAAACCTGACCATGAACCTGACAGTTTTTACCCTCTGTTTCATGCCATGCCTAAAAGACTGAACAGCCACAAGGTGTGTTGAGACACTGCCTTGTCCAGGCTTGAGTGCTGCTCAGAGCAGACATGCAACAGATCAGGTGTTTCTCCTGCCTCCCACTCAGCTCATGCTGTAGGGGTGAGAATCCAGGGTAAACTCTAAGACCATTTTTACTTTTTCAGGAAGGGAAAAGAGCACTGTGAAACAACTGTTCAATCCCAGTTCATAATGCTTTCAATTTGCTGTCAAGCAGAAACATCTGTAAAATGGGAACTTTTGAGTTGCTATGTCCTTGGCCATGAGCACTCACCAGTTAAGAGGAGGCTTGAGAGTAGCAGTAAGAGTAATTGTACCAGTATGTTTTGTTTCTGTGCATTCTTTGCTTTCTAATTCATCTCCTTGACCAGCTGTAAATCTGTAAAATGAGCATAAATACAGTATCTTGGTAGAATTAACTCATTTGTTACTCGTGGCATCTCAGATTGTAGCATCTGCTGAAAAGTCACTTTTGTTCATTATTTGATTGAAATGCCTGTACTTTACAGGAACACCAGGAATTCCAGGACCAAAAGGTATTGAGGGCCCTCCAGGTAATCCTGGCCTGCCTGGACCACCTGGGCCAGTAGGTGAGCATGGACAGTGCAGCAGAGATCAGCTGCTTCTGTGAAAGACATAACACATGAAGGCACTTCATTTCTTACTTTTTTAGCATCATGGAAGTGTATCTATATGTACATGGGTGCTCAAACACCATTGCACACACTGAATTCACTGAAATTAAACAACAAAGAAAGTTAAAATTTCTTCTTTTGAGGACTTGTATTTGCTGTCAATTCATTAGCTAGAGAATCAAGAAGTTAACTCTTTCTGTACTTACCAGCTTTATTTATGCTAAGTATTATAGTGGGCTAACTTGTTTTTATAGGAACAAAATCATAATTTATTCTAAAGGGAAGTATATTTTTAGCAAACAGTGACTGCTTGAAAATGCACAGCCCTAAAAGACTTTTCTGAATTGTCAGGGGTGAGAGAGAAAGGTTTAATTTTAAGATTACACCCCTGTAAATCTTTTATTGCATTACCACACCTTTATATTGAGATGGTGGTGAAGGGGGATGCTGGTTTTCTTTACTGCAGTTTAGGGAAGACTGTGCTGATGTCTTCTATCCCTGTTTTAGGTGATATTGGTCGTCCTGGCCCTCCTGGTCCTTCAGGGGAAAAGGGACAGCCTGGTCGAGATGGTATCCCTGGACCAGCGGGTCAGAAGGGTGAACCAGGTTAGGTGCCCTTCCTGTTTCTCTCCTCCTCTTCACTCTGCATTGACATGTCCTGCTTGCTCTATTCTTCCTCTCCTGTAACTGCCCTTACACCCTCAAAGCTGTTCCTGTGGTTCCTGGCTGCTGGGTGGCTCCCAAAGGGGGCTGGCAAGCTGCCAGGGAGGCACAGGACAAGAATTCAGTCAGCTCTCCTGGATTTTATTACCTGGCTTTAACACCAGCCCCTGTTCCTGTATTTCATGGGAGCTGTATTGCTTCAGCTCAGTTACACAGTGGATAAACAGTGTTAATCCCTGCTGTAAAGACAGATCTTCAAACAAAAATGCAAACATAGTAACTCCCAAATCTGAAAGAATGGATTGCAAGGGGATGGAAACAGTTAGGAAAGTTAGGGATGCATTTAATAGCAAAACCTCCAACTTCGAGGAAGACTGGTGAGTGAATGACAATCCAAGCACTCTCAAGGAATCACTGATTTAGATGAACTGCACTCTTATTGTTCTAAGCCTCATATTCCCATTCCTGGAGACCTGAAAGCTAAATATTCATTTTTGTCTAAATCTGTCTTCTTTTCAGGTCTACCAGGTTTTGGGCGTCCAGGACCCCCAGGGCTCCCAGGACTGTCAGGTAAAGCTTTTCTGTTCCCATTGTTAAAAAGGTTCAGTGTAAAATACATTTACACACCAAAAACAAGAAGGGTATGTTGGGGTTTTTTTGTAACAAATGAATGCTATAGCTACAAGTAATTTTTGTTTCCTCAGCAGACTGTTTTAAATTAACCACAGCAATAAAGACTTTATTACTGACCACTGTATTTTGTCAATTAGCAATTATGCAGCCAGAATAAATGCACACAGAGCAATAGCCTATTGCATTGTGTGGAACTTTGCTGATTGGTGTCAGTAAATTCATACAGCAGATGACAAATGAAGCTGCTTTGAAAGTATAGGTACTTGATACATTGCTCTTCTCTGGTAGCATTAAAGCTCCTAAATTCTCCAGGCTTACTTGAAAATTTTGCAAGGATGTCTTAATTTTCAGCAACATCTCAAAAAAAGGATAAAGTCTTAATACTGACACATTTCTTCACAGAAAGCCTTATTTGTAGGCTTAGAGTCTCCAAGGATGTTTATGAATTACAGCATCACTGGCTGTTTAACATGTTATAAGCTATGGCGCTTTCTCCTGCAAGAAATATTAGCCCTCACTCTTTTCTGAATGTTAGACAATTTTACCCTGTCTCACCCTGCAAATAAGGGGAGTTGTGGCCAGACTTGGCTTCTGCAAGAGAAAAAAATGGCTTTGCAAGTTGGCTTTTGGGCTTTATATAAACTTGTAACCATATTCACAAATATGACTTTTCTACAGGGCAAAAAGGAGAGCTGGGGTTACCTGGCCCACCGGGACCCCCTGGACTTCCAGGACCAAAGGGAGAACCAGGTTTCCAGGGATTCCCTGGTCTGCAGGGTCCACCAGGTCCACCAGGAATACCAGGGCCACCTCTAGAAGGTCCTAAAGGTAGCCCTGGCCCACCAGGTGTTCCAGGAAGGCCAGGTAAGAGCATGATCCATACCTGTGAACATCTGCCAGTACTTTGATATTTTGCTGGTAGGTCATCAGCCTTTAAATCGGCTCTGTTTATTTGGATGGATGAGGTCAAGCCTCATGGCATAGGTGTGTGGGCAACCAGAGAATTATGTTGCCAAAAAAGCCCAGTATCTATAAATAAACTAGCTTCAGTTTCTCTAAATTTTGGATGCCTGGCAGCAAAAATCAAAGGCGTTCCCACGCGGGAGGGTCTCCGCATGCTGCCCCAGTAATCACTCACAAGCACCTCTGAACATCTGAGACCTTTGCAGTGCTGTCACGCGATCAGCAAACGTCACCACGCACAAAAAACCAAAAGTAACAAGCCCCATCATCCTAAGAGTCATGAAAATCCAATTCCCACTAGCATCCCAGCATGGTCAGATTGGATACTGCTCCTCATCTCCAGGCCATGTAACACAAGTCATTGCTCCATCGTGTCACGTGGCTCCTGTGGATTCCATCGTGCCGTGTTCATCTTTCCATTCCATGTTTGCATCTTATTCCTGCACCAACTAATTCTGGGAATGAGAAAACACTACACTGAGTTAACATTGCTGAGCAACTACCTGGCTGGCCTGTGTTAGAAATTGATTTCTATTTTATTACAGAATGTTTATTTGCATTTAGATACTGCTCTTGAAAAAAATCCAATTTAAATGAACCTGCCACAGCTCCAGCTCAAGCTTAGTTCTGGACCTTAAATCCAGAAGTACTTTAGTACATCTAAGATTCATCTCACATAACAGGCTTGATAGTCTCCCTAAAGGAGACTGCTTTCAAACCAAGTCGTTGGTTGATGGGAATTTTTTTCCTTTGCAGATTAATGGTGAAGTAATATTTCTATTTATTGCCCTCAAATTATTCTTTCAATAAAAGACTTTTCTGAGGAAAGTTAGTTGATTTAGTACATTTGTAAAATAGCTGCAACACAGATATTGTTGATTTTTGGGTATCAAGGGAGAGTTTAGCTTTGCAGTATACAGTTGAAAAGATTTAAAGATTCCCATTTTCCTCATTTGCTTTTGACACAAGAGAAGGCAGTCACACTCAATAATGTTTCTTTGAATGGAATTTTATCAAAATATTTTCCCTCGAGCTGGAATTGAACCATATGTTATTACCAATGGCAATATGAGTTTTTTCTTTTGCAGAGTAGGCTATGAACTCATATATCCTAACTGTGTATTTAAAAAATGAGTCATTTTAAACATTGATTTTAATCTATAACACCTTAGAACTGGGGTACTGTTTGCCAGTATAATGAGGTTTTCTTTAAGTGCCAGTAAAAATCCTTCTGTTATGTTTCATCCTAAAACTGTTTTGTGTGTGACTGATGTAGAACAACCACCCTATGGGTTAATAATCCCTGGTTTCCTATTTGGCTAGTAGAATGAGGAGTGCATGCCTTCCCCCTTTTTCCTGGAGGAACTGACTCCCTGCTGTGTCCCAGGGGCTCTAACCAGGCAGCAGAGCATCCCTGCAGCACATTTTAGCCCTGTTTGCTTTGGACTTTGTTAATTCTTCCATATACAGAGTAGTACAGTGATTGAAATTTTGGCCCAGGACAGGGATTGGTCCATAACAGTATAGGCTTTCATTTTTAAAAGTTTCTTATACAGATGGTATTTCCAAACTTCAAAGTCATCTTTAAAAGTACAGCAGGCTAAGCAACCTCTGAGATGTCATAGAAGTACCAGCTGAGATCTCTGCTCTGCTGTAGCATTGGGGTTTTATGGAGCTGCTCATCCTGTTCACACTTCCCTGCCTAAATCAAGTTTTACTGATTCTGATCAGCTGGGAAGGTGGAGCAATGGTGGGACTCATTTTGTACAGGTTTATGAGCAGGGGAAACAACCAGTGAGGTTCTGCTCAGCCATGTTCTCTCTCTTTTTCTCTTTCTCTCTTATTTTCATTTTTGTTGCATGCAATGTATAAAATGAAGCATTTGTTTTGCTTAGTTACATGTGAACTAATGGGGATAAACCAAACTATTATTGCAGTTCTGGTACAATCAGCACTCCAGCCTTTTGTTTCCGATGATAACAGTTTATTGTTGGAATGCTGATTTTGTAACATCTCAAGGGAAGGCAGTTACTCATAAAAGCAGCTGTGTGGCTGTCAAATTACCCCTTCTAGGGACAGAAATAAAACCAGAAGCTGTTTGCATGTACTGTTGTTGACTTCTGGGTATATTCTAAGATTAGTAAAAGAGATGAAGTCAAACATGATGTAGCTCTCTGACTCCAGTTGAGTTACCCCTAAAATAAACATTGATAGATGGTGTTGGCATATTAATTCATTATAAAATTAAGCCAATTTCCAGGGCAACAGAACACTGCTGTTACTCCACATGTCTATTTTCCTTGCTATAAATAATAATAGTTTGGTGTTTTGCACACTGTATGTAAAGGAATATTGAGCTAAATCTAAAAAGAAAGGTTTAGTTGAATATGTTAGTTTGTTGATATTTCTAACAATTTTGATGTTTTTCCCCTTGTTCTAATGATGACCTTGGTGAATTCTGACCCCCTACTCCCAGGTCCCTCAGGTTAGCCCCGTAACTCCAAAATAATAACTTTGCATGAAAATGAATGTATTACTTTTGTAGTGTCTAAATGTAGATATGCAGAGTCATGTTTCAGACATACCTTTTAATTTGTGGTGGGGAAAAATGCTCAGAGTTGGCTTTCAGCCATCTCTTCCATGTTGTTGTGGGACTGACATTGGAAGGACACAGTTGCTCTGCCCATGGTGAAGACCATGTGAGTCTAGATTTGCAAGGCTTTTATAAACTGTCCCCAGCTGTGAAACTTGTTTTTAGCATTTTTTTTCCTCAGTGCAGTTGGAAACAATATATTCTGATTTTCAGCTTTTTTTAAAAAAGCACATTGCACTGTCCTCCCATGACTTGCTGCATAATTGTGTGTTGCAGCTTGGGCAAGTGACAGTAGTCATTTCTGTAGCACCTGCTACTGTTGATTTTGGACACTCTCAAGTGACTTAAATAAATTAGATACTTCTTTTATACCAACAGTATCAGTAGGAAAATTTATATAGACTAACAGTCATGTTTTAGATTCCCAATTTAGAGCCTTTTAAGTTTTCAGTGCAGAGAAATCCTTATTTCCATTGTTTCACTTCACTAGCCCATTTAGAGGAAATGAGGAAAATTCTTCCTTGCACAAATATTTAATGAAAATAAAGCTCACAGCCATGTCCTCCCTGGCACTAGGGCAGTGGGACAGAATTGGTGAGACATTTATTGTAACCTTAGTGTATCAGCACGGAACACAAACTGGCACTTGGGAAGATTTTAACATCTGTGTCTAGACTGAAAATGACTTGGTATATCTATTTAATAATAATGATGTCTTTAGGTTTTGCTATGATGACTTTCAGGCAGCAAAGAACTGTCATAGAAATGTAATAAAGGAATACATTTTTGTTTTCAGCCTGCTGTCCTAAGCACCACGAGGCAGCAAATTTGGTAGCCCCTGATGTTTGAATCCTATCTTTATGCAGCCATGTCAAAAAAAGGGAATGTGGCTTTACCTTTTAATTTAACTGTGGTCACCCAAGCAGTAACCACACTTTCAAAAAGAGCTGCCATCATGGGGTGCTGAGAGGAACTAAGCAATTGCATCAAGTTTTGTTCCACCCTGTGACTGTGACCAGCCAGAATTCAGTGATGAACATGTGTAGGACTGATTTATAAATCATAGCAAAACTTACCTATCAGTAAAATATAGTTTATAAGTACTTAACAGTAACAATGAAATGTCCATGTCTTTATTTTTAACAATTGTATTACAGTTAGAATTTAAAATAATTTACCAAATATGTAAGAAATAGTGCTGTGAGGTAAACCTGATGTGTATTTACTGTAGTTTTTAAATGCAAATTGCATGATGATATGTTGATATATTTAAATCATTTCACTGACATGAAATATGCAAGTGGCACAGGAGATAAAATATAGATGCACTTAGGAGCACTGTAGGGACAACCAGCTTATCTTTTGAGAGAGGGCATTTAAATCATTTTTCTAAGGGTGTTATCACATGCCATTCTCCATATAATCTTGAGCAGGTAAATTAGCATCTTGAAATATTTTTATCAAGACAAAACAATGCCAACAGTAAAGACAAATACAAAATTTGCAAGTTCTGCTGTATTTTTGCTTACAGCATTTGCAGCCCTGTTGATCCATGTCAATCTTGCTTACAGTGTCAAAGAGGGCCTAAGCCTACTTTTCAGTCCTGGAACTGTATTCACAGATAGTTGAGGCTCATACCTGATTAGTGGTGATAAGTCCTTCTGTTAGTCATACTTCCCCCCTGCCCAAAGCAGAACTTTGCACAGGAGTAAGTTGTATTGCACAATTTACCTATTTGCCAGTGAGGCTGAGTATTGTCAGTGAAATGGTTACATAGTCCAAACCTGTTGTGAGCAGGACTAACCATTTATAGGCCTTAGCTGTAACATTAAAGCAATAAAACCTTCTCTAGTGAAGCTTTAAGTTTGCTGTTAAATGAAGTGTCAAATTAGTTTCAGTAGAGCCTAGTCACCAGAATAACTAGTATGTGAAAATACCTATGTTTGTGTATTCATGTGTGGTTTTATGCATGCATGTGGATTATACTGTAAATACAAAATATGCTGGTGAAATGGGTTGTTGTGTAGTGTATATGCTGTCATCTGTACTATTTCTAACTAGTAATCTTGTTTTGTACTGTGTGATGTCTGACCCTTCTAACATCGATCATTGGGCTTTGGTGAACTCTGATCCTTCCAGGGCCTCCAGGTTAGACTCTTAACTCGGGCAATTTGTTTTACTGCATTGCACTTGATGTAAGAGAAACAGATGTTTTCCTGTAATTCTGTGATTGTCTTTTTAAGGGCTGTGGTTACTCTGCAGACCGTATGTGTTTGATTAGCATGCCCCAGATGGTAACCTGGTATTATTTTGCATGTGTACAGTACTAGACCAGTATGAAGGAGCAAAATGAACACAAAAAATCCTTGCACGGTGGGATGTTTTCTGTAGCTGAAACTGCTACAGGATATGTGTGAAATCTGGTACAAAACTGCTGTTGATTTAAAAAGGGAAGGAATTCTATACTCAAATTTGCATGCAGAAACACAAATCATCCAATTTATCTATTGGGTATAGACTATGAGAATGTCAAAGGAGATTCAAAGTTGCAGGAGAACTGAAAATCCAGCACACTGATAAATGTTAGATTCGTATACAGGAGAGAATGTCATAGCACTGTCCTGCAAAAAAAAAAATCCTTTTGTTAATCCAATTATGAGCTCTAACTTGTAAAATGTTATTAGCTGTTGCTGCACTTGTTTATGGTTTATTTTGCCACAAATTAATACTGGTTACCTTCCTTTTAGATGGTGGGACAAAGGTGGAGGTCTCATCTTTGAGTTCTCCAGATATCAGTTTCTTTTATACCCACTGTTTTGTTTTGGATTAATCCAGCTGTAGCAAAGGCAAAATATTTAAAGATCAGCCCAGTTTCTCTATTAGATTTACACAGTGTATTCGATTTACACAGTGTAAGTCTACTGAAGATTTAAAAAACCAGTTGCAAGAAGAGTCATTCAACATAAGGAAGTTTCTGCAACTCAGGTTATGTAGGCATGGCAGAATGACAAGCTTCCTGCTGCCCAGCAGTCAGGAGACAGCACACATGTGCTCTTTAATAGGTGTGTCAAATTCTAACAAGAAAGCAGCACTACAGTGTTTACACTGTACTGTGTAAGTGCTGAGACTAGCTTACAAGAGGAATTCAGGCTCTTAAGAAGCAATTAAGATATAGTGAATGTAATGCAGGTCAGCAGAGGGGATATTTGTACCATCTAATTTGGGGTTTCTTGGCTCCTAGTAAAGGCACTGGTCTGGTCACCAGTAAGCTGCTAATGCAGGTGAGCTGCACTGCCTTCTGGAAAGACCTGCTTCATCAGCTAGATAAGGAGCCTTGGTTCCTGATTTGGGTAGTGCAAATAATTCCTCTTTATTTGTTTTCCTTTTAGTTTACCCTGAATTTAGCACTGAAATAGAGCTGGGAAGTTAAGACAAAATATCTTTTTCTCTTTTTTTTTTCTTTTTTTTTTAAACACTGAAGGCACAAACTTGGGCAGAATGAATGATATATACTGATGTGTGCATATTTGTTCTGCAATGTTAAGGTCCACCAGGCCCAGAAGGTCCACGAGGGCCACCAGGCAGTGGAGGACTTAAAGGGGAAAAAGGGAACCCAGGTCCACCTGGTCCACCTGGCCTGACTGGCCCAAAGGGAGATCCAGGACCACCTGGACGCCAGGTAGGACAAGAAATGGGGTTTTCACCTAGTTAATTTTTAAACCAAATAAAAAGGGAATATATTTGGGTGGAACATGCAGTTTAACATAATAAAAGCCAAACGGTGGTAGCTAACAGCCTGTCTTGTAGAAGGAAGAGGATCTTTTCCTCAGCTATCCCCCAGTATCTAGGCAGGCTGTCCCTGCTATGTTCCCATGGGAGCTGTCGATGCAGCCTCGTGTTCCCACTCGCACTGAGAGCCCCCCATGGCCTCAGCCCTCCACAGCCCCCAGGGTGCTTTGTTGTCCCCAGCCACCTGTTCCATTCTGGTTCTCTGGAACTGCTGAGATGAGGCAATAACACGAGGCTCTTCTCTGCAGGGGGATCCTGGTCGTCCAGGTCTGAATGGAATGAAGGGTGACCCCGGGGTTCCAGGCGTTCCAGGATTCCCAGGTATTTCACTGGGTATTCCCAGGTATTTAACCAGCATTTTGAGCAAAACCTCCAGACACAGTAACAGCCTGTTTAGGCCATTCCTGCAGCAGACTTTGTAGAACAGCATGTTCTTTCACTGGGTAACTGTGAATTTGATGTTTCAGGTATGAAGGGTCCCACTGGACCTGCAGGACCCGCTGGCCTCACGGGCAGCCAGGGACTGCCGGGCCCACCAGGTAGGAGTCCTGGGTAGTGGCACTGTCACTTTTGCTCCCTGTCAGTAGAATTTGTTACATAGATGAGTTGGTCTCAGCCAGCAGTCAAAAGTGAAGTGAGCAAGATCTTCAACATAATTCCAACCTGTCCTTTTTAGCCCCTACAAGTAATTCTGATATGTTTTATACTCTGTATCTAGTCTATATGGATTAACTCCACTGAGAGGGTCCTTAGAGGGGGTCACCAAGAGTACTTTTTTGTCCTATACATACACTTATTCTTTCTTGCAATGTTGGAGCTCTTTGCTTCTGATTGTGAAATAAAGAAACTGTTTCTAATGCTTTCTCCTACCTTGGTTTATCTAATACCCATCTTCCTTCTCTCAGGTCCACCAGGTTTACCTGGTACCATTGGACGAAGCATTGTTGTCAAAGGTGATCCTGGTTCCCCAGGTCCTCCAGGACAGCCTGGGTCCAAAGGGCCACCTGGATTGCCAGGGCCACAGGGATTGCCAGGTACGACCCAAGGTGGCCGCAGAGAACATGACCAAAAATGTATCTGAATGCAGGTGGCAGTGCCAGTGACATGGCACAGGCTGCAGAGATGAGTTACTGAGCTCAGCAAGGGCCAAGAGAGAAAAGCAGGTTAACAGATAACAGATAAACACAGGATTCCACCATACACATCTCATTTAATGGACTGGTCCTCTCTTATGTATCCGAAAGAAGCAACAGATGAGTCACTGACAACTTGAAGATTTCTGTAGTGAGACTTCGAGAGCTTTTATTTCAGCTATGCTTTGTGTGCTCTAGGTCCAATTGGCCTTCCTGGTGACCCAGGGAGAGATGGACTTCCTGGTTTTGATGGTCCAGCAGGACGAAAAGGAGAGAGAGGTCTCCCAGGCCAGCCAGGTAGGGTGTTTATGCTATGAGGACTCACTGGAAAAAGAGACTCCCATTTCTGAATGGAGGTCAATACTGGGAAATAAGATCTTTACTTCATGGAAATAATGGTAAAATCATAATTTTAGGATTTTCTTAATGCAGAAATATTACAAGCACCTGAACATACTTTGATTTGGAATATTCTCAGCACCAACACACTGCTGGTCATTGCTGAGTAACGTTGTCAAGTGCTTTACCTCAAGCTTAATGGCATCCCTTTGCAGCACAGATGATGCAGAGGAGATAATGAAGATTGTAAGAAACTGAAGAAAGAGATTAGTAAAATAATGTTTATTTTGCTTGGAAATTGGGAATGGGGACAAACAGACTTCATAAAAGATTTTCACCAAACTCAGAGAATGGACTAGCATTTAGGTATTGCCTAGAACTACTGAACTAGGATTTGAGAAATCAGACTAGGCACTGGGACAATTTTCTAGAGGTGATAGTCATTAAGTAGCTCTGTATTGCAGCCTGTGAGAGAAACTGATTAGAATTAAAACAGTTAAAAAGTATACAAAAATCCATAACACCTCTTTTTTCCATTTTCTCTGAGCAGCTCTATGAAATCTGTTTGCATTATTTTAGTAAAAAAATGTAAATAATGACTACAGAATAACACAGTCTAAATATCTGTAGTTATATTTCCTGGTCTTGCTGTTCAAGAACAGCCTTTTCTGATACATTTCTCAGTCATTTGACCCATTTTTGCTCACATTCAAGGCGGTTCCAGCTTATTTCCACTTTTAGTAACCTATTCCAAAACTGGCAGCAGCTTTTCGTTTTGATGGGCTTTGGCTCAGGTGTTACCACAGCATGGCTTGGAGTGAGAGTTGCCCCTGTTTCTGGCTCTACCATTTATTTTGTGATCTTGAGCAAGATATTTCAACATTATCTTAAGCTGCACACACCAATATATTTTGGAAGTGGGAAGTTGACTGAAGTCATTCCGGTGGCTGCCATGTCCTCTGCAGTTATCATAGTGCCTGACAGCCCTGAGAATATTTAACTTCACAATACCCCTATAACACAGAAGTTCCACTGTTACAACCACCTATGACAATCTCCCTGATTCAACCAAGCTTAAATGAAAAAAAAATCCAGGAAGACAGTGTTAGCAAATACCAGGTGCCCTAACACACAAGCACTTAATCACAAGACCAACAACCTTCTAGAGCTATGCTGGTCCTAAAAGAGGAATCAGTGGTGTTAATCAACACTGTTGTGTTTCTCTCATGTGAACAGGTTCACGAGGAATACAAGGACCTCCTGGTCCTGATGGCTTACAGGGCCCACCTGGTCCTCCTGGAACAGCTTCTGTTGCTCACGGATTCCTTATAACTCGGCACAGCCAGACCAGCGACACACCACTGTGTCCACAGGGAACATCAAGAATATATGATGGATTCTCTCTTCTATATGTGCAAGGAAATGAGAGAGCACATGGCCAGGATTTGGGTAAGATATTCTGTATGCTCTCTCTTTAAGAGGAAACATGCTTTAGCTGCTTCTTTGAATGCTCAGGGTCTCTGAAGACATAGCAGTCCTGGAGCTTTCTAGACGAGAATGGGATTGCATACTGAGATCTGCTATCTCCAGAGGATGCATATTGTAATTCATGATGAAGGAATGTAAAATGGAGAAGTGAAGTTTTTCCCCCATGTGACAATCTGATAGCACTTGCTGTGCACTCACAGGATGGACAGGAAGGATCCACAAGTACTGTTCTGAAAGAATTGCTATAAAAAGCAATGAAGTGAAAACTTTGCTGTCTTATGTTTCTTACTCTGTAGGTACTGCTGGGAGCTGTCTTAGACGTTTCAGCACAATGCCCTTCATGTTCTGCAACATCAACAATGTTTGTAACTTTGCATCGAGGAATGACTATTCCTACTGGCTGTCAACCCCCGAGTCAATGCCCATGAGCATGGAGCCACTGACTGGGCAGAGCATTCAGCCCTTCATCAGCCGGTGAGGCAGAGCAGGCCAGCGGGTCTGTTTTAGTGTCTGCAGAAACAGTACATCTTACATCTTGTGTTTCCAACATGCAGCTGGGGAATTAAGAGATGAATCTGTCATGTTTTGTTCTGGGAGAGACTAGAAACATAATTTGTTTTAAAGTATTCATTGTCTGCAGAGGTTCATCTCTCTGCAGCAGTGCTATGAAGAGGCTGTACAGCTTTTCTCAAACAAGCAAGCTCTGTAGTCAGCAGTGTCAGATCACTGTGAACAGGAAAGAACAGAGAAGCAATTGGCTTTAGGATTAAGGCACTCACTTGGGGACTTTGAGCTTCCAGTTTCTGTTTCAGGAACTGCTTCAGTATTTTACCCAATGTAGTGAAAATGCAGACAGATTTGAGCTCCAAAATACTCTTACTGCAGTCACAAAATATGTGAGAAATAGAAGTCTAGATTAATAGGTGAGCCTCTTGCAGGTGAGTTTTGTCCCCTTTTTCAGTGTAAGAATTCTTAATAAAACATATTCCTATTATATTTTAACATCACGTGTTTCTCTGGTATTCCCCTGTGTGCAGATGTGTTGTGTGTGAGGCTCCTGCTATGGTGATAGCTGTCCACAGCCAGACCATTCAGATCCCTTCATGTCCTACAGGCTGGGACTCCCTCTGGATTGGTTACTCTTTCATGATGGTAAGAACTGCCTTCTATTCCAGAAGCAGCTGCTGCCTGCCCACCTGTGTCCTCAGCTGCTTTAGGACACTGATAAGAACTGCAAGGGTTGTCATTTTGCCTTCAGCCACTAACCAAGGCAGCCAGGACTGACAGTGCCCAGATCCCAGCGTCACTGACGTTTATGGAGGCGCCTGACACCACATTATCTCTGCCAAGAATGGACAGTGACTTTTCAGTAGCTGACTGCTGTGCTGTTCAGTTCCTAACACCTCAGATCCTTGTTTGTGTTCTTCCCTCCACTAGCACACGAGTGCTGGAGCTGAGGGCTCTGGCCAGGCCTTGGCATCGCCCGGATCCTGTCTGGAGGAATTCCGCTCGGCACCGTTCATCGAATGCCACGGCCGGGGCACCTGTAATTATTATGCCAATTCATACAGCTTCTGGCTGGCAACTGTAGAGGTGTCGGAAATGTTCAGGTAAGAAAACCTGTTTCTTGTCTATTGCTTTATTCCAGAATGAATGCTTTTGAAACTGAATTTATTCCAAAGATCAAAAGGTATTTGTTTATAGGGATATAGGGAAATAATTTAGCTTGTTTTCCCCCCTCACAACCAGTTTTTCAAGTGTTTCTTTGGTAAGCCTTTAATATTATGTAAAAACTTGCTAGGGCGCATTCTGTTTTGCAAGGAGCCAGATCCTTTTTGTGTCAGCTCTCATTCACATTTTGTTGTAGCACCTCCTCTGAAAGTACTCCTACTGTGTTTACTGTATTTGGAGACCAAAAGAACAATTTTGATTTTTTCTTGCCAAACCTTTCAATAAATTCAAATATTTGGAAAGGTAGTTCACAGATATACAATGGATGGAAGTGAAGGGCAAGATCAACTCTACTTAAACCTTTTAAGGCAAAGGTCCATATGACTTGTTTTTAAAAATCTTATATGAAGGTTTCCTACCCTCCATGGCCAGCATTTTATTCCAAACTTTCCAGAATGAAACAGGATGACATTTTGACTGCAAGGAAGTCAGAGTGGCCATCATGTCCTCAGCTTCTCTGCAGTCAGCATTTCAGCTGGAGTCTCTCAGCCCCTCCAGCTTTTTCCCTTTCAAGTTGAGTAGCAAATAATTTCTTCACTGAAGAATCATCTCCTTTCATAGAATAAATAGCTACTGCCCTGTTTGTGTGCTGATAAAACACACTCAATATTCCCTGATAACTTATTGAAAAGTGTAGCTTTGTGGCACACTATGCTCTGAGCAGTGGTGGCCCCAAGTTGATTTTGTAACACCTACAATCAGGCTACTTGACATAATTCATCACTCTTTTCTGGGTAGTTAATTATTGGTAATTCCCCAGTGAAAACTTCCTGTTAGTAGCTGCTATGCACCCTTGAGATTTCTCTCTCTACTGTTTCCTCCCTCACATCAAAACAACTTCCTTCTTCATTCTGTTTTTTAAAGAAACTTTTTAGTATTTGACTTGTGTACACACATATTACACTAATTGTATTAATCTCCTGTCTTGTTACCCTTTTAAAATGAAAATAAATTATTTGGTAAAGCTACCACTTAAATAGAGCTCTGACTATAGTAGTACTTTTGATGTGCTGTTAAAATGCCCTTCAACTAAGGCCAGAAACAGACCCCCGATGCAGTCTAAAATGTACACAATTCACCTTCCATTTGGGGTGTGTTTGTGCTCCATCATCTGCCAGACTGAAACAGGTTCTTAGCACACCTTGGGGACACTGACACAACTGAGCATCTGCCACCTGCTGCTGGCAACTGACAGAATGATCCCTTTTAAAAAACTCAAAATTCAGGATTCATTGCCTGCTCACATCCTTAAGTTTTGTATGAAACAGTGAATTCAGTACAAGTTGAAAGAAACTGTAAACAAAGAAAAACCTAATGCAACCTTTCCTTTGTGTCTGTCAACCAGCAAACCTCAGTCTGAGACACTGAAAGCTGGAGACTTGAGGACGCGGATTAGTCGTTGTCAAGTTTGCATGAAGAAGACGTAACATCTTGGAGAATGTTTTATAAAACAGTTGAAAATTCCTAAGATGCACTGTCTTCCAGCTGCAACAATGGTGCTACTGTGCAGAAAGAAAAGAAAAAACAAATCCAAACTGTTTTAAACATGCAAATTCAAGTGTACCTCACTCATGTGCCAAACTAAGGGTTGTTCAGTACGTATTTGACAGCAGGACTAAGATGAAAGAATTGACCTCTTGGAAACAGAAAAGAACACTTGAGGTTCACAAAGGATCAGAAGATGAATTTTTTCATTTCTCTCCCTGTACCAAATGGCACCTTTTTGATCAACCAAGAGAATAGACAAGAACACGACGCACTGAGTATGTTTAAAATAACAAGACTGCAGTTTTGAAAAACATTTTTCATGGTGCTACTAACCCTACTGTATTTTTAATATGAAATTTTAAGCTTATTTCTCTTTGTAAGTAATGAAATGTGTATATTGTGTAAACACCTTTTTAATCTAAACTTTCAGTCATCTAGAAACAAACCAGACTGATATAAAAATCCTTGTCTAAAATTAAAAGATAAGACAGTATTTTATTATGAAACTTGTGGTACAGAGAGAATTTACCCCTCTTATGCCAACTTATTCATTTAATTTTTCATTTCCTTCCTCAGTTGCCAACCTGATATATTTGGGGAATGCACAATTATTCTGAAGTAATTTCGATCAGGGTTTTAAATGTTGTACACCATACTAGCAGTGGTTTTATTTGTGCTTAGAAAACCCAATCCACTTGAAAAGGGTTTTTTTTATCTTGTGAAAATATGTGAAATTATTAGCCATATTCTATATCCTTCTTTTAAGAATACAAGTCACATTCACATTTTAGTAATCAGTTTGGTTTAACCAAACCTGTCCTTTGGGAATATCCAGTTACCAAAGCATTTAAGATGATGCTTGCATGAAACTTCAACTCTGAAGTGGTGTCATGTGTTTTATCCAAAATAGTATGCACGCTAAGAAACCTTCTGAATAAAATAAAGCAAAAGCTGGTGGAAACCTTCCTATTTACAAATGAATCTTTTAATCTTATGTGAATTTATACACATCCACAATGTATTCACAGTATACAGCAACTCCTGTGTATGTATAGTTCACATAAGGCCTTGAAAGATGGTGCATGCAGTCTTTCTGATGTCAGTTTGTAAGAATCCTCCTATGTATGTCTAAAGAGTGTCACTACTTGTGCAATAGCTGAAAAGTGATCACTTTTGTATGCATGACTGTTCAGCTTCCATGGTCAGAGCGTTTCATTTACCCTCATGTATAAACAGCTCCCTGACAATGCAGGACTCTGTCAAGTGACAATGCTTTCATATTTTCGTTGTATATTGCCACCTCGACTATCAATACAACCTAACTTGTGAGTTAACGTACTGCTCTATACAGGTGATGTGTATTTGTTTATTGAATACTGTTAAGTAATTTATCTGCTAATGGCTGTTCTTACCTTCCAGTTATCCCTGTACACACGGAGCATCTGACATCTCTGTGTTTTACACATTTGACAAACGACATAGGACTGGTGACTAAGCAGGTGGCAGTGATATACAATGAGATTGGTGCTGATTTCTAAAGCTTTCAACTATGAAACTGAAGTTCTTTAGTTTAAAGTGCAAAATAATAATAGCTTTGTCTTTCTTCCATTAGCTGCAGTTATATCTGTTGGTAGAGAGTGGGAATTCAGCAATGTGTATCTTTCAGCTCAGTTTAGTTTGGTTTGCTGATGCATGTAGTAATAAACTGAACCTGCTGCTACCTCCAAGTCAGGAACTTGTTACCAAAGCTGAAATAAAATAGTAAGTCTCTTCATATAAACACAAGCTCTTACCTTGCTGCTGGTTCCACAGAAGTCTAAAATGGACATCGCTGCCAAGCATGGCTCTAAAACAGCAGAAAATGGATGCTAATGCCAAGGAGCTCTCAGAGGAAAGGGCTCTCCCAGCCTTCCCTACCAGCACCCCATCTTGTGTTTACTGACACAAGGCATTCAGATGTGGGGACATGGTAAAGAGTGGACCATGTTTAGTAAACCAGTGCATAACTGGTGCTTCTTTGTGAGACGTGGGCTTCTCCTGCAGCAGGTAAAACCAAGACAGGAGATCTTCTTCCAGGCTAAGGTACAGAGCACCCAGACCTGCTTGTCTTGGGGCAGCTTCAGGGCCCAAAGCTGTGAGGTGACCACAGAAAAATCAAGTATGTAAAGCAGCTGTGCTTGTGACAGCTCTGTTCTCTGTTGTGTCCTTGCAGCTCTGGCCCTGACCTGGACAGGAGTCCTGAAACTTAATGAGTTTCAGGCACAGAATTCCAAAGGGGCGACTTTTTACTAAGAGAAAAGTGGTCTAGACATGAAGGAACATCATTTGAGATCTGCAGCAGAGATTCAAAAGATGTTGGGTTAATTCTCACCCCACCTCCTGTGCCTTAGAGCAGGTAAATAACTTGACCTGTGTTGGATTGGAGTTACTGATCTATAAAAGAAAACATGGTTATCATTCTCTTCTGCTTCTTGATGCTTAGACTGTAAGCTCCTTGGGGCAGAGACATTGAGGGGGCTCAAATGTTGGTTGGGGCCTCTAGGTGCTATCCATCACTATATAAACATTAAATTACAGGTAAACGTTTGTGTTTGCAGCTTTATTATTAAAAAAGGAAAACACTGCTTTGGCCATTGGATCCTTAAAATAGTTTTCAACAACACCTAAACAAGGTGCAGCTCTGGACACCACTTCAGCTCTGGTTAAGGCTCTTTTCCTGATGTCTGGTATGATTTTGCAAGTTTTTATTCTCATAACTAATCACATAGACTTGGGCTATTTTAGTTAATCTGAGCAGGGACCTGGCAGGTCTGAGCTATTGGGGACATGCTGCAGCCACTCGAGGGCACCGTGTGGCTTTGGCAGGAGCTGTGACAGCAGCACTGCCAGCTCTGGCCCTGCCTGGAGGAGGGAGGACTGCAGGAAAGCTCAGCAGGAGGGGGGTCCTCACCCTTCCTTGCCCACTGCATAGGCCCAGTTCTTGTGAGCTGCTGCATGTGGGGCACTGTAAATTGCAACCAGAATGATGAGTTAAAAAATGCTTTTTTTTTTAAGGAATAGTAGTTTTAATCCTAAAACCAGTATTTAGCCATCTTGTGCCTAGGCTGGATTTATACTGTTCTAGTGTTAAAAAAATAAATGTTCTGCTTAAGTAGACTTTTCAGTCCCTCTAGAAAACCTATTACAAAGAGGAAGAAGCTTCCTTCAATATCATATTCATTTCTAGAGTGGGATTTAAATTTAAACTTCTTAAACACTTTTGCAGTTTGAGGACAACCTCAACCAAAAGGGTCACATGGGGCAGTGCAGCAGGACTTCTGTACCCTGAACTAGATGTCACACACAAGTACTGTGCTGCAGCGGCTCTGAAATCTGCAGCATTTTGTCCTCTGCTGGGCAAGTCAATTCCTCTCTAGTGACCGTTTCCAACAGAGTGCAGGGAGGATCTGTTTTAAAAAGTAGTTTTACAACTTGAATATTTTCTATATACTTTGATACCAAGCTGCAGTACTTTTGTAGTCAGCTTGAACTGTGCTGCTGTGCCATCCTTGGGCCACACCTGAGGGAGGCTTGTTGGGCCAGATTCAGGACTGTGCTGCTGGGAGCAGCATTATGTGTTTTCAACAGATCCTTCCCAGAAAAGTTATGCTTCAGATAACCCAGCACTGCTGGACACACAATGCTTCTGCTGCCATGGCTGCTTCCACTAGAAGCACAAGCTGAAAACTGCACAAGAGACTGGAATAATTTAGTCTTTCCAGGTTAGTCCAGTGAAAAAAAAGCAGGACACTTGCTAATGGGACACAGAGGCAGTGATTAGCTCAGGGGAGCAGTGAGTGTTCTACATATAAAATGTAGGGTAAGTATCTAGAACTCCCAAGCTTTGGAAAGAAAGATTATTAACTCTACCCCTTTGCAGCAGGCAGGTGAGCACTGCCTGAGGACAGCCTCAGCCCAGGAGACAAGAACTGCTCAGTACCAGACACCTGCTGTCCCTACAAAGGGCTCTGCCCGGGTGTAGCACGGGCTGGGAGCTGAGGCTGCTCTGCCAACAGCAGCTTCGGTGCCTGCTGAGCTGCTGCCTCACACTAAGATTTAAAAAGTTCTAAATTAATTCAGAAGGAAACCAAAGTAACCAAAGCTTGGTCTGTTTCTTTAGCAAAAGGGGATGAGGGGGAGAAGTTTCTATCTTCCATGAAAAACCTATTCTTACAGCAAAGCTGACCTTCCCAGGGAGTTGTTTCAATGTACTATTCTGAGTAACAGGGTAAGAATTAATTTGGGTAATTTTAAAGAAAGGTTTCATCATATTTCACAGTAATCACCCACATTATGGATTGTATTTGTTCCCATTTATAGATAAAAGCCTCTTTCTATAGAAAATTATTTGCCATATCCTTCAAGTCAGTAAGGAATCTGAAAATGCACTACCTTTTGTTGGTATTTTCTGATTTCAGTTGTTTTTACAGGTGGGTGCATTACTTGAAATGATGAGATGATCTATTTGTGTTTGGGTTTCAAATACTGAGACTTATTTACTGTATCTTTAAAACCAAAATGTCACTGGAAAAGATGCAACACCAAAACTCCTGCCCTCAAGTCAGGCCCCTATTTGATAACACACTGCTGAAAATTTCTTTCAGGACTAGTATTTTTTGATCATGAGTCTTCCCTATCCAGTGATGGACAAAGTTTGGGTCAATTTTTTGTTCATGCCTTCTACACTTAAAGCAGAAAATGTATTGGGCACTGATTTTATATATATTTTGTTGTTGTTGTTTTCATTCCAAAGGGTAATTGTTTACAGGGATTATGAATCCATGGCAAAAAAAAAAAAATTGGGTGTTTTTCTGTATCTTATCTTCTAAACTAAGTGGAAAGGCAAAACTGGAGAGATGGGAAATCACTACCCTGAAATAGCGCTAAAACTTCTCCAAATCTTCAGGGATACAGAGTGACAAAACCACTTTCAGGAGAAGCAGCTGCAGCAGGAGGTCTGATGGAAAAACCCAAAAGTTTGTTTAAAAAAAAACCCAGACACAGAGCTACATGAACACGTATTTACTGCAAGTAGCTCTATGGAAAGCCAAGTCAGATAAATATAAACACTATACAGAGCTTCAAGCCAGTCTCCCAAAACCGCAAACGCAATGTGTTTTACAAAGAAAACAACAGAACAATATTTACAATGGAAGACAAAGCCAGATCAATCAGCCCAACTTTAAAACAGATCTGTGGAGCAGAAATAGCAAATATAATGAACAGTTTCAACCATATATATTTTAGTTTGTACAGACAATAACTGTCCAATATCAAATTAAATTTACAGGACAAACATTGTTCTATCATTGGTATTTTCATACTATACAGCAGCATAAACGGGTAGCTGGAAGGTAGTATATATAGTGATATGTTTTACATCATCTGAAAATGTTCTTCCAGCACAATACTGAATAAATTAGTTGCTGTAAACTAAGAGATTCAAAAAGATTGCATATTTATTATGCCGTACCTATTAGTATTTGTACCACTATACTTGAGGTTACCCATTTACTTATTTATTCAGCATGTATTAAATCAGTGCTGTATATTGTACAATGGCAGCCTCAGGGACTCTAATATGAAATATGTAACAAATTTCTTCAAAACAACCTTTTCCTTTCACATTAAATGTTTAGAACTATCTTCACCAAATTTTGATTTCTTAGAAAAGATGTAAAGCTTTATAAAAAGCTGTCTACATATTGCATTATTCATTTATGAGACCAACCAACAGCTATATGGCAAGACAGTATCATGGTCTGTAAGAGTGGTCGTGTTTTAAATTCCTGTATGTTTAGCAGCAAGTAATTGTACCAACTGAAACTTCTCTTCCAGAATCAAAAACAGGTCTGTGCTTTTAAACCCTGTAGCAACAGTTTTTCCTGTCACTAGACACTGTGTAAACTGATTGGTACCATGTTTCCTTAAAAAATCCCAAAACAATCACCTCGTATTTTAGTGACATGTACATTTCATTACTACTCAGAAATAGATCTGGGTACACATCACTGAACAATCCGAGCTGACAGTGTCTGATTTGTTACACAAACTGTACCAGCAATCTAAAGGTTGTTGGAGGTGAGGCAGCCTGGCACATCCGTTGTACAATATACACGTGGAGGATTCCCAGCTGTGTGGTGCAGTACAGCATGAGGATTTGTGTACCACTTTGAAACCCTTTAGCAATCATCAGTGCCTTTTATAATCCATTGCATGTACCAATGACTAGTGTCATGCTCTTTTAAGTTCATAGCAGTGTTAAAAAGCTAAACTCATTTCAACCAAAAAAATTCAGTACAAGAGTGAAGCACTTAAATTGTAGAAAAATCAGGGCTTATTTTAAAAATGTCAAATAGTCATTGTTCACGTTTCTGTCAGTGGGATAAAGACAGTCGATGAACCAACATTTTAGTTTATTTCCCCATTATGCCAGAAAGAAAGAACAAAAATAGTCCCAAATTAAAAGTGGGACTTTGGTTGAAAGTAAGATCAATTAGGGTGGTTTCCCTTTAAAAAGCTACAGCTGACAAGTCTAATGCAGAAGTCACAAACATTGGATACGACTCCGCAGTTCTCCATTCGAATCCATGAACAAAAACCTCATTTTACACAATTCATATTTATAAACAAGAACAAAAACAATCTACAAGACAACCAGCCCATTAATCCTACTTTGTACATACCAAAATTCTGAGCAAAAAAAAATTTCCGTTTAAGCTCTGACAGACACTTGACTTAAAAGCCTCTAGCCTATGCTCAAGAAATACCTCTTGTACCATAAAAGCAAAACCTTAAAAAAAAAGAAAAAAAAAAGGCAGAAGAGGTCTCTTTTCCTCAGAGCTGTCCAGTCCCACTGGTTCACCCCTCAAGCTAATGTGCATCTTTCCCTCCCTCCTTCTGCCCAGTCACCTGGAAAAATCCTGAACTGCCAAAGTATTTCTAAGCAATACATGTTTTAAGCTAACCACTTGTTAATGTACCAGAGAAGTAAAACCCATGATAAACAGACAATCAGAAACCAGCTTTGACTTCTCAGAATATAAAGTTTTTTAAAAAATTAACAAGAGAGGCAGGAAGAAGAAAGGGACATACAGGGATCTCCTATTAGCATTCACACTGCCTCCCAAATAGATATGACATGAAAGACCAAATTCCATCACCAAAGCACAGCTATGAAAAAAACGTCAATTCAAATTAATTCAATTGTAGAGAGCCGATGTCTATGAAAAAAAATAATTAAAAGGATGTGTGTCTATGTCCGTGCTGGTGGAAATGAAAGTAGCCGGCTGGAGCTGAGCTTTGCTTCCAAAAGCACCACACAGTTTCTGGAGTTACCAGCAGAAAAGTCTTCTCTTCCAACAATGGTTTCCATGGCAATGCAATCAGTCTAGAAAGGAGGGGGGAAAAAAAAGTCAGTGACATTTCAGATGCAAGTTATATCAGAAAAAAAAAAAAATGTTTTCTAGGGAGGAGAACACATGGAGCTTATCCACTGCAGGAGAGCTGCTGGCTGCAGAACGCAGGTCCTTCGCGGAGGGAGGGGACACTCCCCGATGCCAACCCTTCAGAGACGCCCAGGGGAGGAAGAATGCTGGAGGCTGAAGCAAGCACTGCCGCCAGAGTGACACGTGTAGGTGGGACAGAACTGGGGCAGCAGCCGGCCCCCGCTGCAGCCCACGCTGGGGACAGCCCACGGCCGAGGTCCCCTGCCCTG
>QUSF01000018.1:3416796-3436964 GCA_003676055.1 Chloebia gouldiae | reverse complement strand
CCCCGGGCTCACCGGGCCACGCTCGCACCCACAGCAGGGCACAGCTGCAGCACCAACACTGCGCTGCCAGCTCCGAGCACGGAGCAGCAAGTCATGACAGCTGCCTGCCCTGTCCTCAGCTTTTCAGGAAAAAGCTTTATTTAGTTATAATTAGAAACACCTCAAAGCACTCTCGTCCCTTTTTGAAGGAAGTCTCACTGCAAGGCAACACCCAAGTACAAAAGCACGCAGCTATAGCCAGCTCCCTTCTTAAGGGGCTTCAAACTGACTGGAAAGGCAGAAATCCAAGCCTTGCTAAAATCAGGGGCAAAAAATACAGTCTTGTATTGCAGGAAGGTACAGATGGGTGATGAGGCACAAATGAAAACAGGAGGGAGTCTGCCCTCAAAGCACAGTATGAGCCCTGCAATTAACCATGCACATGCCAAGGTGAGAGCAACTCAGGAGCTTCCTGACATGTAGGACAAAGTGATGAAGGGCAAGCAAATGCTTTCTGCACTTGCATGAACACAAATGAGGAACACATAAAAAGTCACTTTCCAGCTCTCTACAAAACCCCTTCTGCTCCCAGCTGAGCCAACATGAACAGTAATTTTCAGTGTGGAGGGCTACTGCAAACCCAAACAGTGATTCTCACTCTCCCAGCTGAGACAGACTGTCCTCTTCCACCACATTTGTCCTCTCAGCCAAGGCTGAGGGCACTGTCCTCTGCCAGGCAGGTGTCTGTGCTCACCTTCTCTGCAAGGCTGGAGGTACATACCTGCAGGATGTTTCCTTACAGTACAGCAAAGAAGGAAGCAGCTGGTTGCTCTCATTGAGAAACAACGAGTGCAAGAGGTTTAGGCTTAAGAAAACAACAGATACAGAAATGTCAGCTACTTTTTCCCTCAAAGCCACACAGTGCCAGCTCTCTCCCTGTTCTGGGAGCTGCCTGAGCTGCAATATGGGAACACTTCACTACACAGCACAGCAATGGTAGCACAGGCCTCTGGAAAAGAGGAAGGGGTTTCAGGAATTACTCCTGCCCATGCTCTTATGCTGGGTCACAAGGACATCAGTGACATCTCACTGCTGAAGATCTCATAGCTCTTCCTTGCCTCTGCTCCAGGGATATGCTAAAGAAGAGATGACCATGTAAAGAACAAGCATTATGTGTAATAATGCAAACCTGTATGTTCACTTACAAACCAATCATGAGGTATGCACACACCGACTCCACCCTGTGCTAAAGAACTTCTGACTTCTGTCCAGCTAAAAGTACTCTCCTTCCGAAAGAAATAAGAAAGCTAAAAAACCAGAAAAAAGACCAAAGCTCAGCTGAGCAGCCCTGCCCCATGCCAGCACTCAGCAAAGGCTGCCTGTGGCTCCAAAGAAAGAGAGGCAAAGGCAATGCAGGGCTGACAGCACTGTGGGAAGTGCAGAGGGGTCCTTCCACTTCAGGAGAAATTCCCTTTTAATCCTACGCAGCCTCACCAAGGTCCAGGTTGCTGTGTTTCATTTTTCAAATATTTCAGTGATTTCAAAAATACAACAACTTAGTTTTCCTCAATTAAAGGAAGCAACAGCCAAAATACACCCACAACTTGAGAATCTCTATTTGTTTTATTTCACAGACATCATAAGATCACTACAAAAAGCTATTGCTTGGTACACACAGAGCATGATGTGGTCAGCAATGGCTTTGTTTTCACAAAAGCCAACTGAAGCTATTATTTCTGAAATAGTTTTCCTCTTTAGAAAAATATTGTTTCGTTGTAAGACCAAAGAATGAAAATATGCACCACAGCTTGCATGAATCACACCTCAGTGATGCATGCAAGTCAAACATTAAAACAGTTAAAGCTTCTATATTAAACTTATACTCAATAAAAATTAACTTTACCAGCAACCCCCCACCCTGTCCTTGCTGTGGACCTGTAAGCTCACATAAAAGGAACTTCAAAAACTGTCTCTGCTTTTGTCAGGACATTTTTCCTCCACGCCTTACACACCAGACACACCTGAAAGCTGTTTGACAAGTTATTCTAATCTCTCCAAGCACATCCCCAAAACATTTTGAAGAGCAAAGGCCCAGTTGTTTGAATCAGACAATCCCATATGGCAGAACTCAGTATTTACACCTAAAATGTTTTGAAAATTTTCATAAACTAATGCCAAATTATATTTAAGGTATTTGGATGGGAAGGGGAAGGGCTTAAGAGCAAAAAAAAACCCAAGCCTGCTTAAGTCCTAAGTTTAATTCTCTGAAGCAGCCTGATGTACTCAGCAGTATGGTAAACAATTCTAAAGCAAGAGCATCAGGTAACTCTGGGCAAAACCCCAACAGCACAGATTAATTTATCAGAAACCAGAAGAAAGCCTGGAACCTCCCTGCAGCACCTCCCCAAAACTCTGCACATCCTAAACGAGAGCTCATTAGTTTCCTGCCTCCATGATTAGAAACTACACTTCAACATAGTTCTTCTCCATTTTTAAGGTATAACAGAATTATGTGAACTGTAAAAAAATGTAAGGGAGTTTCACATATATTATTACCTACAAGCTGATGTCAGTCCCATAAAGCCCTGAGTCTTTCATACATGGAGCTATTGGTTGTCACCACGTCTCTAATCCCCTTATTAAAGCTGGAAACTGCAATATTGCAGTTGGAGCAGTACAGCTGGCTGGTGTCCTGAGTCAGCAGCACTTTTTTGGTATAAAAGTCTCAAGTAGATATATATATACACACACACACATACATATGTGTGTATATATGGACACATTAATCATATATACCACATATTTATCTTTTGTCAGACAGAAAAGGCTAAGTGCGACTTGACCACATGAAAGAAAAATATTGCATTTGAAATCTAAGAGGAGACCCAAGTCTTGCAAGATCCCCCTGCAATGCCCTGCAGTCACCACCATTCCTGAGGCCCCACAGGTCACCCAGCACGAGCCTCCAGGCATTGCAGAAATCCCCCAACACACCAGTGCAGCCTGCACCCAGGGGTGAGCAGGGTCTGCAGCCCAGCCCAGGCTGCTGGGCAGGCACAGTCAGGAGCCCTGGCAAAATTCCCAAAGCCCCCAGCCCTGGAGCTGGGCTGGGTCACAGCACCCCTCACTGAGTCTCACAGGTCACTGCTCCCACTGCCCACGGGCAAGCAGCACCCGGGGTCACCTGGGCACCAGGGAGGTTTATCAAGAGAAGCTGTTCAGCAGAAGAGGTGTAAAATGGGTTTAATGTGAGAACAAGGCTAGTGTGCCTTGGGCTGCTCACACCTGGATTCCCACCTCTGTGGCCCCTACCACAGAAGGATCCTTTTGAAGGGACATGAGAGGTTGCAGAAGGACTTGCACATTAAGCTTCATGACAGTTCCCCTCCCACATCTGAACTGCTTCCATTTTTTCACTAACCAGTTGGTGAAGAAACCTAATGAGGCCAAGCAGTGCTTGAAGAAAACAGCAGTGCTTATGTGAAGCTGAATAATCTTATTTCAGCCTCATAATGTAAGATTCCTTAGACATCAATTTCCTATGTTAATACTACAGATATGAGAATTGCTGATCAACAATAAAAACCAGATTAACACTTCACACCAGATCCCATACGAATGGATTTAACTCAGCGCTGACTAAACAATAAAGGAAGCTGTCAGAAAAAGGGATGAAGAAACTCTTCTATAAGGTAAATAAATTATGAGATGTGAACTAGCAGAGACAAGTGATACAATTCTCACAGAGTAACCCAGCATTCCCCTGAAGTTCCCAAACAAAATGCCACCAAGTAAAGCTTGGTGGCCAGATCAGACAGAACTTTCGCTTGCAGTGTAAACACACAGCTGTTCCTGGACTGTCACAAGCTCTTCTAAGAAAATCTACACAGTCTGAAAGAAAAAAAAATTAGAAATCTGATAACTGACCAAGACAACAAACAAGCAGCAAAAAACCTCTCGAGGCATCCCAGAAATATACTATTCTAAAAAGTTTCCATTGCATTGCACCCTACACTGGGCTTTTCTATCCAAACTTCAGGTCTATTAACAGATTTTGCACAAAAGCTTCAGCCTTTATGCTACTGCTTCAGACTATTGACAACAATGCAAATTCAACTTCCCATCAATGTTTAAAATAGAAACCTAGTCTAGACAGCATCCAAACATTTTCAAAGTTCATCTCATGAAATATATAAGCAAAGTTTGGAAAATGGAAGCGACCTCTTCATTACACAATTCAATTTCAATTCATCAGTTTAAGATGGGATCAGATTATAAAATTACATGCAGCTGTCTGAATTCTGCTGAGGAACAACCAGAGGAAAAATATCACAAGACAGAAAGAAACTAAGGGGCAAATATTTGAAATAGGATGGCAGCACTGCTAAAAGACATTTTATTTAAAATTAAGGAACACACTGAGAAAGCATTCTGCAGGTTTTCTACGCAAAAATCACACCGTTTTATAAAAATTAGGGGCAGAGACCTAAATCAGCTGTAATTCATTAGATGCAAACCCAGTGTGATCCACTTGAAAATGTATGAGATGAGAATATATCAAATTTACACTTCATTTCCTGCATCTGAATTATCAAGGCCATACAAGTCAAGACACTTTGAAACATACTGAGAGACTCTACGAACACAGCAGACATACCCTAATTCTCTCAAAGAAATCCATCCTAAATAATACTTGTTTTTACAGGAAAGGCTTTTACTGACATAATTCTGCAGTTGATTCTTAAAAGGATAAAAAGTTTTGCTTACTGAAGATATTAGTTTAGGATAATTAAATTATTAAAATCTCCATGTCAAAGCCTAGAACAGTTTAATGCTTTCTGGAGAACACTGCTGAAGTTCTCCATTTCCTGAACTTCAGGTTAGGGGGAAATCAGAATTAATCTGATTTACTCAGATTAAAAGCAGCAGAGCAGCCCTAGACTTTTTGTGCACACGGCCACACAATATTCCTGTTGTTCAGGAAAGCACTAAACCCAGCACAACCTCAGGACACAATGTGGCATCCAAAAGCATTTTGTTCAGCAGCCAGGCCAGGGCAGGAGCACAGCAGCGAGTTCCACATGGAGCCCTCCTCATGGCAGGCAGGCCAGGGAGGGCTTATTTGCCCAAACACATTCTTCAGAAATTAGTGAAAATTTTTCTTTTGCTCTCAATTTCACAAAATACACAGTCACTATCCCAGGCCACTGTCCTGTTTCTTGGAATTCTTATTTTAATGGCATAGCTTTAGAGGCAAGCAGTGTTACTTGAGAGAAGCCAAATTTCTTAATTTGCACCTGGCAGACACAAAGTTTACAAATACAAATCAAAACCTGAGCCACTTGCTGCATTCCTCACAGGTGCAGTTATGGTGCCTGGGTGACCCAAACGAGGCCCTGATACAGAGACAGCCTGATTTGGCAAGGTTCAACTATCTGCTGACCACCAAGCACACACCCCATCTACTTTCTTCAGCCAACAACAGACTAATGATGCTCAAAATCAGCTACCTAATGTATGTTGAACCTATAATTTTACTGACTTTCCAGAAGAAAAAAAAAAAAAAGGCAAAATTTGCTAAAAAAAAAACCTGTTTAATGACCCACTTTTCACTGGATAAACCCTTTAAATGTAGCAACTGGTAACAATATCCCAGAATGGTTCATTGAAAACATAGTTTTGTTACTATTAGTGCTCAGCAATTTCACGAGCTAAGAACCTCCCCCATGCTTTCAGGTAATTTCTATTCACTTAGCAGAAATGTCTTATCTCTTGCAACAGTGGCTTTTTTCCCTGCTGGAATAAACAGCAGCGTTGTTTCTAGGAAGGCCGTATGCACACTCCCTAAAGTCATCTCTTCTGCTGATACTATTCCTAGAATCAGTAAACTTGCCTGCAGTTTTGGCAGAGGTCTAACAGCAACTCAAATTGCACTGGACAGCTTAACAAGAAGTTGTTGGAGGTTTTTTTGAGTTTGTTTGTTTGGAGGTTTTAAACTAAATTTCTATTACAAGAGCACAACAACACTAAAAATTAATTCTTCTCCACCTCAAAATACATAGTTCAAAACTTCAGGTTTTCATGTTGTAGAAGAATCAAAATAAGGTTTTGCTTTTGAAAAAGCATTCTCACAGCAAGTGTGCGGGTTACTGCACCTGACCTGAACCACAGAAAATATGGGTAAATTTTAGCCAAAAAAAACAAAGTTGTTTGTGTGGCTTCTGAGAATACCACCTGCTCCAATTCCCTCTGCTCCTATGACAAAGGTCAGGAGCCCTCGGTGCCAATAGGGAGGAATATTGCCTGTCTGTGCTCTTGCTGCAAAGTGGGCATTATGAACTGTCTGGAAACAAATAGGAAAGAAAACAGCCACAGCAAACACCTCTGCTTCCTGCACCCAGAAAACAGGGAAGAATACTTGGGAAGTTTCAGTAGGGCAGAGAGAACTCCTGCAAGGTGTGACACAGCTTCCCAGTGAGGAACAGACTGGTAACAAGAACCCTTCAGCCTGCAGAGAAGTATTGGGACATAACAGGAAATTTTAAAAGCCCAAATTATATCACAGGTCCACACTATGAGTGGTACAACACACTGGACAAGTGTATGGCATAGGAGGGCACAGCATCTACACAATCCTAAGTGGCCTGGAGAAAAAAGATAAGATTTGTTATCTCTTCCACTCCACAAACCAGGAGCTGCCAAACTAAGATGGTGCAGAGCAGGGTCCAAAATGCACAGAGGTCTGCATGCAGCATGTCCTGATGGATTGTGGATACAAGGAGTTTACACAGGATCAGAGAGAGATTGGAAAAGTACTTGGATTAAAGAATTCTAAAACAGACTTGAATTACAAAGCAGACAAACTACATCAGGCTCAAGAAATCCCCCAAGCTGAAAAAAATATAAAATCAGAGGTTTGAGTGTATGTTTGTGGGAGGTATTATACACACCTACCCTGCTCTTTGTCTGCTGCATAGTGCTGCTGGCAGGCACAGGTCTGGGACTTGAGTGAGCCAAACCATTCTTAGGAACACAACCAAGAGAAAGGGCAGGGTCACTCATGACTAATGAAACAGCACCCCACCTTTCAAACCACCTTCCCCAAAACTTCTTTCTACATGAAGTTTCATCTGCTGTAATTCATCCCTTTGTCTTCTCAACCACTTTAGACCTCAACACCTGCAAGCATTCAGCACTACCTTTTTCTTTCACCTCTAGTGCTATAAATGACTGTCAAAGGCAGAAAGTTACTACACAGCCCAACACCTACACAGTTACACACCTGTGCAGGCTCATGTGTGCCTGCATAGAAAATAAATATATCTTTGCTATCAATCACTCTCTACTATCACACATAGCAATGACATGCATCAATTTTTTACATTTCCTAACTATCACATTATTGATTCTCCATTAATATTAGGACACCCCAAACCCTGGCTCACGCAGGAGAGGAAAAGAAAGGTTCAGATTGGACTTCACACGTGAAGCAACATCTTCTCAAACCTCAGGACATGCCCAAAAGCCAAGGATTGCACTTTCAGCTTCCAGGAGCAATTTGGGAGCTCACAAGGACAGAGTTAAACTGACTTTAAACACAGAGAACGTTTAATCAACCATGTCCAGCTCTTGTGTAGTGTCTACCTTGTGGAACATGTCAACATTAATATTTCAATCACTTATACCCTCAACAATGAATCCAGCCTCAATGCTGCCACCACTTCCAGATTTACCCAAAACCACTGCAGTGTCCGTTCAACTTGATCAACAGACACAGAAATAAAGTCACTTTCTCCCGTGAAAGTGACTGTGCTGCACTCCAGCCTCCACAGACATCATTCCTGCAGCTGACAGCACTGCAGCAGCAATGAGCAGGTCCCATGCAGACCTCCCCACCTAGAGGTGGGTTCCAAATGCTCTGGGGCATTGGTTACACATCCTAAAGTGACAATCTTCCAAGACCCACTGTGCCTTCTCTCCAATGCTAGAAGACTGCCTGAAACTGAGAGATGTCACCCTAAAAAACCCCAAGAACGAGGCAGTAGTAACACCAAGGCAGTTCCATCAGCTTGGCTGCTTCTGGAGCAAAATCTCACCAAAACAGAGGCCTCAGTCCACACAACATTAACTGCCAAAGGACGCTGCACAGGGTGATCCTGTGTTTTAGTATGCATTCCTGCATTGCTGCTCACACCAAATCCACCAGCTACACAACTGCAGGAAAATTAACTTACAGAAAGGAAAAAGAAATAAAAACAGAAAAAAAAAATCATCACATTCTACATCTAAAAGGGAGACATAAACACTGGGACATGCTCCTAACTCAGAGATACATGTTGGCCCACATTCCTCTTACCAAGATTAATATCCTGGCCAGTGTTCTGACATTCACCTCATCCTTTTCAAGTCATTTAAACCATTACGACACTACCTTCCCTTGCTCCCTGCCATGTGCATACCCTTCCAAGTGCCTGCACCAGCTTCCTCTCCTACAACCACTCTCAGCAGCCTTTTATCTCTTCCAGGCTCTTATCTGGACTCTGCCAAAGGCAGCAGCCTTGATCTCTATCTTTCTCTCCACCCCAGCACATTAGGTTTCATCCATCTCTTTAGTTTCATCTCTAAATTGTAAGCTCCTCGGGAGAGGGACCAACACATTTACATTTGTGGCACCATACAGGGACCTCCATCCTGTCTACCTGTTCAGGTTCCACAACAAGTAAGAGATCCTGTCTGGAGCTACATGCTTTCATTAACAGACTGTTGAAATAATGCCTGAATGACCTCAAGATCAAATCTGTTCGTTTTTTCTGCTCAATTCTAAATGATTTCCTGTTCACCACAATCTGCAATTTAAAAAGTCTCATTCTATAAACACTTAAAAATCCCACCCACCCCAAAAAAAAATCACACAGCAACATATAGACAAAAAAGGCCTCCCAAAGCATTTCACACAAAATTTCAAACAAAAAACAAATGTTATGGAGCAAATATACTACTAGAAAAGTAAAGGGCTTACAAACTGTTCTAACAGATTAACTTAAAATTCAAAGTAATTCCATACAGGAAACAGAAATGCCAGTGCTTGTCAATAACTTAAACAGGGGTTTCATACAAATGATGTATCCCAGAGCTCACAAGAAAAGCTCTGCTTGGGCTAGCATGCAATCAGTACATACTTATCAATGATGAACATCTGCTTCACTGTGTACTAAGAACTTCCCAAATTCCTGCTAGCCTAAGAGGTCTAGGTAACAAGAAGCACTAGTTCCCCAAAAACTAATTCAGGTTCAGGCTATCCAGCAGGAAAAAAAGTTACATGGCTAATTCATCTGGTCAGCAAGAACCTAAACAATAAAGCAAACTGGGTCAGCATGAATACAGGAACTGAATCACACTATTCCCTGTGGAAGCAGAGTATCCCTCAACAGTGCCTCAATAAATTCAGAAACCGATTTTATTAAGTTTTTTTGAAGCCCTTTTGATATTACTTCCTACAATTTTCAGGAAAAAAAATCACATGGATATTCTCAGTCTTTCTGCAAAATTCTGTTCTACTAAAAAGGAATCCTTCCTCCAAGTAGGCAGCATATTTATCAGCCTTTCAGAGCCTAGAAAAAAAGGAAGTACAATTCTTATCTATTTATACCCTAAATAATAATTCTGTTTGATATTTATAGAAGTTCATAACAGGCATATGCTATGCAGTGAATACAACCCCTATTTACCTTTAGTAGTAATTTATTAAAGTTTTCAGTTTTCTTGAGTCACATTAAATTGTATCTTTACCTTGGAATTACAGCCAAATCCTAACTATAGTAATTTCAGTATAAGCCACTTCTTTCAAAAACCCCCACTTCTTGGAAGAATAAAAAAAAGATTAGAACTCACACTTAACTCACAAGTCACAGGCACACAAAATACATGTATACACACAGGTGCAGTCTCAATGGTTTGCATCCAACCATAGATCTAAATCAACAGAAAAATAATGTTGGAAATAAGCAATCTCTGGCTCTTAAGATACAGCTCATGACTTGAAGAGAGCAGAAAATTCTTGCTAAGTCTACTAACTACTAACTGTTGCTCCTGGGGTAATGCTATACCTGAAGCAAAATCTCCACAAATCCAAACACTTATATATGTTCAAGATCATTTAGATAAGATACTCAGCAACACCTCTGAAATGCCTTTGATGAGTCAGGCTCATTCACCTTTGTCTTCCCACTGCCCTCAAGTATGTCAGAAATCCCTTCCTGATCACAGCTCTGTCTCTCAAGTAAATCATAACCCATCCCTAAGCTTGAGTGACCTTCACAGAGTTGCAGGCCTTGATTAAAACTGGAACACACTTCTCCATTTTTCCCTTGTCACTGCCTAAACCTGCAAGACAACAGTGCAACTTGATCACAGGATTGTTGAGAATATTTAGAACCTGAACTGAAAAAAGTTAAACAGTAAATTTTCAGGGTGGACCATCAAACAGTTTTCCAGCCAAGTCATTACACACCATTTACGTTTGTGTCATAAGACAATAGGCCATTTTTAAGAGAAAACAGCAGTAATAGTACATCCCCAGGCTCCAGAGAGTTTGATTCTTTCACACCTGCCTTCCAGTTTTATCACTCCATTTTCCTTTGAGCTGAAGAATGCCACATTTGATCACAACAGTACCTAGAATAGAACTCTGGAGTTTGTTTCCTTCTCCAGCTCAGAAAAACAAACTTGTTAGCGCAATCAACAGAATTCAGCATGGTTTTGGGAGCACCACAGATCCACAAACAGAGCACACACACACCAAGGTACAACACAGTACTATAAGCTCTTTTTAGTACCACCCAAAACCTCAAGGTATAAATCCTCCCCCGAGCAATCAAAATGACGAAAATGTATTAAAGATCCTTTCATTAAAAAAAGACCATACACAGAGAAAAGCAAACCCAAACTCTACCTACTGCTAACATACCACTGGACATACAAAAACCCCAAAGAAATACCCAGTGACAAACCAGCCCAGTAATCACATGCTGGAATACAGCCCCTGGAAAGACCAAACAGGCGCTGCCCACCCTCTGCAACTCCAACCTGCTGCCCCAGCCACAGGGGAGCCAAGGGGCCCTCAGACCTCAAGGAAGGAGGCAAAAATGTGAACTTGTAGAGGGAAGAGTAATAATGCATTTAAGATTTCAACTAAAGACTTCAAAATAAAAAACAAACCCAAAAACATCCACAAAAAGCACTCTGAACCTATGTTGGATTACTCCAGACCTCCCTGCATCCTGCAGCCAATGCTTTCACCAACTAGACAGGTACAAGTGAATGGTTTTAGACTTCCAAAAAGACAAATCTCACCATCAGCTGCAACTATGGTTTTGAAGTCTAGAAAGGTGATTTCCAGAAGTATTTCAACACTGACTCCAAGTAAGCATTCTCTTTCAATGGCTGGGGAACATCCTTGCTTCAGACTTTCTCACCAAAGTACAAGTAAAACTGAACTGATTCTTGGTCAAATATGTCATAATTAACTCACTCCCACGCCACATGGCAAAAATCTGTTCTGCCTTCAGCAGCTCACATTCTACTCAAGAAGAAATTACCCAGGGTATTTTTAAGCATAGCTGCAAGTTACCCAATATTATTAAAGTGGCATCTGTTACAGCAAGATTAAAATTGTTTGTTTGGGTTTTTTTAAGAATTATTATCCCAGCACTACTTCAAAGATGTAGGATACACAGCAGCACTTGGATGTGCTGCAGTAGAGTTCTTTAAATTATTTTTAAATGGGCCCCTGCCTTAAGTAATTCTGCCAATACAGAAGAGCCTCAGTTTTAAACAAACTTTAAAACCACTACTTAGAAACCCAAAAGGAGTGGTTATTTGCTTCATATCCCATAAACTGTAATTTACTATATTAGAAATAGGTAAAAATTTCACCTTCTGAATTTCTTAAAGTGTATACTGGTTCCTTATATTCTTCAAGATTTTGCATTTGAAATATGCAAGTTACCAGAAAGGATTTGGACAATTTGAAACATAAGTTTTGCTTTACAGCTGTTGTTGCTTTCCCTCCTCTCAGCTTCCCAAAGTGTACACAGCACTCTCACTCAGTCTGGCACAGGAGATTAAAAAGGTGAGGAACAATTATATTATAATCCTGCACTTTAGAGAACATCTTAAATAATATCACAGCATAGTGTAAGAATATCAGATAGGTATCACAGAGTAGCACATAAGACTGAAGAGTGGGTGTAAAATAGCGCAGTTGCTCTTAAGCTGAACATTTCATTTACTCTAAACAGCTGTTTTTTGAGTCCGGGGTATCTTTGCAGGTATAATATTTCTAATTAGGACTGAAGAAACTTGTATTATACAGGACTCATTATGCATTTTATTACCGCCCTGTCTCATTATCCTGCTTAGTTTCTACAAGGTCCAATAACAAGGTATACATTAGCTAAGCCCTGTTTGAAGTAGCTTTAGTGTTCTGTACTCCTAGCACAAAATGTCATGACTCAGATTCATGTAATCAAAACTGCAAACCACTTGCTTCAATATTGTGTAACAATTTCATGATGAAATTGTTTTGCAAATGACCTCCTTAAACTGCAAGCACTGAAAATCAGTATCTTATTTTCTTATTATCATTATCAACATAAAACCTGAGCTCAGCTTTGCCTAAATCCCCCAAAAAAAGTTTAATAACAAGTCAGGCATAGTTACCATTCCACGTTTCTGCTCTCCCCTTCCTCCATACATGTAATGAATGGAGAAGGGGAAAACAAAAAGTTTGATTCACATCAGTGAACCTGAACCAAAAGTAGTTTGGGAATTAAAATGAGGGAGCAGTGATGCATTGGAAATCACTCCACCACCCTCGGCAGTTTGGAGAACACAGCTGAGTCACAGAACACAATATGCCATTTAAGCAAACAAAAACAAAAAGCAAACAATCCAAAGCTGGGAAGTGTTTTCCTTCCAATAAAACTGTGGTTCAGGGATAAGAGATGAAGTTCTCTGCCTGACAGAATTTAATACAGATAGGATAGCTCCTTTCTTGGAAGTTACAGGTAAATACATCTGCTAAATATGTTCCTTAAAAATGGATTTAGCCACAGAGCACTTTTTCAGGCAGACAGACTGAAAAAGTGAGATGCAGTAAGAAAGACAGCATGCAGTTCTGCTAAGTCTCCAAAAGTATTAAAAATACAAATTACCTAAAGGCACACTACACCTCCTCAGGAGAGAAGAGGTTGAAGACCGAAGCTTTATCGTCATTACTTATTGGAATGTGAAAACGTTTTTCTGGATTACAGAAAACTTATAAAATATTAAAATAAAAGCTTTATTACCATAGAAACCAATAAGCTGTTTAAAGAATACAGACTTCTGAAATTGTGCTTGCTATAGCTCAGAGACATGATTTCATATGTGAAACAACTATCCTTATGATGAAGAATTTTATGTCATTCCTGAAAAACAAATATACAACATCAATTTACAGTACTGTATTAAAGTCTGGCAAGCTGCTTTCAGCCTGGACTATCCCAAAATCTGTTCACCCTTTCATGAGGCCCTACAAGTGGTAAGTGTCCACACCCCACCCACCCTCCTATATACCAGAAATATTTTACACTGCCTTCATAAAAAAGTGTTAGGCCTTGTGTAATTTTGTGTTTCTTATTAGGACTATAAAGATGCTTGATTTCCTGGCAAAGCCCACGTCCACCCCAACAAAAGCCAGCAGCTGTTATGCCTCTTGCTCCTCTGTAACTTGTAATAGAGAAGGGAAAAACCCCAGGCAGGGGCAGTAAATACTTTGCTGAAGCAATAGTAAGCAAAATGCTTATAATAAATACAATTTCTAAAAACACAGTATGTCTTGCAAAATATTTTTCAATGTAATATTTACAAAATAACATATTTGATTTTTTTTTTCATCCTAATTATGTAAGAAAAAATTATAACATAGATTTTAGTCATATAAGGGGAATAAGATCAAGTTAAAAATTCTGCTGGTTTTGGAGGTGCTTAAAAAAACATAAAAAACCAAACACAAATCAGCTGCAGTAATCAGTGTGCCTCTGACTGCAGACTTACTAGACAAATCTTTGAAGTGCTGAAAGACTAACTTCGGAAGTAAGCACTTCTTGGACTGGCAAATTTCAACGTCTTCTAAATTTGATTCCAACCAACAAAACAAAGCAGAGGAAAAAAAACCACTAAGGCAAACCACACATTTCTGAGCAGCCCCAAGCAGTGCTGCCAGACTCTGAATGGCATGCAAGCTGAGTCAGGTTTATACTTTCCACTAGTAAAAGCTATACAATTTTAAGCTCATGCAATACCTTCTACCTTTAGCAACTTCGTTTTAAAGCAAAACTAGAAAAAAAATCCTTCCAGGGTTCAAGACTGTAGTTAAAAATATTAAAAATATAAAAGTCAGCAGCAGCCTGCCCCCTTACTGCTTTATCTGTAGACAGAGTAAACAAGTACCAATGTCCAACCACGATTAAATATTTCCTCTTAGTATCCAACAATTATTGACTATAAGTACATTTGCAAAAAGAGGAAAACATAATTTCCAACAAAAAAGGTTTTCGACCAGGAGAGTGAATTACTGTAAGGAGTTCAGTGGGTCACTGGCACCAAAGCAATGATTATTGTCCCGGAGTTCCAGCACAGCACTCACACACACCCCGGCTCAGCCGGGGGACATGCACTGACACCACTAATTACTGGCTTTGCTCCCACCATGAGAGCTTATCAAATGAACGGGAGCGTCCCTCCTCTTTCCCATACTCTTTCTCCCCACCTGCAACACCTTTATTTTTATGCACACTTCAAACTGCACTACCTTACCGCTGGGCCAGACCACTGACAACTTGAAAGGCAGCAGCCTCCCCCACCAAGTTTCAGACCTGGAAGACACTGCTCAGAGGCTGCTCCTCCTCAACCACAGGTATTCCTCACCTGCTACACAAAAGGCAGATCCCAGGGAAAGGTTACAGCTCAGCTGAGCCTTAGGTGGTGAATGTAAAGGACACGAGCTGCCTGAGCCCCCCTCCACACTGCTCAGCCAAGTCCTCAGGCTTCTCCAGAGGACATAAAGATGCTGTGGAGACCAAAGCTCAAAAGCAGCCACCAAACCTTCAAAGGAAAAAAACTGAGTTCTGTTTACATAAGATTCAGCTAAATAAATCTGAGCAGATTTGCACATTAAAAAACGCTATAATGTGTATTTCAACTACATGAAGAAGAAACAAGAAATATATTAAAGCCTCAAATTTTGAGGTATAAATCAAATTTAGCCATTTTGAGCTTTTAAATAACAAAAACTTCAGTTCAGGAAAAGAAATGAAGAGTCATCAGAAAGGAAAAATAGCAAAACAGAAGTAAAGGAAAGAGCTACTATAACCTCAGGACAAGAATTCAAAACATGAAATACCACTCGTGCTTATGCTAGCAAAATTAATTAAAAAAAAGGCAGACGACAGTTTGACAACACCTCTGACTGCCTAGTAGAGGCAAAAAAAATCCTTCAGGCCAAGGACCACATCCCCTTTCACTGCTGTTCAGTGGTTCAGATGCTGCACTACAACAAAACTGGTTGTACTAGAATAACACAGGAGATTATAAAAAGCATCTACCCCACTCTGAAGGCAGCGCTAAGCAGACAATCTAATTCCTATGGTTAAGCAAGCATGAAAGGGAAATGCTTTTAAAGTTACAAACCTTTTCTTGCGTTACACTTCAGCCCATCTGATCTGCTGAAATCTATGCTTACATAAGCTCCACTGTCCAAACCTGAAGTACCATTTTGGAGATGGCAAGCTGGCGCTGTAGTACTCGCCTCACAGCTTAGAGGGTCATCACGTAAATTCAGAGCAATGTAGTTTAAGCCATTCTGAAATCCAGTTGAGGTATCCCTGGACATTTTGTTTTCCTGACCATCAGAAATGTTTTCATCGGGTTTTAACCAAACGTTGTCAAATGAGGCAGAGCTGTGTCTTTTGCTACTGTCAGTAAAGAAAGAGGATGAGGTTGTCACAGTCCCAGCAGAAGAGAATGTTTCAGAACTGTGTCTCCTCCTGCCTTGAGGGTCAGCTCGAATCACTTTCGGTCCTATAGGAGGGTCAGAGCTAGGGACAGAGAAGCTACTGCTACCACCATATCGATCAACAATGCAGAGTCTATTAACGATGGAAGAAGGACTATCCATCTTTACAGCACTGTCAGATTCAGTGGCAAATGGCCTCGGTGGTGTTGCTGCCATGTTGAATGTCATCTCAGTGTAGTCATCAGTCCTGTTACTTGCCGTGCTAACACATGCAGCACCAAATGAAAGCCTGGCATAGTCAGGATTTGGTTGGTTTCTAGGAATACTGGAACTTGCATAAATTGAAATATCTGTTAGAGAGTTTGACAGTTCCTTCGCTGCTTTCGGTGACTGCACATCCAAGTCAACACTCATGTAATCAGAGAGCGGTGACTGTCTGTGGTCACTACTTGAGCCTAGAGATGATGGAGATCCTTCTGCAGACAAGGAATATGGTGTGTTGCTGGCCTTTTCATTAAAATCAATATTTATGTATTCGCCAGGACTCGCTGGCTCAGGTGGAACAGTACGATCATACATTCTGGGGATGGTGTTACTCCCTCTCGTACCTAGGGGCAGTCGTGTGGGCCTGGTAGCCCTGTTCTGCACAAGTCCTTCATCCGAACCTTTCAACGTTGGCAGTTTAGAGATGCCATTAGCCAGAGTCTCACTGCTGACTCCCTTTACATTTTCTGGTGCACCATACAAGAGTTTTCCAGGTGAAGACATTGGAACATATTCACTGTGGTCACCATTTTGTCCTGATAACGCCTTAAAGCTTCGGGGCAAAGAAAAATATGAACTAAAACCTTTGGAAACAGAAGTGGTATGAATATAATTCGAATCACTGGGGTGTTTTGGAACTGAATTGCCAGGTGACATATCCATATACTCGTTGTTTACGATCTTTTCATTACTTCCTTTAGAAGCAAATCCAGTTAAAGGACTCCGTACAGGTGAAGAGCTGCCCTTTGGAAACATCATCATATAGCCTCGGGAGTCAACTTGAGATGGTGACCATGAATTGTTAATCTGTTTTGGAACAGACATGCTTTTAGGAGTCATTGGCAAATAATCGCTGGTGCTGGATAGAGAAGATGCAACTCCTGGCATCATTGGCATGTACCCATCATCCCTGGCTTTACTCCTGCTTTGGTTACACATGGAATCAAGGTTAGTGTCACTGTACTCCAATTCATGGTTATCTTTCAATTTTGGTGTTTCAGAGTAAAGTAATCGTCCATGATTTCCTGCAGAATCTTCATCCAACAAAGCTGTAGTTTGTGTTGTCTTCTGCTGCACTGCCACAGAACTTGGCTTTGTTAGAGAGTAAGCTCTTTTCCTGAAGCATTTTTCAGCCTCCATATAATCATCTCTTGAGCCATCATCTCCCTGTTGCTTATTCATGGACATGTACTCACTCAGACAGTTCTCCTCTCTGATAGGTGGCGTGTTTCCCAGGGAATCTGGTGTATTACTCCTCACCCTAAAGTACCTGAAATCTCCAGGGCTGGAGCCATACTCATCAGAAGAGATGAATCCCCCATCACTTGGGGAACCACAAACAGACGAGCTGGAAGGCCTGGTCAGCATGTCTGAAGCAGAACCATGGCCACTGCTGGAAGAAACACTGATGGGACTTGTGGTGGAGGGAAAATGAGAAACAGGCAGCGAAGCAGACCTCGTGTGATAAGATGAGCTGAAAGCAGCTCTCACGTACCTTCCACTCCCTTCCTGCCGGCCCAAATTCATCCTTGCAGTATTCAGGTGGATCAAACTCCCAGTCACTGACCTGAAAGGTCTAGTCATGGTTCCTTCTCCTTCACTGGATGTTCTGAAGCGATAGGAGTTGTTGCTTTTGGTGGTAGGAGGAGTGCCTCCAGCAACACTCTCAGTTCTAGATCTTCTCTGCAAGCCTGTCTGGCTGGGGGGTAGGTTGCCCAAGTGCCTTCTGATGGTGATGAAGGATATGGGATTGGTACTGCTGCCACCACCAGAAGACTGGCTCTTGCTGCGAGGCCTGAACTCTGCAAAGGCCTTTAGAGCTTTCATGGTATCCAGAAAAGTCTCATGCATATTTTGGGCAACAACAGAATCATCCACTTGCATCCAGAGCTCTCCAGGTCCAATAGAGGCAGATCTGCCCACTTCAATGAAGAAGAAGTTCTCTGAGTGTCCACAGCGGCGAATGTTCATAAGCTGCAAGTGAACAGAGGGCACCTCCGAGTTCAGCTTGACAAGGTGGATGGCCTTGCTGGAGAGGCACAACCTGTACACTCCAGTGAGGTTTTTCGTTTGTCCCAAGCCTTTGGGCTTCACATTGACCTGCCACACCTCCTTGAACACGGTGCCAGGCCTCAGGGAGGCCCCGTAGTGCTCATCATCCTCGTCCACCTGCTGATCGGCATGGTCCTCCTGCTCCAGGAAGCCCCTCTTGCTCTGATTCATGAGCTCGCTGATGGCCTGGTACCAGGCCTCCTGCTCGGCGTCGTTCTCGGCCAGCATGGCGAAGTACTCGTCCTTGGTGTACAGGGCGATGATGTGCTTGTGCTTAGCGTCGGCCCGGCGGCTCACGGTGAAGCACTGGTACAGGGGGATGACCCGCTTGGGCGGGGGGCAGCACAGCGCGGCCGCGCCGCCAGCCCCCGCCGCCCGCAGGCTGCTCTTGAACTTCTTCTCGCTGTCATAGTACTCCAGCCGGGCGGGGGCCAGGTGGCTCTCGGCGCGGAGCACGAAGTAACGCTTGTGCCCGTGCTTCTGCTTCCGCAGGTACCCGCATTTCCTCACGTCCTCGCCGGCGCCGCGGCCCGCCGGGGGCGGCTGCCCGCCGCGGCCCGCCGAGGGAACGGCCCGGCCCGGCGCGGGGGCGGCCTCGGGCGCCGGGCACAGCGAGGCGCTGGGCGAGCGCCGCAGCAGCAGCAGCAGGTGGTGCGGCTGAGGGGACGGGCAGCGCCCGCCCTCGCCCGCCGCCGGCTCCCCCTCGCCCACCGCCGCGCCGAGCACGCCGGGCTCCTGCTGGGGCGCGGCTCCGCCTCCCGTGTGCCGGGCGCCCGGCTCCTCCTCGCTGCCGCCGCCGCCGCCGCCGCCGCCCGAGCCATTCATCCCGCTCGCCATCTTAGGGGCCACGCAGGGTCCGGTGCCGCCGGGGACGGGGCACAGGGCGGGCAGCGGGAATCCGCGCTCACCGGAGAAGCGCCCCGTGCATGGGAAGCGGGCGGTGCCTCCTGTGCCCCCAGCCCGGTCCGCGCTTCCCCCGGTCGCTCCGGCCACTCGCACTCACGGGCGGCGGCGGCGGCACCGCGGCGAAAACATCACGTGACTCCGCGGAGGGCGGGGCCGCGGCGGGCGGGGCGCCCGGCGCGCGGAGCGAGGGGGCAGCGGCGCGCCGGCCGGGCCGCGCGCCAGAGTGGCAGTGGCAGAGCCAATAGGAAACGGCAGTCCTTCGCCAGCCAGCCAATCAGCGAGCGCAGCAGGGGAGGAGGGGCGGGCTTCGCTGCGCCCTGTCCGGGGAGGCGGGGCTAAAGAGAACGGACAACGCGGCGGACCAATGCGAGGCGGCGGCCGCCCCGGGCTGGCCGCGATCTGCAGGGGTGTTTCCTGTGCTGAGGAAAGAGGCGGGGCCGATCGCGATTGGCAGGAGTGTTGAGCGGTCGGTCCGACGGCCAATCCGCGCCTCACACACACAGACGGGGGAGGCAAGGCGGGGGAGAGGTGTATTCGGCGGCGAGAGTAAGGGGGAAGGCGGGGCATTGAGGAGATGAGCAGGCTGCGTGGCTAATCAGCGCAGAGCCGCGGCTGACGAACGCTACCGGCTGACGTTGCGTTCGGCCGGTTCCTTCGGGGCGGACCCCGCCCCTAGCGCGCGGAGCCGGCGGCGTCTGCCATTGGCCGGCGGGGAGGGCGCGCGGAGGCGGGGGGAGCGGGGGGGCGGAGCGCGCGCCGCAGAGGAAGTAAACAACCCGCCCGCCCGCCCGCGAGCGGCGGCGGCGTGAGGGGCTGCGCGCCATTCCCCCCGCAGGGCGCCATGTCCGGCCCCGGGGCTCTGCCGCACTCGCCCTCACGGACCCCACACATCTTCTCAGCCTCCAGAGCC
>QUSF01000018.1:3329164-3416786 GCA_003676055.1 Chloebia gouldiae | reverse complement strand
CTCACAGGCTCTCTCATAGCCCCCACAGCCCCTCAAAGCCCTCACAGACTCTTTCATAGCCCCCGCAGCCCCTCAAAGCCCTCACAGGCTCTCTCATAGCCCCCGCAGCCCCTCAAAGCTCTCACAAATTCTTTCATAGCAGCCACAGCCCCTCAAAGCCCTCACAGGCTCTCATAGCCCGTGCGGCCCCTCAAAGCCCTCACAGGCTCTCTCATAGCCCCCGCAGCCCCTCAAAGCTCTCACAGGCTCTCTCATAGCCCCCGCAGCCCCTCAAAGCCCTCACAGACTCTCTCATGGTCATCTCAGCACCCTCAGAACCTTCACAGCCCCCTCAGCCCCCACTCCTGCGCTGGCAGAGGCAGCGCGGAGTTGGTGACATGCAGTTGGTTGTTTATTTTCCAGCCACTGCTGTGTCATTATTGTCTCGGGTTCGGGATTGCCCTCTGCCCTCTGTGGGCACGTTACTCTTGTGACCACTGTGCAATCCTTTGCCTGTGGGATCTAGGCAGGTCACTAACATAATTCCTAGGGTTTAGGTCAAAATATGAAGAGTGAAGAGCAAATTCATTCCGTTTCACAGTTAACGGGCATTTCTGTGACGTAAAAATCTCTGCTCCATCTAGATTAATTGTATTGATAAAATACAGCGCTTGATGTTATTATATGTACGGCTGCCCCACCGTTTCAGAGGCAATGGTGGAGGGCTTCCAGTCCTCTACCCACTTCCCCAACACTTTCTTCCTCTGGCAATTAATTCCTCCTTTTGCCAGCTCGCCTATGTCCTCACAGAGGACACTGTCCAAGCTGTGGGCAGAGCACAGGGCAGGTCTGTGACAGCCCAGAACCCAAGCCTTGTTCCTGTGCTGCGGTGCGGGGGTGCTTAAACTGCAGGGCAGGGCAGGGTGTTGGCCACGGATACTGTTCCTGGTGCCTTCTTACTCTTACTAAAATCATCCCTGCCAAAGGTACGTTTTATTTGAGTAAGGAGTTTGTGTGTACCAGTCATGTCAAGTGTAAAAATAATCCTTTTCCTGTAATACAACAGCAAAGATCATTTCCCTAGCCAGTAATTTTGACCACATGTCTCTTTACTTTCTGTCTTGATTTGCTTTCAAGGTCATTCTTGGACTCACTCACCTATGATTCATTATGAGATGACAACTCTCAACAATTCCTGACATCAGCTTCCATCACCCTCTTGTTTTGTTTTGGGATAAATAGCTCTATGTTTTCTTTCATTCTGCCTCTCAGGTGTGGGAAAAGATATTTTTTGAAGCCCAGTAACTCAATTTGAAAGCTGACATGCCAAGCCTTGTAGTTTCCATGTTGACTGTTCATGTGTCTTTTTTTTTTTTTAATAATTCTCTATTCACTGACTGCTCACAGTGTTTAAGCTGCACTCTTTTTGCTTTATGTTTTTACATCATCTAGCTTGACCTATTCCTGTACACTATTAGAGGTCCTAAGTGTTATGGCAATACTGTAAATAGATCATTACTACAGAAATTTATTTATTCCCAAAACAGAATTATTAACACTAGAAAACTGAGATTAAATATAGTTTTTAAAGCCATTCAGACATGTTGGCACAAAAATACACAACTCAACTCCCCATTAGTTAATGGTGTCATGAATTAACTATACAATTATATTGCATTGTATTGTTAATAGCCCTTGGTAGAATTAAACTGGTTTTGGAAGATGAATTCCTTTTTTTTTTTTTCATTCTTCTCTGTCTGGTCCGACAGTTGGGTGAGGCTGAGATTTCCATAATTGTTAGGGTTTCATTCTCTACTTTTACATGAAAATTTAAAGTGGTTTTAAATGTATAGAGCAAGGTGAACTTTGTTCATTGCATGTGTATTTGGGCTTGTTGATGAAGGATATACATGGGAAGAAGAAGGGAAAACTTCTGAAAGAAAGGGCTTAGGTTCTCTTTTTTGTTTATGTTTTTTTTAGTCATCAACCTCTGGGCTTGCTTGACAGTAACTATGAATAATTTGTCCCAGTAAGAAAAAATATATTGGTGTTTTCTGGTCTCTTTTAAAGTCCTTTGCTCTTACATTGCACTTACAGTGCTTTTGCTAGGGAGTTGAGAAAGCAACCTATGCATAATTAAGTCATGCAGAATTTTGGGGTGGTGGACTCATGTGATCAGACCGGCAGGGACCTGCAGAAATAGAATTAATAGAAATGGATTTTTCCACTGCGTTCTCTCGGGCTTAAAAGGAGTGCTTAGCATTCCTGAAAACTTAATTTGTTCATGTTTTCCTAAGTGATTACTAAAAAATGCTTACCAAAAAGTACAAGGTAATCTATAATTTGCATACTCTTTCTCAACTTTCATTAGTAGAAAGAACAACTATTTTGTTTCCTCTGTCTTTGAATAGATATTGTTTAGAGTCTTTTATGCAGTTGTAGAATCAAAATTACTGGTTTCCTGCAATAATGATTTTTTATTTTTGTAGCTTATATAATACATTTAAGTATACCTGTTAGTGTATTATACCTTCCCATTACTGAGATAATTGTCTGGCTAGGGGATTGGATCTAATTTTACTATCTTTTTTGTCACAAATGATTATTTGAAATGAAATGAAACTTTCACAAACTTCTGTAGGTTTCTTTCTTACCATTTCTCTGGCTACTTGTCTGGCACATAGCCATAGTTCCCTTTGTAAAGTCAGTGCCCCACTTTTTGTATAGAATCAGCTTTATATTCTTCACTTTTGCTTACAGAAACCAACATAGCCTGTGTATGGAATATTTCCTTAGCTGTGGGTGCACTGTCTTTCAGAAATGAAAACGAAATCCAGATTCTCCTCCACACGTCTCTTGATCTTCACCCAGACTTGAAGAACCTGTAATTCTTAGAGCTGGAGGTATGTTTGCTTTATGTTTCATGTATTTGCTCTTTCTACCCTACCAAGTGTCTGCATGAAGCAGACACTGTCAAAGGCCAAAAATTGGAAACCATTTCTTTCATTACAGTTTCCACAAGTGGCTATAATGAGTGTAATATAAAGCAATTAAGCTATTGGTAGTCATATTGTTGACCCAAATGGAGGGCCAAATATGTAATATGTGGCTGAAGTATTGAGGAACAAGGAATGGGTTCCTGCAGGGATCTCTGAAATTCTACAAGGAGTGATATTATTCATTTAGTTAAAATATAAGAAGTAAATAGTTTTGGATGTGATGTTGCATGATTTATTGCTTATTTATTCTAGTTACAATAGCCTGTCTTATGCCCATCCTCAGTTACATCTACAGGAGTAATTATCCAATAAAAAACAGAAAGGAAATAAGTTTTGTTGAGTAGTAAAACATAATCCTGGTTCATTTGTGCTTGTGACATGTTCATAAAAGAAAAGGAACTGGAGAAATTACCTCTGTAGAAATTTAGAATAGAAATATCCCAGAAGTATTTGGCAACCAAAGGATGTTAAGTAAAAGGTAAGATTTACAGTTTTTAATTGTATGTGTTACATTTTCACCAATCATATATTTCTATACATTTGTGCAAAATAAATTAATGTAATTGTTCATAATGTGTATTTATGGCCCAAACTCTTCCCTCATTTTAGCTTTACATCTCCAAAGTAGCCTGCTCTCATTAACTTCTTAGCAGTTCTGTTCTCACAGCAGGTCATACAGTGATTTTCACAAGAGGCAAAGTTAGGTCACAAAATCAAATAGAACAATGGTTTTAAATTACCAGTTACCGTGGGTCATTCTGCAGATGGGGAATTGTGCCTGTCAGTGGAATAAGAAAATGAAACTATTGTGCCATTTCTTAACCAAGATCCAGAGGACAGTAATACCCTCTGTTTAAGGTACAGATAGGGAGTTCCAAGTTGTCACTTCAGTTTTTGGCAGGCTTGCCCTACTTCCTTGGGCAAATCTCTCCTAACTTGTTTCAGTGCCTTGGTCATTTAATGGAAATAAAAATTTCCCTTTCTCAAAAGAGTTTTAGAGATTTTATCTCTAAAAAAAATCTGTTCATGACAAAGAACCTCACACATTTTGGCATCAAGGTTATATCAAATTATTGTAAAGCCAGCCTGATGCTGGCTTTCCTTCATCCCTATGGTTGTGTAGAATCCACTGTGCTCTATGAGTCCTCTACACATGCATTGCCTGGCATAAGCTACATGTGGTCTTATTTCTCTCGTCCAGGTCTTGCTGTGTTGTATTAAGATGCTGAAACCTTCACAGCAATTGTGATGATGCTCACATATGAAAATGTACATATTTGATTTTAAGATTTTCAGGCAAAAAAATTAAAGGCAGACATATTAGAGAGTTCCCAGTTTAAGTTAGAGGGAGCTGTGGGTGCTCAGCCCCTCTCTGATAATGAGGATTTGGTTGTTTATTTGTTCCATTATACTCCTTTCACCATCTATCTAATCCTATCACATCATTGTCTACAGAAATACTGAGACACTTGGTTTCTTTACTGTTTTGTATAATTGGGGATGGTGTCACCACGCAGTGAAAAGAGCCACAGAATGCTGTTTTTCAAAGGCATACACTCACATTTGGACAACGTTTTCTCACTGGATCATGAATGAATAGTAAGATTATTCTGCCTGTTTGTTTTCCTATTGATGGATAGTTGCTGTTTGGGATATATAAATTTAAGATTATGTGTGATATTATGCAACTCTGCTAGTGAAAGAAACATAAATGTGCCCTTTTGCTATACACAGTTTGGCCATATGTCCAGATCATTAAGACAAGGAAACTGTTAAAGCAACCAGACTCTTACTCACTACTTTCACAGATTGTCCTTGAAGAATAGCAGAGTGGAACAGAAACTAAAGATACCCATTTATATAGCTGGAAATGAAAATGGTATCATTAATACCAATTTTCAACTATTTATTGTAATGAGCAGACAGTTCTGGTTTTGTAAATTAAAAGCTTTTTTTTCCAGACTGAGTGGAGATGAACCTTTCCTACTACCTTCTTTGCAGTGCATCATATCTAGCAAAAGGTGTTTTATATCAATTAGCCAGTATGTCTTTAATTCTTTGATCTTGCTGCTAGGTGCTGATTGCCCCCTGTTTGGTGGTTGTTGGTGATGGAGTCAGAATTCCAGGCAATGCCTCTGCAGGTGCCACAGGCAAAGATGAGGATCACTGGCTCTGACTGGAGCTGAGCCAGTTCTGGAAATGTGACTGCCAGGGAGGGCACTGTGCTGGCCACTGCTACTAAAGACTGGGCTGATAGACTGTGTTAACAGTGTTTATAGTACATGTAGCAACCTGTAGCAACATCACGCAGTGGAATTAATTTCATCTTCCCCCACCAGAAACAGAAAGGCCTTTCTGATGCCCAAACAGGGAGGGACATGAGGAATTTGAGATAAGGACAGGTAACACACAAAACATGGATGAACAATGCTAGAGAGGGAAGAGTGGAATGATTGTGGAGTATTTGGGTAGTTGTAATTGTGGCGAAGGAATGAAGGGAGTATTGTCTATAACTATTGTTGGTGTTGATGCTATTTTGATTTTGTTCCACCAATCTCTTCCTGGAAGTCCCTGATGCTCCTTAACCTTTCTCCCCGCGCCTTCAGCAGTGCCACCGGGGTGAGCGAATCAATCTTCTCGGCCTCCGCTCGCTCCGCTGCTCCCGCGCTGCCACCCGCTCCCCGGGACGGCCTCTGGCACCGGGGCGGCGGCGTGTTCCCACGGCAGCTCCGTCCGGAGCCGCGGCCGTTCTGGCGAGCGCCGAGGACGTGGCTTTGTACCCGTCCCGTTGGGAGGGCGCCGGGCGGCGGCCGGGAGCGCCTCCGGAGCCGCGGGGGGACGGACGGACGGCGCGCCCGTCCTGGCGCTTCAGGGAGTGCCCCTGGCTGTAGGAATGCCGTGAGCTCCAGAGAACCCGTAATTTCCACTTCCCAAAGGTGCGGTGAAAATACCTTTATCCTTCTGTAAGGAATTATTTTAAATGTGTAGCATGACACCACAGACATCTCGGACAACACATACTAAATGCACTGCTTTACTGTTTGACGTCATTAGCAGAGAGTGGTTGCTTTTTCGTTAGTATATATGAGTCTGGTTTAATTATTGCAAAGGGAATTAGTGGTCAGTGCTTTGGTGCCCCTCACGAAGTCAGTGCTTACCTGACACACTCGAGAACACAGGGTGAGGCGGATCTGTTCCAGGATGGGACAAAACGTGGCCATGCCCGTTCAGAGCAGCTCAGTGAGAAGTTGTGACTCAGAGGCATCCTCTGAATCATATTTCCCCTGAGCTTAGCATTGCACAAGCGGGGAGTGTGCCATCAGACCTTGCCAGATGGAGCACGTTCCTTCCTTCATGTCCAGCCAGTTCCCTGTGCTGACACAGAAGGGAGCAGAATGATGATTATGTTTGCTTCTGACCCAAATTCCCCCCACTTCTCCACTTGCTCATGGAAGGAAATAATTTCTCTTTGAGGTTGGCTCATTAATTTAGTGCCCTTAGCACAGCTTTGAGGAAGGGTGGCACAGAATGCAGGAATGCCTTACTACTTCCATGCAGAACTCTGTGACCATCAAATGCCCAGAGTATAGTTTATCTGCTCATTGTAGATAGGTGAGACATTTTACTCACTTGTGAGCTCTGAAACTAGTGCTTGTTCTTTGGGCACTTTTCATCCTATAGCAAGCAAATCTGTCACAGTGAGAGAAGATACCAGCAATGCATACATGACTTGCAAAGGACCATTCAAGTTTGATTCCCAGAAGACTTGGCAATAATCACCAATATGATTAGACAAATCTGAGTTCTTATGCAATTTTTTTAAGCAAATTAGTTGCACTCACATGGAAACCACTTTTTGTCAGCTAAATTTAAGAATTAAGGCTAGCATAATCAAATAATCAGCCAATCAGCTAATTAACCTCTGCAATGCCATCTAACAGATTCAGGCAGATTTTACAGATGAGCAGTAAATAAAATTGAGATTAAAGTACTCATTTGTTAATATTAGATCAGCTAGCAATGGAAAGCTCTGTTGTTCTTGATGTCTAAAGAAGTTAATGATTCTGGTAGCCAGCTAGGTAGGAATCAAGCACTGAGAATTCCTGCTTTGGGAGCAACAGTAATTCTTTGTGAAGCCTGGCAGTGAATAGCACTTTTTTTATTTCTTGGTTTATGAAGAAGGAGAATCTATAATAAATAGGATAGTGTGTGTTGAAATAGGTTATTTCAGTGTTAAACATCTATACTTTTCTAGTGAAATTTTCAGAGGACTTAAACTGAACCATTTACTTAAGGGGCAAATTATGCTCCTGTCAATGCATAAGGAAATACCAATTGCTCAGTTTAGCTTGTAGGACAGTTTGGGTGAGTAGTTCTCACCAAAAGAGATACAGAAATAATTATTTTTAATAAAAACCTTTCCAAAACTATCTTAAGACTCCTGAAGATAAAATGTGCAGGGTATTCATTTGTATCACTTCATTTCATAGCAATGCATTTCTCATCTTCAGGCAGTGTATAAAGAAATAGTGTACAAAAAAATTTCAAAATCCTTCTTAAGGTTCTGCTGTTGCTCCCTTAATAATATTCTGAAGTGTTCATGTTCCAAATCTCAATTAGTTTGAATCTTGCAAAGAGGACGTGGCATTGGATGCTAATCCCTTCAATAGAAAAGCATAGTATGACATAATCAAGCTGCCTTTCATACAGCTTAACAAACAAATCATGTTCCAAATAGGTTTAGAGAATTCATTACTGTTTGTATGTGTAGTTACAGAACAAAATCAAGGGTATACATGGAATTGATATAAATAAGTTTCCAGAATGAACAAGTGCATCAGATAATACCCCTATGTTTATTCTTATTTGCATGTTTAAAGGCCTGTTGTTAGTTTAATAATAAGTAGATGGCAGTTTTAAAATAAGTCAGACTGAAAGCAGGCGGTGAATAAGTGTGCAGAAAAAGTAATATTTGTAGGGATTCCTTCACACGGCGATTGCTCATTTGAAGAGCACTGGCCATAGTACATTCTCTAGAAGATACATGAAATAAAAGCAAATAACACAACATTTCTCCTAAAAATCTTTTAGTGATGTTATTATTTTAGGTCGAATCAAGACAGGATCATTTCCTTGTTCTTTACTGTACAATGAATAGAAGGTGTGCTCGGGCTTTCTGAATGCCCAGTCGAACAGCAACACAAGTTAAATGGTTTGAAGAAAAGAAAAACTAGTAAGGACAGCCTTTGTGGGAAGGTAACTATACTATTAGGAGGGGAACAAATGCAGGCCTCATACAGGTGGACATAACTCAAAATGTCCTTAGAGCAACACTAATTTGCCATAACTGATTTGGCCATCCTCCTTTCCAAAAAGTTCACCACTCTTAGCCTTCAAATTGTTTTTACATTCTTCTCATTGGACCTGTGTGAAAGCCTTAACAGAGGTGAGTAGTTCAGAGGAATGTTACAGTTTCTTCTGTGCTGTCTCTTGTGGGTTTTTTCTCCAAAAAGCATTAGGATGGTATTGCTGTCTAGTGAGACAGTTTGGGGTAGTGTATTTATTAAGTTTAAAGTTCGCATTTATAGATTAAGACTAAAAAAAGTAAACCTTTTGATATCTAGATTTTTTTATCTCTGACATAATTAATGAATTAAGAGCACAGCTCAACTGATTGTTCAGTATAGTCAGAGCTTATGAAACTCAGCCTGCTAACTCTGAAATTTCTCCTTGTAATGAAAAAATGTAAATCAATGTTCACACAGTTTTAATTTCATTCATTTTCAAACCCAGTTATATACTGGAGAAGGTTGACCTAGTCAATCATTTGCTCAGAGACTGCTTTTCTTTCAGGAATTTGCACTGAAGTTACCTGCACCATTTGAAGTTGTACGTAGGCACTCGATGTGCAACAATTTACAGCTGACTCAGAGCAGCTCAGTGCAAAAAAACAAAGTGACTAATCTCTTTGTAGAACTGAGGCTTTGCAACTTTGCTCTGAGTCATCATGACAGCTCAAAGTGCCTTGACTTAGTGCAGAAATAAATAGATTTAAACAGAACACTCGGTTTCAAAACAAACATTACTTCTGGTCCTGTCAAAGTGACCTTGTTAACCCCATTTTACAGCAAAGTGTCACTGATACGCAGGGTAATTTCAAATGTCTAGAAGACTATCAAAGTGGAGCACAAGAAGTTATGGGAAAATATGGATGAAAGAAGGAAGGCAAAAATATTTTCTTACCAATTAAGAGTGCCACACAGAGTGGGAGCAGTCATTTGTCTAGTAGAAAGAATGAAACTGAAAGAATTAAATGGGAATTGGTGGCATTAGAATATGTAGGAAGAGGTAAAGGAGATACAAAAAATTTTGCCTGTTCCAAACATATTTTAGCCATCCTTAATTATTTCTTCACATTCAAAGATCAAATAAATAAATAACTAAACTAAACAGCAACATTAATCCTATGTTATTTGGCAATTCTCTTTGTGTTACAAATTAATGGTCCTCTTATCTTTATGCTGCTATCTTAAGGGTAAATATTAGTACAAGTGGAGCCAGAATCTCTTCTGAAATGGATAAGTGGTTTGTGACTTTGTTTTCCAGGGCTGCTTTGCCTCAGTGTAACAGGAGTTCAGGTCTGCCAGTGGGTGTGTGTAGTAATGCCCAATATCCATGCACAAGGCACTTCCACTGGGGAGCAAGCATTTCAGAACAGAAAAGAGCATTCATATACAACTTATAAATTATGGATATCTAAATAGATTTAGTCATTAGATAATCAGTCATAGCATTGAGTATATTATATAGGGCTTGAGGTAATAATGTAGTTTCTTATACATATACTACTACATCTCTGTAATTAATTTATAAATAGGTATTGAAAATTTATATATAGGTCTTGAAAAAGAGTAATAGTCTAATTTAGTGTCTCACTTCATACAGGCTGGAATTGCTGCAATAGTGGGAAAAGTACATAAATCTAACAAAACTTCAGAAATGAGCAATGTCTTGTTCTTTGAGTCACAAAATTAGCAAGAGGTAACATGTTCATTAATGTTAAGAAAGGATGTTTGTTTAAATGTTTTTTTGCTTGAGGAAAGATCATGTATTATCTCAGAAACTGAGCAGATTTGGGCCTAGTCTGTACTTGAATGGAAGATGTGTAATAAAAATTTGTCTTATTACGAGAAAGGACGTCCGTGGTTGGGTAGGTTTGGTGGTTCTGCCTGACTCAGTCTGGCAGTCATGCCTGCTCTGGTGGGAAGGAAACATTTCAGTGCTGGAATTGGATCCCAGAGTCCTTCAGTGGTTAGGGTAAATTTGGATACACAGTGTGTGGCATTACATTTAGGAAAGCTTTTTTCTTGAATTTTCAGCTGTATTCCCATAACAACAACAATAGGAAATGTGCAAAGTTTGACAGTATTAAAATAATGTAATACAGAATAAAATAAATAATGGGATACAGTATTAAAATAATGTAAACATGCATCAAATATTATTAGTGATTAATACCTTTTGTTTTGTCTTCAGCATAAGTCAGTAACACAACATGGTCCTCATTACAGTTTCCCTGTCTGCTGATCTCTGTGTTGCTCAAAGTCTTTTTACTTGTAAAAAAAAGTAGAGGTAAATTGATTAAAAAATTTAAAAATAAGTAAAAGTTCATTGTGTCTACAATCCAAAAATAAACCACAAATTTATGCTTCAAATGAGCTGAAAATAAGGAATTTTAGAAAACTGAAATGGGAAGGTAAAGATAAAAGGACAATAATGGCAGCACTGACAAAAGTTTGATGGCATTTGTACAGAATAAATAAAAAAATTATCTAAAGCCTGTTAGTCCATTAGTTTATACTAATACAAGAGAGAGAGACCTTTACAAGGAGAGTATAGTCATTGCACTTTTGAAATTGCATTCTTTATGAATCAAAATTCATTCCAAATCTGACAATTAGGATGTGATGTAAAATTCACCGTTGTGGATACATACTTTTGGAAACACATTGTGGTCCCAAAATTATAATTGTTTTTATGAGATGGAATTTGATTTTTTTCTTATTTTTCCAAAGCTTCTTTGGAATCCATAAGAATTAATTTCTGTTGATGGTTCATTCTGTCATTGATGTAGCTATGAACATCTCACATGCAAAAAAATAGATTAATTTAAAATTGACATTGCTGAAGATAAAAGGGAAAGTTAATTTTTGTAACTTGGGAAAATAAAAATTGCATGGAAATTTTCACTGTCAAAATCCTTTCCTGCATTCCTGTTTATTTTGCAGCTATCGATTAATTCAAAACCCTTTTATCTTTATCCAGAAATCCTATGTTCTTACTCAGCTGAGAAGCACATCCTCTGCTGTTGTCTTTCTAGAAAACACCTTTTCAGTCTTTGTCAGAGTAAGTGCCCTGTTTTGGGGTCCCTGAGACATCTGGCCCTGCTGCTGTGTCTGGGGCTGAAAAGCACTCACTGGGCAGGAATTTGGCTTGGAATGCTGGGATCCAGAAAGCTGCTGCCTCTGGAAATTACCCCATTTATGAACTACTGTTGCACTTCTCTTTAGATTAGAAGCCAAAAAAAATTATAATGGCTACAAGGTCTGCAAAGTAGTTTGTCTGCTTGTGGGAATAAGATTTAAATGTCATGAATGAAGTTAATGTTATTATCTATCATGAATCTGAAGACTGAAAAAACAGAACTGTGTTTCATAATATCTTTGGGGAATAGTCTGACAAATAGATCTGCAATTAGGGATCATTTCCTGACAGCTTTGGTGTTTTCTGGAAAGATTGTGTAATGTTGATAATGAGTTGTTAGATTATATTCACACTTTAATCACTTAAACTATCTTTGCCTCTCGTGTGGAAAAAGAAACGAGGTATTTTTAGAGGAATTTTGATGTGTTTCCAAATTTTGGGGGTGAAGGAACTTGCTATAGTGTAGAAGAAATGTTACTTTGGGTGGGATTTTTCATAGAAAGTCTTACTCCTATTTCATGGGAGAACTGACAGAGATTAGTTTTCAAATGAATATCAGATAATATTATGCAACAACATCTTGTCATGATATTTGTAAAATAATTGCTAGCTGGAGGAATGAGTAAGTACAGAAAACAAAGACAACTGCGTAAGGCTGGTCGTATATGCATGGGCAAGCTAAAATATGTGTTTAATTGCAATCATTCTCAAAGTTCTTGTAAACAACTATTACATTTCTTAGGTAAACATGCTTGATATTTTTAAATCTAATTATAAACAGAAATATTTTTGCTATGCACAGAGGTATTTAATTTCTCTGCTTGTGTCTGCAGTCCTCCACTAGAGCTGCTGGGAGTGAATTGCTGCATGGCACAAGCACTGCTGTTTTGGGAGAGGGTGCAGCCTGAACTGGGAGGCCAGGATGGTGTCCTGTGCTTTGCATGCTGGTTTTCTATCTGCAAGCATTGCAAAGAGAATTCTCTCTTACACTTTTAGAGCAAAAGGGAGGGAACATTGTGCTTTCATTGCAAAGAAGTTACTTATAGTATGAGTAACTTCCTTGTGAGACTCATCCTTAGCTGCACAGTAAATCTACAGCAGCTTTGTGGAAAGTAAGATCACTTGACAGAGACAGGAAATACTTTGTAATTTATATTGATGTTACATTAAAAGTTTTGTGTCTTGAAACTGGATGTTTCTTTCAGTTTGTCACCTGCCTTATCTCTGAACTTTGGTGCCTTCACACAAAGATGATAGTGTGTGCTTTTTGTAGGATCACATTTGTGAAATGATTTCTTGATTAATGTGACAGGAAAGATTTCTGAAAGTTTGACAAGCTCCAACTGGTTAGGATCTCAAAGCACTGAAAGCTGGTGATGTCTAAACCTGCTTTGCTGAAAGTTAGATATAAATGTATTCAAAACTGAAGGTGACAATGACTAACTTTTTGATTCCAATACAGTAGGAAAACCTACCCTGTTAAGTCTTAGATAAGAACTGTATTTTTCACAAGCATCTTCTAAAGCTTTTTACACCCATGGGTGTTTGCTTATATGAAGTGTGAATTTCTTTGTCTAAAGTCTCATGCAAAAATTGGTGCACTCATTATTTCCGTAGCTGTTAGTACGTTTTTGGGCTTGATGTTGAATCTATAAATAATGCTAAAATAACTGCTTATGGTCCATCTGTACAAATTGCAGTGTTTGTGCATATGTAACAATTGACACATGAAAATATTAAGATGAAATTGCATTTAGATGTTAGACTTAGATATTTAGAATTGTAAAGAGGAATGATAGAGGCTTTCTTTCGTCTGTGATCCCATGCGTTTAGGGTTCAATTTGAAGGGGATAAAGGGTGTTAGAGCCTGCCCGTGCAAGCAGAAGCAAGTAACAGTGCCAAGGATTTATACATTTCTCTAAATGTTAAAGCATCTAACAGAGCTATTCTTCTGGCTTGCCAGAAAAGGCAAGATTTGACCCTTTGGCAGTATCTTTAATGAGAGAGACTCCCCTTTTGAGCATTGCCTGACCGAAAGGTGCTGACACCATTGAGTCAACACAACTGTCCCGGCTTGTTTTTGAAATATTTGTAGGGAGTTCACAGCTGATAAGCTGACAACTAAGATAGAGACTCTAGAAATGTATTGTTTGTGAACTTGTGTCTCACATGCAAGAACAAGGTTTTGTAGGAATAACAGTGGGCACTGAGTTCATGAGTCAATAGGCTGGGCGGGAGTGCAGCCCGCTGCAGGCATGGGACAGCAGCGGCACTCCAGCTTGCTGTGGCTGTGTAAAATAGTTCAGAATTTGCATGAGTAACTGAATCCAGAAGTAAAATTTCTTTATAACTAAAAAATAAAAAAATCTCTTTTTTATTAACTAAAAGCTGGACTTTTTCACCAAGGCAACAATATTTGTATCTATCATGGCCTGTTTCCACTGGTTCTGTAACAACAATGAAATAATGAGAAACATGCTAGTTAAAGGTCTATAGAACCCAGTCTGGTGTTAGTGATGCATACACTCCCAAACATAAATAATTATATTAAAGATTAGAAAAAGTCTAAATTGTGAAAATATGTTAAGAATACGTAAGAATGTTGTAAACTTTCTAGGACAGTTTTTATCTTGACAAAACTGCACCTGAATTGTTTCCTAATCTTCTACAGAAAATAAATATAAATTTCTAAAAGATCTACTAAAATTATAAACTAAACTGTAAACTAAAATAACATCAATATAAACAATTTAAGTCAACAAAGATCCTTGATTTTTAATTTCCTTTTATGTTCTATGTGAAGATGGACAAATTAATTTTGGGAGGGTTCTGTTAGGGAGAGCCTATCTCATATTCTGTGGATGTCTAGAGAACTCAGCATTTACACCTATAAAGTGAATTTAATTCACAATGCTGCTGTGCTCAGCTTAGACATGCTGGTAGGATCAGTCCCTTCAAAATATTTAAGCATACTTTAATACTAACTACTTTTCCAACAAGTCAGCTGTATCAAAGCACTCTTTGCCTAATGGTGAACTGAAGAAGTAATTTATTGTCAGTCGATAGAAAAGAGTGGCATTTGAAATGCTGTATTTATCTTGCATTCAATCATTGGAATGAAAAATATTATATTAATATATATTAAATATATAAAATGTTTACTAATACATTTATAATTGATAAAGTAGAAAATATTTGTATCTCATCTTATGGAAAACAGAATTTTTGTTATTTCAGAAAGAGGATACAGGTCCCTAATTATAATAACATACTCTTTCTTCCATCCTATTGCCAAGTAATGATAATTTCTGTTTTCATATAATTTATTAACTTTTAAATTATCATTTATCTGATTACAGAGCAAACTGTTTACAGTTAAAACCTTTATGCTAAAATCAGTTGCAGGTAATTTCAGTTGTATTTTAATAGACTATTTTTTGTGATTAACTTTAAATACTGCCTTAGTGTAAAAAGAGTTACATGTTTCTTGAAATACTTTTTCTTTTTTTCTTTGCTTGAAACTCAACTGTTAACACTGTATATTTTCAGTTTTGAAAGCTAAAACAGTTTATAGATTTATTCACTGTGAATTGATCTAGGAGGGAAGAAAGAACTTATTGTGGTATTTTCTTGCCTGTCTTTTCTAGAAAGGGAAAAAATTATCTGTGGAATTATTACATTTCTAGATAGAAATTCATAATTCTTGATTTTTTTTTTTACTTCTGTAGCAATTTAGCAAGAACAGTAGGACTAAAAAAGGTCAATATTTTGATATATGAGGGAGAACATTTTTTGACTAATTAGTCACAAGTGCTTGTTCTTCATCAGCCATGATTCTTTACCTTATGATGTCCCATTTAAATGTTAACCTGGGCTGGTAGTGTTCCATTTCCAGGATCAGATGGGGTTGAGCCCTCTCAGTCTGTGTGGGCAGACTACCAGAAGAAAAAATATACATGCACCTGGTAGTACTGGATGGATTATTTTGCTTACAGTGTTTTTGTTTCTTTCGGTGTGTACAGAATGGAATGTCAGTTCCCAAAGTAAGGGCGTTACAAATTCCAGGAGGAGAATGTGTCTATGGCTAAAATATTTAAATATTGGATGTTTTAGTGAAGTTACTACACATCTGAATGAATAATACGTGCACCTACAGTGTGCTGGAGTGCTCACAGACCAAGCAGTGATTAATTTTCTTCTAATATACCATTTTTAAATAGGATGATTGACATCAAAACTTCCCTACAGTAATGCACTGTGTTTTCATTTGTTACTGAAACCAGGCTGCAAGACCCAACAGAAGATCTTTTCAGTATAACTTAAGACAGAGCTTTGTAGGAGTTGTTGGGTTTGAATGCAGTACACAAATGAAAGTCAAAAAAAATTGAACTGCACGTCTAATTTAGATTCTTAATTGTCAGAAATGCCAATTAAAACACACTATTGAATCAAAGATAACAGATTATGAGTTAATCTTGAAAGAAAGAATTAAACAAGACCTTTTTACAAGTACAGGTGTGCTTAAGAACCAGAAGCACTAAGAATCTTCTGTCTGTCTGTTAATGTCCTACCACAGCTAACACAGCAATGAGATTGCTCAATGCCTCATCGCTGCTTGCTTCAAGATGAAAATTCACTGTGCTCCAAGAGCTAGATGAGGCAACAGGTCTGTGATTCCTTTAAATTTTAATCCAGGAATGTATTTAATGAGAAAACATACCCTGTATTGAGTGCTGTATCTAAATTTGAACACCACCATATCCATCATCTCCGTAATTAAAAACAATTTTTTAATGTTCACCTAAAAGGCTTTTGGCAAGGTGTAACAATCCTTTCAATTATCTTTCCTGAATCTGAAAGTAATTTTTGCTTTGAGCTCTTACTGATGATTCTGTTCAGTAAGAAAATCCCTCTTCTATATTTAGTAAACTGTTGTTAACAAAAAACCCACAAGATCACTTGAAAAAGTTTATTTTAGAAAATTGCTTTGCTGAATATCCACTGTGTATTCTGTGTATACTCTGAAATTTTTCCTTATACAGTTCCCTACTTGGAAAGAACTAAGTTTGAATGGGAAAAGAACTGAGAAGAGAAGGCTGAGAAAGTAGCATTAGAAAAAGCAGGTTTTTTTTCACAGAGGAAGCCACTGTGATATTTAGTCAAAAAAAAACCCCAACATATTTGTGAAGCAAGGTTTGCCTTTGGTTTCACAGACTTGATAGCCAAAAGGTTCTCCATTAGGTTAGCAGCAGAGATAGAGCAAGGCTTTCTACTTTGTAAGTATTGGAGTTGTAAGATGTAAGCAAACAGCTTTATTTCTATGGCAGGAATTCAGATATAGGATCTCAAAATCTTTAGGCTATTCCATGACACAGAAGAGATTGGGAATGTGGGGGCAAGAGCTGACAGGCAAGAACACTGACAATTTTTGGCACAAGCTAACAGTAAGTTTAACAAACATTAGGCTGCCATTCAGCCGATACACATCACAGCTTGGCTTTTCTTAAAAATGCAGTTGGTAGTCTCACTGGAGAAGCCTAATAGTGGGGGATTTAAAGCCTTGGTCTGCCTTCCTGCCTGCAGAAATATTTCCTTGGAAGGACCTTAGAGTGAATGAGGAAGGTGATGTGAGCAGCTCACACGGTGGTTATGCCATACCTGAGCTGTGAGGGTCTCCAGGACGCTGCCATGGTGCAGTGCAGGGATAGCTCAGCTCCTGAGAGCAGCAGAGCTCAGTAACAGGGCCCTCTGCTCAGCCTTACCACGTCAACAGCCTTGGCAGCACAGCTGTACAGCTGCTTTGCCCAGCGTCTGCTGGATAAACATTCCCTACAACATCCAGTTCAGGTATAGCACAGGTATTTCTTCAGTGCCCTACATTGTACTGTGGGCAAATATTGGGTTTCTGAAAATGTTAGTTAGGTATTAATATGTTGTTATTAGATAAAAACCCATAATAGTTCCATTGTAAACTGCCCAGCATTCCTGAGTTATTGTTATAGTGGATGACTTGAGTCATCTTAAAAAAGGGTAGGGTTCTATTTGGTAGAATAAATTGCCCAGCTGAATTCCCTGACGCCCCAGGTAGTGCTTTTGGCACTTGAATTAACCCTATAAGATAGGTTTGAGTTTTCTCATGGTGCATTTCAGCCTGCAGGTCAGAGGCACCCTGTCCATTTGACACCACTCTGATATTATTAAACTACGTGCTATGCAACTGAGCAAAATAGAATTATAAACCAATAGAAAATATTCTAATTAACTTATGTGTTCATGTCAAGCTTTTTCTAATTCTCTTACCTTGAGTGACTTTCTGCACTCTGTCTTCAGTAGCTATTGCTTTTTGTTCACTAGTTAACTAATGCAGCTGGTAATTCTTTAATCAGCCACCTAACATTCAAATGCAGTGTACAGCGTTATGCAAGATCCCAGATAGTAACTGATGTGCAATAGTGATGGCTAAATCAAAGTCTGTCTTAGAAATCACTTTTTGTGATACTCAAGAGAAAGTATGCATAATGTTTCCCTCTCTTAGAATAATAATTATGTTGAAAACCATACCAGGCAAACTAATGGAAACCTCCTAAAGTAGCATAAGTTCATGCAATCATAAATATTATATATTTGGGAAATGTCAACTCATCTTTTGTCACAAATCTATTGGAATCTTTAAAGAAATCAGTGAGCAGGTAGATGAGAGAAGAGCAGTTTATACAGTCTACTTCTAGTTGTAAAAGTCAGTTAAAAAATAACATCAAATGCTCCCATAGAAGTTAAACTGGCAAAGGCAAAGAGGGAAGATCCTCACTTGGGTGAGTAAGTGGTTAAAGGATAGAGAAAAATCAAAGATCAGTTTTTACAGTGGGTTTTGTAGCTGTCAGCATATGTAGCTCAGTTCAGTGTAGCCCTCTGACTTTTTACTCAGTTTTTTGTGTAGGTTTCACATATTTGTGAAAGACAAAGCCTTTCTGAAATTTCAGTTTCTTAGACTGGGGGGTTAGGCTAGAGTGCTCAGCTTTCAACCCTTAGATCCACAGAGAAAAACTGATTCAAATTCTTGCAGTAATAGTAATTAAAGAACAATAAATGAGAGAACTTGTGTTGTTTTATAATTTTAAATGTCTCATGTCTATGAAACCAGTGTTGCAGGAGATGCAAACATTCACCTGTAGAACAGCATCTGAGATTCAAGTCTAGGCTGTACTGTGATTTAAGAACATACATAAATGTGAATCTAATTTTTAGTTGTGCATTGGATCAGTGTACCAGAACAGTTTTTTACACAAACAGGATGAAGAATTGCAAACACAGGAGGAGACTGTATCTTTTCTTTAGTTGTACAGCTATGGTGAGTGTCTCAATGAAGAGTATATAATAGAATAACAAAAGAATACACATAAATAATATCTTAACAATATCTTAATATTAATAATTTTCTTCATTTGAGATAATAGGAAAGCCAGAAGAATTTTAAGACCAACATTCCACTAAAAAGAGCTGATACAGTGTTCTATTAGTGTCTCTAAAATAAATGTTATATAGTGATTGCCTATTGATTGATTTGGAATCCCACAATAGGCAAAGTTTTTAGTAACTAAATTACTAAATTTACTGCAAGTATTCAAAAACAGACTCTAGATTGATTTTAATATTCAGTTGCCCTAGAGCTTCAGAAAATATATGAAAATAGAAGAACTAATCCATGAAATTATGGAGATCCATAAGCAGCCAGCTCCAGTACTAACACAAGTGGGGAGAAAGAAAGCCAGACAAGCAGGAAGTGGTGAGCCAGGTATGCTGTGCTATACAACTGGATGAGAGAAGCATGGCATAAATTAAATTTTAAAAAAATCTAAAAACCTCTCTGGTGAACAGATAGATGTGTTATGTATGTCTCCTGTGTTTTCTAATGTCTTTTCACAGTTTATTTACTCATTAATGTAAAAGTAATGGGATATTAGCATTCATATAGTGGTGCTTTTTATAGAATGGCCTACCACGGCTTTTGCTGTTTCCAAAGTCTGTTTAGGAAGCAAAACCATCCTGATTTAAATTGTTATTCTTTTCTGAATACTGTGTGTTTTACCTGCCATTATGCAAATTGATCTAGTTCCCATGATTTCATTAAAGAATTTACTCTCTTGGGTATGAATACCACAGAGCTTTGGGAAATTAATCCAGATAGTGGTAAGCCAGCTAGAGCTGAATCAATAGTCCTCCGTGTATTTTGACATATCCTCTTCTGAAGTGTGATATGAGTTGTAAAAAGTAACCCTGATGAATGGTGTTCCACAGCATATTAGCAATTTTCCTCTCCATTTCATAGTTTTGTGATCACATTTTCTAACAATCAAACCAAGGAGATTTTTGCAGGTCATCAATTTATTTGTATGCCATTCTCCTCATTCATAAGTAATATTCAGGCATCAAGTATTGGTTTTGTTTGTGCAGCAGGACAATGCAGCTTTGATATTCAGCCATTCTCATCCCAAACTAGCTGTGCACTCATTAAAAATGGTTCAGATTCATTTCTTCGTGGCCATGCAGGTCAGGCCCCAGGCAGCTGTTCAGCGTGGTGGGGAATCTGTGTGTGGGAGAGGGGAAGTTCGGGGACAGAGGGAGTTACATGAGTTCCCTTAACTCTGTGGCTTTGTAAACAGAGCTTGGTTCTGCATACTGATTTCATCAGGCAGCCAATGTCAACACTGACATTTTCAATCTCTTTCTTTTATGTCACATTAGTGGAAAGTGACCTGTTGTTTTTGTGGAAGTTTTGGAATCCCGCAGGAGAAGGATCACTCAGCACCATGGCAGTCTGCCAAGTACAACTTGTTCTGCAACACAGCGCTGAGAAGTTGCATTATCAACTGAAGCGCAGTGTCAGCTTAGCAGGAGGTGGGTCAGGCCGGTGATTAGTGACTTCTTGTGACCAGCGAGCCCCCCGGGGCACACTTGCGCCTCTGCTGCGGGCTCTTCCTTTTCTTTCTACTCCTGTCTTCTGTCCTCCTGGCCTCGGACGTGGCCCCTGCAGAGCTCAAAGTGCCGGCCTCTTCTATCCCTGCGCCGTGTCCAGCGTCTTCTGTGCAATGGCCGTGCTCTATAAGAAATCATTTCCTAAATCGCTAAGTTATTCAGAAGTCATATGTTTTGTTCCTGTGAGAACAAATGCTAAAAGTGTAAAATACACTAATTTAAATTGTAATTTTATTTCTGCTATCCTACTTTTGTGGCCAGTTTTATGAAGTCAGAAATCCTAATATTATCTCAAACTCTATTATGATAATAAAGCCATATAATTAATACAGAATAATAAAATAGTTTAGCCAGTAGAAAAGGGAAGTAGCTTAAATAATTGTCTTGCAGATGGAAAAGACATAATGTGTGCTAAAAATACAAATGTGTTTGTATTGTTCCAAGAATTCCTGATTAGCAAAAACAAACTGAGGGCAGACTAGGATTTACATGAGGAGGTTTGAACTTGAGTAGTAGTAGGAAAGGAGGTACTTGAACCGTTTTTAAAAAGTGCTTACTACAGACACATGACATAAAACAAATTGTCAGGCAGAGCATAGTCATCTGACCTTTGTCCAAGCTCCCAACATCTAAAACTTCTCATGGGCTTACTTTTAGCTGCAGTTCTCAAATCTGTGTCTATTCTTTGTGGAATAAAACTTAACTGCATATGGAGAATGTAGACTTTTCTCGCAGGGTGAGCAGTGAGACTGAGCCCCAGTGCTCCCCTGCTGCAGGCTACCCACAAAGAATGGGTCCTCTCTGTACAGCTCTGCACTCCTGCAGAGAGCTGTACAGAGCTCTGCAGGCTTCACTGCCAGGAGGGTGAAGCTCCTCCGGCTTTCCCTGTCCTGCTGGGAAAGTCTGTGACTGACAGATCCCACTGAGGGGCCCACATGATCCTCTGTAGCCTTTGGTACTGCAAGACCAGGGCCCGAGTGAGCTGCAGACACAGAAGGGAAAGGAAGGTGGCAGCTGTGGCAGAGGGCAGTGGTGAAGAGTTGTGTGGGCTCATGTCTCACTCATATGGTGTCTATGGCTAAAATAAATTAGTAAATGCACTAGAATAAATTGTGTAAGGCAAGCAGATGTCTTAAAAATTTGGAGTTGAACAAATATATAATAAAAGTAAATGTAAAATAAAAGTACTGTACATGTGGAGTAGACTTTCAGAGGAAATAGAATGAGTATTTGTATAATATGGACATAAATGTGGTTTATACATATTTATGCATACTTCAAGGCCCAGGCAGAAGAGAGGAAAATCCTAATCTAAAAAGAATGATGGAGGTTGGTATGTCATTTTAAGGCAGTATTGATGGCCTCAGAATTGTTGGAAACAATTTTTACAGATTTCACTTGAATGTCTGACTAAAAGCTTATGGTAATTCACATGAGTTTTTCACTGACTAAGCTAAGCATCTTATAGTACTGCTTGTTCCCATTAGTGGCAAATACTATAAGCTATGCATTTCAGTTTAAAAATACCTTTGCATTATTCAATTCTTTAATAATGCTTTCCTAAACAAGGCAGTAAAAATGCTGAAAAGAAGCTGAAAAGCTTTAAGCAATGTTAGTGCATGTTTCATGCTGCAATTGCAAACACACTCTGTATGTCATTGCATTATTATATGGATATAGCATATTGTTTACTAGAGATAGTTTTTGGGGATCAGCATATCTTGTAAATATGAGGACTATTGTCAAAGTTAAAAAGAAAATCAAAATAATAATTTAAAATAATAATTCTTGCATGCTGCTCTGAGTCCTAATATTTAGTCATATTTCTACATCACTTTATAAAGGCAGATTATTTGCAGAGTTGGAAATTTCACTAAATACTAAAGGAAGAAGATCATGATAGACATTTTTAAAGAGCAAAACAGCAGAGCAACTGTAGCTGTCAAAGGCTGCAGGATTACAAAAATTGTTGTTTAAAATCAAGAACACCAAGTGCAATAAAGAAACAAAATAGTAAAAATGTTGCACTTTGTTATTTTGGACCTATTGTGAAGTTTTTAACAGACCACATAGTTCGCAGAACCTGCAGCAATAAAGACTCTTTTGTAAGGTTCATTGTAAAGAGGTTGGACTTTGATTTTTCAGGGAACCCATGTCTACATATTGCTGGTTAAAATCTCAAGAAAAGGCTCTGTATTCGTCTGAGATTGTAAGGGTCTATTCATTCTGTAGCTTAAAAATGCTGGACCATGTGCCCTTAAAAATGTGTGCCCTGCTGAAACTGAGCATTGAACACATCTTCTGCAAGTGCTTTGTTCCACACAAATCAGAAATCATATAGCAGTGATGCTGGGATTTATACATAGAAGACAATGGGGAAATGCAGTATTAATACAGAATAATTTCAATTTTAAAATTTAAAGAACACATTGAGAAATGCAGGGTGGACTAAATGAGAACATAACTTACAATATATATAGTCAGTTCTATTTTTGTTAAATAGTGATTAAAATTAAGCTATAAAATACAAAACTAAATCTAATTATTTTGAATCCATTGTGTTTTCAGAAAGGGTAAGCTGACTGACAAACTTTCAGTCAAGAATGGAATGTACAGAAACACTCAAATTCTTTAGTTTAATATAGTTTTATTTGGCAGGGACATGGATTCAGGTCATTAACCTCAATCTTTTTAAATCATTGGAATGAGAATTTCTCTCAGTCTTCCATGAATACACCCCACTTTCGGGTGATGAGGGAATGTCTGTATAGCTCATACCCAGGTACATCATGTGCATGGAACCAAATCTACCAGGAGGGATCTGGAATATGAAGTTGGAGCAAAAGGAGTGCTTCATCAGGTCTGATTCTGCAGCCACACCTGGCAGGGAACTCTCCTTGAAGTCACACACATTTTTTGAGATTTATTGCCCTACTTTTACAGACTCTGGAGACTTAGAGAAGCATCCAAATTTGCGTGTGTTTGGATGAACTGAACTGTTTGATTTCTGAAGGACTTAAACTAGAGGAATGGGTTATTCCTGAAGTTTGGGAAGCTTGGGTCTAAATTCAAATGCTCATATAACATTGAGTTATATTGTATGTTGATAAAAGAATGGCTGTTATCATGTCCTTAAAGCCAAATTCCCTCATGATCTCAGTCTTAAATTTTGTTTGCTCCTGGGCAGTCATAAGACACACTGTGAGTAGACTAAGGGATGTCTCCAGAAACACCCACTCCTCCCATGAGTCCTTGCAGACCTCTGTGGTCCTGGGCAGCAATGTGTCTGTGCCTTATCCCATTTTCAGCAGAGCCACCTGCATTATTGCCTTATCTTGCCAACGCCCTTGCACTGTCCTGCCTGCAGCTGGGCAGGTGCTACACCATGGGTGTGATCCAAGAGTCTAACCACAGCCCATAGAAATCATTGGGATTTGAGTTAAGCTTGAAACCATTTTGTGTTTTAGTTTCCAACCTATAAAATGGAAAAAATTACCACCTTTCTTCAGCATTTCCTTCTATCCTTTTTTTAGCTGCACAGTACCTATGAAGATTTGAATTCCAATCTCAATTCAGTCTAGACTCTATGGTAATAAAACCAGATTTTACTAGAAATAAGCTGTAATGTATTTACAAGCTTTGTGTCTCTGTTCAGTCAAATATCAAGTTTCAACTCAAACTTTGAGAGTGGTCATAACAGTACTGTGTGTTTTCTGCACCCACTGGGATGTGCTTATCAGCAATATTCATTGCAGTTATGTGTACTTGCTTTATTTTTTCACTGTCTCTTTGATCTTTCTCCAAGCTCGCAATTCTGTGACCATTTCTGGTTTTATACCCAAGAGCAAAAGCAAACCAGGAGGAATTTGATTAAAGGTTTAGCACAAACTCCTAGATACCATGTCATTATTAGTAAAAAACACTTCCCATGAATCAGAACATTTGCACTGTTAAGTGGATAAAAGTACAATAGAATTCACAGATTTACTTAATATTTTTGAAAGAAATTAAATCCAGTTCTCAGTAGAGATAATGCCATGGGAGCTAAAAAAGAAGCAATTTGTCATGTTAATCACAGATGCTACTATACAAATTCTTGTATATAATCTGCTGGTACAAAACTGTATTATAATGATTAAACACTAAAAGCTTCATTTAAATAACAATAGGGTCATCTTGCAAGATGATACTCTCCCATCTCATGGATCAAAAGGAGACTGAAATGTAGAATTACAGCTCTTATTTGCAAGAAAAGATACATTTTCAAAATCTATTAAGTATATGAGATCCCATCAGCACCATCTTTCTCCAGCTTCCTGCCACTGGTGCTGTGACCTGTTGTGCCATGACTCCAGCTTCATTGGAAATCTGTCTGGTGAGATCTTAACCTATGAGCTGTGCTGTGCTGGCTTCATGCTGATATTAACTGCATCCAAATCCTTCCATCTTTCCCATGTAACACTTTTTATTTAATTCATTATGGACACGCTGATACAGTGGATGTAGCAGGCTTATACATTTCATTTATGCAATTTCATAGTACAGTTTCATAGCTAGGCTCATGTTATTAATTAGTTATTAAACTTAGTTGAGTTTCTGAATGATCAACCTTCCAAAATTCAGCCTCTAACTACTTATAATTGCTCTTAATTTGAAATGTTGTCATGTAAGTTTAAACATCTTCCTCACCACTTTTTTTCCAAAAATACATTGCCATAACTCACTTTTCCAGTCTGTCAAAGGAAGGACTATAATTAACTTATTTGACCTAAGCATTATTTGGGAAGCTTAACTAACATGCACAGTGTCCTTTGTAGGAGAGATTTTTATTAGAGTAAAATCTCAAATAAATAGTTAAGGATGAAACTCTGAGTAATTAAAAAATCACTTTCATGAGCAAAGGACTGTAAATAAAGTGAGGACATAAAGAACTTACTTCCATTGCAGTCTCATAGCTGCAAGAGGCCTTGAGCACATGCTTTTTCACTTTTAGGGGCCCTCTACATAACACAAATTAAAACCAGGGCATGCCTTTTCTTAGAACCTGTGCCAGGCATTTTATTTTCATAGGTGTCAACTCTAAAATCAGGCTTTCCTCTTACTTATACTTTGATGGAGGTGGAAGAAATGAGTGGAGAAGTGAACTCTGATTACTTGAATAAAAACTGTTAGTCATTTTGGACCATTTTCTTTCCATCCTGCAGGTTCCTGGCTGACCCTTATACATGGAATTGGGGGTGGGGAACAGCACCAGTCTAGACAGAAGAGGCCAACAACTAGTTGTCCACTCAGATTTCAGATTATAAATGAAAAATGTTCAATTTCTCACAGATGTTTGGCAGCCATTCTGCTTTCACTCTAATCACAAGCAGGATTTCTTCTGCCTGAAGAATGCAGTGACCAGGAGACATACAGAGACACACAGAATAGTGATTCCATTTGCTGTGGTTTAGGTTTATCAAACAATACATTTTTAATGTGAGATCACTAGGACTGTGGTCTTACTAAATGTATTAACTTATTCAGACCTGGCGCATCTTCTTTTAAAGTTTGGGGATTCAAATGTTTCTTTCATGTAGAATTAAATTTGTAGAAATTAATAGATTTGTTCCAGTGATTAATTTAAATGTAATACAGACTATATCTATAAAGACTCTTGAAGGATTAGGAAAAAACATAGAGATAAAAACTCTACGTATGCCCAGTTTACAAATAAAGGAACGGGTTTTTTTTTCTCTGCCACTTAGTTTTAAAAATCACAATCTGAAAACTGAGGCATTAAATACAACATTCTTAATTTCTCTTAGGATACTCAGAGCTTCACAGTTGCCAATTACCATGTCAAATTACATGAATGTTGTAACTCAAGTTTGAAAACACAGCCCTTTTTTTCCTCCTTGTTACAGAAGGATTGAACTTAACAACTAGGTGTTCAAAGGCTTAGATCTTGTCTGAGCACAGGCAAAGGTTGTGCAGGTTGCCTCAATCTTCTCCCAAATTATAAACAAAAAGTAAATTCCTTTAATATGAATTGAACAGGAAAAAGGGAAGATAATACAGATTGAGCATTTTTGACTGACACAATGCCATAGAATTTAGACAGTAGGGCTGTCAACAAAATATGGTGCAAGAATGATGACAGCAAAAGCAGTCCAGCAGCAAGCAGGATAGGAAATAAAGAAAATATTGCAGATTAAGCCTTGGATAAAGTTTTAATGTCTATGTAACTACAAACTGATTTTCTTCTGTTTCTGAGCATGGTTCATTCTAGGTGTTCATAGACAACTTTAGTTTATATGTCAAAATATAAAATGAGAAAATTTGGAGAAGCATATTACTTCCTGTACAGTTATCCCAGATGTGAAAGAGGTTCTGTTCTAAGGGGCATTGGGCAATACAAACAGAAACATTGCACTTTAAAAGGGAACAGAAATTGTCAGCTGAATAGCAGGAGGAACTTTGTGACAGAGTGACATATTTGATTGTGAAATAGTCTCCCATAATAAGTGCTGGAAACAAAATCACTTGGAACATTCAGGAGCTGATGAACAAAATCCACAGGAAATACAAGGGGACCATCATGCCGTGGCAGAGCTAATGGCTGCTTTTTTCTTGGATTATAAAGGAATATAATTTATTACTTTGTACAGGATATATCACAATATGTAGAGATTAAGTTTCTAGATACTATCACAATTCAAATGACATTAAAATAATAGTGTCTCACTAACCCTTGGAAATGAAAACTTACAGAAGTTAGTCAAAGAAACTAAAGAACCTGCTGTTCACAGATAAGAAACACACAGGATGAGAGCAAGTCAATCAGGGAAACAGCCAAGGAAATATCTTAACCTAACCACTATATCCATCACTGCTTGAAAATGTATGCATTGTAGGAGAAAAGAGGAAAAATTGATTTAAAGAGAGAGGGTGATTGTGTTACTCTGGGTTGCTTTTTTAAATTTTAGAGGATATTCTGGAAGGACAGAAATACCTAGGAGGATATGGGTGACTGGATGCAAAAGACTGACAGAAATAGGAAAAATACTAAAATAAAAAATCCTTATAAACACTTAAAAATCAATTTTCCATACTTACCTATTCTAATTACCTATTTGTCATTTGTCAACAAAGGAGAAAAAAAAACAGTCTGCCAACTTAAGTTTCTGGGAACACCTCTCAAAATGCACATTTGGAATAACAAAGGCTTAAAGATTTATTCAAACAATGGACCAAGAATTATTGTGCTGAAAATTTGTAAATTTTCATCTATAACTGTCAATTACTTAAGTAAGGAAAATCACAGCCTCCACAGATTTCAAACTGCATATAGACAGAAATAATGAAATAAGCAATTCCTGGTTGTTCCATTTTCCAGCTTTGACAGTTATGCTTCTGAGACTGTGAATGCCATACATTCCCAACCAAAGTGGGCTGGAAAGGAAATATATCCAGTTCATTTGGAGTTGCTTTGAGCTCTAGGCAGGATTTCAAGAAATGAAGAAAAGGCTCCCAATATACAAAGCTAAGTTCTGGAGAAGAACTAAATTATCAACAGGTTCCTAGGAAAGAGAGACAAATCACATAATGGCCTCTATGAGGCAATTTACCACTTTTGATACTATCTAAGATAAGGCATAATAAAATGTAGCAGAAGGAATGAGGACGTATTTTGAGGAAAGAAAACACCAGGGTCAGAGAAGCTGGTGAATTTTCTTTTGAGCTAAGTTTCTTCAGTTTCATATCTTCTACCAGGGGGTCTAATCCCATTGCCATACAGTACAGCAAAATGTTAAAATGCTGTCTACCTACATAAAAGCAGAGGCAATATCAAAGGTTTGATTTAATGTTGATTCAATGAATATGGCACAATGGCTGTCTAAGTCTCTATTTTTGAAAGTATAAAAAATTTGCATTTATTCAGTGTTGTCCTCCTGCTGCTGCATTCCCACAGCTGTGGCTCTTCTGAAGACTATCCCTGGTGCCTGGCAGCAGCATCTTCCAAAAACCACAAGTGTTCACTGACAGGTGAGCAGATATTCTGTGGAGCTGGGGAGAGCAGAGACTGCTCTGTAACTGTCTCAGACGTGCTGACTGCTGGGGTTGTGTTTACTTTGAGAATTGATGTCAAAATAATATCCTGTGAAGTGACAACTTTATAACCCAGAGGAGAAAAGCAAAACCTAAGTATCTCCTATTGCCACAAAATCAGGCCTCAGTTCCAAACACACAATGATGTTCATTTTTCTATATTTACTGTATGTTATACTTAAGTTGCCAAATGTAAAAAGGCAAATAACTTCCTAGGTAAATTTTTACTGTAAAATATAAACAAGATGCATATAGCTGCAGGCCTGGAAGTTTGGTTGGTTCTTTAAAGAATTGCTTTCCTAAGAGAAAATCACAATATCAGAGTATAGCTATCCGGTCATAATAATTACCAAAATAATCAGTATAGACATAAATTGATATTTCTCCAATAACTTCTGAAATTTCCAAAGAAAGGCTGTGATTCTCTGGAAAATTACATAGTTTGGATGTAGTAATGTTCCTATAGAACATTTTTCTGGGTTTTTTTTTTCTGTTAAACCTGTGGGGTTCAGTCTATGCTACAATTTTTAGTACTTTTCTGCAAAAGTCCAACTTTTGCTGATATCCAAAAGAGAAGCAAATATTTTGTTCTATACCCATTTGTTAATATTTCTTAATGATCAGTTGGGGAAATTTTTCTGTCTCATTTGAAAGTTATAAATCTCTTCTTTTTTATTAAAAATGTCATTAAAATATCATTGCTTCTTACTGAATTTAACCACACTGAAAAACTAAAGTAATAGGTACACAGAGCTGTCTTAAGGCAGGACTGGAAATACAAAAATCTTGGCTTTTGCTACGGCACCCCAACCACAAGACCACATATATCTGTATCTCATTGAAAATGAAACCAAATTACTTTTCAAGACTTCTTGATGTGTTTTCTTTCTTTACCATGTTTGCATTGCTTTCTGCTTTGGTAAAGATAAAGGATTCAAATTTTAGAGTTAAAATTCAACTTTTAATGAAAGTGAAAACTGAAATATTTTGAAGAATAATAATTTTAATACATTGAGATTACTGCCAGATCAGTCAGCATTTCAGCATGGGATGATAGTGTTCTCTTCTGGCAGTAAATTGCCTATATAATGACTTCATCTCTTAAAATTCTTCAAGAGGTTGATTTTCACCTGAAGTGCAGCTTTTTCCAAGCTTTATTCAACTTAACCATATCATAATTTAGGAATTTAATTTGTTCTATGATTTTTCAACTGCAAGTCTCAGCAGTTACATGGATGGCACTTTTTTTTATCTTGGAAGCATAGAATTTGTTTGCTAAGGCTTTTATAGAATTTATGAAATTTGAAAACCCTGAATCATTAATCCACTTCTATATAAGTGGTTATGTATATGTCCATAAGTACATATTTATATTTATATTTATATTTTTAGGTACTTATGAGTGTAACTTGGTTGATAATTTTATATTGTACGTATATGATTATACAGATGCTGCCTCTCAGAAAAAGCCTTGCATGAAAATAATCTTTTTTGTAAAATGACATAAGCATGGGCAGCCTATTCCACCCTTCCCAAATTAGTTTTATGGGCAGAAAGCATGTTCCAGGTTTTCTGAGACAATCACAGAACTGTGCAGGGCTGTGCAGGATCTTGGTGTGTTGGAGCAGGGCTGCTGAGGAGCCACAAAGGACATCCTGGCAGTTCAGTGCAGCCTCACAAGGACAGCAGCTCAGTGCCCTACACACTGAGCCAGGAAGGAATTCAGAGGATGGGTGGTGGGCATGAAGGAAAGGGAAGTATCTGGAGAGAGGAAAATAGGAGCAGAGGATTGGAACTGTAACTAGAAAAATACAAGAGAACTTAGAGGAGAAGTGGGGATGTGCTAACAGGAATGGAGGGGGGCTGGGAAGGACCCTGGGGTCCCTCCACCCTGGGAAGGCACACAGTAAAGCTGCATGGAGCAGCTGCCAAGTTGGGCCCGTGTCTCAGAGGGGGCAGCCAGCACCACTGATGGCTTCACTGATGCTGCTGCAACAGAGCCTTGCATTCAGACTGATGAGCCGTGAGGCAGTCATGAGCTGTGTCTTGCCCATGTGAGGAGAGATCACTCCTCAATGAAATACTTCCCTTTCTGAAGTGAGAATATGAAATTCTGATTGCATTGAGTGCTGCAAAAGATCTTCCTGGCAAAGAAATGAGAATGCTACAGCAGACTGAGGTTAATGCTATTGGAAAACTGCCTGACAAATGAAATTTGTTTCAAACTGACAGAAAAAACAAGCTATGGAAACTTTATACTAATCAGTGGGGGTATTTTTTATTTAATGCATCAGTTCAGGACTGATCCTTTCTTTTAGGTGCAGTAGGATGTGGTATTGTGTATCTTGTGAATACAGCTGTTGTCTTTGTGCTTGTGCTCAGGAACCAGATACCTTTAATGATTCACACCTCGTAGCATTTCTGTACAGGAGCTGTGTCACTGCCCTGTAGCTGCTGCACTTCCTCATGCCTTGGGCTGAGGTCCAATAGGGGATGCAAGAACATTTATGATAAATACTGACGATTCTGTTAAGTCTAACATTATTCTTCCTGCTGAGGAGATGAAGTAGGAAGGGAAAGAGTTTTTCTATTATGCATCAAAAGTCCACAATCACTTCTGGCTGTAGCCCTAAAAATTCTCCTTCACAGGAGAGGTGCAGAGAAAGATTAAATGAGGTCATGCTTTCATCTCCCTTGCACCTGCTTCATTCTGGTGTGCAAAGGACTGATAAGAACAGAGCTCTGTATCAAAAGTGTGTAATGGGGAAGAGGAGGGAAGAGGGGAACCATAAGGGAGAGGTGGGGGAGAGTTTCAGACCCTTAGCACCTCCCTCCTGAGAGAGGTCACAGTAGTTCACAGCAGTCAGTCTTCTGAGGAGACATTTGCTTCATGCTGCCCAAGCATGTCCTCGTAGCAGTAAATCACTGGGGACAGTGGCTGGGAATTCAAATAGCTCAGATGCAAACTGTCTCTTCACTTGCTTTTCTACTGCTTACGTTAATCTTCCATTTTATGAATGAAGGCAGTTGCTCTGCCCGGGACAGGAAATCGAATGTATTACTTTTCAAGACAGGATGGCAGAGGTCCAAACACATCTAACAGGGGAAGGAAGCAATATTATCAGCCTTTCTGGCCCAGTGATAAAACCATGGAAGGAAATCATTCAGCTTTAAATGAGGAAAAGGAAGTCAGATAAAATTCAGAAGTTGCCTTGGGAGTTTTCATATCACATCAATGAAAAAGTCACATTCAATTAACCAAGCATTCCAGTCTGTATGAAGGGCTTTATTTATGACATCAAAGCAGAACTATTTACAGTTTGTGACAAGCTTCTCCACAGTGGATCAGGTGACATTTTTCTGGCCCGTCTACTTGGTTAGATACCTTTTTTCTAAGCTCTTTTTTTAAAAAAAAAAAAAAAAAAAAAAAACAAAAAACAAAAAACTGCAGCCACCCTGGTTTGTTTTTGGTTTTTTTTTGGTTTTTTTGGGTTTTTTTGTTTCATTCCTGTAATAAAATCCAATTTTCAGTTACCATTGTACACAGAGTATTGTGACATTTGGGTCTTATCTTTAATTTTAAAATCCAATTATTAATATTCAGAAAAAATAGTAAATACAGTTACTTTAGGGGTTTGTACCTGAGATGGTATCTCTACTGACAGTGTGCCATGCCATATAAAAACAGTACTTTGAGGTAGCAGTATCTCATTAATCACTGCAGTGTACCTTATTCTACATAATAGACATAACAGTGCCTCATGTTCTCTCTAGCAAACTAGTCTATCATACTGTGATTGCTGTGATAAACAAACATAATTCCAAATAAATTAGCAAATGGATTGTTGGAGTAGCTCAAGGAAGTTTGGGGAAAAGAGAGTCTGACATTGTTTCCTTAGGTCTATACTCTGTGATAATTTGAGATATAGTAAGCTAATTTCAGACTAAATCTTGAGATATAGAACTAAATATATATTCAGACAAAATCAAAACACTAGCATTTCAATCATATGGGTGGTTAGGATTTTGATAAACAGACATTTTTCTTTAGATGCAGAGATCCTGGTTAATGCTAAATACCTTTATCTTCCTGCTATATTAATTTTAATTAATTATGTTAATGCTCCATAAGTGAAGTATACACCTTGTATTTTAATAAATCAAATTCTTACATGTCAACTTCACTAAGAAACTTGAAAGTCAGAGCAAGGCCTCGTGGATGCAAGTGCCTTTCTGGCTGCTGAGACAAATGGGCACACTGAGTATGCAGATGGCTAGGTTATGTAAATGGAGAGTCTGTGCATGCTTAAAACACAAAGAAAGCAATAATCAAAACCACTGCACTCAGTTTTGTATATCCTGAGAGTAAAGTATCTGTTTGCTGTCTCTCTGTGAAATCCAGAAGCATATTCTTGCCAGACTCTTTGTCATCTATCTAACATTGCTTTGTTATTCCAGATGATCTGGTATTTAAAATTTCATTTCAATGTTTTTGATCTTAACCTTCTCAGTCTTACAGGTGACAACTGAAGTTACCATTATGGGCAAGAAGTTTGAAGCATAATTTCTTTTTAGGAATTTAAATGTTTTTTTTCTGAAGAAATGAGCAGATTGTCTACATATGTCTAATAGCAAGTATATAGGATAAAGAACTGTATGAGATTCCTGCCCTCCTGGAATTAATACTGTGATGACACCTGAAAAATGCCTCAGACAGCAGAAAATATGCTGCTTTCCTACTTATGATTTTTCTATTCTAATCCAGCTAAGATGGAATTCTGGCTGTTCTACCTACTTTTTTGTTTACTTATTTTAAAGCCTGTTTTGTTATCATGGACCCTCTATGTGGATGTTAAGCCTGATTTATCAGAGCCCTCCTCACTGTGACCTTTAAAGTACAACTTTTTACTGTAGCAAAGTTGGTTTTCCAGCAACAGAGAAATGAATCAATTCACGTAGCCACAGCCTTTTCAACTTGCAGGATTTATGGGGTCATGTGTTCTCTTTGTGCAGTCATGCTGTAGGTCAGCAATACAAGAGTTAAGTCAAATTTCAAAATATTGCTCCTCTATCCTTCTCATGTTATAACACGAAGAGGCAGAGGTGGAACTGCATTGTTGAACATCTATCAAGACAAAAAGAAAACCTTAGTTATTATAGAATACAGAACAGTTGTTTTCCATCTGCCAAAATGTGATAATTCTGGTTCCTGGTCATTTTTCAGGCAAAAGAGGTAGAAACCCAAGTATCCAATAATCCCATGCAATCTCCAGTGGAGTCAAAATAAACTCTATTGGAATGACAAATCTCACAGACCTTGGTCCAGTCAAGTGATTTCCTCTACTCTAACAAGCTGCTACAAAGTATTCTTAGTTTTTTTTTTTTTGGTACATATTCAGACTGCCTCCCACTTGTGGTTGTTTGTAATTCAGGGAAGGACACTAAAATGGAAAGGGAACACATTGGGACATTCTCCAGACAAGCTCATATAATCATAGTTATGGTATAGAGGAGATCTTTGCATTGTTTATAGGTGTAACGTGTCATATATATACATTTGTGTATGTGTGTGTGTGTGTGTGTGTCCCTGATTATTCAGCTTAAACACTTAACAAACTGTGTCATTAAAGGACATCTCAAAATACTTTTTTCAAAAAAACCAAAACACAATACGAATTACACACTGAATTTCTGATTATATGCTTTACCCTTGACTGAAAAAGAATACCCAGCCTCCAAAATGCCAATCCTAAAGCAGCCCCTCATTTGAGTTTGTTTGATTCAGATGTTTCAACTGTGATGTTTTTTCAGGTTCAACACAAAAATGTAACTTGGTATAGCACAGGTTTTAGTCTTCATTTAGGTCAAATTACAGTTAAATCTGACAGTAAGAAATAGGTTAATTGCTTTAGACTCAATTTAACAAGATTTAGCTTTTGTATAAAAACACTTTTCTTACAGAAAAAAAATAACATTCTTTTCTAGGTGAAGGAGGAGGTGTACTTAGTTTTCAATATCACAATAAAAAACCCTTTTATTTTCAATCTTTATAAAGGAACACTCAAATATTAAGATATTAAATTGTCAATATAAACTTTAGGTAAGACCTACCATTGTATAATTTTTACAGCTAACAGAAGACTTCTTTCTGATCCATTCTTAGAAGCAGCCCAGATAACCTCTGGAAGAGACAACAATATTTTGTTGTCTTTCACAGATTGCAATTTTGAAAAAATACATTTATTTAACATTTCACTTGAGCTCATACAGTCTCACTAATTCTCTGGTTGTGAATAGAACCAAGGATTGGCCCACTGTCTGCTTCTTTGCACTTCTTGTACAACTGGGAGATGAGAAGAAGGAATAAGCAGAGAGTTCTTGCTCCCCTGGAAGTGTGATTTGGCCACTCCAGGTCTCATTGCACCAGAGTTTACTCCACAATAATTCATGCTTTCTGCAATATGATTTTTACCAGGACTTTGACTCTTGAGAATCAAATATTATAAATAATAGCTCCAAAATTGGTTATATAGGTAATTTAATCTTTCACTTAAATCCTGAAGGCAATCAAACTATAAAAGTATCCCAAAAACATATTAATAATTCTGATAATTTCCTACTGGACTTCAAATTGCCATTAACTTTTGTTTTTTATAAAGCATGGTTGACTTGTTGGTTTTATTAAAGAGGAACCTATGTAGATTGTCTATGCTGCTAACTGAAATAAAAGAAATAGGGAAATGCAAACATTGACTGTATCTTCTGGGCTTGTACATAAGACGTTTTATAATAGGTGTTTCCCAATTTATTGCTTCCCTGCAATCATTACTGGAATAGTTCTGCCAAAGCATTGATGGAACACGTATTATAAAGTATTTGCAGCTTTGAGAGCTAAAGGGAGGGTCACGTTCTGGCTGACTATGTATCTGTTTTACAGGAGAATGTAGCTCTCTCTTCTGAGAAAGCTGTTTCCCATCCAAGAAGATATCTAGAAACCAGAAAACCTTTGGAATAACATTTGTGATTAAGAGCATATAAAAATGGAAGAAGAATGAGAAAAGGTTGACACGGGAGAGAAAAGGGTAGTTTAGCTCCTCTGGCACAGAACAACATGTCTGGACTTTGTCTAGGAAGCAGGTTTGACATTTATACTGTTTATCTCGGTGTGGCATCAGAGAACTGGATTTCTGTCTGTGTGACTACAGGAAAGTCACTTACCCTCTTGTCCTCCATTCCCACCATAACCTCTTATTTATCTTCATTTAGGATTTCAGTTCTGTGGAACTGGAGGCTGTTCATTTGTGCAGCCCTTGAAGCAAAATCTCAGATGCAGCCTCTGCATGTTGCTGGAATATCAACATTGATGTTTCTCTTATGACTCAAAAGAAATCATTTGTCTCTTTGCTGTTATTTCCTCAACTTTAAAATGGGACAGTAACTCATGAGTGGGTTATGGCTGATTATTGCTAATGAAATATGTTTCATTTCTCAGAGAGCTTTTAAGGAGACCAAAATACTGAGGAAATTAGAAATGTATTCCAGTTGGTTTTCTTTCATTTATTCACCTATGCTGTATGGTTGACCTAAAAAATGCACTTTTGGTCAATCAGAGAATAGTCCATGATTTCCTCTGATCCAAATCAGAGGATCTTCCTCTACCATTCAGGAGTGACAGTGTGTAAACAACTGTAGAGTTACCTCAGAAGAGTAGTGAGCCCTCTAAGAATGAAACTCAAACTAGTATGTGACTTCTCTCAAAGTACACCAGAAGCGTGTTCAAAGTTCAGTCAAGAAAATGAAACCATTTTGTATCAAAAGCTGACTCATTTTAGCAATGCAAGGCGTGCAGAGCTGGGCTGGGCTGTGATAATATTATCACAAATCCACAAGGAATGATGCAGTCTTTCATCTCTCAGGAAGCCAAGAATTAGGGAACCTTGCTGTATACCGTGTAAGAAACACAGATTTTTAGTGCAGGAAAGTATATGGAGAGGCCAGTGTGGAAGGGTTAGAAAAGCCCATTTTCCCAGGAATCAAATAAATAAAAAGAGATCCTGCAAGCTTTTAACATGGATTAATATTAATTTTTTTTTCCCAAAACATTTTTCCTAGGGAATGGTAGTAAGTTCTAACTGTGGATAGAAAGGTTCCTTAGAGATGCTGGCGAATGGCCAAGTGGCTTAGTGGACAGTGGGACTGTATAAGTAAGAAAACAGCTAGACTTTAAAGAATGTTTGTAATTTTGATTTCCTTTATTTTTTTTTTACAAGAGTTAAGGTCTCACTGGAAATGTATTATTTTTGTTACCTAAAATACTTAGCAATTCATAGGACTCTGTTGATTTCAGATATGTATAATTAGAACTAAAAGCTTTTCAGTGACAGAATGCTCCATAAAGTCTTTTCAGTCAGAAGAATTCCATATTTTTTTTCCCATTTGCATTACTATAGGAAACTGTCATGCTATTTTTATATTTGCATGTCTATGCATCTATGTGTATACAGTGAATTTAGAAATACAATAACCCTGGAGGGATGCTGCATATATTGGGACTGAAGAAGAGAGAAAGACAAACTGCCTGATAACTGAAGAAACAGTTCATTTTACTCTGTGCAGGCAGGCAGGAAAGGGAGTGCAATGTAAGCAAGACATTTCATTTGTGGTCGAATCCACAGATGAGCTATTGTAGAAAGTATTCTCCAAAACATGCTTACATGGGAGATGGGGCACGTGGTACTGATTAGATTTAGTACCAGCAGGGAAGTTTTATTACACAGAAACACTAGGGTTTGAAAGCTGCAAACGCGTTTCAGTGCTGGAAGGCTGCTCCTTCAGCATTTCCTGTCTTACTGGGAATTCATGGGGCTCTGGACCTTCTCAGAAAGGGCTCAGCACCTTTTAGCTTTGACTGATCTTATAGCTGGAAAGATTCAAAGCTAGAGACAGTGTTTTCTTTGAATAGTCAAACATGCTGGAAAACAAAGGAGAAAGCATGCTTCACATTCCACTGAAGTCAGTGGTTTCTGTCTCTTTTTGCACTTCAGATCATTTCCAGTCCCTTTTGGCAGGAGAGGAAGAGTCTGTGTTAGTCTGTGTTGTCTGCCTTCATCTGTGGGCTCATCCATGGGCACTGAGCTCAGCCCTCCCAGAAAGGGAATGCTGCTCCCTTCTCCTGTGCCCACTCACTGGCTGCCTTCCTCATTGTAAACCAACAGATTAGCAATAGCAAAAAAATGTACAGGCTTTTTAGCATATTTGGTCTTCTTGTGGAGTGCCACTAATTCGCTTTATAGTCTTTTTATCTAGATGATACCTAGACATTTAGTCAGTGGAATGTGTAGTTGGATTTACTCAGATATGTTAGATCTATAAAAGCATGAGACAGAACATTTTGAGCACATTTATCTGAAAATGTCAGTAATTAAGACTGTACAGTGTTGTTATTCTTTAGAGCATCTCCTGAGCCTTGATATAACAACCAGTCTGAAGAATGCTGAGCACCATTCTTTGGAATTATTTTGCTGCTAGAAACAGATTTATACAGTGAAACAAAATTACTTAGAATCAGTGTAACCAAATTAAGAAGGTTAAGAAGATGTATTAGTGTATGTTGGACCTAACAGTTCCAACATTTCAGCCTTTATTTGTCTGCTTTCTGCTTTTTATTTCCTCTCTCTTTTCTAGACTATAAGTCACTGGAAGTCTACATTTCCAGATTTAGACTTTGTTTCAATGATTATTCTTCCAAACTAAGGAGAATAGGAACAACACAAAACACAGAACTCGGCATGAGTTCATTAATCTCACACTAAAACTAAAGCACAGCCCTGTACCAGCTACTCTGGTAGCTCTCCACTCTAAATAAAGTACTTTCTTATAGAGCAGTGCAGAAAATAAAAATTACTTTTTATAGCTATACCAGCTACCACTACTTTCCCCTAAGCACATAATTATTTCTCCAGTGTCTGTAATTCCTGATTGAATTCATGGTGAAGAAAGGAAGAATCCCTAACTCATTTCACTTTTGATATAATTTCATCTTTCAGAGTTCCCTTTATTTTTCAGCTATTGCTCACAGGAGCATTCTGCAAGATGGATAGTACCAAATCAGCCTTTCACAGATAACAGAATCACAGAATCTTCTGAGCTGGAAGGGACCCATGAGAATCATCAAGTCCAACACCTACGTGAATGGCCATGCAGGGACTGAACCCACAACCATAACATTTTAGTTGTTTTCCATTTTACATATGGATTTAATTTGTTCATCTAACAACAGCTGGGGTAAGAAGAACACATATGATTTAGCAAATATGAAAGATTATATTACAAATAAACTCACAGCTATAGTGCTTCCTAGAAGGAAGTGCCCAGAGCCCTCCCAACATGAATTGTTAATTACCATCCTCTTCAGCTGCCAGAAAGAACTAATTAAATGCCAAATTATCTCCCTAAACAATAACTAGCACTGGTTCCTCTTGTGCCTATGTGCTTATTTATTAGAATTACAACTTCCTTAATTGACACTTACATTAAAAGGGAGAGAAAATCCAACAGTAAAGCTATTTTTGAGTTAGTTATTGTGAAAGAAAACATCAAAAATGTTCTTTAATGATGAATACATTATTTCATTTTCAAGCTCCAAAATCTAAAAAGCAGCAATATGAAACTTTTTCAAAATGTCCTCACATTTTATTTTACCCTTAGGCTGAGGACACAAGAAATATCAGCCTGATGTGATTGTGTCTTCTTAAACTTTTAAATGCTTTTTAAGAGGAGAGTAAAGTTAATAGCTCTTCCTCCACTTGAATGGAAGCACTACTTGAACAGCATTAGAAAATGCAAAAGCACTTTCTAAACTTTCTAAACTTTTTCGTTTGTGGCTGAGGAGAAATGTGAAAAGACATTATTTAAAGAAAGTGGCCAGAAGATGCCATTATGGGAAGCATTTACAAAGATAAAATATAGTGGATATATTTGGGGGAAGTGTAGAAACTCAGAAGCCTAAGAAGTTAAAGAGGAGAGGAGAGGAGAGGAGAGGAGAGGAGAGGAGAGGAGAGGAGAACTTTTGAAATAGTTACATTAAAATATCTGCGTTAAGTGTACACGTGTAATGTCTAACAAAGGGCACATTCTAACCATGCAAGATGAGTTCAAGACAATTTAAGCTTGAGTTTAAGTATGTGAACATAATGGGTCTGTCCTATATACTGCAGACTTCTTTATGTTCCACAGAAGCCAATGGGCTTCTACAAAATCAAACCCTTGGAAAGTCCAAGAGAAATAATGCATACTGACAAAAATCAAAACAAAACCAAAACAAAATAAAACAGAACAAAACTAAACCAAAAAAACCCAAATAAAGAAAACACAACCAAAAAAGCAACAAACAAACCCCAAAACAAACCAACAAACAACAACAAAAAAGCCCCACAAAAAACCAAAGAAACAAGCAAGACAGCAAGAAAGAGCGAGACCCAGTAGTGTGATAAAAGTGGTGTGCTTTTGTCTCCTGAGCACAGCTGGACACAGCTGGAAAGTGGGGGAGGACTTGGTCAAGACTGACTGTAGAGAGAGGAGTAAATACGTGAAAGTCCTGTAAGACAGGATATCTGCAATGAGAAAAGCTGAGCAAAGACTGTACATAGGGAGTGAATAAAGGACATAATGAATGCTAAGTTTTGGTACAGTGGGGCTGGTGCTGGGGCCATAAAACAGAGATTGTAGGATATCTTTATACCTGACAGGCTCCTGTTGGAATCAGTGGCAACATCATTAATAGTGTGACATCCCATAATGAACTCCATTACAGCCTTGGCTGAGGCGCTCATCACTTGGTAAAGCTGCTGGGCTCTGCCAGGTGTCACTCTTGCTGGGATCTTTTACAGCCCCAAGCAGCACCAGCTGTCAGGAACTGCTAAATGGTAGTTGGTGTTTTCAGCAGAACTTCTGAACATTATGCTGACACATGTGCTTTCACTTAGGACAAAATAACAAACAGTGTGATTGTCAACATCATCATTTCGTACTAGACACGGTTCTGACCACGCCTCTGTTTTCCCTGCTCACACCCATTTGCTGGGTGTTGCTCTCAGGAAGTACAAAGATTGATGCTATGCCAGCACAATAACAGAGTGCTCAGGACTCTGTTACTGTTTTGATTTGAATTGCACTATTTTTTTATGTACAGTCAGGATCTTACAATGTATTTTCTTAGAGAATGTGCAGCATAATTTGGCCCATTTTTCATAAGCCTTCATTGCTAGCAGACAACAGCATAAGGTAGATTCATCTGAGATTTTGTTATATTTTCTTATACTAATACTTTGTGGAAGCAAACAATAAATAATTTTGACACACACACACAAGGAATGTTGGTCTGCAACACAGGTCAATATAAGCCTACAAAATTCCTCTTGGTTTTACTGCTGGCATTGTCATTAACAGTATTCTCTGCCTGTTATCTGGCCAAATTAATTCTTTCTCTGTTATTTCAAGACATTCTAGTACACTAAGCTTTAAGTTGTCATTGCTGTGTATGCAGTTTATAAAATGATGTTACCATTACCTCATCATTTCCCTTTGCAATGGGATAGCCCCTCTCTGAGCGTTCTGCCTCACAGCATGACAATATTCTGTACTCCCCTCTGTGATTTTCCCTCAGTAAAATCTATGTCTAGTTTTCAGAGTAATTGAACTACTGTGCTGAAACCAGTGGTGCTGATTTCTTCACATGTCTGCTGAGGATTAGTGTGAAAGGTTGTTTGGAGTTAATAAACAGAACTTACTGCCTATGTAGTGCCTGTTCAGACCTTGACTGCTATGTCTGTACCCTAAAACATTATGCAGGAAGACAAAAGTATTGTTCAAGATAACAAATTACCATTTTTCTATAAACTTCCATTCTCAAATGAGTAGACATTACATGCACCTACTCTAAACCTAAAATCCTTAATCATTTAATTTGTTCTAAATTGTACTTAGTGTACTTAGTGTACCATCCACACTGGTACACTAAGTGCACAACTGACTGTTGCTTTAAAATCCACAAAAATTTATCTAGAAGCTAATCTAGTCCATGTCACACTTCTAAAAGTTTATTACCATTTCATACAAGCATCTCATTGCTGTAAAGAATCTTAACAAGCTGCTTAAGAGAATGTTTAAAGTAACTTGAGAAAATCAACAGAACATTTCTGTTTCTAGAATCTTATCCTCTAAACCTTCCTTAATGTAAACCAATTTTTCAAAGCCATGTTTTCATATAGTTCAAATATAGTTATAGTTAAAATCTTCACCGGGATGTAAATGAAGATACAATTTCTCATGCCTGTTTCTGACCTGAATATGTACAGTCTTGAAAGTCAGACAGACTTGTGCAGCAAGTGACACTCAAGATTTTCACAGGAGGAGGCAGGTGGTACCTACAGGCAGCTGGATGGATAGAGGGGGACACACTCTGACAGCACAGAAGCAGAACTGAGTGTGGCAAGCACATTTTCTCTCACTCTTAGGATTTTTCCTAGAGGTACACAGAGAGAAATAGAAGAGAAAACAATTTCTACTTTTGCTCCTTATTTTTCCTATGTAAAATGTGTTTAGAGAATTGTTTACCTGGGGTGAGTGCTTAATTAGATTCTAGTGAGGATTGTTTGAGCCTGATGGCCAATCCAATCCACCTGTGGCTGGACTCGGGTAAGCAAGGTCACAAGTTAATTAGATTAGAGATAGAGTAAGAAAAAGTAGTATATATAGTTTTAGTATCCTCCTTTTATATAGTATATTAATGTATTTTATCATAATTATAATAAAAAAATAATTCAGCCTTCTAAACTGAGTCAAACATCATCACTTCTTCTCACTAGGTTCACCTGCATCCACAACAACTGAGGAACCCCTGTGCACTTCACAGACCCTTTGCAATCTCCTGACCTTACTGTCTGAATTTTAATTGTGTTAGAATTTCTAGTTCAGAGTTTGTTTACAGCACTGGCTTCTTTTTCTTGATAGTTGTTCAAGGTTGTGAAGATCTGCCTAAAAATAAAAATTAGAGCGAGTCCCTCGTGCACATTTCTGTCTCCTTTCTCAAATGAGATCAGCCAGAGATCAACTGACACGGATGCTGGGAGTCTTGTTTGGACACAGAACAGTGCTGAGCACACCAGGGCACCAGTGAGTGCTGCTCTGGGTGCTCAATGGCTCTGGGGTTTCTCCTGGCCAGGGACTGGCCCTGGAGCCTGAGTGAAGAGCTGGGAAGAGCTGTGCTCTTTGCAGAACTCTCAGTGAGAGCAGAAATTGAAGGCTGTACTCAATGTGCACAGACAGCTTCACAGATCAGTGACATTGTCTTGGTTCTCAGCAGCCTTCATTGTTTGGGGCATCTAAGACAAATAATAAAATTTCCTGTCTCTATTAATTATCAGACTGTTGCATACTCCAGAGACCACTTTAAAATATCATAAATTGTTCTTTTTTGGCAGCTGAATGTACTAAGGTGTGTTCTATCACTATCATTGCACCTTCTTGTCTTCCTGCTTGAAACTGAAAAAGAACTTGGAAGTGTTTATTCTGTTTCTGTACTTAAGGGCCACATAACCTTATTCCAGATATCTGGTAATAGAAAAATAATTCACTTTTCCAATGTTTTCCTATACTTTTGCTTTAGTGATAATTGTGAGACATTCAAAGGTACTGTCTGTTTTTGAAGAGATTTTCAAACTTGAGTAATACTAATATTCTTCTGTTTTCATGGCTAGGATGTTAAACTCAGACTAGTATACTAAAAAAACATAGGTTTGCGTGGCCTTTTTGGTACCTAAAGAAAAAAATTTGTTTTCCAGGATATTCCCTCATCATGTGCTTGAAAATATCTAACATTTTCTGCAATCTGCTGAATTACAAGCAGAAAAAATATTCTAGAGTGTTGCCAGATCTCAAATACATAAATATTCTTCTTCCTTCTCCTTTAGATCTTTCTATCTCAATAATGGTTTGAATAACAAGTAGGAATCTTCACTAAAGACAGGAACATCACTTCTGTCTCCTTCCAGAGGAATGTTTGATTGTTCACAGCATCATTTCATCAAAAATCTACCAGACTGCAACAGGCATTTGGACTCCCGAGGCTGCCGGTTTTTTGCACTCCCATTTTAGAGCGCCGTGCTTGGGATGAAATTATTTATGTTACTGTTAATTACTGTTACTAATTTTGCAGAGGGATGCAGTTGGTGTTGGGAAGCCTGAGGACTTGGCTCAGCTGGTGTTTGCCAGGGGTAAAAGGAGTTTGCAAAAATAACTTTAGATAAAGTTTTGTTACAGTAAAGCTTTTCAACTCCTACCAGTGTCCCAAGACCAGCCTGAAAGGCTTTACAAGCTTTGAAAACATGAAAGCTTTAAGGTGAACAAAGGCGCCCTAAGTTTTGGTAGTTCTGGGACAAGAAATGCGGCTGCCCGCTAGGCAGGGTGCTGTCCCGTCGGTGTTCGGAGCGCACACGGAGCAGGGCCGGCCGGGCGGCCCAGAGCCGCCGCGTGTCCGTGCGGTGCGCGCCGGGCTCGCGCACACATCGGGCCCGCCCCCCGCTCCGCAGCCCGGCCCGGCCCGGCCGCGCCGCGCGCGCCGCCTGCGGGCCGCCGGCGGAACGGCCCCGAGCTGCAGCCTCGGCCTGGGACCTCGGCCTGGGACAACCTGGGACCTAAACCTGGGACCTAAACCTGGGACCTAAACCTGGGACCTGGGCCTGAGACCTAAACCTGGGACCTGGGCCTGGGACCTGGGCCTGGGACCTGGGCCTGGGACCTAAACCTGGGACCTAAACCTGGGACCTCGGCCTGGGACCTCGGCCTGGGACCTAAACCTGGGACCTAAACCTGGGACCTAAACCTGGGACCTCGGCCTGGGACAACCTGGGACCTAAACCTGGGACCTAAACCTGGGACCTAAACCTGGGACCTCGGCCTGGGACCTAAACCTGGGACCTCAACCTGAGACCTAAACCTGGGACCGAAACCTGGGACCTAAACCTGGGACCGAAACCTGGGACCTAAACCTGCCACCTCAACCTCGGACCTTGGCCTGGGACCTAAACCTGGGACCTCGGCCTGGGACCTCGGCCTGGGACCTCAGCCTGGAACCTCAGCCTGAGAATCTAAACCTGGAATGCAAACCTGGAACCTAAACCTGCCACTTCAACCTGGAACCCAAACCTGGAACCTCAGCCTGGAACCTCAGCCTGGGACCTCAACCTGCCACCTAAACCTGGGATCTCAACCTGCCCTGTGTTCTTTTAATGCCCTTACTTCCATTGTGTCACAACGGGCCCTGCTATTAAAAGCCTTTCCCGTCTTTCTCACAAGCTCTCTTTAAAGCCTCTTTACTGGGAGGCATCCGAGCCTTTTTTTCCCTCCAGATTGAGCAATCCCAATTCTCTCAGCCCCTCCTCACAGAAAATGTGTCTGTCTTTCAATCGCTCTGTCTTTTCTATAGTCCGTGAATTTAAAGGTCAGCATCAGTAAGTTCAGCAGAAAACTCACCCTTCTTTACTTGAATGATGGAGACATAGATTATCTGCTGTTTATCTTGGACTGTGTTCATTTTCACCACAGTTTCCCCTTTAAAAATCCTTGAGCTTAGTGATATTTAATTAAATCTCATTTTTTGGAGGAATAACAATTTGGGTGACTTATTATGATAAGTCCACATTGTTCATTCAAAAAATATAATTTAAAAAGTTGACTACATGGTATTCATGGTATTCATTATTCTTCAGTTTAGGTCAAAAAAGGAAACAAATCTGTTATGAGGCATCAGCAAGCCCAGTATGCACACAGCTAAGAGGAAAGCAAGTCGTTCTCCGGGACCTGCTTGTGTACAGTTTTATAAAACACACATTTCTAATAGTGCATGCTGTCAGTGAAAAGGTTTTTTGAAGAGAGTTTTCCTGTCTCTTGATTAGTTGTACATTGTGATCAGTTTAAGTTAACATGCTGAGTATTTTCATTCATGCCAGTTTCTCCTGTGCCACAAACAGTACTTGTAAAGAAGGAATTAGAGGAATAATTGTCTGGCAAGTTCTGTCTCTGCTAACTCGATTTCCCATCCATTATGCACTTTACTGACTCTGTTATTACCCACTGTAATATACTTTCAAACCAATTTTTTCAGGCTGCAACTTGATCTACTGTTTTCATTACCTTCATTCCTGGTGCTTATCTCCTACAGTTCACAAAACATCTGTTTGGATGGGTACAGTTCTGTTCTCTCAGCTCTTCAGAGGTATTGTATGACTCTTCAATTCCCACATTTTCTTCTTACACATTTTTGTGTGATGATGTCATCAACCCTCAGCTTCCACACTTGCCTGTGCTCAAATGTTTCTCAGGTCTACCTCACCATTTCTAAGCACTTTCCTATCACAAAATGTTGGTTCATTTCCTGTTCTTTACCACAGTCCTCCCAGTTGCTCAGCAATAATTACATGCTGCTTCATTCATTGAGTATTCATATTTCACTGCTGCATGCAAAACATTTCCTAATAACACTGCCAATAAACATGTTTGTTCTTTCCCCACAGCTATGACTCTCTAAGGGCACTCCCCAGCCCTGACTGTTGTAACATCGACCACAATTTCCATGATCTGGAATTTTCCTCTCCTTTCTCCTCCACAGTTTATACAAAATGTACTTATTGTCTCATGTTCTTAGCCTGGCAATTTGACTGATCCTTCCACCGTCTCTGCCACATCATTTGACCTACTAAACATTACTTTCCACCTCCCCTTCCTTAGGCATCCTTAGCTCACAGTGAACCACCTTGAACTTGACCTTTTTGGAAATGCTACAGGCCCTGTAATTCTGACTGGAGTTACCCAGAGCTGCAGGGGAATCCTGCACATTATGGAGGAAAAAATGCTTCAAACCTAAGGACATAAACAAAATGTGCCATTTTCAAGTACCTGATGACAAATTTAACAAGCAATTGTTTGTGTCAGACAGTATGACAACTATTGAGCAAACAGCTGTTTCTCCAGATGGAATATGCAGGCAGCTGGTGGGTCCAGGTGCATCACTCTGATTGAATAAATCAACAGAGCATTGGCATGTTGGTTTATTCCTGCCTGTCCTGATGGCATTTAAGCCAATTTATTGGATGTTCTTCTCTCAGTAGTTAAGAAACAATTTTTTGCACAGTGGTGTATTAATGTGTTGAAATGTAAATAATAAGGAGAAGATTTATAGTGAATCTTGACAAGAACTTAGTGACACAGCCTGATATAATTCTGTGAACACAGATTTTTTACCGCCATTAATGGTGGTTAATGGTGCTCACAGATTTCTGTGAGCCTTGATTTTTATCCACTATTACAGGAGGTTCTTACATTTCCTGTACTTTGTTCTTCAGATATACTGAAGTACAGAAGCAAATAGAGCATTTTACCTAAAGACAGCTTGTCTGTATCCTAATTTTCCTGTTTACAACACTGTGCCTAATGTCTGAAACAATGTCTGAACCTTTTAAAGGACACTGTCTGTTTTCTGAGAACTGAACAAGTATCCATAGTAAATGCCACCTATGTCCCTAAATAAGTTAGATGGATTTGGCTGAAGGAATAAAAGTGTAAGATTCTGCAGCCTTTTAACAGTACCCTGATCTGTTTTAGTGCCTAAAAGGAAATAATATCTCTTATTATCCCTACAAAATTAATTTGAAATATAAATCCAAAGGTTGTCTAGGAAATCTCTTATGTTCGGTCTTCTTTCTGAAAAGAATCTTCATATGCTTAAACTTCTTCACTAGAGAAAAGCAACATGAAGAAATAGTATTGTTAAAGATGATAATCCCTTTTCTTGCTTTGACGTAAACTCTGAAGGAATGCAAAAAACCAATTTTTAAACTGTCCTAGGGCTTGGTTTTTTCTGAGTATTTACATTACTTGTCTGGTGATAAAAAGATCCTTGTAAATGACTCAAAGCTTGTGTTCCCCCACTACTTACTACTGTGGTTTTTAACTATATTCCTCATTGTCAGACTAGTGCAACTGTGGGAGTTAATAATCAGATCTAGTGTGTCAGTAATTTCTTTGGTGTGTCAGTACTTACACTGCAGCAACGCAGAGTTTGTTATTAATAACTGCAGTGGGAATGGGAGTTCATCCTACTGAGTATTTGGTAAATGCAGTACAAATGCTGCAGGACCATTATAAACAATCCATTCCAAAAGCTGTAACTTGTCAAAGAAAAATAGTTGTTACACATGAGACAAGACACTGACCTAGCTTTGGGTCTCCATAAATAAATAGAACCTGTAAAAGAGTAAGGGTAAAAAGGAAACTTGTGTCTGGGCTTGCTCTTCAGCCTTTCTTTTCATCTTTGGGACCAAGCATTACTACTTTAATGGATATTCCTTAAAATGATTGGAGAGATGAGAGTATTCACAATCATATTTTACTTTTGATCTGGCTGAGGGCTGGGAATATTCAGGAAAAAGAAGAGTAAGTGGTGCCCTCCATGCAAGTCTTCACCAGCAAAGATGGCAGACACTGTTTTGTCACTGAAGGCCACCTTTGGTGTCATGTGGGAGTTCTGGAATCCCCATGGCTGTCCCATATCTACTCTGACAACTTCAAAGCAAGCACAGAGTGGAAGTTGCCTTCAAACGTAAAGAATGCACATGCAAAGAAACATGTATGTAACATACTGGGAATATCTGTCTGGAAAAGGTTTGTCTTGTGCCCACAAATGGTAGAAAGTGAGTTTTTAATGCTGCCAGAGAGCAAATGTGGTTATTGCAGCCACAGGCCAGAAATGTGCCAAATCCATGGAACCAAGACAATTGACAGGAAGTGCTATGACTTTCTTCAGTAAATTTGGTTGGAGGTATGTTTATAGTATAAAGGAAAAGAGAGATGAGAATCAGTGGTTGTGAAAAGCAAAGAGAAAAATTCCAGAGTCAGGTCTATTCCAGTTGCTGTGCTCAGGGGAAATCCAAGGCACAGTTTCAGTTATTAGCTGGCCAAGGGCCAACAGGGGACCTTGCACCTGTTTTGTGAGTTATCCCAAAATGACAGTAATTCTTTTTATTTTAGAAAAGAGACAAAACAGTTCAATAATAGCAATGATATGTTGAAATTCTACCTGGGAAATAACCTGCCTAAAAGAGCTCTTTTAATTTACAATACACTTGGCATCTAAACTGCTTGAATTTTAACTTTGTTGGTATTTGGCTGTAATTTGAAATTACTCTGATGCTTTATTGATTAGTTTGATCTGAAACACATGCCTCTGTTACAAACTATTGATTTGTGCATCACCTTTTAGCCAAGTAGATTAATTCAATGGTGCTTGGGTAATTATTTCAGATGCAATCTCTGTCTAATATTTGCCTTCAAAGAGGTGATGGAATTGTTTGACATTTAGCCAAGATATTTCCTAAAACTGGAGCTTGAGCACTGGGGCTCTGAAACTGATGTAGAGGCTAAAGGTGCATTTTGAAGAAACTTTGTTTATTCCCTATTTAGCCAAAGTAAACAAACCAAAGGCCAGATCTGATTTCCAGTAGTGTCAGTGGGATTTTGCCATTTTTTTACCAGTTGGCTATTGGATTACTGATACTTTAGGGAACATTGGGTACCATTGTAATAACACAGAGAGCAGGGACACTCCAGAAGAAAGGTGTGTTGCTTTCGCTGCTGCAGAGCTGCTGTGCCAGATCAGCTGAGCACAGGTCAGTTGCTGAGACATGGCTGAACAGTTTGGTGTATTCAGGAATAGAAGTAAAACATCTGTAAGCATGTACTCAATAATCAGACAGGATTCTCCTAACTCTTCCATTTGTAAAGAAAAGCAAACGACAAAACTCTTTACTTCCAGCTGGAAGTAAATTGTTCTTCACTGGAAAATGATTCCTTAAAAGGTCACGGGTATGTTTGGCCTGGAGAAATATTACTTAGCATTTGATTGATGTTAAGTGCTCCCACAAACCAGTTTTAATTGTTGTGGGCTTCCTGCCAGGGCCCAGCATTCAGGCCCGAGCTAAACCCAAATTGAGCTGAGAATATGCTACAAGCTGACCTGAGCTACCAATTTCAGAGAGCACAGAAACTGCAGTTCAGCCCTGCAGGCCTCTCTCATCCGAGTGAACTCTGCACAGAGTTCTGTTAAATCTGTAATGTGCAGTAGTTAGTGCTCCATCTGTAGCTGATCCATAATTATTCATTTAAAAAAGGAAATTAATGAAAATTTACTTTAAATGTGCCTATTTTCAAAGGATGTCTCTTTTTTTGAAAGGGGAAAGATATTGGAGGAAAAAAGACCCCACAAGTATGTTTACCTGGCCATATGTTTTACATACACGTGGTCAGATTTTCTCAAGAGGTCAAATAATGAATCATTACCTAATGAAATGAAGAGGATTTAAAAATTTCTCTAAAAGCAAATGTGGTGACACTTTTAACTGACCTGTTTTGAAAATTTATCTCCACTTGGGACTGCTTTGAATGGAATAAAATGGAACAGTTATTTGTACTTGATCTCAGCACATCCCATTGGATGCAATTCCCACTTCGATATATAGCAATTCCTGTTTTTCTTTTAAAAACAAGGGAGGTATTTATCAGCATAAGAGTCATTGCATTCCTCCAGTTCTGGTATGGCAGAAATTTGAGGTGGAGTGGTCACAGCTGAGAGTCCCCATGGGACTGTAACAAGCACAGGTTCTGCCCAGGTCCACCTTTTCTGCTGGGAACTGGCCAAAATAGGCTTTTTTATGTCCACTGTAATTTAGTAAATCCCAAATCCAGCTTTAGCATTAATTTTTTATCCGGCCTATAAGTCAAACAGCTGAGACCTACTGTCTTCATTTCTGAATAGGTCTTAATACAAATGTGCATTGTTGTCACATGAGGGTTCTGTGGGAAAATGAGAACTCTTCACCTTACTGGAGATTGAATTCCATTTTCATTCAGTGGTCATTCCTTGCCCAATATCAAATAACTGACAATAAAAAAATCTATGCAGTTGGCCCGTGATTCTGAAATTATTCAGTGCTTTGTTACGAATTTTAATTTGTTTTAATCAATAGCTGAAAACAGAAGAAAATAGGGCCTAACCCAGATGGGTTTCTGAAATCTTGATACATCCTTCAGTAAAGACATTTTTAGGGTTTTTGAGTAAATTTGACTGAAGTTCTAAAGCAGTCATTTCTACGAATTACTCCACACAAATAGGGAAATAGATAATCCTGTTGGCTGTCTAACTGTGATTACAATTCGATCCCTTTTCCCGGGCAGCAGCTGCGGGGGGCATTCCCAGCCCTGCTGGGAAGCTCCGATTGATCCCGGAGGGAAGCGCCGCCCGCGGCCGGGCCTGCCTGGCGGCGGAACGCTCCCGGCGCTCCGCGGCGGAACGCTTTGGGCGAGGGACGCGCGGCCGGAAGCGGCGGAGCAGAGCACTTCCGGCGCCCTCCCGCCTCGCCGCCCCATGGCCGCGTCTGTGGTGAGTGCGGGCCGGGCCGGGCCGGGCCGGGAGCCGCGGGGCGGCCGCCGCGGGAGGCCGCTGCGTGCGGGGGGCGGCCGTGGGAGCGCGGGGAGGCCGCCGGGAGCGGGCAGAGCGGCAGCGCCTCAGCGCGGAGGGCGGGCGGGGGCCGCCGCCGCCTCCCGAGGGTCCCGGGCCGGGGCGGGGCCGTGTCCGGCGGCCTCAGCTCCTCCTGCAGGGCCCTAGGGCAGAGAGCAGCTCCGTGCGGCCGTCGGCAGTGGCCGTGTGCCTTGGAAACCTGCGTGGAGTTGCCCCAGTGTTCGAGGAGTTGGTTTTGGGGTTGGTTGGGTTTTTCAATCCTGCCTTTCCTGTTACAAGCTTGGAAGGGGTGTTTGTGAGTGAGGTGGCTGGGCGTTGGAAGCCGAAGGAAGCGTGACCGTCTCCATCCCCGGAGACGTCCAGAGGTGGCAGGAGACGGGCCAGGGGACCCAGAGCTATCAGAGGCAGCCTGGGAAGCGCCTCAGCCTTTGGATCAGCTCTGCTTTGAAACCGGGTTGGGACCAGATAGCCTCCAGAAGTTTACTCCAGCCTAAATTGTTCGCAGAGTTTCAAACTGTTTGCTGGTTTTGGATGGAAAAACCCGCCAAACCCGGCAGAGTTTATTTCCTGTTGGGTTCTGCTGCAGCCGCCCGGCTGCTCAGCGCCCTCTCCCTCGGGCAGCGCTGGGGGCGGGGGGAGCTCCAGAGATCTCCGGGCACTCGCTCCATTGGCCCGGGAGTCTGGGGGTTGCTGGGCAAGGCAGGAGGGTGAAGAGCAGCGGGGAGGAAAGGCAGTGCACAGAAACGTGTTTGGTTTGCTGGATGAACAGGGATTGTTTGATAGACTTTAGGTACTTTTCAGACTGGAGCTTTCTCTGACGATGAATATTTCTTGTGTTAATATGGGAGGAATTCCTGGTGGTTCTGGAGAAAATTCAGTAAAAGCAGCCAAGAAAATACAAGCAGTGAAATTGTTCAGCACTGATTGAGTTACAGATACTGAGAGTGTAATACTGAAATAGGACAGTGAAAAATAATAACATTTTAAACAATTGTTAAGAGAGCCAAATGCAGATTTATGGATGTATGGACAGGAAATTCAGAATTTGCTTTCTAGGATGTCCCAGTTCAGGGTCTGTAAGAGATCAAGGGCCAAACAGAGGAGCAAACTGAGCAAAGAACCCGGTGAGATCACAGTGCAGTGGTGGGACAGCAAAGGCTGCTAGGTGGGGATGAGGACAAGCAGAGAGGTGTAAGGAAAGTGGTGAGGTGTGAGGAGAAGTGTTTGGGTTTGACCTGTGGCTACAGCACTGATCCATACTAGAAGGAGTACAACCAGCTGTTGGTGTTCTCTCTCTTACTACACTTTATATTTCTGTCTATAAAGGTATGTTAAAAATGAGACTAGGATGGCAGTGTGTTGGGGTTCTTGCTAATTCTCAGAAGTACATGAATAAATATTGTTCCTTTACTTTATTTCAGAACAGCCATCACAGCAACAACTGTTTTGCGTGAATAATTGTGTGGCCACACTACCTGCAGCCAGCTGTAGCCCATTTTCCAATGTAAATATTTGCAATTTAAATACAATAAATATATCAGCATTCAAAACGAATGCTGAAACTGTCACCTGCCTAATAGCTGGTACTTCTGCAAGTAGAAAAAGAGCTTAGAATAATTTTCAACATGATATGATGATCTTTTGGTAAGGATGGAAAAGCCAGTGAGAGTGACTTGCAGGAGAAATTGAGTCAATGATTGGGTTGCATAACTAAAGAAATTTGGTATGATTTCTTCCCTCCAGGATTTCAAAACCTATGTGGATCAAGCTTGTAGAGCTGCAGATGAGTTTGTCAACATTTACTATGAGACAATGGACAAGAGAAGAAGGGTATGTAGCTGTTTTGGCAATAGTTGAAACTGTCCTGGGAGGTTTTGCTGGCATTTCCCAGTGTCATTACACAGAAAGCACCTGAACATTGGTTTCCATGTGCTGCACTGGCCGTGGTAGAGCAGGGCAGCTGTTCCTCAGGCTGCCCTGCAAGGATTTTGTGCTCCCTTGCTATAAAAAGGGCTGTTCAGAAAGTGCCTTAGACTCTCATAATCCTCTTTCACTAGGTGTGCAGCTGTGTCTCACAGGTACAGGATTTGGTCAGCACAAGGAAGCAGAACTTGCTTTATTTTCCCTTGGGGTCAGGATTTAGCTTTTTTTCCCCCAAACCTCTTTCATTAGCAGCTACCACTTTTGGTTCAGGGGTTCTTCTGAGTGCTGAAGTTGAAGCAGTACAGCTGTGCTTGGCTCTGCAAGAATTCCTGGACCGCACTGATGTGGTACCATGTAACAAATACTTTCACCAAGAGAGAGCCTTGGGGAGCAGTCTGTGAATTTCAGATGCAGCAGTAGTTGCAGTTTAATCTGTGAAAGTGCCAGCAGTCCCACGTCACTTCAGTCACTTTGCACATGAGTAGGACAGGGGTGTGTCAACAGCTTAAAGGAGACTTGGGCAGTTACTCAGCTGTGACAGCTTATGAAACATTTGGGAAGTTCTGGTATGCTGCTGTCCTTTTCAAGTTTCACCTCTTCCTTGTCTTGTTCACCTTTTTTTTTTTTTAACCTGAATTTATAATTTCCTGACCTAAACTATGTTGTGTGCACACTCTCCCTTTCAGAAGAAAAAAAAGGAAAATAATTGATAAACTTATTGTAGAAATGTGTCCTTTTGTTAGCAACCACTTCAGTTCTGTCATTACCTTTGTTAAATGACTGTTATCAATATTTGAGACATGAGTCACTGTGCCACTCATAAAGGAAAATGTGTTTGTTAGCTTTAATTCTTGGTCAGGAGCACTGGTTGTTAAAAGGAGCTACTGTTTCAGGAAGGCATTTTATCTGTCAAAGTAACAGAAGAAATCAGTAATTCACAGTGTAAGTTTTGTATGTTGCCCATTATATGTTTACATAGTTTCCTAAATGTGTGTTTTCGTAATCACTCAGGCTTTAACCAGACTGTATTTGGATAAAGCAACATTAGTTTGGAATGGAAATGCAGTGTCTGGGCAAGAAGAACTAAATAAGTTTTTTGAAATGTTGCCATCAAGTGAATTCCAGGTTAATGTGTTGGACTGCCAGCCTGTTCACGGTAAGGTTGTATTATAATTTACTTAGTTATTTTTCATTCTTCTATAACTATTCAAAGTGAGCAATTATAGTAGTGCTTAATAATTCCTTTGGAATAAGCTTAGAGGAAATCCTGAGGGTTGAAATGTCAAGTTGTGCTTAAATACAGCACAAATCAAGAGATGCAGCAACTATACACTTTTTTCATGTCTGGGAAAATATTTTAAGGACTTTTTTTGTTTAGATCATATTCAGACGTGATCTATTTTCATGTATGGAAAAAGTCTGGCTCACCAGGTTATGCTGTGCTTGGGAGACCCCTATGGTGGCCTCTTGTACTGACCTGCAGTATAATGTGGAACAAATCGTTATTAACCTGTATGTACTTTGGTTTCTTTACATCTAGAATAGGTGTTAAGTACTTTAGATTTCTGATTAACAGCTCCTAAAGAAAGGCTCACATAACTGAGAAGTTAATAAATTGCTTCTAATGGACATTTTGGGAATATAAGTAAGGGAAAAGCCTGTGGTCAAACACACTTGCTTTGCTCTGCTGTGAAAAAGTTATAACTTCTAATAACCGGGGGGGGGGCGGAAATTATATGCAAGTTGCTAAATCTCTCTATGTGTGTATATCTCAAGTAATGAGAGCTCATTCTAAGCACAAATGGAGGTGTTTGTCAGTGCTCTAAAATGAAGAGCAGGAGATGAAAGTGGCAAAGCCCTTGCCAAGCCGTGTTGGTGAACCCACCGCTGTCTGTGTAGAAACGCTGCACCAGAGCTGCACTTCCCTGCCTGTACCCAGCCGTTAGCCTGGCGCAGTGTAACCAGAGTTGAACCAAGCTTCTGTGTACATTTCCTGCCTCTTTACCTGCTAGTCTTTGTTTGAGTTGTTTTCTTCATCATTTCATACCTCCTTGTGAAGAGCAAGCTACTCAAGGCCAGACAACAGTGCTCGTGGTGACAAGTGGGACTGTCAAATTTGATGGGGATAAGCAGCGCTACTTCAATCAGAACTTCCTGCTGACGGCACAGGCCACCCCCACCAACACCGTGTGGAAGATCGCCGGGGACTGCTTCCGCTTCCAGGACTGGGCCAGTTAGCAGGGCTGGCACGGGCAGTGACCTCTCACTTGGCACCAACAAGGCCACTGTGCAGGCAGCTGTTCCCATCAGGGAATGCACGCGCTCTTTGTCTTGCATCTGATGTTACGGACGGTCTACAGATGTTTCGGGGTTGATTCCAGTGACCACAGCTGTAGTAATAAAATGTGAGAGGTTGCTCGTGTTAGTTGAATTTAGTAAAGTGCTGAAGGCAGTGAGCTGTATTCGAATCATTCCTAAAATGCCTTACATGCAGCTGTGCTGCCACTGCTGAGTGCTCAAACTGTTCTGTTTGAACACAGAATCCTGTTCATATACAATTCTGACCAAACGTAATTTTTTTCAACTTGAAAAGATCTGTTTTTACAGTATCATCTTCTCTCTTTTGAAGAAGATGCTTGTGGCATGAAGATGTAATTTTGAAAGCTCCCTACTCCCGGTTGTGAGAGGCTAGGAAGGATTGCTGTGGTTTCTACTGTTAGTGAAAGGAGCAAATACAGCTCCTAAGTTTGTAATCTCTCAATCCATTGGAAAGGTAATGTTTACCTTCTCTGATGCCAAAGGACCATATATCTTTGGGTTTCCTTTCCGTCTGAGCTTCCCAGACTTGGTTGTTAATTCCATGGATTCATATGTAGGGCATGCTGAATGATTCGGAGCTCCTGTGCCAATTGCTCTTCACGTGCATGTGAAGGACTTCAAACTGATTATTTTTTCTTTTGAAGTCTTACCATGGCCTAAAAATAGGTCACATACATGATTTCTATTGGCTTTAGTTCTGCATTCTGTTGCTATGAGGTTTGGATTATTTTTCTCATATTAAGTCTGAAAGCTTTGAATCTTTTTTTCTTTTCAAGAAACATTGTAGTTAAAAAGTGGCACTGAAAGTGTGCATTACTGTGAAGCCTTCAATTTTTCTTATCAGTACTGTTATTCAGAACAGGTGCTTGCTTTATTTTCAATTGAGAACAGCAGCTCTGCACCACTAACACTATCTTCCTCTCATGCAGATTTTTACTGTATTTTTTCATGTTCTTTTTAAAAAATGCCTTTAATTATTGATTCTCTGGGGGTTTTGTGTGTTTTGCTTTAAATTTGTAGTTTAAAGCTTCCAGCTGCTTTGAAATATTTTTCGAGACTGTAAGTTAAGAGAGTCCACCTTAACCTTGGAACTTTAGAGCAAATCTGAGTATCAGCAGCTTTGTTTCAAACTGGTGCATTTCTGTTTTAAGCTGAGTAAAAGAAGAAAACAAACCCAAAATGTAGCTGTATCCCTGAGCATACACTTACTTGTAACTGAAAATACAGGAGGGGAGCTTGTAACTCTCACCATAACCTATGTTTCAATGACAACAGCAGTCTGAAAGCAGTTACAACTGCAGCTCACTTGTTCAGTGACTTAAATAGAGAAAACTGTGAAAATGAGCAATATCTCACTTGGGTAAAACACCTTAAAGCATCTGTAGTTTGCGATGTAATCCCACAAACAATGGGATGTTTAGCTGAAATGAGTGGCTTTATTTCCTTTTCAGGCCCTCTAGTCTTTACAGCAGTAAGTTAGAATTAGTAACCTGTCTCTGTTCAGAGGCTGTTTATGATCAGAACTATTGGGTACCTATTTTTCAGGCTGAAGAATTTGAATTTCTGCAGACTAGTGCAAGAAGAGAATTTTTGAAAACTGTAAATATTGTAAATACATTGTTATTTCTGTATGTAGTGAAGAAAGGATCATTCTATTTAATTACTGTTTGTTCTTAAGAGAATATGTGATGTTCATATATTTGTATTTCCTCTAGAAGACTGAAAAGAAAACATAACCTAAGCATGTCTGTAACTGGTACAGCATTGTTGAGCTGTGACACTGGCGTGGTGTATTCTGCTGGCTGTTTAACTTGCTGTTGATTGTGTAAGTGGTGTTACAGATCTGCTTTGCATACACAAAACAGGTTTTGCCTTTTAAAATGCAGCAATGGGTGCAGCTGTGGCATTGGCTTGTTGGACTTTGAAGGCGGTCACCAGAACACACACTTATCAGTACCTGATAAGCTTGTGCTATGAATAAATACTTATTGGATATTTTTATCCAAGTTTGAATTTGTATAATAATTTTTAAGCTTTTTCTAGGCAGGCTGGGAGGTTCAAAATATGTAAGGCAATGTTTCAATCAATCAGATGTTATTCTCAGTTATTTTCATGCTATTTAAATGCAAGCTGCTTTTAAATCTGACTTTTGCAATTAATGTTAAAAAAACTGACCAAACAAAAAGCCCCACCACTACCTGGAACATGACTGAGGAAGATAACTAACTGGCCTAGCTGGACTGGACAAACCCAGTTAAAACTCCTACTTAGTAAGATCTGTAGATGGAGTAGGATACCCAGGGGTTTTGTGTGGAAATTCATTGGAATGCAATTGCTTCAGGCTAGGGAGAGGTGCCAGTTTCTCCTGCCTATTTCCATCATCTTCAGTGAGGATCACTTGGGTGATTCAGTACTACCATAATTACTTCTTGCTCTTTATAACTGAAATTGCTGGTTTGCAAAATATTTTTATTTATTATACAAAGTGAGAATGTAGCTGTTAGAGTCAAGTGGTGGTTTTACAATGGAGTAACTAATGGCACAAACAAAAAAATCTCTTTGTTACTAGCTCTGTGCTGCTTGCAAATAGTCTATGCTGAAATTAGCAGAAAACCAAAAATACTTTTATTTTATTCTGTACAAACCCATCCAGCTGGTTTAGTGTGACCATTGCTGACTCTACTGCAATACCCAAAATTTACAGTGTGCATCTATAAAATATGTTTGTGCTCCAAACACTGGAGTTAATGCTTCCATTTTTTTGTTTGAGACCAAATTACTCCTGTACAACCAGTCAGTGAAACAAAGCCAGCTGAAGAGCTAAGCACTTCCACGTATGAAATTGTAGCAGCTGAAAACTTGAGAGATCTTCTCTTTTTTGTATGTTCCCTGTATTGTCTATAGCAGTCACTGCTTTTCTGTTGCTCTGTTTGTTTGGCATACTACAATTGAATTGATTTAAAATGCCTATGTTGGAGAAAAGGGATTTGTACTGATGGTGTGAATGGTTTGTTCTGATATGCCTGTGCTTCCTTAACCTGTCTGGAGAAAAGCACATTATAAAGAAATGCTGTTTTACCAGTAAAATAACTTTCCACACTTGAATATATTTTGTAAGTTTCTGAAATTGTTTAAGACCTCTTGTAAGATTAATTTTAAAAACTCAAGCAACCAAACAAAAAAAAAAACCAAGAAAAAAACACCAAAAAAACCCCAAACCTACTGGTTACTCTACCCTTTTTTTATTATTATTATTATTAGAAATTTTCATAGCTTGTTCTTATGACATTAAAAGTACAAGAAATAATTTGTGGCTTCCTTATCTTTACTACTTTTGTTGTAGGTCTGAGTTCTGATTGCTGCCGAGTGCTGTTGGGGCACTGCAGAACAGACTGGCAGCTCTGTCAGGGTAAAATGTGTCTGCAGTAAACCTATGGCAAATGCCTGGCCAAAAGCACTCTCAAGCAGTAAATGTTGAACTGCTCAAAGTAACTGTCACATTAACACATCCCTTTAAAATTTAGTAAAGTTTAGACTGTTCTCCAACACATACCTGGATGAAGTGAAACAAAATTTGAGCCAGATCCTTGGGTTGTAAATATTTTCAATGAGAACATGTTGTGCTTCTGCTGTTTCTCTAAGAAGTAATGAAACACTGAAAGGAGGCATGCTTTTTGTGATAATTCCAGTGATTTATTCACTGTTTTGCTGTTCAGAACATTAAATTACTGGTGCACACTTGCTCAGTGTAGACAGCAGCTTTTAAATCCTAACACTGCAAAGATGAAGATGCTCAAGCAAGGTCAACAGTTGCATGGAAACTGATATTGTTCTAGAAATGTGTTCTGGAAATCATACGAAATATATTGGAAAGTTCTTGCTGTGTTTGAGGGTATAGATTTCAATGAGGCTTTGCAGGCAGTTGCTCTTTATAATGATCCTGAGCAAGGCTCTGACAGCTGATGCAGTGTCAAGATTTATGAGTGCTGGGAAAAATAAATCGGCCCAAACCAGAAGATTTTTTTGCAAATATGTTGAAAGTGGATCTTGCTGGAAACTGCTCTTTCAAAATTGCCACTGGGCTGAAGAAAAGAATACAAAAGTCTTCCTAAAAAAGTGAGCTTTTCTTTTTTATTCCTAACTGCAAAAAGGTAGGATATTCACAGCTGGGCTTACTCCTTCAGAAGACTGGGTTTAATAATATAAATAAATCTATCTTGCTGCACTTGGTGACTGAATGGACTACAGGCACTAAGTGACCATTTTGACTTGCATCAGTAACACATGTGCCTTTGAATATACTGGTGATGACAAAATTGTGTTGGACTGCAGTGGCTGATTTTTGTCTTGCAGCCTGTTTCAGTTCCCAAACACCAATGGGTTTGCATCTTTGTGGTTTTTCCAACCTCTACACAACGTATTGAACTTACTAAAACAAAAAAAAATTAATGTAATTAATTGCTGCTAGGCTTAATACTTATATATCAAGGTCTGTATACTACAGTATGAATTATTCTTGAGTATTTCAAGTACTTTGGTGTGTCTTAATGCACAATATTGTTATCTTCTTTAAACAGCTAGTTGAACTGTGACTGTAAGAACAGATGGACTGATTTAAATCAGAAATTATTACAGGACACTGAGACCTTGTGATCAGGTGTTGGAAGGCACAGATAGAAGAGCAGATAATTAGATGTTTAGTTATGTGGCAGGGGGAAACTTTGGTCATAGCCTGTACAAAGGAGCCCTTGGAATCACACATCTCTGCATGTAAGGATATTTTTGATAGCTTGAGAAGTTTCTGTGCATCATCAAAGCCACAGTACTGGTGCTTTTTTCTAAGCTTTTCGTTTCAAGAAATGCTCCCCTGTAAGCCAAACCCATGGTACTTTAACAGAACGAGACCCGACCCTTCCAACCTGTGGCGGCTGTCAAGCCTCCAAAGTGACAGAAGGGAGCATCCTACAGCAAGAATGGACCTGCTTTTAATTCCATGAAATGCTACCCCCACCAACAGCACTGAGGTCAGATAACAAGGTGTAATAAACAGTTTTTCAAGAAAAGGGTGCTAAAGTAAGAGCTAAAGATGATTGATGAGAGAGGTCTCTGTGTGTAAGTAATCATAGAATGGTTTTGTTTGGAAAGGACCTCAGAGTTCACCTAGTTCCAACCCCGTGCCATGGGCCAGGTTGTCCAGAACCCCATCCTGGAACACTTCCAGGGATGGGGCATTCAGAACATCTCAGGGCAGTCTGTTCTAGTGCCCCACCACACTCACATTAAAGAATTTCTTCCCAACAGCTAAACTAAATGTCTTCTCTTTCAGTTTAAAGCTGTTCCCCTTTGACCTATCGCCTGCCCGTGTAAAAACTCACTCTCCCTGCTTTTTACAAGCCCCTCTAAGCACTGAAGGGCCGCAGTGTGTAATGCAGGTGTTTATTCAAGCGCGGTACAGACGGACCCAAAGAGTTGAAGAGCAGCTCTCCCCGCACGCCAGGCCCTGCACAAGGACGGAGCCGTTTCTCACCCGCGGCGGTGCGCGCTGGCCGCAGATCCCGGCGGGAGCGCGGCGGGAGCGCGGCGGGAGCGCGGCGGGAGCGCTGCACCGCCGCACGGCCCCCGGGCCCGCTCCATGGGCAGCTGCTCGGGTCGTGCTTGGCCTCCCCTCCGCGGGGCTCTTGGCCAGCATGGGCGGCCCGGCCCGGCGGCCGCAGAAGATGGCGCAGAGCGGCATGGAGAGAGAGCCGGCCCCGGGCAGAGCCCCAACACCGCCCCGGGCAGAGCCCCCGGGCAGCGCTCAGTGCCCCGGGCAGAGCCCGAACAGCGCCCCGGGCAGAGCCCGAACAGCGCCCCGGGCAGCGCTCAGTGCCCCGGGCAGAGCCCCAACACCGCCCCGGGCAGAGCCCCAACACCGCCCCGGGCAGCGGCTCCTGCGGCCGCGGCGGCACCGCGGAGCTGAGCGGAGACTCCGTGTGCTGAGAGCCCTGCCGAGTGACATCGCTTCTCAGGCTCCCTGAATTACAGAGGCGAGTATTTGATGCTTGGGAAAACGCACGTCTGCCAAAATAAAGATTCTGTGACTAGCTGGTTCTAGTCACAGAATCACAAAATGGTTTGGGTTGGAAAGGACCTTAAAGCTCATCTCCTTCCAACCCCTTGCCATGAGCAGGGACACCTTCCACTAGACAAGATTGCTCCAAACCCCATCCAACCTGGCCTTGAACACTTCAGGAACAGGGCATCCACAGCTCCTCTGGCCAGCCTGTGCCAGGGCCTCCCCACCTTCTCAGTAATGAATTTCTTCCTAATATCTAATCCAAACCTCTCCTGCAGGAGAATATCATGCAGCACCCAGCTGACAAAACGAGAGCAGGTCAATAGCAAAGCCTGGGCAGGCTCCCAGAGCAGGTTTGCTGTTGAGGGGCACACAGCAGAGAAAAACGAGGAAGTTTGGAAGGAACAGTGCTGGGGAATTGGAGCTTGAGCAGCAACAGCTGTGCTGGTCTGATACCCAGGGGCAGAATTCACTGGGGCCTCTAAAACAACTGGTACTCGGCTACAGAGGCTCATTTCCTTAATCAGAAAGGCCTGGGAAGAACTGAATGTTACCCAGTGAGTTCTGGGTGGTTCCCAGTCTGGCTGGGCTGGAGATGGTCCTGAGGCAACAGACAGGTGAGTTTTCTTCATAATTTTTTCTCTCCTTGCAAAGATCTGGGTCCATAGTTAATGGTTTTTTTTTAAATCCTATGAATGCTCTGAGGGACTTGAATTTTTTACTGCTCCCAGGTTGTTTATCTGGTAATTCTAATTTCAGTTGTCATTTTCATACAGGTGAGTGTGGCAGTTGCACGTGTTAGAGACTCACAATATTGCCAGCATTTAGAGTAGTTTTTACCTTGTGCAGTTTCTTTGCTCCTTTCTAGGAGGTGGCTGGGTGTGATCACTGTGGTCTGTTCCATCTTCATTTCATTGTTTTCAAAGGAAAAGGTGTATTTTAACAGCAGACTAGAGTGAATACCCATCTGAAAAGGGAAAATGCTGTAGTATCGACTTGGGCTTTTCTATATAAACAGCATTAGGCAAGTGTCTAATACTGAGCTAAGTATTGAAAGAATATTGGTTGATTTTCCATAATGCTTCTCTTTTAAAGTTGCTTCAGAAGGAACACTAGTAAATGGGATGTTTCTGTAGCAACATGCCTTTTTGTTTTTTAATTTTTTCCATCTATTTTTTTCCTAAGAGCTTCAGTTAATCATTTCTTGTTTCTCCGTCAGTAAAATACAATGGAGAGACCCTCTGGTTTTAGGATAGTTACTCTTTGCCTCACAGCTGCAGCAGAGGGGAATTTACATTCTCTAGGACACGAGTGAGTGGCTGCTGCCTAGTCAGGAAGATGTGGGGGGTTTGGGCATAATAGATGGTGGTTTTCACTTATGAGTCCTACAATTCATGTCTCTTAAGTGAAGTTTTTGGCTCAGATACGTTGCAGACATCTTGCACTTTCATTGTTTACAGGTGACTTACTGAAAGTGTACTGGTGGCTGGACATGGAACTAAAAAAAGAACAACAGACCATAGTTTTTACCACAGTTAGAAGGGCTGAATATCTATGTAGAAACTCAAGAGAGCCAAACCCCCGATATCACACAGGGCTAGGTTTTAGTTTGTTTTCCTATGGTATGTTTTTTGTTGGCATGAACAGTTTTCTTGGCAGCTTTCCTCTGAAAGTAAGGAATCTGCTTGCCAGTAAATGCTCAGAATGAGCTGCATGTGGGTTAAAACTGATCCAGACCGAGCTGTTGGAAGTTCAGCTTGGGTTGGGGTGTAGTGTTTGTTTGCAGAGCTCCTGAAGAGGTCACTGTTAGGTGCTGTGCATCTCCCCTCCTCACAGCAGTGTAGTTCTTGTGCTACTGCAAGTGTTCAGAGCTGAGATCCAGATTTTAAAAATAACAAGGAAAAAAAAAAGGTCCCAAGGTGAGAGCTGTCCCGTTACAGAAGAAGCAGGCACGTTCTGGGATGAAGGTAAAGGCTTTGGGAAGTAATGTCCACAAGCTGTGTAGGGAGGTGAGGCAGGGGTTTTGTTCTGAACGTGGGGGCAGAGGGGCCCTGGTTTAATGCCCCTGATTAAATGCCATAGGCTCATTGGGAGAGGTTGTGTTTGCTTCAACTCAAAAGGCAGAAAGTAAAGTAGGACAGGCAACTGTAGAGAACAGTGCCCCATTCTTCATGTTCACTCCCTGGGGGAGCACAGTAAGAAGCTGATTTTTATCTGGTAGGAAAAGTTTAGGTTAGGTTTGTTGTTTAAAACAATTAAAAATCCTAGGAACAACTCCCAAGGCTGGAACAACGTGTGGACAGAAGTAATTACTTCAATTCATCTGTTAGAAGTAGTCCAAAATTGTTTTAAATTGAGGTGTTTTTTCTGGGTTTCAAAAAAGTAAAAGTTACATGACACCTTCTTGTTTTAGCATTTAAATTGATAGGAGGACATGTCTTGGAGTGATGGGCATTCCTGCTCAGGGTCTGGATGCTCAGAAAGAACGGGGATGACACAGAGGTGATGGGCAAACTTCTCTCTTCGCTCTGTTTGTCTACATGAATTAGCACTGGTCTGATGTCAAGGCTACATGCTTCCAGCCAAAGAGAATTTTGGATAAATTATCTGTGATAATCAGCTTCATTAGAACACTTTATCAATCTAGAATGTTTTCATTTTGTTCAAAACACGTCTCTCCCCAATAAAAGTGTAGCAAGATTCAACCTATTACAGCACCCAGTAGCAAAGCAATAGTGCAAACATTACCCTGTTTGTCAGAATTCATTCAAATTAAATTATGTGAAAATGACAGGCTAAGTACAAACGTGTATTTCATATAGTCAGCCCTGCTCCTCCATGGCTGATGTACTCCTATCATAAAGCAATCACTAATCTACTTGGCAGCAGCACTGAGTTAACTGGAAATGTGTTTTATTAATCCACGTAAGTTCACAGAGTTTTACTCTGTCTATTGTTTGCAATTCCTTTGTAGGCAGTGACTGCAAGTTTTACTGATTGCATTTTGTAGATGACCTTTGTACCATCTTATGCAAAAAAAAAACCCACCAGATGGATTATTTTTGATCTTCATGTGTGTAAGTTTTAGCCTTCAAAAAGGAAATTGCTTTACTGTCATGTAAATAGAGCTTAGCCTTGGGGTAGGCTCAGTATGAAGGCAAAGAAACCCCACCACAGACAAAAATAACCAAAACCAAACAAAGCCAAGGTACAAACAAACAAAAAACCCCAACAAAACCAAATACATAATGAAAATTTATTTCTTGTTTTGCATGTAATTGCAGAACAACTCTAATTTATTGTTAGAATACAAGTTATTTGAAACTGTTGTTCTGAGATGTGGTAGGTATGGTTGGGTTGTTTTTTTTCAGGTTTTTGCTAGTGAAAATGTGACCCACACTCTGAACTGATGTTCTGCTCCTTTTAGAGCCTGCCAGTGTGCTGGAACTGCAGATCATGCTGGGGGAGCTGGCAGGCAGCACCTGCAGGTTATTCTCTGAGTGCTGTCAAGGGCACTGTGGTTGCATGGGGTGGTTAAACACCACCTCACCTGCTCCTGAGGGAGTAACTCCTTCCTCTCCCTGTTGAGCCTTTTTATTTTTAACCCTTTCAAGGCACTTAATGACATCTGCCTGTTACAGGCAGCATTCCTGTTGTGTCATGGGCAGGACCAGTCCCTGCCAGCCCCACCAAGGGGTCTGTGCCAAGGCTGTTCCTCAAAGGCTTTGCTGAACTCCCGCTGACTCCGAGGCTCTGAAGATTTTCAGTGGCAAAGATCTTGGGCAACTAGTTCAGTATTTAGTAAAGAATTGGTTTAAAATCCCATGTTTCTCTTGAAATGCCAAATTATCCATTTCACTCGGAGCAAACTTAGACCCTGTTCTTTCTCCTTCCCTGGGGCCAGCTCTTTGTGCCTTTGTCAGGGTAACTGCACGGAGTTGCAGGTTAATCTCCTAGTGGCATTTGCCATTCCTCCTCAGGGCAGCCAAACAACTCTAATCTTCCTTCACAGCTGAAGCTTTCTGGTGCCCCTGCTGTGGTAGTTACACTCTGCCTTTCTCTGGACTGACCCTGTCTTTTGAGGGCCTAAATATAATCTTACACCAGATATACCCAAATTGTGTTTTGTTTCTCTTTGAACTTGTTTCTTTAGTCTTCTAAGGATGATTTTAAAATTCTTAACCTGCTTTCTGAAGAACTTTCAGCATTCTGGATCCCTCAGCAGTACATTAACCTCTCCCTCATATTTCAGCCCAGCTCAAGATAAACAGCATCTGTAACTATCACATAATGATTTTGAAATTATTTGCTATCTCTTCATCTGCATCCTAGTTCCTTCTTTTTAATGCAAAAATTAAACATTGTTGCTCATTCTGTTTCTTCTCCACAAGCTCTGTCACAAAAAGGATTTAGAATTCATTAAAATGAAGGATAAAGTTCTTGCCCAACTCCCAGGATATTTGCAAACAATTCCCATATGTGAAGGCAGCCTGATGTAATCCTTCCCCTTCCTCCAAGGTGCTTGAAGAGCTGATGATGTAGCAAATTGTCTCTTGCAGTACATCCACCCCAAGTTCATTCCTTACAAGAAAAACCAGGCCTGCTGGAGGCTTGGTTTTTATTACCTGAAGTATGGACTCAATGCTGCTGCTTTGTAGGATAGACTCAGTTTTAGACAGAATGTGAGGCACGGAACGGGAACAATATAAAAATCTTCCCAAAACACAAACCTGTTGAACCATTTAAGTTGTATTCCACTTTTGAAATGTTAACAATGTGTTACGTGTGTACATAGATTTTGAAAATAGCAATCCTCAGTCAACCAAGACACAGAAGATAAAATATATTTCATATAAATACATTCATGGTTTAAAAAAAATAGTCTTAGAACCTGCTGACAGACTCAAGTGTAAGTATCTTTCTTACATGTATTTCACTTTTGTAATACTATTAGGCTGACTAAAGGCTACTGAATAGAGACCAGTTTTAAAACATGGAAAAACTGGTACCATGACTCCAGGACCAAGTAATTTTAAAAGTTGCTGCTGATATGGGAAATATTCCCTGTTGTCAAAAAACAACCATGTGTATCTTAAAAAAAAATTTAGATAAGCTATTTCCTTGTTTCTTTTAGTGACTCTTGTAGTTCCAAGCACAACTGGATACCATCACCTTTGTATACCAGATTTCCTTTCTCTCTTTCCCCTTGGGGTTCTTGGAAGGTCAGCTGGCAGTGTTCTGCACTAGCATAAAAAGTTATGCATGGTGAAGTTTGAAGTTGGTCCCCAGGAGAAGGGATGCTGTACTTCAGGAGCCATCATTTATTTTTGCCAGTCTATTTTAACTGGAAAATAAACATACATATACATGCAGGAAAAGAAAAACTTGTCCTGAAATTGCAAGCTCATGTGTTCAAGAGAAGCAATGTACAAAATCTTTTACTTTCTGTACAGTGATGATACCAAACAATTTTTTTAACCATCATATACACAACACAAATGTTATGAATAGAAATCTATAAATACTTTCAAATGAATTTGCAATATAGAGCAGTTGAGGGCCACAGCTGTACAAAATGTAAGCAACATATATAAAATTATTAAGAAAGTGCAAAGTAGAACAGTATCAAGAGCCTCCACTTTTTACAGCACTTATGGTTCAAGTGTGAAGAGCTGAGAGGGATGCAGGAGTTCAGTTACAATTCAAAAGAAGACACAGTACAGGATTCGGCACACAAAATGGTGATCTATTATTAAATTATATCTTTCTCCTTCTTCACTTCTATGACTTCCAGTTAATAAGAGAACATTTTTATAATTAATTTCTGTAAAGTGATTTGTCCCTTTTTACAAGTTTCCAGGAAACAAACGTTTCCTGGCCAGAGACTACTTTTCTGTAAGTAAAACAATACCAGACAGGAAAACTCCTGCTGGTTTCTGGTTGCCTTATCATGCTTACCACAGTTAAAAGGTGAACAGAAATACCTTCCATAAAGGAATGCAGACATTTAAAACCTGATCCTCTAAGTTACATCCAGTACTCACATGTATGTGAAAGTCTAGAGAATCATTGCCCTAAAAACATCAACCACCTGTCAAAAAACCCCACCAGAACTCCTCTGAGTTTCAAGTCTGTTTAGAGACCACTGCCCATCAGTTTCACAGTTGTTTGCCAGTCCAGATGCAAGTTCTGCATTCAGGCTCTGATTTCTCATCAGCACCCCCAGAGCTGTGCAAGACTTTGTTTTCTTCTACACTCTGTGTCCAGTGGAAAGCTCTGCTTGAAGTAAAATGCAGTGGCAATTAAAAACCTATTTGGTGAGTTGGGAGTTGAAATAGTTAATTCAATGCTCTTGAGTGAAATTTCTTGTTTTTAGAAAGCTTTTCAGTTCACCTTTATTTCAGTAAGTGTACTTTCTATTCTTTTGTAGGCACTGTAAATATTCAAGATATTGATGTGCAGAAGAGTCCATCCATTTTCAAGCAGTGCATTATTAATAATCTCTAGCAAGTTCTTGACTACTGCTGTTGTCTTGGTTTTGTTTTTAAATAGAGGAGGGTAGACATTAGATACTCCTATTCCCTCCTTGCTAGAGGGAAGTATCTTATTACAAGTGTCTTATTATGACAGAATAATCACCAAAATTACATTATTTTCCCCTCTTTGAGATACAGACCAGACTTCAGCACGAGTTAAAGAGAAGTTGTAAGCAGTCTGAATGTGCTAGAGAAACAATAAAATTACCAGGTCACACTGCTTCACATAATGATGTCTGCCTCAAAACTGGAGATGATCACACGAAACTCTATGAAGACCATCAGTGTCTAATCTGCTAACAATTAAGAATTTGGAGTCTAAGATATTCTGTGTTTTACTTGATAGAAATTATAGAAACAGTCGTCCATTTGGTGGTTTTTTTTTTGAATGTGTGATATCTACAGTACACCCAGACATCCAAAACTGAGGCATGAGAAGGAACCGCCTGCACAGCTGCCCGGGCAGCAGAGCTGTTTATTTGCCTCCATACATTCTCTCGATGTCGTTGAGGTAATGGTTTTTCAGTTCTTTCCTTTTCAGCTTGAAGGCGTCTGTTACCAGCCCAGTCTCGGGGGTCCACGGCTCGGGGCTTAGCCGCACCTTGATGGGGATTTCAAACCTTTCTAATTTCACTGCAGGGGCAAGAACAAAGAAAAGCACAACTGTGATTACAAAGCCAAATGAGACACTAATTCATGGTCCCTAAAAATCTGGTCAGCACCCTGTAGCTTGTGTAATATGCTGTCCTACTTCATGAAATAACCGTACAGAAGGACCACAGGCAAATTTCATCCTGTCCCAACACTGAGTGCTGGTTAGTGTGCAAATACTCTTATATACTCTGTGTGTGACAATGCAAAATCTGAAGCCTGAAACAAAAGACTGAGTATCCTGAAGCTCTGAGACTACTACCACAAAAGCAAACATTGAAATCTACAGTTGTACCTTCATTACAGGAGTGGAATAACTAGTTAACTCAGACTAGCTGGGCATGCTTCATATTTCAATTATAATGAAGTACTTTTGCACTTTCCCTGGTTGAATGTTTCTTTCCTGTATTTTTCATTCCTAAAATTCTGTTCAGAGTTCAAAACAAATGGACTTCTTAGTATTTTTGTTACATTAGCCACTTACTTTCCCTTCAGCTGGAAGCAGTGGCTTGGCACATGCACAGCCTCACTGCAACCAAGGCTGCTTCTCTCCTTGCACAGGTAATAGCCCAAGAGGGGGGAGCAAGGGAGGAGAAAGGGAAGGGGAAGGAGGGAAAGGCAGGAGCAGCAGGAACAGCACAGGGAGCTGCTGCATGTGCCCAGCACCACTTAAGAGTTTGCTACCAGCTCCTGCAGGTAGGCTGGGAACAGGAGCCATAGCCATGGACTTGCAGCTGAATTCCAGCACAGCCTCTGGGGAGCAGAAGTGGGACCCAGCAGCTCCTCTGCCTTTCTAACTTCAGCTGCTATCAGGATGTGCTGCTGCCTCTCACTCAGATGTGTGCCTGCTCACAATGAAGGTGCATCATGCTCTGCTAAGAACACAGAACTACCTCTTTAAATGAGTTTTGAAAAAAGTTTCACATAAATTAGTTCTATTTCAATAGTAGATTGCTATCCAGAACCAGAAAGAATGTATAAGCAAAGGGTTTAAGTACACAAAGCTATATGGATAGTAATTTGCCCAATTCATGATAAAAACTCCCAGGATTAAAGTGTTTAAACCTAAGCTTTAACCATATGGATTGATTTTTTTTTTCCCAAGGTAAGACTTAACAGCCTTTCATTCTTGTTTTCCCATTTTCAAAAGGCAGATTCTCCTCTCTGTTTGAAAGTGCTTAGCATGTGCTTAAGCACAGCTTTTACTGCTTCCTTTTATGAAGTGCCAAATGCTTTAGAGACTTTCATCCCCACTGAGTTAGTTCATTTTTTTGTCCTGTAAAGGACAGATGACACCTTTGATCGTTCAGTACCACAGCAAGGAGTAGCAAGCTCTTAAGCCTCTAAAACCACAAGGATCATGTCTGTTCAAAGATGTAGGGAACAAAGTTGTATGGGGAAAAATGCTTTGAAATCTCTTGCTTAACCAGTTTTCTTGCCAGTAAATGCCTTGCAACCTTTCTTCTAATTAATGGCTCTTTTGGACCTTATTTTAACCATATTGGACAAGAAACTGGTCTCCAGCATTTAGTTGGAAAAAACCTTCAGCTATATTGTAGCAAATACAATCAATACAACCAGATTTATGTCAATTCCTGGGATAATATGCAACAATTTTGTGTGGTCTTTGCATCAATAAACCATTAATTTTTGGCAGATACAGAGAAACTGGAAGAAGGAGGAGCAGTTAGTGAAGATAATGGCAGTTTTTGCTGGATAAGCCCCCATGGCCAGCAGGCTGTGCTGTGGTACTTACTCTTGTTTGCCACTTCTTTAATCTCTTGCAGTATTTCTGCTTCCATTGTAGGATTGTTACAAATGTCCACCCAGCTTCCACTGATGCCTTTCTGCTCAGCCAGTGCTGTCAGCTTCTTCTGGTTAGGGACCACAAAACTGATCACGTAGGACTGGTCACTGCACAGAGTGGCAAGAGAAGGAAGGAAAAAAGGTTCAGTCAAGAATTCCATTTCAGGCTGTAAAGTACCTGCTGCTGGACCCACAAATGCCCAGGTTATTCCACCATACAGAACCCTTCTTGTGCATTAAGTCTTCACAACTGAAGGCTTATCAAGAAGATATTCCAAGCTGGTTTACATCAGGTTTGATCAGAATGAGGCTTTGCTGTCATTTCACTCACATGTCTCAGTTTAGCTCCCCACCTAGACCTGGGGTTTAACCACTTCTCTGCAGTTCCCCCTCATGTAGGCAGAGAGGGGGAAAAATAGATTGGAACTAATTTCCAAAATTCACTGGGAAGCTTTGGATCAGGTGCAAAGTGTCCAGATTAACTTTTCACTGGTATTCTGACAGCCAGAACACATGCTAAAAATAACAGTATATAATGATAGATACTTCTTTAGGGAAGGGAGGGGATGGAACAGAAGCTTATCTGGATAGGAGAAATGCCAACAGAAAAACAAGTAATTTCTTCAGCTTTTAGGGAATCTGGAAAGCTGTGCTTCTTCAGGCATGTTTGTAACTTGTACTCTGATGGAGAGGGTTATTAGAAGGAAACCATGGAAAACTAGAGCTGGATTAGAGAAGTGGATCAGAGGCTGTACTTCATGTTTACTCTAAGTTAATACCACTCTTACCTTTTGGCATAAGCACAGATATTGTCAATCAATGGGCAGTTCTTCAGTGCTGCCTCAACTTTGCCCAGAGATACATATTCTCCTGCCTGTAGCTTTACCAAGTCCTTCTTACGATCTAGAGTCAGGGGAAGGGAAAAAAAGAAAACTTTGCTTCATTTAAACTTGGACATTTCCACAGACTCATCTCCATACAGACCACCTGGGTATTTTGTGCTACACCAGATCTTAATGGACAAGTTTTAAAGCAGCTAATAGCTGCCAAATATTAAAATTTCTGTAAAAAATGTTCTAGCACTACACTTCTTGTCACACAGATTGTAGGAAAGGACTCTGATTTTAAAGCTTTGTAATTAATCCAAACCTTCATCTTCTATTTATTCTTTAAAGTCCATGAGCTAAATTTAGGTGATGATTTAGAAATGATGATTTAGATGATGATTTAGAAATGGCATCACTTCCAAAATTTTACTATGAGGACTTCTGGAAATGTGTTTTACACCAATTCTGTAAATAGGCAACCTTAAGTAAATTAGCCCAGGCAAAGCCAACAGTATTATTAACATGTTTGTAATTATGTTAGCCAATACTCTGTAATATATTAAGGTATCAAAAACTGAGACCCACCTATGATCTGCAGACACCCATCTGGATGAAATTCCCCAATATCTCCTGTACAGAACCATCTCTGGCCATTCTCATCAACAGAAAACTCTTCTGTTGTCTTCTCTTCATTTTTAAAATATCCCATGGAGACATTGGGTCCACCAATTATAATCTCTCCTCTAGGATTAGGCTTGTCTTTATTAGTATAGCCTCCTGAAAACAACACAGTCCCAAGCAATTATTTTAAACTTATACATACTTCTGCCAAGAAAATACTTTGAAACTTCAGTTTGAAGCTAAAGCACACTAACTGATGACTATTATCAAAGATAAACAACAATTTCTTCATATGCTACACCTAGATAAGCAGATAGGCAAAGATACCAGCTAGGCAGAGGCTAAATTAATTACTCAGATCAGAACAATTACTACTCTCACCTTCTTGCCAGTCTCTCAGTTTTATTTCACAACAAATAAGAGGAGCTCCAACTCTGCCAGTGCTATAATCAGCAACTTAGGGAGAAAAGAAGAAAGAAAAACAAGATTTTTTGTTATTTAAAATATGAATAGGGTGTATCTTATCTCAAGTTACTTTATTGCAGAACTATAGCTGCAGTTTTGACTTGTTTTAAAAAAATTAAGAAACACCAAACACCCATACATATTTCTGAACTTATGTATTTCCACAGGTGTTTTAACTACCTTCTGTAATGGTTCCAGCTCCACACGTTTCTGTCAGTCCATAGCCTTGACCAACAGGACAGCAGAAACAGATGTTCATGAATCTTTGTGTTTGAGGTGAGAGTGGTGCTCCTCCAGAAAGCATCATTCGGACATTCCCTCCCAGCAGGGCCTTTACTTTTTTAAACAACAGTCTTGAAATAAGGCAAAAAAAATTAAAAATTATTCACTTAGCTCACTCTTGTTTGAAGACACAAACCTTCCTTCCTTCCTAGCTGGAACCCCTTAAAAATAAACTTTTCCCCAGAATTTAGGAGATAGCAGGGCTAATCCAAACCCATTACCTCTTGTGTAACACTTAAAGAGGCAGAGTTCCTGTAGCTTAACAAACATTCCCATTTTATCACTTAAAAAAAAGCAGTGCAATGCAAATGAACCAGCCAGCTGTTTGGAAGATTAGTCATTACCATGAAATGTCTTAGCTGTTTCCAGTAAGAACTTGGACTACCTCAGTTACTCACAGATGTCACTTGCATGTCAGATGGGAACTGTCTGACAGCTCAGAGGATCATTCCTGTAGACTCTCCTAACAGATCCCAAGGCAAAACACACCCTTGGCCCCTGAACACTACTTACATGTTACACAGAGGTGCATCATATCCCCTCTTGATCTGCTCCAATTTGTAGTCATAGCCTATCTTGAACAGAGTTCTCTGGATATAGTTCATCTCTTGAACTTTACTCATGACATTTTTGTAAATTCTGTCCATTATTTCCTACAGAGTGTTTAAAAAAAAGGAAAATCACCACATGAGAGAGACCAGCATGTGTAAATTAAATCCCATGTCGTAAGTAACCACCCCCCCCCCATTAATCCTTCCTTTAAAATGGATAATAAGAGTGGAAATCTTTGCATCATGAGGGTAGGCAGTGCTTAAGTGCAATGCTTTTAACATGTGATCAATGAGCCAATTTATAGACTACTGCAGTTGGAGCTATTTACACCTGAACCTGTACTTAAACTGTGACAAACTGATTTAGAAAATCTGAAATTCAAGTTTAACTCAATCTCTTTGCTAAAGGTTGGTAAATTCCCCTCAAGGCACATCCTGCTTGGGAGTGCTGATGCTGTACTTTATCCACAGCAACTGTTAATTGCAAGGGAATGAACTAAGAATTCATTGCACCACTTCCTTTTCCAAGAGAGTTCTTCAACTTTCACAGAAACATGGTTACAGTAATTCTAATTATCTGACAAAAATCCACCACAATTCTGTCACAGACAAGAGATTAATTTCCATTAAAATAATAAGCTTATGGTCACCTTAATACACAGAATCTAAAACATTGCTCAGGCTGGTGAAGTATTTAATAGGAGTTTATGATTGGCTCCTTCAAGTTTGTTTTGGAGCACAGTGTTTTGAAGTATTTATGTTATTTCTCTCCATGTAAGAAATCAAAATGGATATTTTCTAAAAGGTTGGAGTTCTCAGACACATATTGTCACTTTGAAGACAACCAAGCCTCTTTATGTGCTTATGATTTTATAAAACAAAAGAATGCATGTGACTAAATTGATTTTAAAACTCTTGGCTATTCTAAGATGTTGCAGAACAACCAGATCCAACCAAAACTCAGTATTCCTAAATTAGATTAAATCTTCCTACTCACTCCCCACCACCATGTGGCACCACCCAGTGCTATCAGTTTTCTGAGCCACAGGTGTGACAGGATCCTAAAACACCTGTGATGGCAGCACATGTGGGGAGGGCCTTGGCACCAGAAAGACACAAACATTTGTGGAGTTTCTGGATAGCACCACAGCCTTGTGGAGCACAGGAGCCCAGAGCAGTGTAACCTGCAGAAGCAAGAGCAGTTCCAGGAGAGATCTCCTGATCACTCCTTCCTCTGAGAGAAGGCCAAGCCTGGCCTGCTAACCCTGAGAACAGAGAAACTCAGCCTCGGTGCTACCTTGGCTTGCTGAGTCTGTGACTGAGCCAAATGCCCATATCCTTCCAGTGGATTCCCTCTTGGCCAGAACCACCCTGTCTGTCCCTGTGCAAAAAGGAGTTCCAGACTCTGTATCCTGTTGTTGTGTCAGTAGCCCAGTAAAACACCACTTGTAACTACTGAAACATTGACAGGCTTGGATCAAAAAGGATCTTCTTATGTTCATCTGCAGCATCAGTTCAATCCCCCAGCAGCTGGAATGTCTGTGTTGTCTCTTTTCTTATTAGTGACAGTTACTTATGTGTGAAGAGCAAAACATGTTAGTAATACTTTTGTCTAGCATAAAAGAGACAGAACTTGTATACTTACAGGCACAGCTGCCATCAGTGTAGGCTTAAGTACAGTACAGTCTCCTTTGCTTCCCTTCTTAATTTTACTTGACTGTAATAAGGAAAATGTGTCAGTTTATGAAGCAGAAAACAAAACAGTGCTTGAAAACTAAAGGGCTAACAAAAGGAGGAGATATATTAGCATATAATTTGTTTAAATATCTTCCTCTGTTCCTGTGTCATTTTGCCACCATTGTTAAGGAAAGGGTAATGATTAACATCTATTTCAACCAAAATACTCAATCTTTACAGGTTCACTTTGTTTATCTTTCTCTTACTTCCTCCCTCTAGTACTTGCTTTTTCCTCCATCTTCCTTTGGGAGCTTGTTTTGCTTGATGCAAATCTCTCTACAAGCAAAACATACAGAGGTATCTATTCTGGCTTAATTTACTCTTATTTATCTGAATTGTTAAAGGGAAAACGCAAAGGACTCAATAGAAGATCTGCAATAACTGGATAAAGAACTGATAAAGTGAGACCAAAACTTAAGATCACTTTAAACAGTTCAGCTGATCTATTAAGAGCTGTTCTTACTCTGATATCCAGTGGGTAACACTACAGGCATTTATTAGGATTGCTTTTAGATTTCCTAAGTATCATAAAAGCAAAGGTTTTAATAAAATTTATATGGTACAGCCTACTGCTGCTATTTACCAGGAATGTTAATTTGCATCATTTTCTGAAAAAAATTCACATTTCTGAAGTGTACCACATACATCAGTATTTTACTGAAGGAGGAAGCTGAGCAAGGAGAGAACAGGCTGCAAAAGCTGAAGTTTGCTCCCCACCTTGCTCTGCTAGCCCTCACCTGGTCTGAGAGAGTGAGAGGAGAGGAGTAACCGATCCTGCAGCCGTAAGTGATGCAGGAAACTTCTGCTGTCAGTTCTAGCACATGGGCCAGAGGCAAATAACCTATGTAAGTGTCCTTGGGTCTGGAAAAGAAAAAATAATTAGCCATGAGTCACAAGTGGACTGAAAACACCATTTAACCATTTTGTTGTGTGCTTAGTTATTACTTTTTGATTGACCTGGATCCCAGGTGAGTTTATTCTCCTGCACACAAGATGGGTGTGATTCTAGCCACAGTATATAAACAAACTGGGGAAATCTGCCTTTACTGAAATCAGTATAAATTACAGGATTTGCCTTGTTTTCTAAGAAACTCTGATTCCTTAGTCCTTTAATGCTATTTCCTCTCCTCGTGGGAGGTTTCATTTCAGTTATGAAATGAATTACACTTTAAAATAATGACCAATGATTTACAATGCCCTGTCAGTCATCATCTTCTAGGATACATTTCTAGAAAGAGAGCTGAGTACTGAAGTACTGAGGCTGGTTTCAGAAAGTAATTGCTCAGAGATTTCTCAGCAAGAACCTTCAAGCTGTCACTGAACAGCAGCTTTCAGCACCAAGCCAGAACTGGGTTTATACCCTCTCACAACAGCAGTCTGGCAACAGGGCTTATTTCAGCTACTGAGCCTTTTGTGAATGCAGAGACAAATAGACACACTTCCTGGAAAAAGTTCCTCAAAACATTAATGTGATGGAAACTGCACTTGGTTTTAATGTTTTGAGTGCCTAATTTCTTACTTTTCTGCTCTGTCAGTGAGCTGTACTTGAGCAGATTCTGCAGCACGTGCACCCAGAGCGGTGTCTCCAGGTCACTGAAGTGCTGGGCTCTGACATGCTTCCCAAACTGATCCTAGGTGCCTGAAAATGTCTAAAAACATTTCCCAAGTTGCCCTAGAGGAGGACTCTCTTATCTAGTAGTATCCTCTGATTCTCAAAAGTGCAAAAATCCATCATAAGCTTAGAGCTAAGGGTAGTAATAATAAAAAAAAGCAACAGCATGTGAGAAAACAGCTAGAAGGGTGTATTTTTCAAGCAAGGGAAGTGCACACACACAAGACATATTTTTTATAGATTAAAAAGTAGTGGCCTCACAATAACATGAAGAAACTTGGTAACACAATGCCAGCAGTAGACTCTATAAATGTGACACTTTTGGAGGTTGTTTTATCTCTCTGTGCACAAGACAACGAAGTGTTTCTTACCCCAGTCCAGGTATTCTCTCACACTGTCCTGTCATTCCAGCTATTAGGTTTTTATGCATCATCATCACTCCTTTGGGTCTCCCAGTAGAGCCACTGGTGTACATTACTAAAGCCAAGTCTGTAGGAACAGGTCTGCTTGGCAGAATGCTTGCTACAAAATTCAGGAGAAAAACTGTTATTTATTTTTACCTACTTTCTAAATGATTTCTGTAATTAATCAATGTGAAAATGTCTGTAATCAGTGTGAAACAGGTCCTTCATGGAAGGCCAGCACAGCAAGCTGTTGCATGATCAGTGCTGGAGAAAGTCATCTGGTTTTAAGAGGAAGAGAGGGAAGGCAAATTTTGAAAGGAATGATGAATCTTTGAGCATCTACACAATTTGGGTGACACTTTTGTCATTGTGGTTTATAGCTGACTGAAAGTTTCATAAAAGGAGCCTTCTGAAAACCAAATAAAACTGTCAAAGGCAGCAAAGGGGGAGAATACAGTACTGATGATAACAGCAAGTTGGGTTAAAAAAAGCAAAAAAACACTTCAAAAAGCTGCAAGTCACCTTTTCTGTCCATCAGTCTTTCAAAGCCAAGATTGTACAGATAAGATTCCTTTTAACTCCTCCCCAACCCCACAATTTAAAAAAAAAATTAAATAAACCTTCCTCAGGTAAGCTGCAGGTTTAGTAGAAAAGCAGTTAGCTTAAAACACTTGACTTCTGATTTTTGTTTTAGTCCTCTTTATTCTTAGGATGACAAGCACCAGCTTCCATGGCTTTCACATTGCCTGCAAGGAAGCAGGCTTTTCAGACTAAACCCAAGAAAAAACAGCCATTAGGGTCACTGCAGGTCTGTATCAGCACCTCAGGCTGATCAGAGATAAGCAGCTGTAATGGATGTGTGCTTCCCAAAGCTCCTTTGCCACTTTATCTCCTCCTTTATTCCAGAGAGAGACACGGTTAATTACAGACTGCTGATGTAAGAACAGATCATCAGGGTTGGGTTTTCCTTCCTTAAAGATGTTTACAGTCACTCCTGGCTGCCCAATGGAGCAAGGAATGTAACTATTATTCCTCTAGCCTTAAGTGCTTTTTCTCCTCTTTTCTAATAAAAAATAGTGACAGTAAGACAAATAAAAGGTAAGAGTAGTAGAAAATGAAACATTAAACCAGTTTCTATTTAACTTCCTAAAACAAAGATGAAGTCTTAAATTATTCTGGTTATGGTTTAGAAGTTAAAACCAAAGTTTTATCCTGACATACGTGACACATGAACAAAATATATAAGTTTTTTGTTTATTTAAAGGGAAGTGGAATATGAACTGGCAATCTGCCAGAGCCTTTGTTGGTAACAAAAGCCATCCTTTTCTGGGTGGGGGGTTTTCTGCTACACATCCCACTTAACCCAGGTGCTAACACTGCTTGATTAGTCAGTCCTCTGTGAAGTTATTCACTTACAGTTTTCTGGTTTTGCTCCCAGCTCTTCTACTGCCTGCATGCTATGAATCTCCACATTTTCAGGGTATTCTGATTTATTGATAGTCTTCTTGTCCACATAAATGATATGTTTCAGACAGGAGACTTGTGGCAGTGCAGTCTACAGAAGAGAAATGAAATGTTTAGTAGGGTACTGACTGAAGTGTAGGGTTGCTTATAGCAGGTGAAGGTGATACCAAATTACCTTCAGTTTGCTCTCAAGGAGTTCCACACTCGTGACCAGATATGATGCTCCACACTCATTGAGGCCATAGGTCACTGCCTCTTCCCCCAGGGTGGCATAGAGGGTGACAACTGTCACAGGGATGGGAGAGGACATGAAAGAAGGGTAAAAGTAAAACTAAATGCAAAATCTCTTGCTTTATCTTACTGAAAAGTATTAAATTGGGAATTTTCTAATTTGGAAATAAAACAGCTTTTGATTTTTCCACATCAAAAATTTTATGGCACAAGAGACTTCTGGAGCAAGGTGGACAGCATGTCCTTACTAAGAGCATGGTCAATTACTGGAACATGGTTCCTAGAGAGATGGTTGATGCCCCAAGACTGTCACTGTTTAGGAGGCCTTACATCCTCTAGGATGTAACTTTTAGTCAGCCCTGAAGTGGTCAGGCAGTTGGAAAGAACCTGTAATGGCCATCTACATCCTCCCAAAATAATTCTGCTTTTTCTATAGCAGAAATTATCAGAACAAACATATGCACCAAACCCCAACAATAATGTACAAAGCAATCCCAGAGTAAGCAACTAACAGCAGGTGTTCCACCCCTGAGCTCTCTGCAACCACAGCTCAGGACAATTCAGGGCACCAGCTTCAAGCTGGCACAGCTCCAGGCAGCTCTTTGCACACTGTCAGCTACTTTCCTTGCTCCCATGGAATTAGGGATGGCAGCAAGGCAGAGAACCAGGCTAAGGAATCAGACTGTTTTTCACACTGCCAGGTTATTTTTAACCCAGACTGGCTAGAGGAATGCCATTAAGTGCCTCCCAGGCACAATGGAGTTCACCTCTCCTCGTTCTCTCTCTACTGAAAAAAAACCTTCTTTAGTATCATTTGCTATCTCAAACCATAACCTCTAAAGAGCATTAAAGGAATTTAACAGTGCTGTGAGATAGGGTTCACACAGCAGAGGAAAAATAGTAATGTTATACAGCTATTTCTTATTGCCTTTCAAAGTATAGGGATCCAGACCAAATTAGCCACAGTATCCTACTTCAGTGGCAAGTTCATCTCTTCCACTACTGCCCCTGAACAGCCTCTCTGCACACTCTGCTGTTTGAGCTGCTCCTCACACAGGCAGCTACTACTGCTGCTGGGAGAAAAAGAGACACCCCAGTGCCAGCAAAAAAAATGGGCTGTGGTTCACAGTGTGTTGTGTGCAAAATGGGCACTGGAGTGCACAGTAACCACTGCAGCTCACCAAGTTTAACTCTCATTACAGATTTTTGACAGCTTGAATTAAAAAAAAAAAAAAAAAGACCAGAAAAACCATACATAATTGTAATGAATTTGAGTAGCTTAAATATGTCACCAAAACAGACTACCCACAGACTATCATATGATTTTGTTTGCCATTCTTCTCTTCTGATAACTATTTCATCTTTTGGATGTATAATTTAGGCTACAGACATAAAACACTATAAAAACATGCCACACTTTGTGGGGAGAAATGCAACTACTGACATCTTAAACGCAACTATTAACATATTCAGAATATTTAAAATAACCTGAATACTAAGTGGACTATTCTGTCATTTTAACATGTAGAACATAGTACAATAAAATCATAAAAAACAGTTTCCTAAGTATGAGCAAGTTAATTTTAGGGACACCCACAATGCATACAATTGACTGAAAACTTCTAAGAATCAGACCATCAGCAGAGAAAGTTTGTGAAATTCTCACACTTCCAATGACAAGACTGGCAGAGTCAAAATACTGAACAGCCAGATCTGTGCTGAGAAATGCTTCTAGAATACGTTAGAAGTAACCAGGTTGAGCACTCACGAGGGAAGTTGTACTTGAAGCAGGTGAGAGCTACAACCATCCACTCAGCTCGGGTCTCACAGAATATGACCACGGTGCTTTTCGGGGTCAGGCCCAGGGCAGTCAGTCCATTCCCCAGGCGAGTAATTTTCTCATTTACTTCTTCATAGGATAACCATCTGTAAGTTCCTAGAATTAACTTGAGAGAAAAAACCAATGAATTTTCATGGCAAGAAGCTTCTGGTATAGCTCTAGTGGCTGATGTGAGTTGGTGCATAACACCATGAGTACCCACAGTCTGCCACTCATTAAGAAATTGCTTTCATTTTACTTCAAGTAGAATAAACAGTGCATCCTGTGTCTTGTTATTCCTCATCTACCATAAAATGAACGGTTTATTAGATGATGACTGAGGAAGAGCTCCAAAGAGACATGCACTGTTGAGGCAAGATACAAAGCAGCTCAAACCCAAGTCAGAATTAAGTAAAAAACTGTAAGTTTTACCTTTTTGAATACTTTTCCGTTTGGTTGCATTTCATTTTCTTCACTCAGAATTTCCCTGGTTCCAAGACAGTCCTTCTTCCCAAACTTTGCTAAAGCATGGTCAAAGAGCTTGTCCAGTGTGTCTGCTCCAGGGATGTTTATGTTTGCTAGGGAGTCCAGGTGAGTGACAGAGCGGTAGGGGCTCCCTGGCTTGTCCGAGATGGGTTTAGCTTTTAACCGCTTTGCCATAGCCTTTTTCTTCTTGGCATTGGTAAGAAAATACCAGGGAATAAATACCAGCATACTGTACAACCAGATTAACAAGTACACAGGCAGCAAGAGAATGGCACACATTTCTAGCCTAAATTTCATTGTGGGTATTTAAAAGAGAAACTCTCTTATGGAGTTCTGAAGCAGACAAGAGCAAGGCAGCAGTGCAGAGTGGTGTAGGGAGAAGCAACAGTAGGTGAAGCTTAGGAAGTGCTGATTCAGAGCAGCTGCAAAATTTTAGTAACCTTTGAGAGCCAACAGTGGACACCTACGGGCGAAAACCAGTGCCAAGCAGAGAGCAGGAAAAAGAAAGAAAAAATAATCAAATTAGTAATATTACAGTTAATTAGTTTTAGTCCTTCTAAGAGCTCACTTCAAAAGCATCACTGCACAATAGAGCAGTAAACTGCTCTGGGGATGAAAGAGGATGAATCTTTTCCATACTTGTTTCTTGCATTCACAAATATTTACTTGTCACAGACTTTCCCCCACTATTTCTGTTTGAATAGTTCAGGGCTGTTGAGATGAAGTCTGTCCTTCACAACATAATATTGTTATTAAGCTACTTGAGTAATGACATAATTGCATAATTAAGGGAAAGGTCAACACTTGTTTTCCCACTAAATATTTCTACTGCAGAGAAAAGGCACAGCAGATTGCTTTACTGCTTTTCAAAATATTCTATCAACTTCTATTCAGATTAAGATATATCTTCATATACTCAAAAATAGTATATAGGCTCAAAAGTCTACATGCTAGAATCTAAAACTATACAATATTCCAAAACTGCTGTATTAACTTTGCTCCAGCAACTGCATTTTTAATCTTCTACTTTTCAACTCTGAGTGTCAGACTTTTGGAAAGGCATTATGCAGATTTTCCTTTCCAATTTCAAAGAATACTTCAATACATGCATTTCAAACTCCAAGTATGGAAAACAGAATAAAATCTGACCAATTTAACTCAATTTAAAATAAAGTACAATATGGCAAGATTTTGTCTGCATATCAGAAATCTTTCCTCATTAAGGAGAACTCGGCCTAAATAAGGACTGGTGGTGAGTGGGAGAAAAACAAAACCATCACAGCAAACCCCAGTCACGGCCAGCCCACTGGCCTGGGACAGTCTGCCCTGGCATGTGAGGCAGGGGTGGTTATCTTCACCTGGCTGCTGTGCAAAACCACCCACGCTGCCAGGGAGGGGGGAACAGAAGGCACAGGTGCAGCAGCCAAGGGCAGAACGTCGGGCAGCAGGGGAGCCAGTGACACTGACACCCACCCCAGAGCCCAGGAGGTCACAGGCACCATCTGCTAAACAGAATGGCTGAGAACAGGGGAGTTCTCAGGGCTCCGCCAAAAGAATGTAGGCACACCTCAAAATGCACCTTTATTAATATATTTGCTACCCTCAGGTGATGAGGGAGGCTACAATTAACATTTCAGGTTAAATAAGACAACTGCTATTTAGAGAAGACAGAAGTCAGTTAACAGGCTGGTGGGTTATTTAATGAGAAATTCAATATAAGCAGTTGTGTTGTAGCCAATATCAATAGCTTTAAGGTAATGTAAGACTCAGAGATCTGCAGATATTTAAAACAACATGACTACCACATTAATTTTGTAATTACAACTACAGAACAAAATTACTGTTGAATGATAGTATAATAAACTAAGCTAAACTAAACTAAGCTCAAACTTTTATGGATGAAAGTATTCTGCATATCTCTTCTTATAAAAAATGAATGCTGCATTCTTTTCAAAATGTACATGTTAATTCTGCTCTGGTGAGCCTCACCATCAACCTCAGCAGAAAAGAGATCAGTTTACTTCCCACAGCTCCAGTTCTCTAAAATGAAGGACTATTGGTTTATAACACAAATCTTGTATGACACTTTCATCCCAGTTAATTCAGTGCTCCAAAAACAGCAGTTGAGTCTGTATTTCAAAGACAAGCCAGCCATGGCAAGGAAATGGCAGGACACACCCATGGTTACACATAATGCTACAACTTAAAATACACCCCAGGGGGAACTCTGGCTCTCCCTACCTTCCAGCAATGAACACAGGACCAAGGCACACCGACTTGGAGAAAAAGCAGAGTTGTTGGAGTACCACCAAGTATTTAACACAATGAGACGGAACCACAGTTTTTCTTTGGGCTGCGTATGAGCTTGTTCAGAAGTGGTGCTACTATGAAACACTACTGCCTAATAATCAAGAACTGGCTAATTTAGGAAGGGACAAGAGGAAGGTTCCATTGCTTTCATTTTGCAATTTCAGGTTAATTTGTAATACTTTACAAAGTGTTTATAAAAACAGCTAATTTGTATATAGTTGGAGTAATTTAAAAGAAAATCATGTTTCTATCCTGACAAAAATCAGTTGTTATTCTTAAAAGACATCAATTGGGAATACTTAGTGAGTCCCAAAAATACAACTGTGGCTTTTTCCTTTGAACATGCTCATGCAAAACCTCACACACACACAGAGGAGTACTTACATGGGATCTCACAGTGACGACTGAGATTTTTTCAGTGTTGATTAGATCTATAGTAAAACAGAAAAATATATTAGAATGTGGGATGTTTTTTTGCCTTACAGAAAGGAGGAATCCTTAGAATTTCCACCCTACTGCCCCTAAGAAGCACAGGCTATGAATTCAGACAGAGGTGTAACACAACCTATACAAGGGAGAGCAATTACAATACAGGAAAAGATTAAGCTTCCAAACTACACTGGACAGACAAGAGATGAAGCTGCCAAAAAGGAGCTTAACTTTTATGCAATACTATTTCCTTCCTTTTGTATTTAAAGACGTTCTGAATAAAATTATTAACAGAAGCTTAAGGCAATTTAATTACCAGTGAAATGCAGGAAGAGACTTTCATATTGCATATGGTCCATTCTTCTGACTCGAGGCAGAACAAGAAGCCCTTTGTCACTATTGATAGATGAATACCAGTAGAAGCACAGACTCAGGACTACTCAGGGCACACATTGCCCAAGAGAACATGAAGTGGATTTGGGGTATTGAGGTAAGAGAAGAGTTTCCAGAACAAAAGCACGTTTATAGAGGCAGTGAGGCCTCATTGGTCCCATGACCAGTGTAATAAAAGATGGCTGTGTAACTGCAGAGATAAGGCTCCAAGAGGTCTACTGCAGAAAGCTTTAACTGATGTTTAACCCAGTTATATTTTAAAGGCCTGCCCCATAAGTCTAAGATTTTAATCAGTTTTTGCAGACTGAAACAGAGTTAAATGTCCCTTGCAAAATTCTCCTAAGATTTTCTCTTGAAATACAAAGAAGAGGTGCTAGAATATTTTTACAGTTACTGACATTTGCATGTGTCTGTATAAGATTTTGATCCATCGCAGGATCATCCCAAACTCCTGTTAAATAAATATTTATCATCTCTTAAATACACTGCATATAACAGACTGAAATATTCAACATGCGAAGGTACCTCCATACCAGTTGTATTCAGTTAGAAGCCAAACTTAACTACTCAAATTATACCTTATGCCTTCAATCTCCTACTTAATTAGACTTTAAGAGAAAGGATGAGATGCAATGCTCACGTCAATGCACCATCAAGGACACTTCAAGGTAAGACAACTACATATTACTAAAGTATAACAGTAATGTTCTTCATAAATTTCCTCATTCCTTACAAATAATATTTATCATTCATGAAAAACTTCACAATAAGAAAAAACTGGTATTTAACATTGGAATATCTAGAATAGGTAATATTTTCCATTGGTTTACAAAGCTGATTATTTCTCTTGACTGTTGAGCAGAACTAGCCTCTTCAGATGCTTATCTGGCTGTTTTGGAAACAGCAGAGCTTCCAGTTCTTGACACAGGAAATGCATGTTCCCAGAACGAGCAGTGTGCGTCAGGCATGACTACAAGAAAAAATGAAACCAAACAAAAATAGATGTTGTTTCTATCTATGAGAAACTAGATAGCTGGTTTTCAGCACTGCCTAAGGGTTTTCCTCTGGTGAATCAGCTGTTATCAATTTGGAAGTGGTCTGGAGTTCATTTAACATTTGCAGCGACATGTTACCGTGCACACGCTGCAAACCTCACTCATGAGGTAATGTTTCACTTACGGCTTTTATACGCTGGGTGTTTACAAAAATCCTACAGGCCAAGTTTACTCCTGACTGACACTGTACTTTATGGGCTGCCAGAGATGGAAGAGATGTTATCTAAGTATAATCTGACTTTCATATCCTTAAACAAAAGTTCAGACAGATAATATACAACATTCTACTCCTGTCCTGTAGGGTCATAGAACAGAGTTCTGTTCCAGAACATGTGCTTTGATTTCAGAGAGACATCCCTCTCTTCCTATTTTAACTCAAATCTTAGAAACAACTAGCAATTCTATTTTTTAATATAGGAAAAAACTCTTTTAAATAGTCACAAAATCTTATGGGACTAAAGAAGAGCAAAAGTGTGTATGGGGTTCAGAGAGAGGGTTTATGCCTCTGGAAGTGATTATTGTCAGAAGAGGAAATGCCTTAATCTCTGCATTTGACTCACCAAACTGAACAGAATCAACTTACTCAGCATTTACACACACTACTAGAATTTTTAGGTGTAATTCAAATCGAAGTACCTGTACGAGAAATTTTATCCTGTGCAGTTTAACTTTAATAAGGGAGCAAATTATTATCTTCACTAGGAAAGGCTTTAATTAGCCCAAGCCCAAAACACTCTAAAGGCTTAATAGTGAAAGTATATCAACAACACTGCTTACAATCCTTCCTCTGGTGTTAAAAAGCTTGCCAGGGATCCAATTTACTACAGAATCACATGTTTGGAAGAAAACACAACTTCATTTTCTATCTGCTTCAAACATAGAGTTAGGAAAGTAATCTAGTAAGGAAGATGACATTAGAGAGGAAAAGGGTTGTGTTCTAGTTTGTGAAGAAAACTGGAATCTCCAAAGCAGTCTGGTTTTAGTTTAAAAGCAACACCAGAGGAAGTCTGGTTCCTCTGCACCAGAACTCTTGGAGCTCTTGCCAACTTCAAATGGAGACACAATTCCGACTTTAGTGTAAGACTTCAGAGCTGGCTCCTATCCGGAAATTCTGAAATCTTCCAAAACAACCCAGTATGAGTAAGTAACAGCCATTTCTGCAATTTCTCTAGCATCCAGGCAGATCTAAACATTTTGGAAACCACAGTGAGCATTCAGGATTTGTAACTGGAAAAGTGGTTTCATACAGTAAAAAACAAAAACAAAAAGAAAAAAAAAAACCCAACAAAACAAACAAAAAAAACCAAACCTGAGTTGACCTAAGTATGTGGGTGTTCAGTTAGTCAGTTTTTGGAAAGGAACTTAGTTGGTACTTAGTCGTCCTTTGTTCCGGTACAGGACAGAACAAGGCTGAGATTTCAAAAAGAGATGACACAAAAAGAGATTACTCCAAGGGTAAGAAATAACACATAGGAAGGAAGATGCAGCAGAATAAACAAACGGGTGCATACTGTCAGGCTCTCTAAAAGTTTTGATTTTCCACATTTAAACCCAACACACACAAGAATGAGAGAACATTTCCACAGCTGAGAAGACTGTGATGAAAGGATCTGGTGGCTAATTACAGCTTAGTTGGGGTTAGAAAGATTGAAGGAAAAGAAACTGAAGGAAATGATTCAGTTTTTATATCATGTCGGTGCTTTTATAAAAACAAACTCCAGCAATATTAATGCAAGTTACTCATAGGAAAAAAAGTTCATGAGGTCTCATTTTTCTTTCTTTCTCACAGGCAGATTTCTACATGTTTCCCTCTTGCACATTTTGGTACATCACAAAGGGCAGTGAAAATCCAGAGAAAGCCTAACCAAACTTAACCAATTTTGAGAAGTACTTCTGTGTTCTGGCCATGCAATAGAAGCTCAAAGTTGAGCTTCTATTACTCAACTGTTCAAAGCTGAGAGTTGGAGAGCTCTCATTATGCCTGTACAGTGTAAATACTGGTACCTATATCCCAACAAACAAGGAGAGGGGAAATCGGTTGTAGTGGATCCTGATACAAGTTTAAATATATACATTCTACTTGAAATAGCAAAATCACAAGTCACCTTAGGAAACTGTGTTTCTCTTAAACTGCTACTTAAAAAATACTGCTGCTTAATACAATATTTTACTCAGCTAATAGCAAAGGTAATAGTTCAAGAAAAATATACAAAATATTACTGTTGTCTTTTATGTTCATTGCTTCTGCTTACTACCTCAGAACATATATGTGCTTAAAGTCAATAAGAAAAAAAAATCCACTTATAAATGTCAAAAATCTGTTTCTGCAACAAGTACTGTGCAAGCCAGCCCAGCTACACTGACCCAAGTAGTTCTCAATTACCTAAGAGCTGGGTGTGAAACTCTCTCCTAATTGTAACACGAGTGCAAGCAAATATTTGGTGAAAGGGTAAGAGCTGTTTGCATGGCCCAAAGGCAGAAAACATTAAAGGCCAAGGCAAGATTTCACAACTGAAAACTGTCCATTGAGACTGCACTGGGGAAACACTTCCT
>QUSF01000018.1:3296357-3329154 GCA_003676055.1 Chloebia gouldiae | reverse complement strand
GGACCCACCTCGCTCCTTCTCTCCAGCTCTACAGAAGCTGCCCCGAGGCTCTCGCTGCAGCACCGCCTCTCCCGCAGGCTGGACCCAGAGCCTGCTCACAGCCTGGGCTGCACACGCTGTCCAGCCACAGAACCACACAATGTTAAGGGCTTGGAATGGACCTCAAAGCTCATTTTGTTCTATCCCTCTGCCCTGGGCAGGGACACATTCCACCAGAACAGGCTGCTCAGGGTCCCATCCAGCCTGGCATTAAATGACTCCACAGCCTGCTCCAGTGCCTCACCACCTCACTATAAAGAATTTATTCTTATTACCTAACCTAAATTTTCTCTCTTTCAGTTTGCACCCATTCCCCCTTATGCTGTCACTACAGCTCCTCACAACGAGGCCCTCTCTGGTTTCCCTGAAGGCCCCTTCAGGTACCCGGAGGGGCTGTGAGGTCTCTGCACAATCTTCCCTTCCCGCAGCTGAACAGCCCCAGCTCTCTTGGCCCGTCTCCACAGGGGAGGTGCTCCAGCCCTCTTAGCAACTCCAAGGCCTCCTCTGGACTTGCTCCAACAGCTCCATATCCTTCTTCTGCTGGACACCCCAAACTGTGTGCCACAGGCCAGGCTGGGTCCCACAAAGGGGGGCAGAAAATCACCAGTCAATCCCAGTTACACACAGCACTGTGAACGCACTCACCGTGACTGGTGATAAACACAGCTGTTTCACTATCTTTTTTTGTAGTAAGGGAAGTGAGAGACATCTTTCTGTTTTACTGGCATTTTAGTTAATGACTAGGCTAAAATCTGGTAGCTTGGATAGTGGGTATTCCAGAAGAAGATGGAAAAGGAGAAAATGTGTCTCCTTTTATAATAGAAACAGAAAAATACTGAAAAATACTGTTATTAAAAAAAATACTGTTATTTATAACAGAAAAATACTGTTATTACCAGCATCTATAAAATATACTTAACTAAAGAGGAAAAAAATACAAAGAAAATACATATCCTATAGTAATAACGAAGTATTTCAGTCTGATGCCTCAACATATACCCCCGTCTCATCAGGCATTATGACAGATGTTACTCTGCTGTTCCAACAGCAGAGATAAATGTACTGTTTCCACCCAACTTTTTTAAACAAGGACACAAAAAGACCAGCAGTATAAGCCTGGACAAATTTCAGAGGACATGTGGCCACAGAAGACTTCAGCAAAAGCTCTGTAAACAGCCAAAGAAGAACTGATGATCTTCCCTCCCACACACAGTAAATATACAATGGACAGACTGGCTAGGTCTGTGTTTAGCTTGTGTTTCCACAAGCACTTTGCAGTGGAAAGGTTGTGACTTGCATGACTCTGATGGTCCAGCTAGTGAGATTTAAGTTATCATCATCTTTTACTTTCCAATTCTTTCTCAGTAACAAACTACTTCACAAAAAGAGTGTAGATCAAATCAATTTGAGACTTACAGATGTAAAGTCCTATTTGCCATACTGCCCTGCATTTTCAAGGCACCCTGGCCTGGTGACATTCTTCTTTATCTATTTTCAGATATTGTCAGCACTACAAACATAAGCATTGACAGATGTTTTGTTTAAGAATTCTTAAACTCACTGTTCAAGGGTGCTCATCTCCCCCTCTTATGCTTCTGATGATCATTTCAATGACAGCCTTTGACAATGTAAGGAAATTAGGATGCCAGGTGCTTTTTCTTTTGCAAATAAAGATGAAGAAAATAATCTCCCTGGGTGTTTTTCAGAATTTGATTTACAGAAAATGTATTTACGTTTGCCCCAGTTCTAAATATAACTCTCTATTCCCTTCTGGGAGCCTCTTCAGCTTTCATTTTGGCAAGAAATGCTGCCATCGATTTTACATTTACCCTCCTCGCTTTTCAGAAACTCCATCCTCTCTCATCATTCACATTAGGGTGTTTTCTATTAAGACACAGGTCATAATTTTGGTAGTGAAATTAATTACATACTCAATGGAAGAGGGAAGAGTAAATGTTTCTCCTTGTGTACTGCACCAGTAGTCTTTTGTCTACCAAAAAGTGTACTGTAGGCTGGGAGAGATTTTTCTAATGTTTGTATGAGTTTCCCAAAATTCTGTAGGGACAGTCAACAAGAAAAGTACTAGAGCTAGAAAATACACCTTCCTTTTTCCCTACTGAGCTCACATTCAAATGCAAATTTCTTTTTTTTTTTTTTTAAAAACCCAAAAAAAAAAAAAACATTTTAGACTTTCTTATTTTGAAGAAATTCTCTCATTGCAGACATTCTGATATACAGATGACCGGGTGTGCACTTAAAAAATACAAGTTTAAGAAAGCTGCCCCTACGCATGGTCATTTGAGATGGTAGTCCCTGAGATTCCAAGCATGAGTCATCTCTATTTTTCATTTTCATTGTGTAATAGAAATGCTTTGAGGGTAAATAAACAGTAGGAGCTTTGGGAGCAAGCATAGTTTAATATTTTGAACAGATTCACAGTAACTTCCAGTGAAAAAGTGATGATGTTTTCTGTATGTTTAAGGAATTGAATTTTATTGTAGTCATAAAGCAAAACTTTAGCATAGTCTACTGCTTGGTTCATGTTGAACCTACCCCATTTACCTTCTAGCTAAACATACCTAGATTCATTTTTAAGTATTCATCATCTTTGGATCCATATGTGGAATTCTCAAGTTGTAACTTATCTAAGACAGGACTACATACTGCAACTTTTTACTGAAATGACTTTAAACTTTTTGTGAGTGAAGTTGCTTTCCGTTACTTTATGGCACTTTATGGTAGGCCAAGATACCTTTAGGGTACATTTCTGTTAATAACATTATTTGACATTTTCTGCCAAGGAAGGCAATTTTAATGCCTTACAGTTTCATAATAGTTCTTTGATTTTTATCTGCATTTGAAAGAGGAAGTGAGGTGACCAAACAAATCCCATTACATTTTCCCATACAAGGCAAAGTGCACATAGAAATCTTTAGCTTTAACAGCTCTAAACAATATTTTGTTCAAAAGTACTCTGAACATAATCATTCGCACTAAGAACACAGCAAAGACTAGCACAATTCTTCAAGATATCTTAAAAAATATGCAGGGAAAAAATACCTCTGAAACACTTTTAAACTTCAAAGTTTTGAACTTTACCAGCCCAAATAAATGTGCATTGCACTTCTTATTTAGAGACAAGAAAGTGTTTAAGGTGTACAGCTGCAAAGGCAGAAGCATTTGATGTTCTCACTCCAGAATATCCAAGTTCCACTTGCAAAGCAGCAGAGGGGTAGAGGATCACACGCTCCTCTGAGCTGGAGCTGGCTCTGGCCAGGGAGCTGTGTAACCACACTGCCATGGTCATACCCATACATGTCATGGTCATGGTCATACATGGCCTACCCCTCAGCAAAACACACTAGCACAGGACAGCTGCATGCCAGCACAGACACACAGCTTCCTGAAATCCAGACAGTCCACAAGACAAAAAAGTGTGTGACTATTTGCAGCAAAGCACACAGCTTTGATGGCATCACTTTAGTTATTTAGCTAACTGGATAATTTTGAATTCGAATAAAGCAGCAGTCACAGCAGCAACTGCAGAAGAAAAAACTGTGCAGCATTAGACTAAACAGACAGTAAAGTGGTCTCAGACAAATTCTGAAGGAAGTTTCAAGAGGAAACTGTCACTGTTGACCATTCTTTCAACTTATTTTTAGGAACTTTTTGTTCTGAAAAAGGACTGAAAAATTCTTAGCATGACACAGTGTATCACAACAACAATTCATGGTTAGTAATAAAAAACAATTAGTAATTTAGTTTATTAACAAATGAATGATACTCCAAAAGCTAACATTGACAGAAAAGGTTTCTAATTCAACTTAAAAATACAGAGTCCCCATTTCAAGTCTATTGGATTGATCCTTACAGTGATGGGAAAACAAAGTACCCTGTTGAAGTTTTGAGTAAAGGTTATTTGAGGGTCACTCTAGTTATTGTCAATCTTGCTGCTCACTAGAAGACACAAAAAACAAGTCACTTTACCTTGAACACAACTGCAATTCAAATGTTTCTGGGTAAGCAGGTTGATAAACTCACAAAAAAATCTAGAGAAGAAAAACATAAAATAGTGAAAGTTCTAGGCCCTCTTAAGTTACAAACATATCTGAATAGACCACTCAACCCAAACCTTTCCTGGCTTGGTAATTAGAGCTTTGTCAGGTGTTGGTTGTCAATGCCATTTGTACAACTGGAAAACACCACCTGTTCCTTGAAAACATGGAACAGGGTGTAAGTCAGGGCATAACATTAGAAACTCATTACATTATAATTTTCAATTTTCACCTCAGTTTTATGTTCTGAGCACCTTCAGGATTTTGAATGATGTAACATGCTGCCAAAAGCATGCCAGACAAGAAGTTTTCATGTGTACTCACGACGGTTAAATCTGGCATCTGACTGCTTTTAACAGCCTCAACAGTAAAGCTTCAGCAACCCAATAATCAAAGCTTACCTTTCTGAAACAAAAATCTACTTAATGCTATGCAAGTTACAAATGCAAATCACATTTCAGGTAACTAGGAAAACTAAAAGCTAAGAGGTAATATGTAACAAATTACTCAAACTATCTGTTCTGTCTGAGGAACACCAATGAATCAACTTAGAGACAGACAATAGAAACCCTTGCCATCATTGCCTTTCAGGGAATAACACATCCTCCCTTTACCTTTTCATCCAACATCTGGACACAGACCATGACTCAGAAAGGTGTGGCAATATGATCAGGACAGAGTCTTACACAGAACAGTCAGAAATAAGTGTAGGTGATCATCACTCATCAAACCACCTTTGAGCATGCAAATAACCTGAACTCATTCAGGGCTAGAAGGAGGGGTTTTCTTTCATTTATGTCAGACCGAAACTGCCAGGTGTTTATCATCTCTCCTCCTAGTCAGTTCATGGAGCCATACAACGTTCTGCACAGATACTGTTATTGAAAGACATGCCAGGAAAACAGGCCTGAAAGAGCAGCCAGATGGAGAACTGGCAATCCCAGACTGGCAAAATGTAGCACACACATACAGGGAAGACGCTCTGCATAGTTTTCTAAGGCATAACCTTGCTCTGAGCCCTATTCCAGTCCCACAGTCTCACCCTGCTTTTCACTTCAGCACAGCAAGCCTAGTTTCACTTTCTACTTGTTCCTCTTGCCTGTGGCAATACATTTCATAAGGAAAGCATTTTTGACTAAGTTGCTCACACAAAAGAGCTCATAAAAATGCAGAAGTATTTGCATGCTTATAAAATAAACAGATAATCCATTTGCATAATGAAAATTAAACACATATATCAAACACAGGTACAAAACCAAGGCTATCAAGTTCAGTATTAACTTAACCTGTGTAAATACACAGTATGAATCAGCAGTACATACAATTGCCTTCATGGAAAGTAATGTGCAGAATGACAAACTAATGAGCTACCATGAGCAGATAGAAACTACTCCATCCTTCCTACTTCTATATATGGTGCAAAAAGACCACAGACACCACAAACCAAGATCTCTTTCTTAATTTTTTTAAAATAAATTTGTATAACTTTTCTCTTAGTTGACATTACCACTAACTGCTTATTTTTCTACATACCATTCAAAGCTATAGAAAATACTGTTGTAAAACTACACTTTACCTATACAGTATTGCAATTCTTTTAGTATGTGTATTTTCATTGTGTAAGAAAACCAAAACAAAAAGTGCCATACTAGGACTAGAGAAGAGGTTAGTAGTTAAAACAGTTTTTAGGACACAACACAACATCAGCAAATTACTTTGCTGAATTGACAAAAACATGACCTCAGTGTAAGGGAGACTCCAAATGAGAAAGGAACAGCACAAGAAGGGGGCTGGTTCCCTGAGTCTTCCAGTTCAGGCTCATGGCAGGTAACTGGATGCAGTTCTGGAATGAGCTGGTCCCAGCTGGGCTGCAGAGTTTGCAGGCACCTGGTCACACAACCTGCAGCTGGCATGGGCTGACACCGCTCATGATTCAGTCCCAAAATGTGACACTGCCAGAGAGGAAGTGATCACCTTGGTTTAGTTCTGCTGAAACACAGTTCTGTGCTTTGCAGGAACTTGAAATAAGCCTGAAAACAGAGCTACTGTTGAATGAAGTAGCCTCTACCTATTTGTAGCTGCCCCAGTCCGTCCCCTCCTTTTGGCAGCAGCCAGAGTAAGACTGCTGGCTGCAGCCCTTGCAAGCTTAGTGCATCCATGGAAGTGTGCTGGGGGGGAAAAAAGGTAACCAGAAGCTCTACCATGATATATAATCCACTTTTATCGTTACTGAAAACCGAAAGAACCCCAATCCCCCATACCTAGCCACTTAAAAAATTCTATTGCAGATTAATTTTATACACTCCAAAACACTTTAACAAAATACTTTAAATATTTTTTTTATTTGTGGAAGGTCAGGAGTTAGTGATTTTCCTAATCCAAAGTGACTGTGGTAGCTGACTGCCAAACTGTCAGCTTAAGCTCTGAGACCAATGCCCTCATTCATAAATTTTTGGGATTTTGCTGTGAGCCATTCAGCATGTTGTGATACACTGTGTCCAGCTCTTCAGACTGAACTGGCATATTTGAAATAGTGAAATTTCATAGGCTACTCAACTCCTCTAGCTACCAAGACAAATGAGAGAATGACTCACCGTGTATTCTACTTATCATGTGCTTTAGATAAACTGAATTTAATATGATCTTTTCCAGAACTATTGCATGTATGACTGCTGGGGAGGAAACAACCCAAAGTACCCAATGGATCACTTAGACTAGGTGAAGCCTTTCAGTAAATCCAACCAGTTGTATCAATTTGCCTTTTTTTTTTTTTTTTTCAGAGAGACACTTGCACCCCCTTACCAGCAAGGACAACACAGACTCCTTGTGTCCTTACCTGCTTCCTTCAGCCCTACCCACTCAACAGGACACTGGTGTCAGTGCACATTTAAATATGCAAAGACTCATTCTGCTGTATTTTGCTGTGCTACCTGTCATAAATATGTGCAATAAAATGGTGAACTACAACACAGGATGAAATTAGAGCAAACACTTTGTAGTACCTGCCTAACTTGAAATAGTGAGTGCCCTTCGTATTTCACTGTATGTGAGGAACTGACAGGAATAATTATTTACAATCTACTGTTTCTCTAAATACATCCTTTTTAGTGTACTTTTTTGTTCAGGTTGTGCTCCTAGTGCACAGAAACAGACCTAATAAATAAATTCCTGTTTTGTAAATTGTAACATCTCCAATGAAGACTTGTTGCCAGATAAGTAATCACTATATGAACACAAAAATGTATTTGTTTTGAGAAAGTTCTTATTTTAGCAAACACTCTAGTATAGGAGGCTTGCTATGGAGCTGAGTAAGCTCAATGTAGAATGGGCAACTCACCTGCTCAGTCTCCGAAAGTACAGCACACCTTCAGCTTTGTCTTTAAAGACTAGCAGGAGATTCACCCTTTTTCAGGCTACTCAGTACATATTTGTAGTAAGGGGAGTTAGAACAGAACACCACCTCAGTGTTATTAAAATGGTAATTTAAACATCTCTTAATTAGTACAAGCTGTAAGAGAACAAGTACTGGGATGTACTGTGCTATTTTAAGTCTGTCCTTGCAATGTCAACTTGTTTCTAATTTCACAGTCTTTAAAGCATACATAGATTATTTTTTAATTGATACATATATTAATATTCTAACTGCCATTATACACCTGTGCTATAAAACATCAGGGCTTGGAAATAAGGGCACTTGCCCTGTGCACTAACAAAAGTGATGAGCAAAAATCATGCAATGAGTTGGCAGCATCATTACAGCTTCAAGTAAAACAGATATGTATACAGGTCTTCTGCTCTGAGTTTTGACTTTGAAAGCTGTCATTGCCAGACCAATGAGTTTATAGTAAGAACTTTAAAAGAAATATAAATCTGTTAACCTGAAAGTTACAAGTATGCTTTTATAAAAAGATGCTCTACTGATGAAGCAGTAATGTAGTATAGGGAATCAACAGTTACATCAATATACATTAAAGGAAATCCTAGTACATTAGTTTTTGTCCTCGTGGAACAACAGTGGTATTTAAGTGTAACAGATTTAAGAGTCTCGGATTTAAAGAGATAACTAAGGATCCACCTTAGATCACTTTAAATCTGAGACTCTTAATTCTGTGATAATTGGTAGATCACTTTATCTCTACCTTGGAGATAAAGATAGCTCACCTTGAAGCCTGATGAGCTCCCAGACGTACAACAGCCCTTAATGTAGTATTAACTGTACTATAAAACCCATGCAAAAATGTATTTAAAAAAAATAATTTCTCAATATCTAGGATTCCTTAAAACCACTTTACTGAGGTGAAAAGTACCCTTTGATTTCAGGGGCAAGTCCAAGTGCTTAGTTCTATCTGAAGCAAAAGAAAAAGGAAAACAATTCCTCACATCCTTCACATTACACAGCTGTTACTCCAAACATTAAAGTAAATAAACTGCACACTGACTTTCTGAAGCAGCAGCATTTGGCCTGACCTAACATCCATCCTAAGCAACTCAGGCACCCAAACTTTAAAATTCATCCATTATACAAACTGACAATCTGGCAACATGCTGGCTGAAGAAAAACACTTCCCACTCTTCCCAGTCCCATGCCTACAGTCATCTTTGCTTGCTTGCTCTGCTCCTCCATTTCCCAACGCTGCCTGTGCTATTTATTCCCTTACTAAAAATTTGTTCAATGTGCCTTTGAGTTTTCTGCTATATTTGGGATCATCCTAAATAACTCTCCAGACAATTGCACCATCAGGCCTCACACGCACACACTCCTTGGAACGAAGCTCTGCAGGCTCAAGACCTCATCCAACCTGGCTTTGGACATTGCCAGGCTTGGGGCATCCACCTGGGCAACCTGTGCCAGCATCTCACCATCCTCACAGTAAAAGAGAAGCTGATGCCAGCCCCAGGTCAGTCCTGACCCAGAAGCCACTTTGGGCTGTGGCAGCACAGGCCAGCAGCAGCACAGTAACCTGCAGAGGAGACAGGCTCCCTATCTAGGGCAATAATATGAGCATGAGGAATTTCCACCCCCACCAGTCATTCCTAACCTCTGTCTCACACACTTGGTCAGGTAAATAATGTTATGAACAGCTGGCACACAATTGAAGCTGTATCTTGATTATGAGCACACTTCATATACAGTGCCAGGTGGGAACTGATAGCCCTGATAAGAAGTGGGGCAGGCAAAGCAGAGCTGCTGTAATTTATTTACCTTCTGCGCAACCATTTTTGTTGATCCCAAAGCAGACCATACTAGATATTTTCTGCAGAGAAGGAAACTGAAACCACAGCTCCTAAGCAGTGCTGGCCACTGGCCAGATCTTTTTCCAGTGTCTTTCAGCTCATGTCCGTATAAAACAAGCAAAACCAACTCACAGCTCCAGCGTGTCCAGGACTAAGGCAAGGTCCTGCCCATGCACCACTCAGACCACAGAGCAGTCTGAGAAAAGGCCTCAGTGCTGTCAGGCTCCACGGGCACCACAGGTGTAGGAGAAACCAGTCCCACCAGCTGAGTGTGTGCCCTACCTTCAGTGCAGCACAGGTTACCCTGAGAGAGTGGCCACAGGAGGAATAACCAGTGCTGCACTCAGTGTTTGTTTGCATGTGCCTACCTACAGAGTTCAACATTTTGAAGAAACAGACAGCTTCTAGGAGTGTCAGCAGATTATAGGCAATCCTAATTTTCCTCCCTCACTCTCAACCAAAAAAACAATAATAATCCCTATGCACTGTAAAGATAGCTCTACCAGCAGAAGAGAAACTTTCTTAAGCCCTCCCTTCCATACAGCTAGTCTATTCCAAATGGAAATGTGAAGGGCAGTAATCCCAGTTACAGGGAGGAGAGGAGGAGACTTTGGAAAAAAGATGAACACCAAAGCAGTCACTCTGCAGCTGCCCCAGAAGGCAGTAAAATTAAACAGTGTGAACAGCTATTGAGATAGGCCCTGCACAAAAAAGGCTCAAGATGTTGCACCATCCAAGTAACAATCCAATATATGAGCAAACAGAAAGAAATCATAAATTCTGTTTCTCAGGAAATTGCTTTCCTTCTTCAACTTCCTTCTCTCCTGAGAAAACAAATGTCCTCAAGCACAGTGACCACGTTTATTTGAGTATACTACGAAACTTCCCTTAATGATTAATTCCAACTCTTAGTTTAAGCAAAGCCTTATTCAGAAGGGTTTTCTTATGAAAGAGCACTCATTCATTTGTCATGTTAACTACCTAACTCTATTTATCATTAACTTCAATATATTTTGCATGTTTACTTGGCTCAGGCTACTGTTTGGTATTTAATTTGAGCACTAACTTCATTTACCACAGTGTAATAGGCCGCACCTATTTTACTAGATACATATCACAACATCACCTGGCACATATCTGTAGGCAAAGCCTTGCCTTAGTAGTTTGGTCAGAAGTGGTTTCTCTATTTTTATAAAAGGGCTGAAGCATCACCTTCGTTTTAGGAGAGGGCATCATCTGCTGAACTCTGCTAATTTATTATGCTGAAAGTTTATAGCTGCTGCTGTTGGATTATTCAGTAAGCAGCCAACAGGCAGCACCGTCACTGGCAGTGCATGTTCCAGAGGGCATTGAAGGTAACACATGAGCTAACTGTGCAAACACCTAAATAATGAACAGCTCCTCAAACCCCCCACCACACCACAGTCCAGGGGGAAATTACCTGTTTCAAGTTTATACAATTCTGTAATTTAAGACAACAGTGAAGGAGGAACTGGTAAATACAAAGAACTGAGAGCTATGTTAAATATGCATTAAATAATTTCCCAAATAACTTTTATGAGGAAATATTTCAGGCTTCTGTAGAATTGTATTAAAATACAAACTCTGTATGCATGCAGAAAGAGCAGAAGAAATAAAAAGTCTTCTGTCAAAAGACTGCAGAACTTTGCTACCTGTCGTTTAATTGGGTGAAAAGACTGGAGACATGAAAATCTTAAACATATCTTAGAAAAAAGAAAATCCATGTCCTTAGTCACTGCAACTAGTCTGATTGACAAATTCCGAAGATTCAAAAAGCAGAACTTATAGAAAAAACATTGTATGTTTCTAAAGTCTATCTGTAGCTTTATTTGCTCTTTTTTGCACTTGAAGTTGGCAAGGCTACAACTGCAAGTTTGTCTATAATAGTAATGACAACACACATCATAGTCTTATTTTTCTGCAACAATCAAAGATGCAAAGAGGACCAACAGAGGATGCAAGCAAGGACCAACATTATCCTTAACCTGACAATCATCTTTTACCATCCTCAGGGATTTCAACTGTCCATTTGCTTTCTATATAACACTCCTCGACACCACATTTCTCTGTAATCTCCATCTATATTCATTGAACATCCTCACTGAAATGTTTTGTACTATCACTCCTTTTTTTCCTAACAAATGTTTCAGATTTCTTTTTTTCCCAAATATTTTATGCTATAAAGGTATATGCTACTATTATTTCATTAAGGGACTGGGCAAACAGCAGCACTGGATCAAGAGAGGTCTGTGCAGCCAGGGCAGGGGAGCCAATACTGCACATGCAATTGCTTTTCAAATAAGTTTCAAAAATCTACAAAGGGGATGTTCTAGAACACCAAAAAGGAAAACCTCTCACAGAAGAACACGACAACGAAAATATTCAGCCAGATTCTTGCTTTCCTTTAGCAGGTGCTTCTGTGACGCGGAGCAGAGAGGCATGCGCTGAGCAGTGAATCACCTCTCCTCATCAACATCAGCCCATCTCCGAGCCCAGCCTCCGAGCCCGCATCCAGGCGGGGCCGGGGGGCTCCAAGGGCCGGGGGGCTCGGGGGGAGGCCGGAGCACCGTCGAGCACCGGGCAGGGCCCCGGGCAGGCCCAGCGGGAGGCGCGGACGAGCTCCCGCCCGGCGCGGAGCGGGGCAGGGGCGGGCGGGGGTCCGGCTGCCGGCGGCTCGGAGCGGCCGCGCTCGGCCCCGGGGCAGGACGGGGAGCGCGGGACGCGCCAGCGCTGCCCCCCGGCGCTGCGGAGGAGCCGAGCGGAGCCGCGGGCTGCGGCGGGCAGGGGCGCTTCCCGCCCGACGCCACGGCGGGCCGCCCGCCCGAGCCCCCCTCGGCACTCCAGGAGGCCTTTCCGCGCCGCCACCTGCGCCGGGCAGCGGCCAAGGCGGCTCCCGCCCGCCCGGACCGCAGCGCCGAGCGCCGGCGCATCCTCCCGGCCCGGCCCCCGAGCCGCGGGACGGACCCGACCCCGCGTAACCCCGCTCCGAGCCGGCCGAGCCTGCCCCGCCGGGAGCCCCGCGGCCGCTCTCCGTGCGCGGGGCGACCCTCCCGCCCCTCGCCTCCCCAGGTGCTGCCGAGCGGCAGCGAGGCGAGGGAACCAGCTCTGCCCATCCCACCTCACCGCCCTCCATCCCGCCCCGGCCCTTCCCCGCCGCAGAGCCCGCACTCACCGCCCAGCCCCGGCGCTGCCGGAGATCTCGGCGCTACCGGCGGCGGTACCGGCTGCTAAAATGGCTGAGGGCGCGGGGGAGGAGCGAGCCCCGCGCCGCCGCCGCCAGGGCCGCCCAATCCTCCCTCCCTCCCTCCGCGCCGTGACGCGCCGGGGCAGGGGCGGCGGCGGCCGCGGAGCCGAACCCCGGGCCCCGGTCCGCGCTGCCGCCGCTCCCGAGGGGACTCCGGGATCCGCAGGATCGTGCGGGGGAGACGCGGGACGCCGGGCTTCGGGCAGAGCTCGGTGAGCGCGGCCCTGCCGCGGGGCCGGCCCCAGGCCGCGGGGCAGGCCGGGCTGCGCGGCAAACGCCACCCGGCTGCCCCGAGCCCGCACCTCCCGGGCAGGCTCCAGCAGCGAGGCCGCCAGTCGGATCGTTCGGGCCGCAGAACACAGCTCAGGTGTTTGTAACCCAGTTTTGGCTCCTGGCAATCTGCAGACCACCAGGCCCAGTCGGAGGCCCCTGTCGTTTTTATTCAGAACACAAGGAACGGGTTTCAGCAGCAGTGCTGACGAGAGCGATCGGGATTACTCACAATTCGGTTCAAAAAGCCAGAGGCTACAAATATCCCCATGATTCATGCAAGAGTTTGCCAGATGGCTTTAGCTGTTTTGGAGTCTGAAGCTTCTTCGGAAGAGAACTGGCACAAAATAACTTGCTTCTGACAATGCCACTTCTTAATAGCATGTAAGGGAAGAGGAAACATTTGGTGCTCCATCTATGTGGAACAGAAGTCCAGCAGGAACCTCCCCCGCCCCATATGGAGTGGGATAGAGTATGAAAAAATAAAATTGGCATACATTACATAGCCACTACTATATTTGTTAACAGGTTTGCGTCCATATAGGACAACACCTTGCAGGAGGCTAAAATGTTCTGGCAACAACTGCACATGCACATTTAATAATTCCCAGAGAAGCAAAAAGCACATCACTTCCTTGGATAGAGGCTGAGCTAAATCACTCTGTGGGTTTTGCTCTGTTTGGACTATATGACACTTGGGGCAGTCTGTTATACTCTCACTTTGTTCCAATTTGTTTCAAACCCCATTGTTTTTCTTAATGTCACATCATCACTAATAAGGGAACCTGGATTGCACAAGATGCCCAAAGGCATATCTGTTTCATGCAGATTACCTTTTTGATGTAACCTCCCTAAATACTTAGAAAAGGTTGGGCAAACCAATTTGCCACAATTTTTTTTTCCAACTAGAACACTGACACAGCTTCTTTTCTAAATCTTTGTCATGTATAGTAAATAGGCAAGAAATTCTACTTGCAATTTATTCCATCTATTTTGTACTTCTTATAGTATTAGATTTTGAATTAAGTGCATACAGATTTACCTTGATGTATCCTGCTGGTGGATAAGGAAGCATGTCTTATGCCTAAGCCAGCTAAAGCACTGGAATGACCACAGTGGATCAGAGCAATGCCTGAGGTAGAACACAATGCTGCTCTCAGCAGTGGCTGACCATCTCCTGGGAAGATGAGGACTTCTGCAGCTTCGAGACCTTTAGCTAGAAGTAGCCTGTATCTGCTCTTGATAGAAAATGGAAAAGAAATCCAATTGCTTTCTTAGTCCTCTAAGCTTCCATCATCAACAGCTTGATCAGCTTCCATCATCAACAGTTCTACAGTCTAACTTCATGCTGGGTGGAAATCACCTCTGTATGTTCCATACCTTCTGTCTGGTATTTCTACATGGTGTCCCCTGACTTTTGCATTAGTTAACTGTTCTCTCTTGCCTCTCTCCATGCCGCTCCTTGTTTTACAGATTTGTAACACGCTACCTTACTTATCTCCCTTCTAGGCTGACAAGTCTCACACTTTCCAGGTGCAGTTTCATAGTACCTCCAACAAGTTGGAGCTTCCACCTCTCTACTGCAGACTGTATGTCCTTGCTGCCTGGATCCCAGGTGCTTCAGGTTGTGCACTTCTGATGAGTGTAACTCTTTCCCCTCCTCTCCCTTTATGCCCTCCCTGCTGGAGATCTCACCAAGCCATGGGACCACCTCTTCTTGGCCCTGGACAAGCTGGCCCTGTGTGCCACAGCAAAAAGCTCTGTGGGGAGTCCCAGTGTCTGCAGGGTTTGTCCACTCATGTCCCCAGACCAGGCACCACTGACTGACATCCAGGCCTCAGTGGTGTTCTTGGGGATGCTTAACAAAATATTTTGTCTGTTTCAGAAGGACAAACATCTAGGTCAAACTAATAATTTCAGCAAAGTTGGAAACAAATTTTAAGGGAAAAAACAACCTGTCAGGTTGTCATTAGAATAATGAGTCCTAAAGTTATACTTATTACAGACAGGGTGAAGAGTCAAATACACCTTGTTCTGTGGAGGCTTTAGAAAGAGCACCATGGGAAACCTTTCCTGCAGCTGCAGGTATGCAAATACCTGCCTGATTTTCATAGGATTTACTGATATAGAATATGCTCTTTTGTTTGTCATAAGATACATTTTCATTTAAACCAGTTCTTTGAAAGATGCCAAACATTCTGTTTTGAAAGCAAAGCAGAAATGGATTTACTTGCTCTTTATAAATAAAGCTGTGGTCAACTAGTAATTCCCTGAGGATGTGTGATACTTCTAAAGGCTTTCAAACAGAAAGATAAGGAAGCCTATGGTCAGGAAGCTGACATTCACTACAAGATGTGTAAAATGTCTTTGCAAACTTTTAGAGGAGTCTTTAAACAAACATGAAAATTATCTTTATACCACAAAATGTCGCAGTATCCTCAAAACCAAATCTGACCGAAAGGATTTTCCTTGTCTCTCGTGTTGCAATGTTTTTGTATTTTTCCAGTAAGAAACACTCGCTGAAGATCTCTGTGGGATGTGATGAGTGTAACAGCACTTCCCAGACAGTGAAGTCACTCTGTACTGATGCTGATTTTCAGCCTTAACACAGAGATCAAAAGAAGAGAAAGGGATCTTGAGGAGAGGCTGAAGCCAGCCAAGGCCTCTGTTTTTCACCCAGAATTCAGTGCAAGCTTGGAAAGAGTAAAGAGCTTCTCACCTCATTCCTGATATCAGCAAAGGAATTGCATAATCTTAGCACTGCTAAGTAATAAATCAGTATCTGGAGCCTTGTGGGTTGTTTGTTTATATTAGAAGTGACTGATGAAATAAACTATTTCCTCAATACAATCCTGTTTGTCTTCACAGACTGTACAGTTAGAATCAAAACAACAGAAAACAAAATTTGTACACAAACTTGGCCATTTTGGAGCAAGCATTCTCCCAGAACAGTTACCTGAGTTTCGTCTCAGGCTGGTGAAGTGTTAGTGTGCCCCTTTTTGCACACTGGACCTCCACATGAATTCTGCCCATTGAGAGTAATGGACTTTTGGTCACTCCAGAACTTTTTAAACTGACTCTTGTGTTTTAAAAGAAAACAAAACAAACACAGCAGTCAGTCATATACATTTGATGACACAAAGGCTTACTGATATCTCCAAGTAAGTGCATTCCAAGGGGGAATTTCCAGTAGGGGGAACTGAGGGATGGCTGTGAATAAAAGGCAGCATTTTAAGAGAAGGGGCTGCTACCAAACATATGAATTGTTTTGGTTTTTGATGGTTTTTGTTCAAGCTAGTTCCATTCCTCCCTTAGTCTTATATAGGAAACCAGGTTTAAAAATTATCTGCGGATCTGTTTATAATGGTTGTAAAAAACCCCAGTTTTATATATATTTATAGGAAAAACACAAACCCCTTTATTGTATCTCCAATCATAATACTGGGCCTTTTGGGGGGAAGGAGCAGGAGGAATGTAGAGACAAAGTCTGATAGGTTCTCTGAACAAAAACCTGCCATCAGTTTTTTCCCCCTTACGTACCCAAATATGACTTCTCACTTTGAGTCATTGTGCAGAAAAATGAACAGCAGCTTGCAAGCACTGAAAAAATACTTGCATTACATAATTAAATCCTTGGTTAAGCCCTATTCCATGCATGACACAGAAACACGTACCTGCTTGCAGACATAACATTTGTGTTTTGCAAAACCATCAGCTTCATTACCTGCTCAGATGTGTGCAGAGGTTAGAGCTACTTTGCTTTCCAGAAGTAATTCCTGACAGTAGCACTCTGCTTAGGCTTCAAGACACCAGAGCAATGACAGCACACGTGTTCTGGTTTTCTCTTCTCCCTCATTCTTTCCTCCAAGTGGGCACCTAGTGATTCACTGTCTTGGGTCAAATCAGCACTCACAGGCAGTTCCACTGGTTGGGTCACACACTACATGAAGCCAAAGGAGAATGTTTCAGTATTCTTTTACTATCCAGTTTATCACAAAACTGAAAAGCCCTATCTCAAGCACAGCCTTAAAGTATTAGATGACAAATAGCATGCAGTATTGGACCAGGAAATCCTGACTGAAGGATATACATTTTAAGAAAGGAAACCAGTATTGACAGAGAGATTTCTGATATATACACAATAAATCTAAATTTATTTATATTTATTGTATATAAAAGAAAGATGTGGAACTCTAAATTTAATGTTGTTGCTGCCAACACTTACATATCTTATCAGCAGAACAATCAATAGATCACCATAGAAAACAAAATACCTAGAAGTAGACTTCAGAGGAAACTTTGAACAGCCATTGCAAAAAAAGATTGAATAGTTAGCACATAATGAAATATATTCTACACTGCCTAGAGATATTCACAAGAAACAAAATTAATTGCTGTGGAAATTAAATGCTTTCTTTAAAGTGCATGACCACAGCAAACAGTAGCCACAACTGGCCAAACATACTACAGAGCCCATGAGACACATGGTTAAAAATATGGTTTAAAATGGTCTTCTTTCAGCATTTCTATATTCTCACCAGGATCTCTTGAGTCTTATAGTTCCCTTTAAAGGAATCATAACATTTTAAATATGGTGCCCTAATTTAGTATGAAACCATTTGGGGAATTCATTAGAGAAAACGTTAGATTTCAGTGAGGACATTGACCTCAATAATTCTTCTGTTTACATATGTGATGGCAGAAGTTTTTGACAGGAACAGCAAAGCCAGCTCCTAATTGATACTTTTTTCCACAATTTTTTAAAATTTAGAACCTAGATAGAAAAAAAGTTACTTGTTCACCTTAACTTTGCTCCAGTTTTTCATTTGAGCTGCTGCTACAGCTGCATTTCTGAGGAGCAGGGAAGAACAAACAACATCCTCTGTGGCGCTCCTGTACATGTTGTTCTCACAGGGAACAATTGCATGTGCATGTATTCCTCTGAATTTGCACAAATGACAAGTAATGTTGGTAATGTTAGAATTACTCAACTTGCTGCTTATCTGTTTGTAGGCATTCTTATAAGCCTTGGGGACAAATACACATCAGTAGATTGCACGAAGGACAGATATTATCTTGTGTGCAAACCATATTTTGGTGCAGAAAGGAGCAGTTAAGTAATTTTAGAGTAACTGGCTTCCTGTGTAACAATTTACCTATTACACAAAGATTAAATGGTGTGTTTCTTTGGGTTTTGATATTTCATTTCTTAAAGTGAAAAACCAAATCAACACATAGTCCTTAACATTGAGAGATTGAGCTTTTTCTATACATAATAATATAATATCTAAAATAAATTCCTAAAAATTTTTTGCTGATAGACTGGCAATCTATTCACATGCAAGCCTTATAAAGTCTTATTGTGAGCTGTGTTGTATGATTTTTTTTTTAACAACCTATAAATGTTCCTCTCTGAACATCTGTTTTTATAGTTGTAAATCCCTATAAAATCAATACAAACTAATCCTGCTTTCATCAGATACACTTTCTTTTTGCATCAGAGATTGCTGTGCCCAGAGGGTAAAATTATGGAGTGGTGGCACAGAACTCTAGCCCAAGGACAGAAGTATTGCATATGCTTTAAAGCAAATAGGTAACCTTCAAGTACTAAAATATTCTGTGCATCCTGTCTCAATTCCAGCAAGCTGCCAGTCTGCCCTGACATGCTCCAGGAGTTCTGTTTCAGGCTGTTCCTGAAATGGTAAGGGAGCACTTACAAGACAGTCCTGCAGATTCCATTCTTTAATGATTTACAAGACAACTGCACCTATAAGAATCTCATTTACCCAGTTTGTCAAAAAGTCAGGGTTTTGCTGTAATTCAAATTGTATTCTTTTAATTCTGTTTTTGCAGCAAAGCTTTGAGTCAGCTTGTTTTTTCTAGCATAACCCCTTTCTTCAGAGGCTGATTTATCACCACACTGTTGCCCATCAGCCCAACACAATTACCTCCATAGCACTGTGGAACACTGAAAAAGAAACACAAATTTCAGAAGAAACATATTTTAAAGTGTAATTTATGGACAGTTTGCTGTCGTGGTACAGACCTCTTCAGCAATTTTGGCTATTACACTGAACAGTTTAAGAAAGGTATATAATTATTTAGTCACATTTTTCAGACCCTTTAGGAGTCACCCATAAAGCATTCCCCACATACACTCTCCCATCCACTTAGGTCTGTATAAGCTCTTGCTTACATGAACAAAGATGCCAGAATAACTAGTTTCTACATCCTTAATATAATTTTTCAGTCAACAAGTCAGCAGTTCCTTTGCATAGTAATTTCATTGCCAAAATCTTTTGGGTCTAAATTGGTGTGTTTCCATTCATAATATCTGTGGCACACAGATTTGTCCATGAAAAAAACCAGAAATATCATATAAAGATGGGAAGTGCAGCTCAAAGTACAAAAAAGGTATTTAAATTCTTACCTTAAAAAGTGCTTCCTGTGAGATGAAGGATTTGACTCAGCCTCAGATCTGTAAAGTAAAAGCATTTACAATGAAGAGTCCAGGTGAAAATCAGTCTATAATGCTGTAGTAAAGTTAACAGAACTCTGAGTCTTAAATGCTTGCACTTGTAACATTGACTTTGCTTTTGGCAGCAAAATGGAAGAGAATTCTACCTGCACAAACAGTTTGTCAGATCAGTGGCTGTTCCTCAGGTTTCCTATTAACGTCATGTACACAAGAAATATTAATGGAATATACTTCATTTACATAATACTTCTAATGACTATGCTTTTGTTTCTGTCAGTAGTTCTATTACAAGTTAATTCTTGGAGTTATTTAATTTATTCACATGACCATATATGCAAATTGTTTGCAAAAAATAATTGTTATTGTTGTAGTAGCTACAGAAGAAGCAAATGCTTGTGAATGAAGTTCTGAAATTCACAGGCCCTGGGGCTGGGGAGGGGAATGGCTGCATTGTGAGGTGTTCTCTGCCCTGCTACTCTGGTACTCAGGGTCCAACACTGCCCAAAAGCAGACACCACCTCCCCCCAACACCCCATGCCCGCTATCTGCTATGCTATCTTGTTCCACAGGCCAGCCCAGGTATCAATATTACACAGCTGACAAGGACCCCGATAACAGTTTCTTCTTGTTTAGAAGAATAGTATCACTTACAGACCTATTTTCTTACCAGACAGTGATACTTAAGAAAGATGATGCTAGGGAGTTTCAGCTTTAGCCTCTGCTACCTAGATAATTCAACTCCTTCATTGGTATACAATGGAAGCATCCTCACACAAAAGACTTGTAGCAGCTTGAGAAAATGAGAAGGCAGTGCAAAAATAGGCAGGGTAACAAAAGGTACATTATATCCACTGGACAAGCAGCCTGAGCAACTCCATCTCTTACCAAGTTTTAGAATATTATTTTTCATTACTTCATCCAACTGTATTATCAGGCTTAACAAGAGATGCCTTTCTCATCTCCTCATTATCAAGGATACAAACAGCAGTAGGGCTGTTTTTCCTTTAAATATTATTGATCAACATTGACAATAACAGCCTTCAGGAGAAAAGTCAGGAGCAGCCCAAGTGTTAGCCCAGGACACCAGAGCACAGCAGTGGCAGCACTTCCTCTCCCCTCACACACGAGTGAGGGTCAGTTCTGCCTGCAGAGGCTGCTCAGCAAACAGAACATGTGCAAAGTGTGTAGCACAGGACCAGTGCTGGTTGTCAGAATTTAAGGGGTTGCCTAAAGCAAAGCAGTTATATGTGCCTCTCTAAGACATGTTTTCACACTGGACGTATGTTACAGCAAGATCTGAACTCCCCAAATAGCACCTACATGTTGGGCTGGCATAAGTTCATTCCTTCTTATAAGCAGACTTCTCATATTAGAAAGGAATTCGATAATTTGGAGACAAACCACATAATAAAACATAAGTTCACTCTATCCCCTTTTCACCTCTGCTGTCCATCAAATTTTGTTTTATACTGAGCATTGACAAACACTGCTGTGTCTGGAGAATTAAAAGCTCTGTCCCTATTCAGTGTCATTCAATGTTACACTGCCATTCACCTCCCTTCCCAGAAATGGCTGCCCACAGGAGACAAGGCCTTTAGACTGAAATATTGCTGTGCAGAGTAAACAAGAACTCCTACGAGCAGCAGAGCTGATGAAGCCTTACAGGCTTTTAATAGAATTGAAACCCTAGCTCTTTTCCTTCCATAGATTTCCCATTTAATAAGGATGCTCAACTTACATTGTTACCATAAAAGATCATTCAACATTATTCATCATTTCCATGCTAAACTAGGCTGCCATGTGACTGCACATGCAAATCCTCTGTGTCTTCACCTTTGACCCAATATCAAATTCTTATCAAAAAAGCAAATTTATAAGGTGGGACATCCTTTCCTCACAGAGCTTTTATTGTCAGGTCTTGAGTCTCTCCTAGTTATCCTGTGAAAGCAGCTTTGTTCCATGCTTCAGGTAGGAATTTCAGATAACAAAACCCACCAGCTTCTTGTTCAAGTTTACTCACAAAATTAGATCTATAATCAATGCTACTGTTTCATCTTTTTCCCTATTTTATATAATAATTTCAAACATTACACACTTTTATACTCTTCTGTAAAGTGCTATAAGAGTACTTGAAGTACACAGAGTCCTTGCAGTGCAGGGGAAACACTACAGACAGAAATTGCACCCTAATTTCTAAGCATTTCCTTTTGCTACTCATTTAATGCTAAAACTATCAAATATTTTCTGATACTTGTTTCCAATTTTCACTTTTTTTTACATAGCAAACCTAGCAAATGCTACCTCAATGCAAATTCCATTACCTTACATCCCATGTACAAAATGCAGGACCTTTCAGATTTGATCTTGCAAATAGACATAGTTAACCTGGAGAAGTTATCACACAAAACAAAGGAACAAGAACAGGTATTTCCACAAAAGAGAGACCCCATGAGAACAGAAACAGGCATTTAATGAGCTTCCACTGAATTTGGCAGCACAGAATTCTGTGCCTACTTGGAGGGAATCAACTTTGATGACTGAAATACTGTGAAATTAATCTCCATTATGATCCCACTGACTTCTCTGGTGCTACACTGGGCTCAAGGCTGTATAAAGCTATAAAAAGCTATAATGTGCTATAGCACATGCTATAAAAAGTGTTGGCATAAGCACAAGGGAGTTCAGTAAATTGTTAGAGGATTTGTGATGAACAAGAGGCTTAAACAGTTTTAAACCAACAACACAAGATTTAACTTTAGACTTAGTATTTTTCTATGGTATAACTTAATGGCAATTCCTCCTAATACTGGATTAAAAAGTTTTAAATAAACCATAATAAGCCATATTCAATATCTCAGGAGGTCTACAGTAATAATACCAATTAAGCCTCATAACCACCTAAGTCTGTAGGTCTAAGACATTCCCCTGGGTGTTAGGTGATAGTTCAGCTAAATACTGAAATGTCCCACTCAGGCAAATAAACCAATAGTTTTATCAAAAGGGCTTTCTAAGAATTATTATTCATGATATTTCAAAGCAAACTGCCCCATTTGCAGAGAAGATATAAACCCCCTCCTCCTCCTTTCCCTAACACACCTTTTAAGGTTCAGAGAAGAGAGGAGGGGTAAGAATTAACTTTCAGGAATTAATTTTCAGAATCTGCTGGAGAATTTTACACCATTGGTTCTACAAGACTACCACACTCTACTCTTTACAATTTAACCAAAATATTTCAGGTTATTCAGGCCATTCAATATCCAAAAATACACTGTGGGAACCTCTTGCTTCTGCTAACAGGCAGATGTATTGGGGTGGCTGTGGAGCATAACTCAGGCAGGATTATCAAGAGTTTGACTTACTGCTTGATTTTAACGTTCTACTGACTCAACTTGAATCTACACTACAGTACCATCCCAAACTGCCAGTGAGTTGTGCTGCTCATGTAGTTTACTCGTTTTATTTTCAAATGATCTCCTCTTGAACCACTCTGCCTTTGTAATATGGCAGTGACCAATGACTTCTCTGCTAAAAATCACCTGCTTCCCAGAAGAAAGCACCGCTGTTCAATAGCAGCAGCCCCTCCAGCTCTGGAAGACTCTTCCAGGTGCAAACCAGGCTAAAGCCAAGCAGGACCGGGGCTGCCACCTGCTGTGCAAGTTTTGCTCTCTGTTACCACGGTGAGTAATTTTGTAACCACAGGTTAATTGCAGAACGCAGTCTAACCTGATTGCCTCCAGAAATAATCATTTAGAGAGGAATCTGGCACAGGTGGAAATGGGGAGAATCACGTCTTGAAGCACAGGCGTGTTCACTGGTGCACACTCACAGCGTGTCCAGGCAGGATCACGGCGGTAGGAGCCTCACCTGAGAGGGTCACACACACCTGCTCTGTGACATTAGTTCTTGTGGGCACTCTCTACATGTGTACAGCCCAATGTGCTTCAACCTCTACAAAACAAATATCTCAAAATACCAGCTCCTGGGGGCGTTTGAACTATTATATACAGCAAGCGAATGAATGCATGAGAACTATCTGCAACCCTATGGATAATACAAACTTTCTGCTAAATGTTCACCAAATTGCACATGTCTGCTTGACTGATGATTTCTTTCCTGCTGGTTTGGGTTTTGCTTGTCTTGTTTTGTTTTAAGAAAAGCAGATTTTATATAGATACCAAGTATTTTTTAAATATTCTTGTTTCACTTACATAATTTACAGATTGTAGCATTTCAGTGCACTCAGAAATAGGAGAAGGCATGCACTAGTATTGTGAAGATCTAAAAAATCTTTTAATGAGAAAATTGTACTTTATTCTGTTTGTGTGGCTGAACCTCTAGAATTTTCTTTGCTTATCTAGCAGCCATTTGTGCTCTTTGGAGTTAATAGAACGGCAGCAAACAGATCTGAAAAACAGGAATAACCTGCAATGTTTCAAGCTGAAATACAAGGAGTTTTGTTCATCTTTCCCCCTTCTTTGGATAATTTTTTCAGTGACATGCTCCTGGAGCTCCTTTGAGCTTATGTGCCCACGCTACAGTTTCAGCTTAGCTCTTTTTCTCTGTTTCTAGTAAAGAAGACTTTACATAAATAATTGGGGAACATTTGTTCAGTATTAGTTAGAGTTTTAAACAGAAAAATCTGTTGCTGACTCCATATGATCTGCTGGGTAACAACCTGTACTGTTTACCACAGCACTGACCTCCCATCCAGGCAGGAAGGGATTGTGTCAGGGTTGGGATTGTGGAAGAAATCTTCCCAGTAATCAGCCACAGGAGAAAACTCAGCCCCCAGCTCTGAAGCATGTGAATACCATCAGCCAAGCTGTGAAAATGCTCACATATACAGAAGCCATGAATCCTGATAAATACAGAAAGCTCTGTGGTAAATATTTTTATGATTTATGAAAATGACTAAGAGGAGCTGAGCTGTCTGGATATCACAGACCTGAAAAACTCTTTTGCATCCCCTGTTCTATTACTGGAAACTGTTAGCAACCATCCACTAATGTGGGATGGATAAAGGAGACAATGGCTACATGACTCATCTGGATACCAAGATGAGAACATAAGCTGAGATATTAAATCTGCATGAGATATATATTTTATTGTTTCCTTCAAACACAGTGCACTTCATTGGCCTCAGCAAATAACACACACAAAAAAAATACCCCTGTTATATTTAAGAGGTCTTATATTGCTTTACAATAAATGCAATCCTTACATATTTCAAGAAAACTTAGTTCAAGTTATTTATCACTAAATTTACGTCCAGTGATTGCTGCAGTTTAGAGCTAGTTCCTTTCTACCCCATCTCATCTAAGAATTACAAAACCTATTTCACTCTGACAGGTCTAACATGAGAACACAATTCCTGCCTTCTTTCCTGCAAACACTGACTCCTTTTCCCAACCCCTCTTCTATCAGAATGCTCGGTGTGCCTAGGCCCCAGCCAAGCTCTCAGTGACCACATGGCCATCATCCCTTCTGCAGAAACAGGCATATATTCTTGGAATTTAAAGTAAAACTCCCTTAGAGAAGAATATTGTGTCTCATGCAGGTGTGCCATATATTGTTAGAATAGAACTAGTTCAATTCATAGACTCAGAATCATAGAATGGCGAGGGTTGGAATCTCCTTCCTTCTATTAGACCAGGCTGTTACACCCTCACAGGGAAGAATTTCTACTTAATATCTAATCTAAACCAGCTCTTTTCCAGTTTAAAGCCATTCTTCCTTGTCCTGTCACTCCATGCTATTGTCAAAACTCCCTCTCCAGCTCTCTTGGAGTCCCTTTAGGCAATGGAAGGTGCTCTAAGACCTCCCTGGAGCCTTCTCTTCTCCAGACTGAACAGTCCCAACTCTCTCAGCCTGATTCATAGTAAATTGTTTCTATTTCATTTCCTATGTGTAGAAAATTGGTCATAGCAACATTCTCAAGGGATAAACCAAGACAACTTGTACTGCTACTGAAAGCAAAGTGTGTGTGGGTTATTGTATTAGTAATAGAGCATTAGGATGAGAATTTCAGGGGGTGACCAACCACCAGAGGGCTCGCGGCTCCTTCCAGGCTGTTCAATGAAATGGTTAAACCTTCTGTAACAAAGCACTTAAACATGACCTGTGTCCCGTGTGAGGCTCCTACTCTTTGTGAAATGCATTAGCTTGCACAGAAAACATGCCAGTATACTCACTTTTCCTCAATAACTTATTAAGAGACACTAAAGACGTACCTCAGCATGGTCCTTACCAGGGGCTGCAGGGGAATCTCTGCTCCAGCACCTCCTTCTTCACCTTGGTGACCTTGGTGTCTGCAGTTGTTTCTCACTTAGTCTCTCTCCTTTCTTCCACTGCAGCTGCACAGGGGTTATTGCTCCTTCTGAGAGCTGTTATCCCAGAGCTGTTGTCTCTGTTGGTGCTGGGCACAGCCTTGTCCAGCAGCAGGTCCATCCTGGAGCCAGCCAGCCTTGGCTCTCTCATCAGGGAAGCTTCTGGCAGCTTCACAGAAGTCATCTCGACCACCAAAATCTTGTCATGCAAACCCAATGCAAAGGTATAAGAGCAGCTTTTTGGTATTTTAAAGCATCTAATTTCAGTTGTTATATTCACAGAAATGTTCAAGTGTGTGACTGATACCTGTGCATGCTAATAAATGATGGGAGGGTCAAACAGAACCCAGGTTTGGCTCAGAAATCTTTGTGGAAAATGGGCACTTCTTACACTCATTGTAAAACTGAGATATCCAACACCTCCTTCCCAAATATCACAAGACATAAAAATACACTGTGATAGTACAATTATATAACATAACAGACCTGACTATATAATATTCCATGACAGAATGAAATTGTACAAATTTCATTTAATTTAATTAACCAGAGATTGCACCATGTTATAATCCTCCTTCCCACCTTTCATGTTGTTTCTGAGACTGCTGTTACATTTGTTTTACATTATGTAAAATATAGCAGTTCTCTGACTTTGAACACCAAATATCACTGTGGTTTTAATAACACAGACAAACTCCATGCAGAAGGTTAGGGAAGACACAGTGTTCTGAATCCCTGAGTTGAGGTTCATAAGCAGTGACAGTGTCTCACAATCTAAAATTAATTCTTAGTTTTAAAACTAAGAACTCAGTTTTTGCCAAAAGGGTTTTCAGTAATTCATCATGGATGCCAGTGTGCTCAATAAACTGTAGCAAAACAGAACAAAAATAGAAAGCACACGTTCTTCTGCCTTAATATCTATGTAGATTTAGAGTGTACCTCCTACGTATACTAGTCACAGCTTAACTCAACTGTTACAAACAATTAGAGACTGAGAAAAGTGCTGTTAAGGCTCAACTTCCAGGAAAAAGAGTTTGGATGGTTCTTTTTAAAATGCCTTTTATTATATTTAGCAATAATATGGGGCTAGTAGTGGACATAAAATAAATCACATGCTTTGAAAACTGAAAAATGGCTGAACAACACAGGACACAAACACAAAAGCAAGGGTTCTAAGGCATAAATGGTTGCTGATGTATGAAAAGAGCACTCTTCTTTTTGTTAGTTCTCAAGATAGTTCAAATTTAAGGAGAATATCTGGATACATACTTAAGTATTTGAAGAACATGAGTTTTATAGCAGATCCATTTTTTCAGACTCAACAAAAATATAGTTTTCCAAGCTCCAAACTACTTCAGAGACTGTGTTTACTCATTTAGAATATGAAACTACAAAGAAATATCCCCATTTTCAGGTGGGTCCTCTACCTGTATTGCAGAATGACTGTACTGTTTGACCTCTTAATCTCAACACAAGTAATCGAAGTGCAGATAAACTGTCAACTAAGATTTTTTTTTTAATCTCAGAGCAAACTTTGCTGATTTATGATAGTTCTGTACTTTCCCCTGCTTTTACATCCCCCTGTTTTTTGTGTCTGCTAATACTGCAGCATTTTATGTAAGGGAAAAACTAAATCTAATAATGTGAACATGAGAGAAATGTGAATCGGTGAGAAACTGGCTCATGCAGTTGTCATCTAGCAAGTTTCTGCTGGTGCTTTTTATTATTTTCAGTCTATCAGATTAAAAAACATGATAATGTGATATGCTTTTCAAGCTTCTATTTTGAATGTTTCTAATTGACATGTACTTGTTTTTTGGTATTGTCTAGCATATGTTCTAGCTAAATTTGCTGACAGGGAGAGATATGATAAATGCAATAGACCTTCATCTTTCTCTCAAGAAAATTCCTTGAGAGGAAATAAGCAATTACACTACCACAAGCCTTTCTTTAAATTCATAAAAAATGCATGTGAGCAACTGACTCGATAGAAGAAAGACAGAATAACTGATGGAAGAACCTCTATGAGCCTGGATTTGTAGCAAGAAGGAAACAACCCAACAAAACAGAAAAAATAACAAACAAATCCACCCTGTAGTGAGTGGCTTGCTGTAAGTATCTGCATCCTCCACAAGCAGAGGCATCATGCATGGCAGCTGCTGGTGGTGATCTCCCTGGGGCAGGGACACTCTCAGGGTGCTCCTCGAGGCTGGGAGAGCCCTTACCCAGCATCTCATGTCTGCAGCAAGGTAGGAATGTTTGATGTCACATCCAAAGGTGCATTGCCTGCTCCTGACATGGATCTGCACCCAGCTGCAGCTTCACTGGAGCAGGGCAGCCAGCAGCAGTGCTCGACTGCCAGCAGACTCTCACAGTCCATGTCCTGTGTTCAGAGCAAGTCATCAGCCCTTGCCACAGCCAGTAAAGCATTGCTTGTGGCTCCACTGCTTTCACGAGTGATCCAGGGTTTGATTACTTTCTGGAAAGTGGATAAAATGAGAATAATTTTCTTAATACTATAAAAGCACCTCAGGAATCAGTAGAACTCAGCCTGGGGTGTCAAAGGTCAGAGGAAGGATGTAGATGTATAGGCTTCTGAAGATTCAACCTCAGTAGGGGAGCAATTGTTCTAATTTGTGAAGGGAAAGTACATTTGATTTAATTCATGGGCTACAAGGAATGAAACAAGAAGGCCAAGTGAAAAGTGAAAAGAGGTAGGATGTAAGTAGGAAGCCAAAGGGACTGTGGTTCCTGCTTTGTACAGAAATAGGCCTTCTGGTTTATAACTGTTGTTGCTCTCTGCATACACAACTTGAATGTATTCATACCCATAGTCTGCAAGTGCTGCCCAGAACTGTTCTAAGTCTCATTTTGACTGCTCAAAGCATTTTCAGACTGCAATTTTGTGCCCAGTACTGTTCTTCAGCCAAAAAAACTACAAACAAGGAAGATCTGTGAATACTGGTATTCATCAGAAACATTTCAGGACTTAAAATACAACTTTGTTGCCCATTTAGCTTGTGGGTTTTTGTTGTTTTGGTTTTTTGTAATACCTCCTATACAACAAGGGCACAAAGTCTCTAGTACATCTACAGGTGTAACTACATACTGATGTGTACAATCACATTTCTAAAGTACAGCAGCAGAGCTTGATGCTTGATGAGGAAATTGATATAATTAAATTCAAAGGATTTGAGGACAGGCTAAAGCTAAGCATGTGCTTAAATGCTTTTTTGAATAAGAATTAAGGTTGTTTACTCCTTCTGCTTTCAAGTCCAACTTGTGATACTTGTTGATGATACCTACCACATGCAGGATTTCAGGCCTTGCCTTTACTTTCAGACTCACTTGAAGTCTGAGATGGAATTTGCAAATGATACATTAGGGAGAGACAAGATGCAGAGTTTTGTTTTCCAGAGAAAGCATAAGCTGCCTTTAAATTTCATACCTTGTCAGAGTGGGGCTGCCCCACAGAGGCAGCGATCCAGGAGCTGAGGGCAAGCACAGAGAGGCACTGACCTGACCAAGGGCTCATCCCAGAGCATCCAGCCAGGCCAGGGCTGGAATGGTGCCAGGGGCTGACAGAGTCCAGTGGTCATTAAGGAAATGAGGGGGACCAGCCAGGTCCAGGGCCAGGCCAGGAAGCCCATTCAGCAAGTCAGGAACAGCAAAGGCCAGAGCTGAGAACAGCCTGCCTAAAGCCCAGCCCAGGAGAGGACGGGGGCTCTGGGTGGGCAAGGACTCCTGGTATGCCCAGGGCCTGGCATTTCTTCTTGGATTAACATGACATTTCACCGTTTTTATATTTAAAGAAGCCACTGGCAGAAAAATAAATCTCATGCTAGATGCAGGAACAAGCCTCGGGCTCTCATGCAAATATTTTAGTTGCTTTTAGAGAACCGTTTCTATTGACATAGGAGGTACATTTACATAGAGATACATTTACATTTAGGAGATATATTTACAGTGCATCTTAGTAAGATCCTAACTTACTTAGGCAAAGGATGAGAAGAAATGGTTAATAAATAGAAAAGAGCAATGGCTTAGTGTTCAGTCAATAATACTAAATTGTTATTCACAGATTTCAGGGTGTTTTTCAAAGAAGCTGAAGAAATTCAGAGAGAATGAACAAACTGTGCATGAGCCATCCAGAAGATTGAGATCAGAGAAGCAGATATTTTAGATTTGTTTTGGATCACAGTCTGAACATGAATGATCCATATTGTGCTGTTGCAAAGAAGTATCAGTTGTACCAGGGTATTAAATTTTATATCAACCATATTCCTTCTTTCTAATGAGTGGAATATCACAGCAAGAAATCAGCAGGTCACCTCATCCATTGCCACAACTTAAAGTAGTATAATATAAATCAGCAAAGCGCTCCAGGTTACACCTAACTCTGGAATTATAATTGTAAAGTTAATCAGCTTCCTCATACTGTCAGCCAGAGCCCAGAAAAATTAATGCTGGCATAAGACACTGAGGCAGAAAATGAGTAGCAAGGGGAGGAAAGGCAGAGATGATTTACACCAGTATAATGTGCTGAACTATGATTCTACTTGATCTTACTGAACATCTTCTTTATTATTTATTTTAAAGTTATTATTTATTTTGAATGTTTCCTGAATTATCAAAAATGTTTTGAAATGTAATTCTGTGTCCTCCCCCAAGCTTTGCATCACCTGCAAAATTAATAAAAATTTTCTCTGTTCTGTTAAATTGTTAATATCAATAACACAGAGGCACCGACTGAAGACAGGCTTTAAAAAAACAGCAATATATCCTTTCCTTTTGTGAGTGAACTATTTCTTGCTTTGAACTACTCCTTGCTATGCAGGAAGTTTTGTACAGACCTCATAATACATTTCCCCTTCTGTATTTCTTTAACTTTTAAAAGAAAATATCATGTAAGTGTCATTAACATAATCAAGCTGACAGCAGGCTCTGTCCTATCCATAAGGCCTGTTCTCTATTGGAGGAAAAAAATCAAGTTATCTGATGTGATTTATTTTTGACAGATCCATGTTGACTGCAAGCTTTCTCTGGTTATCATCTAGGTGCTAATAATAGTTTGTGAGGTTTCTTTGTCCAAGGATTTTAAAATGAATTTAACTTAGTTACACTTAAATTGAGCTGTATTTCTCTGGTTCCATCCCCCCTCTGATAACAGCAATGTACAGTTGCTGCTTCTGTTTTCCCAGCATCTTAGTCACCTTCTTAATTTTTCAATTGTCTTTCAATCACATTCACTAGACTCAATCTGAAAATATTTGGTTCATCTGAGTGTTCTTTATCCATTCTTTACCTACTCTGGGCTGAGATAATTTTGTTCTCAGCATCACCAGCCCCAGCTATTTGCTTGTGCGTGGTCTTTTTTGTAAGTCTAAAACAACAGAGACACCAATCCCTTTAGCTGTCTTCATAATGTGTTGATAGATTTTCTTCTCTGTTGAGTAGGGGATTAATAATTTCTCTATATCCTTCTTCATACAAATATATGTAAAGAGCAGTTTTTATCTGGTAGCTCTTGACAGTTCAATGGTTTTGCAGCAAAATATTTTTTAGTATTTCTTTCTTATTCTTAGTGATTTGACCCATCTTCCTTTGTATTTTCTTCATAATGTGTTTAAGGTCAATAGAGACCTCATGTTGTGGCCAAACTAAGCTTACTGCTATTTCTCTTCTACTCACAACTGGGAGAAATGGCCCTTTGAATTATTTTCTAAAGCATCATTCCTTTTCTTAACTCCTTTTTTTAAACTTCCTTCCCATGAGATCTTAACTATTGACTGCTTAAATCTTTAGCTTTCATGACTTCTGTTTTTATTTAGCTGTTCTCTTTCCTTCCTCTTCAATGGACAACAAGCTGACATTTTATAAACACACTTTTTTTGTGAGCAAAATGCTGCCCACTTTCATGTTTTCAGCCAGTTATTCTTCACTGGCGATCTCTGAAAAATACACAACCCCAAACCTCCCAACCAAGCCCTCACATTCTTGAGGGTAGGCCATATCCTAAAGAAATCACTACATCTGAAATACCAGCACCTGACAATGTAGTGCTGCTCCGATAGAAATGAGTTTTCACTTCACCAAACATAACCCAGGAAAGAAGTCAGAGAACCAGACCCCAGACACTGCCGAAGGTGAGACACTGAAATGCAGAGACAAGGTATAAAAACTGCCTGGGATTATTTCTAGCAGCAATAGCTGCCTTCTTGTATGTGACTGAGGGAGTGGAAGGGGACAGATCTGTCCCATGTTGTTCAATGGTAGACCCCTAAGAGACAGTACTCTGTGCTTTGTGAGCAGTAATCTTGTGTTTTAGAAATAGAGCATCTTTTTGAACAGTAATCGTACACCTTAGAAATAGAGGAAGAAGAAAACTGACAAATATTGGTGTTAATGCTGAATTGCTTGTTTTGAGTACTCAGGCTGTGAAGCAGGGTAGTGCAGCCTGTGTGTTGCAGGTATGTGTGTGTCTGGTTAATGGGGGAGGAATTTACAGGAACATTGTGCTGCAGGTTTACATCAACAATAGGTGTTTTAATCAATCAGCAGTGACTGAAAATCCAGCATTTTGTAGAATTCTTATTAAGCTCAAATTCTGGAAAGAAGTCCTTGAAGATTTTGGAAAAGCCTGGTGGGATCCTTCTTTCCCAAAAAGGGAGTAATTTCTTCCACAGCAGAATGGCAGTGACATACAGCCTCCAGCTTTACAGACCAGGTGTTGCTGCTGCTGTGTCTATATAGAAATCAATTTGGCTCAGCCAGTATTGATATCTAACTGGTCTTTTCAAACTTATTTGTGGAACTAAGCTTTTATTTTCAATTAATTAGGCTCAACAGTTTGGCCATGATAGTGTTGTCCTAATGCTGTCCTGTGGAGAAGGAAAGCCCTGAAATAATCAGGATGGGGAGAGCAATGTGTTGCATGCAGGTAATGTGAAATAAAATCTGTAGGAGACAGCTCTCAGGGGATAACCTGACTCTGATTGCCGTGAAAATACCCCCTTAACCTGGTACTCTCTCTGGTTCTCCAAGGACCTTTGCCTTTCAGACAGAGTTACACATTTGCAATACAACCTCTTCACAATGCCACAAACCAGGAACCAAACCTGTGCTCTGC
>QUSF01000018.1:3198252-3296347 GCA_003676055.1 Chloebia gouldiae | reverse complement strand
CTGCAGGCACCCGTGTGTGTCACACCGGGCACGCCTGGCTGCAGGCATTGCCCATGCCCAGCCCGGAGCCCCGCTCGCATTTGTCCTTCCTCGGCTGACCTACCTGTATCTGCTGCAATGGCACTTGAAAAACTCGTTTATCGCGTTAAGGTCGCTGCCGATCGTGTCGGCGAACCCGACCGCGCTGACGGGCGTGCAGAGCTGTGCCCGGTCCTTGCCGCCCTCCCGGCCGGTGGCACTGAGGGGGCGAACCGCGGGCAGCTGCGAGGAGGAGGAGGAAGGGGAGAGAAACCCGGGGCAACAGGCGGGAGGGAGGCGAGGAGGAGGAGGAGGAGGAGGAGGAAGGGGAGAGAAACCCGGGGCAACAGGCGGGAGGGAGGCGAGGAGGAGGAGGAGGAGGAGGAGGAGGAAGGGGAGAGAAACCCAGGGCAACAGGCGGGAGGGAGGCGCGGACGGGGAGCGCGCACCCGCCGAGGGAAGGCGGCGGAGGGAGGCGGGCGCAGCCGTGCAGGAGGGAGGAGCGGGCGGCCGGGCGCAGCCAATTCGGGGGCTCGTCCATTTTTCGGCGTGAGTCAGGCACGTCGGTGGGGTGATGCTGCTGCGCCGGGCAAGGGCCGGGCCAGCCGCGGGGAGCGGCCCGCCCGCTCGGGCCCGGAGTCTCGGCGCTGCCGCCGAGCCTAGCGGTGCTTCCTCTTTCCCGTGCCTCGCCGGGGCCGGCGCCATGGCCGGGGGCGCCGGGCCTGCCGCTCCCTGACAGCCGCCCGCCCGCCGAGGTACCGCGGATGTGGGGGCCGCGGAGGCACAGCGGGGCGGGCTGAGGGGCTGCGTGCGGCGCTGGCCGCGGCTAAGGGCAGCCCAGGACGGGGAGGAAGGGGAGAGCGGCGGGCGGCAGAGCCGGGCGGGGAGAGGAGGGGTCCCGGGGACGGGTCTGGAGCTGGCAGGCTCCGTGCAGCTGCGGCCTCTGCCTCCCCTCGGGCTGCTGCGTGCGCCTCTCCCCCGGGCAGCGGGAGGGCGGGGAAGCGCCGTGCCCGAGCGGAGCTGCCCGCTCCTCACGGAGCCTGGCCAGGAAGGGCTGCAGCGGGAGCGGCTTGTCTTGGCGTTTCGTGCTTCCTCAGCCCGGCAGCGTTCTGGCTTTGATTCCGCCCTGCTCCTGGAGAAGAGGTGCCCGCCATGTCTCGCTACAGCCTGCACAACCTCCTGGACTGGATGTACGGCGGGGTGGACCCCAGCTTTGCCGGCAATGGAGGGCCGGAATGCGCCGCCTTCCTCTCCGGCCGGCAACGCTTGCTGGAGAGTTTGGTCTTCCTCAGTGTGGGCACCGTGGAGATCCTCGTGTCCCTCTGGAAGCTCCGGCAGCAGCATGTCCAGGAGCTGGAGAATCTGCTGCAGCAGCCCCAGACTAAGCAGGAGAGCGTGGGCAAGAACGCGCTGCTGGTGCTGCTCTGCCTCATCTTTGGGCTGGAGTTGGGGTTCAAGTTTGCCACCAGGACTGTCATTTACCTCCTGAATCCCTGCCACGTGGTCACCGTGATGCAGGTAAGGCTTGTGTGCAGGGTCACCTGGAAGTTTGCTTTTGTGATGTACTTGCAAAACGGTGTTTTTTTCCCTCCCATAGTCGGTTTGTGGACTAAAAGTGCCTAGCAAAAATACAAATGCCAAGAATGGTATAAATATTTTAAATCATATGTTTTGGGTCAGTTGAATCAAAATTTATAAAAAAATCCAAGTCAGATGAAAAGGTGAAATTTGTAGCTATAACTAATATCCAGAACTCTGTTTGAAAGTGTAAGTTAATTAAGGCTTACTCATCACTTGCCTTCACCTGATCCTTGCTTCAAGAACAGAAGGTGCTGTTTTCACTGGCAGCAGTGCTAAAATTTGCACCAAATGTAATGAAAACAAGATTAAATGCAAAACCAGCTATATAATTTATGTGCCACTTTTTCAAGCAAGTGCCTTCTAGGGGTGTGATTGTATTTTGTGAAGGTGTTGGAGAAACAATTCGTCATTGTGCAGATACTGTTGGTTTACCTTTCTAATTTTAGAGGCTGAATAGTAAAGAAACAGATGTTACCTGTTACCTGCTCTCGGGTGAGCAACCTGATGTGGCCTAATGTGTGTGGATAAACCATTTCCTTTTATGACTTGTGGCATGGTTGTTGATGTGTAATAATGTGCAGTTTGTGTAGACGTCAAAATAATGGATACATAGACAAACTGTTACTGAACTGGGCTATCTAAAGCTTATAAGTTGTGTTTGTTAATAGTCCTGTGCATATCAGTTTCACTGAGCTCATTAAGGTGTGTTGGAGATATCAAAAATATTATTATTTTCCTAATTTTGTACCCTCAACACTGAATAGCTTAAAAAATTCAAGGTCAAGAATTAATCAAAGAATGTCAAAAAGGCTTTCATAAAATTTGCCATGATAGCAGTGTCTGTCTAAGATCAATAACAGATAAAAATCAGATCAATGCCATTCTGGGTCTCCTATTGCAGAATGTGAGGTGATCTGGGCTGAATCAGATCTTGGTAGTTGTTGGATCTGGCACCTGGAGAGCATTTCCTAAAAGGCAGGGAAACATCTTTTCTGGTTGTTCCAGCAGTTTGAGAGATGGGTTTCATTTCAAGGGGTGGGGTGGGGAGGAAACAAGCTGATACAGCTATATTCAAGACCTTTACAGCTCCAGAAATAATTAGTAGGCTATATAAATTCCTAGGCTGTGAAGTAGTGTTTGCTCAGTAATTTACAGCATAGGACACTTCCTTCCCGTGAAGTGATAAGGATTGTTGTGCAGTCAGTCAGTATTGGGGTGAAGGTATGCCAGGACTATGTAGAAATAATTAAAATAATATGGCCACATTCCCTTTCTAGGCAGTACTCAATGATATCTGGGAAATTTTCCTATTAATTCTGTGGAAAAGAGATGAGGATATATTAGCAGTAGGATTTGAAAATTTAGTTGCCTTTATGTTATGATGTTAATGACAAGTATTCAGATGAGTGCTTACACAGACTTGGGACACCTCTTGTTCACCTCTTTCAATAATGCCTCCTGAAAGGGAGATGGAGTCCATTGAGAGTTAAGCTCTGTAGTCAGGCATTGCCATTTCTGAATCTCTTTTGACTAATCGTGAAGTTTTAAAAATAATCCTATGCTAATTACTCACTAGAAATGGTGTTCCAGCATTTGTGATATTGAGAAGGTGAATTTATTGGCAAAATGTAGAAATCATGCCCCTTCATCCTCAAAACAATGTATTAGAAATAGGCCTAGGCTTAATGTAGAGAAAGAAAATAATGGTAAAACCAGTGGCTCTCAGCAGACAAAGAGAGTTAGAACCAAAGATAGTCAGTGACCTCCACCAGCAGACAAGTAATACATAGTTGGCAAACATTGTTTTCCTACCCTGAGTTTGCTGAGGGCAACAGATTTGTAAGATGAAATATATGAAAATAGAATTTGTCCTTCACTTCTCTTCTTGCAGTAGTGTGTACATAATCCTGCAGTGTCTAAATAATAGAATGAACAAAGTTGAAAGGGAAGAGATGAAACCCGCTACAACAATCAAGATCACTTCAAAGGGAAGCCAACAGTAGCTGTTGATAAAGGTCTCTTCTTTCACTCTATTTCTATTTTCATTTTCTTCGGCTGAGACTGTTTAACCTCAGCAACAAATACTCTGGGCTCTGAGCCAAAAATATTTGAAACTGAAAATCATGTTTCAGGTTTTCCCTGGACAAAAGCAAAATTCCTGGTCTTAAAAGACTTAAGACTAAAATGAGATCAAAGTAAAATGGAAGTTAGATGTGTGTGCATTTGGGCAGACAAGACTGTGTAATACAATGGCTACTGAGTTTTAGAAACAAGTCTGTTCTGACCAGGTGTTTAATTTCTGCCTATCATGCCAACCTGTGTTCAAATCTTTCCATAAGTGGAAAGAACTAGTTTAGATGTGCCATTACAAGGATGAAGTGTTGCTCAAATGAATGTATTTAACTGCCTCAGCAGGTCTTGTGGCTAATCAGCTTCCCAGAATTTGTTGCCATCCTGTCATCTGGTTGAATTACTAGAAGCCATTGCACTCATTTCCTGTTCTGGGTTTTGGCTTCTTGCTTAGCTCTTGGAAGAAGAAGGGTGTTTCTTCACCAGTGTCATGCATGCAGCATCATTGGGAGAGAAATCCTTCATGTCTTAAAAAATTATATATCTTTTGTAACAAAGGTGAATAGAAACTGGTGTGCTTTCTCTGCCAGCTGTGGGATGGGGATGGGACTTGTTTGTGCAGCATGGTGTTTACTTAGTGTGTGGTGCAGCAAGGGAAGAAGTCTGTGTAGGAGTTCATACTGAACTCTTTCTTTACATAAAAAATGGTCTTTGTGAGAGTTATTTGAATACCTCTGTTAAAAAAGAAAACAAAAACAAACCACAAACCACTCTCCTTTTAGGATTGGCAATATGATTGGGTTGGTGCTGCTTTAGACCTGACATAAAAGGGAAACATTAAGTCTCTAGGCTGGTCAAAACCTATTTGCCTTTCCATAGCAGGAAACAAAAAGCAGCATATGTTTTAGGAGCCAGGTGTTATATTTTCAAGACATTAATTCTTTCTATTATTTTTAGGGACATCATTGTGGTATTGAAATTGGCTATGTGAAGGAAATTTTTAAAGTTTCTGATTGAGCAGCATGAAAGGTTCCCTCAAGAGCCAAATACAGCACTATTTATTTCTTTATAAGCTTTGTGAAGGAGATCTTGAGCTGCAGCCAGAGTATGCTTGTTGAGAAGTACACACACAAGTGCTGTGTCCCTGTCTATGAGCATTGCTTTAGTGAGGTGAAAGGAAAATGTCACTCTTTGCAATGTCAAACCAAATTACTTGTAATCAATTTTCTTTATTTTGTATTCTTTAAACTTTATTTTTTTTTTACTTGTACTGCTTTGAAAGCAAACCAGTGAGAGATCCCAAGTCAGAACTACAATTTAATAGGAAAATAAAAATAAAATGCAGTAGTACAAAAGCACTGCCAGAGTCAGGATACAGCCTGACACCCTGCAGGTCAGGGTGGTGGCAGCAGTCCCATTGAATGGTGGCTGCAGCCCTCCTGCAGTGACAGCTGTGGTTCTGTTGGAGCAGTGATCCTGTAGAAGGGTGGAGGTTTCCTCTGAAGGCCCAGTGGTGGTGTAGAGGGGTCTGGTCTTCCTCTGGGGATCCAGTGGGAACAGGCTGCTCTGGTGTTCCAAATGTCAGATTCTATCCAGGTAGGAGTGCTTGGCTCCTCCCCCAGCTGGAACATCTCACACTGGGATGATGAAACTTTATCAGTCCTGCAGTGAGACCCACTGGCCCATTAACAGAAGATCTCTCCTGGAGGGAGGATGGGTGGTGGAGGAGATGAAGAGCACTGCCCCACCTGGTTTTAATAGCTGGTGATAGAATACATCTTTTGGTTATATCTTGCATTGCAACCTAAGATGTTACATTTCAGCCAAAACCCTTGTGTTCATGTAGCAGTTCTTCATTTCACATTTAGTGAAGGAACAGTTAGAATTTATGAAAAAAACTTGTTCTCCATTATTTGTTCCTGTACCCCCAGTTTGTAATTTGATACACAGAATTTGCAACTTGGTATTCACAATCAAGGTATCTTAATGCAAATTAGTTAACACAGGTGTTTCTTGATGTCCTGAAGACACCCAGCTGGAGTTAAAAGGCAATTAAGTGTAGACAGGCCCAGAGATAAAATTAATCTGTATTGCAATAGAGAAATTTGTAACCAAAAAAAGAAAAAAAGTAAGGAAAAAGCCATCTAAAGCAGAGGTTGTAGGTAACACTGGTAGGGTGATGGAACCTCAAAAGGTCCTTTCCAATCTTAATGATTATGTGATTATTATAATGTTTTTCTTTTTAAAAGGATCTTCAGTTTTAAACACTGAAGGTTCTGACTGATCAGTCTGTAGAAATTCAAATGGCATGTGTATAATTTTATTGAAACGTTAAGGAAGTGGCAGAAACATGACTGTAGTCTAATCTTAAAATGATAGGTTGAACAACTGCCAGTTGTTCTTGTAAACTGTTGTGGATTTTGAACTTGACTTTAGTATGTCCAAGCCTTCTTCCGGAATGGTGCTTTAATACCAATCTTAAAATAAATGTTGTAATTCTATTTTATTCTAGAAAGAGTTTTGCAAAAATAATTTCTCAGTGGTAAATTACAGCTGGTCAGTTATTGTAATTCTCTTCCAGTTCTTCACTGAATTATTCCACTTCAGCCTGTTGAGGACTGACATTTGTTTGGAATAAAGAAAAGTGTGTTTGTAGGAAACATCTGTTTTCCTGGGTTATTGCTTTGGTGATCTTTTTAGGCAAAGAAAAGTAAGCATAAAAAGGAAGCAATAGGTGGAAAGAAGGATAGGTTTCACCCAGTGATTTTGGTCTGATGTTTGCATAAATAAAGTGAGTGCTAAGTGCATCTCCAGCTCAGTAAATGCTGTGTTCATTATTTCCAGTTCTGGCTTCTTTAGAGACCTGGATCCTTTCTATTCTCTGCAAAAGAAGTTACTGTTTTTTGAAACAATGGGCTGTTTTCAGAACTTACATAATAAACATAGCTTGACTGAATTCTGCATCATTTGGGAATATGTACCAAAATATATCTAATTAATTGCTTACTTCCTCTCTTTTTTTCCTTTAAATTTGCATACATGGTTCCTATATACTTTGTAGTATTTGGAAGAATCAGTTAAATTGTGTATGGTTTTTTATATTCTGTCTCTTCAAAATATTGAATTAAAATTAAAGGGACAAAATTTCCTATGAAAATATATACATTTTTCAAAGTGTAAGTCTATGAACATAAGTATTTATACAGTTGCAAGTTAACTTGTGATGCTTTTCCTTACAGCTGATGGCTAGAGAGGAAATTCATGCTGGTGTGTGGTGAAAAGGGCAGATGAAGAAGAATTAAACCACTGACAGCACCAGTGCTTCTTGGTGGCAAGCCTCATTTCTTGCAAAGGAGTGCATTTTCCTTCCAGGAGGCTGATAGCAGCCTCAGGGACACAGATGGGAAGTGACAGCTCAGGGACAATCCATCAGTTCCTTTTATCCCCAGTCTGCAGTGCTCCAGAACCATTGGTCTGGCCTTCAGAACACCAGGACATGCTTGGATAGCTTAATCTGCCCCTGGTTTCCAGAACTGTCAGGTTTTTTATTAATTGTTACTTTTGTCATAATTTGTTTTATTTGTCTTATTTTTAAGCAATGATTTTGTTGTGTTTAAAAACACAATCAGCTGCAGTTTAGAAGCTTTTACTGATACTGCAATTATTGCACTAATTACATATAGGACTGAGGAAAAGCTTTTTTGTGATAGTTTTAACACTGTATATACTTTGTTCCACCATTGTGTTTACTTTTAGTCAATCCCAGCATATAGCAGAGAAATGGGGAAATATTAGTATGAGGCAATGCAGGGTTTCTCAGTCAGAAATAAGAGTAATTCTTTGTTTAGTATAAAGAGGATAGCAAATGTGTCCTAAGGCTGTGATTCAGTTTTCTTTGTTTGAAGTGATTATGGACCAGCCTTTTCAATTTAACAAGATTTGGCCAGTGATGCTTTATCCTAAGCTTTAGTCCAGGTGACAGGGACCACAGGAACACATCATGATGCTGGTGGATGTTCTAGTTCAGGAATTGGAGTCTAAAGCTCTTAGTTAAGCCTTTGTTTTGAAGTTGCTAGAATTTGGAAATACTGACGTGCTTCAGGCTGTAATGCATTCTTAGATAATTCTCTCCTTTATTCTGAATATTCTTAGGAGAAAAGAACATAAAAAGTGGGGAGCTGACAATGGGTATCTTGCTCTCTAAGCAGGAGTAGGAACTGTGTGATTGGAAACTGTGGATGGAAGAGCTTAGCTTTCTCTGACCCCAAATATTTACATTGAGTGTTATCATCTAAAGGCCACTAGATGAATGATTAGGTAACCAGATATTGGTTTGTTTTGATGAGATCATCACAGATTTAAAGCAAATATCATTCAAAGTTTGACATGTGTAGTTTGAGGAACATATTAGGGAGATAGAGGGCTCTCTTTGTTTCTTTTTTCTTCTATTTAGATTTTTTTTTCAGAACAGATCTTTCAGTGTGCTATCCAGTGTTATGATGTATTGCTGTTGGCTGTAATATATTTTTTGGATGGATTTTTTTATCTTATCTGGTAGTTTCACACACCATTCCATGTAGGTTGTTTGCTGGTAACTTACACTGGTATTTCAGGAGTAGCTGCCTGAAGCCATTAGGATTTCAGTGGAGTGGTGAATGAAAACAGCAGCAGTACCCACACTGGACACCTTATAAATTCCAGGGACTGGGATGTCTTTCATCTCATGATTTCCACTCTAAGAAGGCCGAGTTTGCTGCCTCCTTGCCCTGCTGTCAGTGGTGACAGTGCCAGGTGCTGAGTTTTACTGAAGGGGCTGTGCACCAGCCACATCCCCTGCAGCAGTCTGAGCCTGTCCGTGTGCACCAGGAACAAGTCCTGTGCCACCAGTTTAATTGGTAAGAGTCGTCTGCAGTAAGGCTGTTAGTTACTTACTGTCTTGTGTTTTTAAAGATTAAAAATTTCTGTTGTAAAATCTTACAAAATAAGGAATTTCAAACTGTGACAAGAAAAGGTGTTGGTGACTCAGGGCAGAGTAGAGCAGGGCTTTTCAATGGTGATTTCACTTTTGTAGAAAACCAATCCAAAACATCCTGCTCAGGGGGAAAAGTAACAAAAGTGAATATGCACGTGAGAATCTTCTTGTGAATTTGTGCCACTGCCAGAGGGAGATGCAAGTTAATCTAAATTCAGGGTAAGTTAAATTTTCTTAAGGAATTGGAATTAGGATTTTTTTTAAATTCAGCCTCTTTGTTATTTTACCTCATATATGTTTTTAATTGTCAGGCTTTGTTTAAGCACTGATTTAAGAATGGGAAATCAAGTAACCCGCTACTAGTGAAGGGCTGGTGCAGATAGTAATTAGACAAAAAGGAAAAATAATTTCAGTGACCTCTGAAATACTAATTCCTAAGGTGTGACAGCTAATGCTAATGCACTCAGAGAAAGACCTGAGTCATGTGTTAATAATTAATCCTGAACTATGACAAGTCTAGAAATCTTTCACCTAAGACTCTAGAAGGAAGCAACTGAATATGGGTTTGCTGATTAAACAAATTAAGCCTGTGGAAGGGGAGACTAACCTAGAATGTCCCAATGGACATGTATCATTTACAATGCACTGGATTGTAGAGGATGGAAGCTGTTCAGCTTCCTACACATCTTCCATCCCTGGGTAGAACTGGGAAGCTGGAGGGTGGAACCAGGGACAGGCAGCTCATTGTGTTCCAGAGTCCAGTTTATGTTGCACACAAACTACTTTTATTGTAGCATTTCTTAATGCTGTCAGCAGCTTTGCTTTGGATCATGAGTATCCTTACCACTAGATTACCATAGGACACATTAATCCCTGAACCTGGCTGACAGCTGCAGTGAGGCAACAGTGATTTTTATGCTAAGATATTGAATACATTCAGCTTCCTCCTATTTAGCAATTAGAATGTAACATCTTTTGGTATCTTACATTTTTTTTCCAAATTTAGCAGTCTGAACTTGTCAAACCACATATATGATTTTTATTTTTTATTTAAATTCCCTTTTAGAAGGCAAGTGATGGCTTTTAAGTGATAGCTGTTCTGTGCTGACTTGATAGTTTGTACAGAAAGAAATGCTGACCCAAAGCTGCATGCAGGAGTTGTTTATTGATTGCTTTCTGATAAATGATAGAATGATTGTTTTGAACTTAATTAAAAATAAATTTTAGAGTTGATTGACAAAATCTTTTACATTTCTTAAATTGTCCATCTGCTTGGATCTTCCTTGCCTTATTGTGAGGGAAAATGGATGATTTTCACAAGTACAGTAAAGTACACTTAAGCTTACCACCCTGAGGTAAGTGTACTTCATTATATCTTACCGTTTTAAACAAACCTTTTAATCTCTTCTGCTCTGGAGAGTACTTTGATCAACCTAACAGAGTGAAAATATTTATTTCAATGCAGATTTATTAAAGCCTATCTCTATCTCAACCTTGGGTCCTCAAGGTTGAAGTGAACTTCTGTGGATTAACCAGTGTTATGAGATACTCTGCAGTTTACTGCCTGAGAACAGTTGTAGAATCTTCTGGTCCTGTGCTTCTGCTTCTTCAGCCATCCTGGCTCTCAGTATTGTCCCCATCTAGGACTTCTTATCTCTGCATTTCTCCAGTGCCACACATGATTTTGTACTTCCTCTTTCTCTTGCACCCATTAGCCTGCAGTCTTTCACAGATATTGATCCCTGTGTGCAGGATGGTTTGTAACTTTTTTTTTTTTGAGCAGTGGAAGGGAAAGACAGTGGTCAGCACTAATCTCATAATCCAGCCTATCAGGCAATGTATATTTTGTAGTTAATTCTTCCCATCTAAAATAGTTAATTTTGTCTGTTTGGGCTAATTCTTTTGTCTTTCATTTGTAAGGTGACAGAAGAAGAGGGGATATTGAAGTTGTTTCCTAGTGTTTCTTCTAGATTGAAAGTTGAGTTATTCTGCCTTGGGCAAAGAGAATGCCCTTCATTGTGGTGTACCATACACACTGCATGTGGAGTGTGTCTGCTGGAGCTCTGCAGTGCCAGCGGGGCTGGGGACTCTGAGAGCCTCAAAACTCAGGAGTTCTGCAGGAGAACAGAGGCTGGGAGCTCTGCACAGCCCTGCTGCTGATTTAAATCAGGATTCTATGGTTTGTGGAACAGAACTGTTCCTTCCTGCAAGGCAAAGGATTGGATTTCCAATATGACAGTGAAAAGTAGTAGGATTATGGGATCAGTGTGGGAAGTTCATAACTTGTGTTATGAACTGTGTATTTAAGACTGCTGATACTCTGAGCTGAGTAATGACACTTTTTATACAGTGCTTTGAAAATCAGATGCAAGTGTGTCCTTTAAAATTTCCCTTTAAGAAGTTAAGATTTGTTTATCATGGCAAGTATCTACAAAAGTAGAGAGAAAATGTTGATATTAAGCTGCTAAAGCTGAAGCATTTGAAAATCTCTTCCATGATCCTGAACTTTTAGCATAAAAATTCTGGTTATGATTTTTCTTCTGTCATGAAAATTGGAAGTCAGGCTTATTTTCTGAAAGATCCCTTTAACAGAGAGATTTCATGCTTGAAAGTGTTAAATATTTGGTTTTCCCCTCATGTCGTTCTGAAACTGTTTCTTTCACTAGAGTTGAAATAAAAACAGTCAGCTGTGAATAGTGTTCTCTTCTTTGCCTGTCTCCATGGTAGTGAAGTGATTTAAATGGGTATGTCCATCTCAGTCCTTGTAACACTGCCATCCTTTTTAAATGTGAGCTGTTTTAGTCCTCAGTGCTGGGATTCAGACAGTACTCAGACTCACAATGTAGCTTCTGCTTTACCATGTAGTAGTTGGAGTATTCTGCAGTGTGTTAGAAAAAGAAAGGTTGAATATTATTAAGACATCGTAGTTTATTTATTTTGTGCATACAGAGAAAAAGATCAACTTATAAGATTGGAGTGGTTGGGTTTTATTTTTTTTGTTTGTTTTTTTTAAAGATGTAGGAGATAAAAAGAAATGGAATTCTCCCTTGGAAGAGCAGAATTTGTTTCATGGAAGTATTAGCCATGCTTCAACAGTAACATATGTCTCCTGTCAGATTTCTGAATTTAACAAAATGATAAAATAATAAAATTTAAAACTAGATGAACTGGTGAGTCTCTGGATATCATATCTCCATTTGCTAACATACACCATGAAGTGTTTAAAAAGTTTGACTCTGCATGCAAGTTGCATGTGAGGAAATACTTGTCACAGGAGAGCTTTACAAGATATTTATGGTCTCTAAAGAAGGGAAAATATAGTCCATCATTCAAGGAATTTGCAAGTTTATTCCCAAATATGCAACAATGGAATAATGAAGCATAATAAGTGTTAGACACTTTTCCCAGAAGCTGTATGGGTCTTGCATGCAAGGTGATATACAGAGCTCTCATAAGATTTTTCTGGCATGTACTTTTTTCTTCTTTGTTTCCCTTAGCAAAGGAAAATATCCATTAGTGATTCTAATCATGCACTTGTTATGTTCTCTTCCTCCTTCACCTGCCCTAATGAGTTGAAATAGCTTGCTTTTTAAATGCAAGACTTCAAAGAAACTGATTGGATTTTAACAGCATTGACTAAGAAAATGTCTTGAGGTACATTAAATATGTAAGGTAATGGTAATTCCATTAAATTTAATTGCTTCTCTTATTGTTCCTTTGTTAGTGTGTTGTATGACTGGGGAAAAACAATTGGAGTGTGTGTTGTGTTTTAAGCTGTGTTGAGACTTGAACATACAGATATTTGTATATTAAGAACTTGACCTGGAAATAAAATATTTGGAATTTGTACATTTATTTGTATAGTAATGACAGGAAGCCCCTTGTGTATGAAAGGGCTCAGTAGGATGATCCAGATTTCAACTCCTCTTCTATTGCTGCAAGTACATGGTCTGGTATTAATTAATTTCAGTATCCATTGGAGACCTCTTCCTAACCCTGCAATACTTGAAAGAAACACATTTGGTGAATTGTCCAATCTGACATCACAAAGCAGACATACTCTCCAAATGTTCTCACTCAATTCAGTGGTAATTTGTTTTGTTGGTTGTCAGAGAAATAAGATATTATGATTTTATTTTAGGAACAGCAGTAAAAACTGAGATTCATATTTTGCTGAACAGTAAACCAGAGTTTCTTCTTTGCAGTAGTGGACAACATAAAAAAAATGATTACTGAACATTTATGTAGTAATCTCCTCATATCTAGAGCAAGACTTGCTAATATCAAGTTTTTAAAGTGTGAGGTTTTGGCACTGGTGAAGGGAAGGACAGTGATGATGTTGTAAATGCTGATATTTAGCGCAGCAAGGACCTCACCATGATTAAGGGAGCTGCTGTAGAAGATTGATGATACAGTAATCTGGTTCTTGAGAGACCTTTTATAATGCCAACAATAACTGCCTAGAATTTGACTGGTTTTGTAGGCACTGGCGGAATCTGAACCCTCAGTGCTGCTCATACTGCTTTAATCTTTTTATATGTAGGTAGTGGGAGCTCTTTTGATTTGTTAAAGACTTTAAGTCTTTTCCAGCTCTGCTGTAAACACATCTTCTGGCAAGAAATTATTTGTGACATGCAGAACTGAGTAGGAAGGATTTAGAAAATGGATTCTGAAAGAGGTCACTGTCATTAATTTAAATTTGTTTCTAACATTTCAGATTTTTCTTCTTGCCTGTCCCCCATGTTGGACTGCAATGATTCTCTTCAGGTATTACCTCTTCCTTACTGTGTTTCTGTCTACTTGTACAATGTATTTTAGAAGTTAATCACTGCTTAATTTATAAAATACTAAGGGAAAGATCAAGTTGGAAAGGCATATTGGTTGGATTGAAAAATGACACTTTGAAAAGGGTCAGGGCTTAAATCAGGGTGTTGGGCCCCTTATCCTTGCTTCGTATGTATTGGTGGGTTTGGCCTCACTGATGAACAGGAATTAGCTCAGTAACAGTGGATTAATGCAGATTAATGTTTGAGCTACTATAATTTGTGTCATGGGTCTTGAACCTTTTTTCCATCCTCAGTAGAAATCAGTAACTGGGCCTTGCTGGAATCCATGCAGGCAGTCTGGGTCTGATTTCAAAATTGTGGATAGGTAAAGTTAAATAGGCAAAGCAAATTCTCTCAGGCTTTGTTGGGTGTTTCTCAGATCTGTGCAGTCTTTTCTAAAACACTGCATGCTGGTGCCAAGTTCTGCAGCAGCAGAGCCCAGGGTGCAGCTGAGGCTGAGCCAGCGTGCTGAGGGGAGGGTCAGGGACTTTGTGGGCTGTGGTACTGGGCTGTCACTGCCACCATGGCATTAAACTCTGCTCTTCCTTGTCTGGGTCTGGGCAAAAATGATGCTGGGGGAATGCCTCAGACAGTCTTTCTGCAGCTTTTCCCTGCTGTTCCTTATTTCTGCAGGGATTATGCTGAACAAATACTCTGTATTAGCATCTCTCTTGGAGAGTGTGAAAATACGTCTGCTGTTCAGGAAATCTTTGCTAAAGACCAGTTATAGAGCAGAGGCCACAATATAGTTTTTTTTTTCAGAATGGGTATATCTGTTTTCTAACACCCTGACAGCATACAAATTATATTTGAAAATGTGTTTTAAAATTTTAGTACCTTTTCCTCCCTCAAGTTACTTTTAAATTCCTAGGAGTTTGACAGACAGTGGTGGGAGACAGTTTATTCTTTACTTTGTGTCTAATGTCAAATAGACTGAAACAGTTCTGATACCAATTTTCTGTTCCTGTGATCCAACAGTAGTTCAGCAAAAAGATGGCTGAAAGCTTTACAAATTACAGTGTATAGTACTACTTTCCTGCCTTGTGCTTTGCTTAGGACTTGCTGTTCCATTTTGATAAGTGTAATTATTTTGTTTAAGGGAATTCTTTCAAATTTTTAAAGCTTTACATTGAAGCTGCTCATGCACAGCATTAAAGAGGAGTAAAACCTTTTATCAAAGATGCTATATTAAACTCAGGAAGACAAATGAACAGCAGAATTCCAACTATTTAGCAGCTTGCATCATGAACAGGATTATGGGCAGCCCAGGCCTTCTAGGAACACAAAGCTCATTACAGAAAGCAGTCCTACTTTAGGAAATTCTTTAAGTGTGTATTTAAAGATAGGATTTGGTCCAGTTTTATTGCATTTAATAGTGACTTAATTAAAATTCAAGCCTAAACCATTTTTAAGTGTCTTGCTATCTTGTATTGAGGAGATAGTACATAAAAGACATGAAAATATTATTACTGCATTTTATGTGTATGGGTGAAAAGAATATCTCATCTCTTTCCTAAGGCTGCAGATGCATATGCTGAACGGGGCCCTGTTAGCATTGCTGTTTCCTGTTGTTAATACACGACTGGTGAGTGTAATGTGCTTTTCCTCCTCCTTCTTTATTTATTTCTAAAATATTGTCTTTGGAGTGATGTCAGATGTTTGCTTTGCTTGGCCTTTTAAAGTTCATTTTACCAGGCTGCAGACTCCTGGTCACTACAGTGGAGCCAAAATAGTAATCTTGGATTTTTGGATGTTTATAACTTGATATGAGAAGACAGCACTGCTGTATTGAGTGTTAGCTCCATTCTAGCCATTAATGGAAGGAAAACTTGATGGCTTTGAAGGAGGCTTTCACAGGTTAACCTTGTGGCCTGTGGTCAAAATTCAGTTTCAGGCTTTTCAAACTCTGTAAATATAAGATTCCTCAGGCCTGGAAGATGCCAGATGTTATTGTTGGCTGTAATTCCCTTTCCCACAAGATTAGGCACACCGGATATATTTTTTTTCTATAAAACTTTTCAAATCTGCTGTAAAACTTCAGTCTCTTGGACAAAAAAAAATAGCCTGTTGGTGTTTCTAGTGAGATTCTTAAACCCATTGAGATTTAAATGTAAAAAAAAAAGCTATTTTGAGTGTGAGTCAAATGAAGTATTTTTGAGGATTATTTCAAGAGCTGTTATCCATGCATATGTAGAGGAGGTGTATATGTATATGCACATATGACTAGATTTTAATTTTTTTCATATGATTTATATACAAAAATCTGTTGCTGCAGCTATTTCAATGTCTGTTTTAAGACAGATATGAGTGCTTTATATTTAAACAAACTATGTCCATAATAGGGGGTGAATGAATATTATTAACAAAATGGTTGTGGGCTTCAGAATCCATTTCAGATTTTGGTGCTGGATCTCCACTTGCAAGTCTTGACTGTCTAAATAAGATTAAGTATAAACTTAATGCTTATGTGCAGTTTACAATTACATTTTGTTAAAACTTGGTACTGTTGAAGAGGCAACAAATTAGTAAAACAAGTGTTCTTTTCCTGATAAGGAAAACTCCTTTTTTTTTTTTTTTTTTTGTATTTAAAACCATCTAGTTTTTAAGTGTGTATAACCTTAGGCATGACAAAATTGGTCTGGGTAACCTTTGAAGGAAAAAAATGTTGAACTATTTAATAAATCATTAGCCTGTATTTTCTCTGCCATTATCACAGATCTCATTCATATTAGGGCAGTGGTGATTAAACAGGAAAGATACAGACTACTTATAAAATCCTTCCTATAATTTGGAACAGAATAGCCAAAAGATACTGTCCAAGAGTAAATATTTTTGGAATAATTACAGTTTAGGATATTTTTGGCCTAACAGCTGCTTGCCAGGCTTTTCACTTTTCCATGTTTCTTCTGGCACAGGATAATGTGGGTGATGTTGTACAGCACTGCCTTGATCCAGACTCTCATGGCAGACACACATTCTGTTCCACAACTCTCACTGTGGTTTTAACACCAACATTGTCCTGAAACAGGAAATGTCTCCTAAAACCTAGTAGGAATTAAAAAAAACCCAAACAAATGAATTTTTTTTCTAAGCTGCCTGCTCTGGTTTTTTAATATCTAAGTGAAAAACTTTTGATTTAATCATTCAGAATGAGATACCATCATTGCTTCAGCAGTTGATGGATGGTTTAGTGGGTATCAGGATTTGGATTATAAGTGTTAATTTGTTCAAAGTAATTTCCAGAACACCTCTTACATTTTGTGGCACAGTCTGTTAGTGTCATGTGTTTTTGCTATCAATTACATTACTTAATGAAGTACAGATGTGTTTTTGTAAATATGCTTTGCTGTTAAGTTATCCTAAAGTGGAAGCTTCTGGAGTAGTTTCATGGTTTCCATTTTCTTGTAATGTGTCTCAATTCTTTTTTGTTGTTGTTTTAGCACCTCAGTAATTTCAACATTCTTTTAAAATAGTAGTGTATTGCCAGTGAAAAAGGAGAGCTGACATACTCACTGAAACTACAGTAGACAATTTCTACCTTCTATTATTTTAATCTTTCAGTCAGACTATGCCAAACAATGCAGTTAAAAATCTAGTTGGACTATAACAGGCACCTGGGATGTTGTTCAAAAAATGTAGCCTGAAAGGTGAGGTCAGTCTATTCTGTTCTTTCCAAGAAAATATTTTCCTGCCTTGGCATGAGGTTGAGGTTCCAACAGTTAACAGACTTAAGCAACAGATGCACCCACTTGTATTTGTTTGGCACATAAATATTGCAGTTATTTGCTACATTATTTTCTATGTGCTGATGGAATTAAATTCTGAGCTTTAGGACAGGCATTTGATAATGATAAAACTGTTTCTGGTGCCGTGAGTGCTTTTTTGAGTTCTTCTTACCCTTTCCGAAATAAAGGAGAAGAAGATGCTGAAGGAACTGGTGTATTAGGCTTCCAAAAGGGAGCCAGCAAGGTATAAGAGGATATGTAGCAGTAGAAAAAATTCTTTTTACTCTGTATTTATATTCTGTGGCACACAGTGTAGGTCCTGATAACCTGGCTGTGCATGTAAATTCATTTAACTGCCACAAAGACTCCAACTGTTTGGAAACTAACTGGGTTTGCTGGAGCTTTCACATTGCATTAATCAAATTTTAAAAAGCCTTTCCACTGGTTTAAAAGTGGGGATTTTTTGCCAGCTGATGTCCTGAAAATGCTGATATGGATAAAGTAAAAAACAGGACATGTCCCAGAAGTGTTGGATACATGGGTGTCAGCTCACACGACTGAGATGGTGCAGTTTTAATGTTTCCAGAAGCTGCTATATTCTATTCTTAGAACTATTTGGCCTGAGAAGTCCTCATTCTAAATCTGTGTTAGGAGCAGAATCATACTCTGAGCAGGACTTTGGGTGCATCCTGGGTATGCTCCAGTCATTGGCTGCTGTACTGTTGTTGATTGTTGGAGTAAATTCACTGCACTAAATAGTTTGCCTGTAATGGCTGTGCCTGCACAGCAGAATGGAATAGGTTTGGTAGCAGATTGTTGTCTCTAAACTGGCTTAATCTAACTGGCACCAGGGAAAACAACAGGAACAGTGGGGGGCTGTTGAGAGATTGTGTTTGGGTGGCTGGTAGGTGATAAAGCCAAAGTTTGTGCCTATTTGGGCACTTGTACATGCTCAAATGGTATGAGTGTGTTGTTTACTGATAATGTCTAAGAAAGTGGCTGTACAGTACAGTTTGGTGTTTATTTGGCTGTGTTCTAGATGTCCTACAGGAAAGACCAGAATCTGAGAGCTGAGTGCCTTCTATTCCTTTTCTGCCACATTCTGCAGTCTTTGTAGAGAATGATGGAGGAGGTGCTCTTGAACGTTGCAGTGCTTGAGCCAGGGTATAAATAATTAACAGAGAGTGGAGTGCTACTGTCAGAAACCAGACCAAAGTGTCAACCTGTGAGCCCACTGAAAACCAGCTGCTGTGTCTGAATGTTTAATCTAAGTTAGTATTTTGTCCATACTCTTTTGGGGTGAACTCAGAATATCTGCCTTCTGGGCTCCACTCTACTTCTGCCTTGAGATTTTCCTAAGCTGAGTTCCGTGCATGGAAAGATCTCATTGTTCTCTTTGGGCAGTAGCTGGTTTAAGTTAGAAAGTGAAGTCATACTTGTTTTTACAAAGAGATTCTTTAAATCCTTTATTGACAGGAGATCCCCTGTGCCTTGTCTTCATTTCCAGTTTCTCCTCACATGTGAAAGGTGCTTGTGCTGAGTCTTTTATTGGTAAAACTGTTTACAGACAAGGCACAAGATGCAGGTGAATTAGTTGCTCAGGACAGCTTGCTTTTTGTGTTTGCTGTACCCTGGCTGTACAACTTGAGTACTTGGCTGTGCAGCAGCTCTGCAGCTCTATAGCAGGAAATGCACTTGCAGAGTCGCCAGGCTTCAGAACAAGCAGTCTTTTACAGTGGGGAAAAAGATGTTTTGTTTTACACACAAAAAAATACTGTCAACACTACTGCAGCGTAACAACTGTTACTCTGTTCTCAGGAGTGTCCCAGCACAGTGTTTGTGTAACAGATCCTCACAACTCCATGGCTGTGGAAGCCCTTTTGACACCACAGATAAATGGAGAATGCTCCTTGGCAGGAGTGAGTGCCTCATGTTGTGGTGTTTATATCAGGAGCAATTGTTTCTGAAGTGGGAGAGGTACAGCTTTTTCTCCAGTTAGGATCACTGCTTTAGCCCCATCACAAATAATTTTAATTCCCTCACTTTGCTCTCTGTCCTGTTCAATGAAGGACAGCAGGAAAGGTTCAGATTTAGGAAACCACATAATTTTCATGGAGTTTTTGCTTTTGCTTAGTTACCTTGTTTGTTTTGATACAGAATACTTGGAATGAAATAACCCAACAGATTGTATGGGAGGGTTGGTTTAGCTTAGTCCCTACAGGAGCTGGCTCAGCACCTTGGAGGTTACCATCAGACACACACAGTGGCCAGTGGGGGAATGCCAGGGCTAGCATAATCCAGTTTTTGGTTTTAGAATCTTCTACGTTCAAAATAGGATATAAGAATTGTTAGTTGAATTTAAAAGATCACTATGTTATTTACCAACTGTTTCACTACTGGTTAGGAAGAAAATCAGCCTCTGTTTCAACCCCTCTTCTGTTGATGTAGAAATTTCTGTAATGTTTCAGTTTCAAGGCTGTGACTTCAGTGTCTCAGCAGAGTCATAGAAAAGGAAGGCTTTTCTCCCCACTCCCTGCTTCCCAACACACAAGCCACAGTGGTAGGTCCTGTATGTGAATTCCTCTGGCTGGAAAACGACAGAACAAGTCTGCATTTGAATCAAAGTTTTTCATTATACCCATGAGATTTCATACTTTTGGTATTGTCCGATTTTCAATTCAGAAAAATACTGCAACAGTGTAGTTTTTCAGCTCTGTAAGTCAGATGCAGTAAAAAGCTGAATTCTGAATTTTTGAGTGTTTTCTACTACTGTTCAGTTTAAAATGTGCTGCTTTAGTGTAATAGATATAGGCTAGGGTACTTACAGATGGGACTAACTTTCAAATACAGTACATCCCCTTTTCTAACAGATAAAGAGCTAGAAATAGTTGAGTCTGGATTAGGAGGCTCAAACACAGTTATGGCTGAAGTTATTTTTAGTATTATTTAAGGTATCTGACTTCTTAGAAGATAATTTACATTAATTCAAATAAACACACAAATTTGAATTGTAATTTCCCAAAAGTTGGCAGCAGGTGGGAAATACCTGATTCACTATTAACAGGTAATTTGTTTACACGTAGTTCTGCAGCTTGTCTTTAAAACCAAGAAGTGACCAGTCATTTTATATTTTAATTTATATTTGCTCAAGCTTAGCAATTCTGTTCATGCATGTGGGTTGCTATAAATCAGATATTTAGATTTTCTGCACAGGCCTCCTCAGTAATTACTTGTGTGTATATATATATATATATATATATATATATACACTTTTATATATAAAAGACCTCATTTATGGAGTTCTCTCACAAGGTGGCAAGCATCTTTTCTTTCTAAAAAGACTTCTGCTCTGTGGGGGTGTGCATAATTTCTGATTTAATTATTTGAGTGGTTTGCATTGTTATTGGTAATTCATGCTAGCAAAGAAAGGGAAAGAGCAACCTTATGTTACTTCTTTGTTGTGCTTGTGGCTAATTTTGGGAATTACCTACTGGAAGTGCAGTGTTTGTGTTAAGGGGGATGGAATGGGTACTGTTAGCTGCACTCTCAAGGCACTGACCATTAATGTTTGTTATTATGCATAGGTGATAAAATAACTGAAGGCATTGTCATGGTTTAGAAAGAGAATTGTTCCTTGCAACTTGGTTATTAGTGATGGAAAGTACTTACAAATATTTTCCTTATTCCACAGCTTCCATTTGAAATGGAGATTTATTACATCCAGCATGTGATGCTCTATGTTGTGCCCATCTATCTGCTGCACAAAGGAGGTAGGTAGGCAGTTTACTCCCTATGGATTGAAGTGGTCCTATGGTATGAAAACACTTTTTAAACCAATTTTTGATGTTTTTAATTAATAGTTCCTGATGTTCTAGTCTTCTAATGTTGGAGTTTTAACCCAGGTAATGAGTTGTGCCAGGCACTAAACAAAAAATTTTAAAAATGGTCTTTTGCTTGAAGGGATATTTAGAATGTATTTGCACACTGTACATTGTTTTCTTGAGCAGCATCTCTGCCATCTTGCAATATTCTCAGTTGTTGGTGGGATGCATTTTTAAGATTTTTTACCTACTTGGATGTTTCTTGAGAAGTACTGGAACGCAAAATGAGCCAAAAAAAAATTAGTTCTCTAGTTAGATAAACCCCAGAAATTCTGAAGCTCCAGAAGACCTGAAGCTCCATATATCACTGAAATGAACTAGATTGCTTGTTATACCTTCTAACAATATTGCTGTATTGCATTCACTTATGCCACAATAGTTCAGTGAGGCTGGGAATCCTAAATTGTTTCCCTGGAAGGTGATTTTTCCAGTTGTGGATCCTCAAAGGGAATGCACTGTACATTCAGCTGGTGTGGTGCTCTGCCCCCCTCTAGTGCTGACATGTTTCTAACTGCATTTTCTAGCAGAGCTGGATTGTTCCATCCAGAAAATAAAATATGATCATTTGTGATCCACGTGTTCAGTAGCCTTCATACAAGTGGTATGAAGTGGTACCTTTTGCTTTATACCAGTGGGCACTTAAAATCCTTCACCCTATTTCACTGTAACCTTTGTGTTGGTGTGACCTGATTGCACTGTGACCTGCTGAATGGAATCAATAAAAATGATTCAGAGAAAAAGTGAAGTCTCATACTTCAAAAGATGATTCTGTTTCTTTCTTTCATCAGGGAAATATGCCAGCCATGTTTTAATTTTAATTCACCCTTGATATCATAAAATTATGGCAAATAATGCCAAAGTGCAGGGTAGTTGTAGGAGTTACACAAACTCATAATCTTTGCAGGAGGAGGGTGAAGAGCAGGGAACAGAAAACGTAAGCAGCTGTGGAGTGAACTGTAGGTAGTGACAAACAAAGCTCTTGTTATGTCAATAAATCATTTGGTGGCCTTGGAGTTCCCATCTGAGGTCACTTGAAGACAGTCCTTAGCTTTAAGAAGGCTTGGCCTTGGATGATGATTGATGTGTTCTTTTAAGTTGTGATACTTTGGTGGTTTGGTTTGGCTTTTTGCTTGTTTTGAAGCAGAGGTTCTCAGGGTTCTTGAGGGTCTGGGACTGACAAGAACTGGATTTACAGTGTGAAGGCTTTGCTGTTGGACACTTGTCACCCCGGCTCAGTATTCTGAGCCCCTGCCCTGTATTTATGAACAGGTATTTGCTGCCATCTAACGTTCACGTGGTGGCACTAAAATTGCTTAAAGAACTTTGTTGGGTAAACGTGTGAATTGAGATTGCTCTGGGCTGTTTAACTAATAACTGCTCCATTTCTTATGCACTTGGCTCCTCATCACCTGACTGGCTGTAACAGAACAGCCATGAACTCCTGCCACAGGTGACCTAATGGATCCTTTCTGGTGGAAAAATGATGCAGCCTAAAAATGTTTGTTAATATTAATTTTGTCATTTCACTAGCGCCTCTGTTTAAGTACTTTATAAGTAAGTCACACTGGCCTTTGTCCTGAGTTCTGTATCTTGTGAAAATTTCTTTTTCATTGCTGACAATCATCAGCATGCAGCTTGATTTCAGTATTGTAAACAGAAAGTTCCATCAGTGAATCTGTGGATTAGGATTGAGAGAAGTAATTGAAGGGTAGAAAGTTGAAAAAAATGGGAAGGAATGGATTGTATTTGGAAAAATATACTACTTCAGTTTTATTGGGAATCTGCCTATATTACTGGTGACCTTGATAGGATCTAAATGTTTCTCAAAGATAGGGTGAGCAGAACACCTGAAGCAGAGTGGATTTGAGGCTCAGGCTATAGAGAACTGCACCCTCAAGTTTGCTTGCAGTACCCTAATCAGGTGTTGCACCAGCCATGCACACACACCCAACTGCCTGCTGAAGTTTTTCCTCTTTGAAAGGAAACTGGTGAAAGTAAGCAAGGCCTGTAGTAATTTATTTTCTGTCTTTTCCTGCTGCTTTTTACAGTGGTGCAGTTTGGTCATGCTGCACTGGCAACCTTCGTGTCCTTCCTGACCCTGTAAGATGGGGCTTTACCACACTCAGCAGCACGTGGGTGAGAGAGGTGTTTGGAGCTCAGGCTTTGGTGTTGCACAGGGAACTCACTGGAGCTCTAGGCATGGATCCCTTCTGGGGATTAAAAACTCCTCTTCCCTCTCACTCCTCTCTGTACTGAGTGAATATGAATTTCTATACTTCCCTTTCTTAACATATTTTCTTTCCAAGTGCATCTATGCATGTATACATAGCATGCATGCCAGGCTGGGCAAATGAAACTCTTTTACATCATGGCTCATCTTTCTTGGCAGCACCAAGAGACTCTCATGCAAAATAGAGGTAGTGTGGATGTAACAAGCCAGCACACAAGGTTCCTTCCTCAAGTCAGCTCTCACATAACCTATATCTGCAGTTGGCACTTGTATTTTACTGGATGAATCTCACCTTGTGTCACCTGCCTCCCAAAACTGCAGTATGCATCTGAGCAGTACACAGCATCCCAGAAACTGCTGGAGCAGTTGCACCAAACCTTGCAGGTCACTGTTTGTTTTCTCTTGTCCTTAAGAAGTGAGACTCTCAGAGACCTTCAGTGGGAAGAGGACAGCTAAGTTGTTATAATTGTGTATTCTTAAGATAATGGAAAAATGGAAAAAAATCTAGTTTGCACTACATCAGGTTTAGAGACTGATGATGATGACTCTGTTTATGACTGTCTTGAGCTTGTTTGGTCAGGTTTTCCAATGGATTTGACAAGATCAGGTGTGCACCTTATTTCAGAATATCAAATCGGATGGGAAGTTAATCAAGGTGGAATTGTTATTTCCTCAGTGCAGTGATAAAACAGTATTCTAACTTACATTATTCCACAGCAGATTGAAATGAGAGTGAATTTATAGCAGCTCCCTAGAGCTCAGGAGATAATCTGCCCTGTGTTTTGATATCCCCAGTGTTATTTATTTTCGTTAGTAACCCCGGTAGGTAGGAGGGGCTGTTGGTGTTGAGGTGTTTGGGGTTCTGTGGCTGCAGGGAGCGATGCTGAGCGTCTGTCGGGGGCGGCTCTGTCGGGGGGGCTCTGTCGGGGGGGCTCTGGGGGGGGGGGTGGGGGGGGGGGGGCTCTGTCGGGGCGGCTCTGTAGGGGTGTTTTCCACTGGCTGTTAGGACCATATTTAAAGACGTTTTTTTAGCTGTTGCTCCCTGTATCAGCCACTTTCCCACTTTGTGACACTTCCTTGCCTTTACCTAATTCTTTCCTTAGCTTTTTAAAGGAGTTGCCAAGCAGGCTTTATTATATACCTTTAGTAGTAATCCAGGAGAAATATCACTTCATATTTAGATATACTTAGGCAGTCATAAATCTAGTCCATCTCAATATTAATTGAAATCTTGATTATGTGTGATGCAGCTCTTTTGTAAGAGCTTACTCTTACTTACTTTTCAGTAATTTAACTGAATTACTTAGAGACCTATTGTCTCTTGCATGTTATTTCCCTACTCTGCTTCTAGCAATTCCATGTTCTGTTCCAGACTCCTCTACCTGCTGAATGCCCTGTGTTAGACATAAATGTGTGGTTTGCTGTTGAGCTGTGCTTGTGCCGTGGCACCCTGAGCAGCAGGGTAGCTCTGTGTGCTGCTACTCTCCTGTAGCTTGAATACTCGAGGATAATCTTGTTTGGTGATTTAAGAGAGATGAAGAGGAAGATGAGATCTGTCCCTGTCCTGTGACCCTCTGAGCTTTATGCATTTACAGTTAGTTTGAAAAAATAAAGTATCTCTCCAGGAGATGCAGAAATTTAGAAGGGCAGGTGCCAGTATGTGGAAGAACTGCTACTATATGAAGGCAGTGGAAGAGCTATTGCTGCTGCTTTATGGAATATAAAAATTATTCCTGAGAGAAGCAGGAATCCTACACATGGAGTCAGAACAGCTGTAGGGGAAACATTGATTTCAGGATCATCCTCTTGAAAACATTTTTTTTTCCTGTTTTCTCCTGGAAAGGAAGTTTTATCTCTAGGCTAGCTCAGTAGGCCACTCAGCTGGAATTAACTGGAATTAACCCTCTGATCAAAGGAAAGAAAAGGAAAATAAATTTGCCCACATATTTTTGTAAGTTTGAAAATGAAATAATTGTAATAGTTGCTCTGAGTTTTGGATTAAACAGGTCTACTTACAATTATGACTGAAAGTGTGCAGCACTGGAAAACTCATAAAGCTCTATCAAATGTAGTGGGAATGAAAGCAAGACATTAAAGAGATTATTTTAAACCCTACTAAATTAAAAATTTGTACTATATTTAGATTCTAATTCTCTAATTCAAGCAGAGGAGTAATTTTGTCCTGCATTATGTTCTCACAGAAATACAAAAGGAGTATTGCTTTCTGTTAAGTTGTGTTCAAATTTTCAGAAGCCTGTGTATTGAGAATTTGAAATAAAAATAATAGTTCATAAGAACATTTGACATAGCACATTGTGGGGAGGGAACAGTATAAAAATGGCATCTCTTTGTTGATCCTTAGATTTTTAAAGCTATGCTTCCATTTCCTAGATGGCAAAATTATCAACTTGGCATATTCAAGGTCAACAAAGTCTTGTTTAGAAGCAGAGGAAGAACCCCAAACTCTTCAGTCTATGTGGAATCCTTTGTATCAATGCTATTGAAGTAATGAAGTGCAGTTTAAATGGAGGTATCCCCTGTCATGCTATTTCAACACAGGAGCAAACCTGCAGCCTGCCTAGATGGCCCCAGCTTGGAATGGTCTCAGCTGTCTGGGGAGTGAGTGTTTTTCAGAATGAGATCAGTGCCAGACTGGCACTTGGACTAAATTTCTGTAAGTGTTTAATGTATAAGAACTGCCCATGACCCTTCATAAATAGTGAGTGAAGCTCTCTGCTCCCACCTACAGAAATTGATTTCCTATGCAAGCAGCAAGTAGCTTTTGCCAAAGCCAACACTGGCCCTTCAAACAGCCACTCAGCTGGCTCTCAATTTTCCTGTTTGTGTTTTTCTTTTAACAGACTGTACTATGGAAAATAGACCACACTGCTCCATTAAACAGCAATCCATTGAATAGCAGGGCTGTAGGTAATAAAATCTAGAGTGGGTATTTATATAATGAGAAAAGTACAGAAAATATCCCAGGTATGAATTTAAAATTAGTTTCCCGAAGCACACTGTGGAATCCAGAGTGTTCCAAAATGTTTTTGTGTAGAGGTCAGTGCTTCCTTTTTGTCCTTTGATGTCTAAATAGTGCTACTGCTGAAAATCACACCATTATTTTCAGGATTGCAAAGTCTAATAAGGAGGGATATTTTTAGTAGGAAGCAAGACCAAAAATCTGTAGAGAGCAAAAGCTGCTGATGTATTTTTTTTTAAATTTTGCAACAGAGCAAGGATGTAGCAGAGGGTAATTCCTTGCTGGGGGAACCTGAACAGCTCTGCTGAGGAACCTTTGAAATACCATTCCCTGATTAGACTGAAGCTGGACATGAGAAACCTGGGTTCAAAGCCAAATTGTGCCATGGATCTCTCCTGTCATCTTGTGCAATTTCCTTGGTCTTTTAATGACTGTTGTCTCCCTCCAGTCTCATTTTGTAGTTGGGGTCACTTGTCTGTATTAGTATTTACACCCTGCCTGCCCTGTAAGTCACCTGGAAATGGAGGTGTCTGTATTTTAGCTATCCTGGGTGCTCACCCCTTTAGACTCTCACCAGGCTTTGTCAAATACTTTTGAAATAACACAGGCAACTGCCAACAGAAACCTAATTTGGTTTAGCACTGCTCAGCCAGTTCCTGGGAGCTGCTTTGATACCTTATTTAAATTTCATGTTGTGTTTTGTATCTAGGTTAAACACGCACCTAAAACTGCAAGGACAATATAAATAAATTTTGCAAGACAAGCAGTGTTTTCTTTACAGCAGAGGAGGGAGTACAAAGAGTTTCTGGAAAGCTTGACCAGGTCACCTAAAGTTGGTGTAACCAAAAACAGAGCCATGATCTCCTGCACTCTGCCACCAAGGCTCATTCCTCCTCCTCCTCTTCTCTCTGTAATGAAAAACCATATTCAAGGTGGTGTCACCTATCTGATGGTTTCAGGCCATGGAGTTTAATGAATATCATTGCTGTCTAAGTCAAGACTTCTGTACTGTTTTCTAAATAGGATGCCAGCTCTTAGCTCACACTTGCCAAGTGCATCCCAAGAATTACTGTTGGGAATTTTTTCCCTTTACCTGCAGAACTCAAAGTGATTCCTGTAGGATTCTCTTTTACCTTTGGTTTTACTTGTTTTTGCTTTTTTACTTTTGGTTTTTACTGCTGTTCAGACACTTGTAGCCTTCACCCTCCCACTGCATAAGAAACCTTTCAAGCTGCCCTGTGCTTTCCAAGTGGCTCCTGTGCCCAAATCTATCACGGGCTCCCCAGTCCCAGCCTGCTCCCTGCCCAGGCTGTGCAGAGGTACCTGGGGCTGGCACTGCTGCCAGGAGGGGTGTGTGGGGTGCAGGTGGGGTGCAGGTGGGGTGCAGGTGTGCTGCTGGCACTCACACACACACAGGGTCTTACCTGTGCAGGCAGCAGCACAGCACGTGTGTTCTGGGCAGTGGGCACTGCGTGGATCTGCAGCTTGAGACAGCAGCATGTCTGTGATTTTGAATCTGTAGCACTCTCAAAATGCTATTGAATTGAACTTATTTCAGGTAAATACTGCAAAATCAATTTGAACTGGCATGATGGGTACAAATTACAGAAGGAAACTGTGCAGAAAACTGCCACAGAGCTTGAGGAAGCATTGCTCTAGAGACCTCAAACCTGAGCTGGGATGCAGCATTAAACAGTGCTGTGGTCACAGCAGTTACATGTATTTATCTGCACAGGATGCCATACACAGGCATTTTCATAGCAGCTCTGGTCTGGTGGGTGCTGTGGCAGCTGCTCTGCATGTGGAGCTATTTAAGTTGCCAGTAGCCTTGTGCAGTGCATGCTGAAGTCTTTCATTACTTCCTGGTAATTACTGAGTGTGCTGGCTAGCCAAGGCCAGTATCAATATTGCACTCTGTGCTCTAAGCTGTCCTTTGAGTACTGGATACATGTTTCAGTATTTAATAATATCTAATGGATCAGAGAGCAGATAAAGGCAGATAAAAATTGCCAGTGTATTTTTATAATCCTCTGAAACTCTTGCAGCAGCCAAGCAGCATGACATTGTGCATCTTTCCTTCATGTTCTGAGGCTGTTATTAAAGTCGTAAGGAAAGTAATATTTTTCCACATATCTTACAGTGCAATTTTCATGTCTGCTAGGAAGAGTCTAGAGAACTCTGTAAACTGGTTTTGTTCTTACCATATGAAATTTGAATATTTAATTCCCAAGATAGTCTTGTATCTATGAGTACTTTTATTAAATCTGATTTCCTTGGTACATTCTAGATGAGGGAACATTGTGTTTTGTCAGTAAAGCCTGCTTTTGAGAGGGTAGAAAAAGGTTGGAATAATATATCTGCTACTTCATTTGAAGGGAAAAAGTATTTTACAGTATCTGTGATACCTACTGATTATAAAACTGTTTGTAGTGTATTACTGAAAATATGTCCACAGCAGCTTTCATTTAAAAGCACAGCCTGTGATTAATGGATTGGTCACCTGATACAGCTTTTCTGATCCTTAGCATTATTGCTACAAGTTCCTTTTCAACAGTTGTTAAACAACCATTAAATTAGGAAATGACAATTAAGCTGTGCTCTCATAAAGGCTGTGCAGGACCTGCTGCTGCCTAAGTCAGTTCTGTGCATGCTGAAACATAATCCCTGCAAGAAGCAGGTGTTTAGGTCAAAATAACCTGATTTTTGGTAGATTCGTTGTACACCATTATTGCATTATTGCTTCTGTGGTAGAAGGAAGAATGAAATAAAAATCATTGATGTTGGTGACAAATTTAGTGAGGTAACATATTGTACATTTCACTGCTGGACAAGGAGGAGGAAGCTGATCAGGTTGCTTCAGGTAAGTAATAAAGCTCTCAAATATTAATTACTATAATGATACTGGGGAGGTTATCAGCTCAAGGCAGATGTCCTGACATCCAGGAGAAAGAGGATAATTCATGGAGAGTGTGATGGGCACAGCAGTGCAGCTGAACATTAATGTGTTCCTTTCTTTTCAAGGTATCTACACCCCTGAACCACTCTGGAATTTCTGGTGGGCTCTTTTATCCACGGGGTTTATGTTTGTGTATCATTTTAGCATCTTGCAGATCCTGGGATTGGTAAGTAAACCCAGGTTAATAAATGGATAGTCTGCAAGTACCTTCAGAGTAAAAACAGAGTAGTTTGAGTGTCCAGGTCTACATGAATAAGACTACTTGCATGCAAATTTTTGCTAAGGCTACTTGTATGCAAATTGCATGTTCTAATGAGCATTTGTATCTTGTATCTTGCAAATATTGGTAAAATAGTCAGATTGGTTATGTACCTGCATAAATCCATTTATTAAATACACAGTGGAATTTGGATCTGCTTTTTTTCTGAAAGCTGCCCTACTTATTTTGAGCAAATTTGTGTCACCTGAACATTTTTGATTATTATAGATTATAGTAATTCTCTAAATTTTCACTGTTTTTAGGTGAATCAGTGCAAGATAAAAATATTATTAATTGATAAATTTATTGTTGCTTCCTCAGGTTACAGAAGTGAATTTGAACAACATGTTGTGCCCAGCCATCTCAGATCCTTTTTATGGGCCCTGGTACCGAATCTGGGCATCTGGACATCAGACTGTCATGACCATGACTCATGGGAAACTCATAATCCTGCTGTTTCACAGTGCTGTGCCCACCTTCAAATGGAGCATGGACTTGCTTAGACTCCCAGCTAAGAAAATAGACTGAAATTTCTGCCCACAGAGTAGTTCATACGGGAAGCAGAGATATACTGGAAAACAAAGAGGGGGGACGAGAGGACAACTGTTCTTCCCACAGTTTTTTGCCTCAAAAACACCTCTGTAATGAAGTGAGGTCTTTTTTTACCTGCTGTTTCTCACTGCCTATTGCCAATGGCAAAATTAGTGGCCTTATTCTGGGGAAGGTTCATGTTTTATACATTTTATATAGATTACAGTAGAATCTTGCTAAGCCACCATTTAAAATTAGCCAGGACCTGTCCACATTCCAGCAAAGAGAGTGGCAGTGCTACCTCATTTTGACTCATTTTCCATTAAAGAATTGTACACTTCTAGGCTAGGGAATAATGCTGAATTGTAGCACTCCACTGATGTGAACCAACACCCTGAATTGCAGCACCTGGCTTAACTCTTAAGGCTTGAATGTTCAAAATAGTCACAGGAAATCATGCACACTTAATCTTCCAATCAGAAGAGCAAAACAGTGAGGTTCTGCTGTATTTTCTTTAAGCTGGTTGAAAATATTGGGGAACAATAACTCATTAAAAAAAATTAATCAACTACTTAATTTCTAAGCTGCAGTGGATAAGTACCTATCTAGTGAAGTCCCATCATGATGTTTTGGAGATACTTTTATTTTGGTAAGGGGGGAAAAAAAGAATGTTGAAATAATTTCTAAAGTTATGTATAGGCTATGATAAGATAACTGCACCCACTGTTCTGTCCTGACTTTGAACAAAATGGGTTTTTTTTCACTTACCTTAGACTAGAGAAGGAGTGGAGATACAAAGCCCAGTGTAAACATCAGGGGTTTTGTTTTTTTTTATACTTTGTAGCTTTTGAAACATTCCTGCTTGTCTATGCTGATCCTCACTGACCAGACTGGTTGAAGAAACAAAATGAAACTCCTCTCTCCCTGCAGCTCTGCTGTATCGTGTGTATGGATTTTAAAATACAGGTATAAAAAGGAATGTCAAATCAGTGCAGGCCTCTACGGCAAAGGGCATGTTCCAGCTTGGAAGCTGACCCATCAACATGTCTTTTGGAGAACAGGATGGAGATGGGCAGAATGATCAACTGTGTGTGCCTGCTCAAATTTTGCAGGAGAAGAAACTATTGGGCAGAAAGATAGAAAATCCTGACTGTGTTCTTCCAGAATTGTGAGTCCATTCTGCAGACTGTTGTGTTTCAGGGCTGCAGGCTTTTCTTGTACAGAAGTTTGGGGGAATTTATAGATTCATTGTGTTGTCAAAGCTGTGACTTGCAAGATAAACCAAAACTATCATACCTCCTCCAGCTGGATCACCTGAAGGTATGAAGTTAAGGTACAGATGTTTATACCTCAGGAAGCAAAAACAAGTTGACTCTTTTTTTTTTTTCCTTAAAAAATTTTTCTTTGGTGAGGGAACAAGTAGTACTTAAACTATTTTTATTCCATATGATTTAAAAAAGTACACCTCAATCAGAATTACAGTGTCCCATATTCTGATTTACAAATTGGTTTCTGACATTCTTCCATGCCTTGCTGTATGTGTGTGTGTATATATAAAAAAATACATTGTATGCTCACAACTTGAGAACATGCAGCATGTACCTAAACTATCCCTCAGGCATATACAGCTGGTGTTAGTATTACAATAGAAGGACCTTAGACAAATTTTGCAAATACTATTTAGCATTATTATTTGCTTAACTTATGGTTTCTGGTTTTTTGGGGTTTTTTAAATTGCCTTTTTTTTTTTAGCATCTTCCATTTTTTTTTTCCTGTCAGGATATTGTAGTTACTGGAAGCATTTCTCTAAGTAGAAGCCTTTTCTTTTTTCCTTTCTTAAACTATAGCATTTCCTATCTGTAATCATCTGCTTCAGGGCATTCCAAGTAAGTATAAAGCAGCAGCTGTTTGCCACCACTGACTGCCTCTGGTCAATTAAAACTGCAGGAGCATTTAAATGAGCTCAGGTGTCTCACTCAGTGCAGGCTCTTTGCTTGGAAAGCAGAATTTGCAAAATCTTCTGTCTGACTTAAAATTCATTAGCAGGAATGTGAACAGAGCTGCCAGGGCCACCCCTGGGCAGTGGAAGGGGATTCCTGGTGCAGAGCTGCTGGGAGTGGGTGCCCCTGCCCTCCCTCCATGGTGGTCACTGGCCCACCAATGCTTTTCCCTCGTGAGCTGCTGCAGTTGTTTCCAGTCCCACAGAAAGTCGAGGTGTGATTTCACCACATGGAGTTTGCTGATGGAGCTGCTCATTAGAGCCAGTGGGGCACTTGTAGTGCCCTTCTAAACCTCGTGTGGGCACGTTCTGGAGCTTGTTGAATCTTTCATACCAGTTTAAGCTGCAAAAATGTCTCACTGAACAAGGCAGAAAAGTAGAGGTAACCAACAACTGCACTCAGTAAGGATTTTAGAGTACTGGAGCTGCAGTGAAGGAATCAAATGGTGCAGCTGGAGTGGGGTGGGAAGGCAGGCAGTGCAGCCTTTACCTTTTGAACATAAGCTCTTGCTTCTTTGTTGTTGTGCAGTATCAGTGAGGCTGGTTGAGTTAGAACAGAATCATTTAGGCTGAAAACCTGTGAGTTCATCAAACCAAGCATTAACCCAGCACTGCTGAGCCCACCACTAACCCTCATCCCCAGGTGCCACACCTACATGTCTTTTAAACCCCTCCAGGGTCGGTGGGTCCACCACTTCCCTGGGCAGCCTGTTAAAGGCTTGATAACCATTCTGGTGAAGAAATTTTTCCTAATGTCCAATTTAGACTTTCCCTGGTGCCACTTGAGGCTGTTTGCTCTTGTCATGTTGCTTATTTCCTGGGAGAAGAGGCTGACCCCCATCCTCCCTTCAGGCAGAGTGACAAGGTCCAGCCTGAGCCTCCTTTTCCCCAGGCTAAACACCCTCAGCCATTCCTCAGATGTGTGCTCCAGACCCTTGCCCAGCTCTGATGCTTTGCTTTGGATGTACTCCAGAGCCTCAGTGACTTTCCTGTAGTGACAGGCCCAAAACTTAAAATTATTCCCTCCTTCCCTATGTGCTTCTTTGAAGGCTTTTAGAACTTCATGTGGATCTGTGGTGACCCACCACTCAAAACTGCACCACTGTAGCTGAGACAGGCTCCACAGAAGGGGAAGGACAGGTCAGAATGGGAGCAGAAAAGGAAAAAACTTCTGAAGCAGTTGTCATGGAACTTCACATCCTTCATTCCTCACCTATCTCTGGTATCTGCTGGGAATATGCATTAGCCAGAGCTTGCCATATGTGCAGGAAGTGGGAAAGCAGAGTACTTCATCTCTATAGCAGTTATGTCTTGTTTTCCCTGGCAGAGGCTGATTTTTCTTTTCCTTGAATGGTTTATTTTATAGGAAGTTACACTATACAGATTTCTTTGGTTGCTTTATGTTTATGCTGGAAATGAAAGCCCAAAACTCTACTGCTGTTCTTGGGAGACAACTGCATTTTCTCCTGGGGTGTTACACACTCAGTCCATGTCAGGAGCACTTGAAGCTGTTGCCCAGTACCTGGTGATGAGGTTTTACAGTGCTGCAGTGCAATGCACAAATGAAAGGGCTGTCCTGGGCCTCCTGGCCAAACGTGCCCAAATGTGCCATGGCACTGGGAATTTCAGCAGCAGTGGCAATGGGGCAGAGCAGGAGCGGGGCTGCACAGCCAGACAACTGTTCCCAGCAGCAGCTGAAGCAGAGTGTAAAATCTTACCTGAGTGGCTTCATCTGCTGGCCACAATACCCCAAATAATTCTTGCAGTGCCACTGCCTGGCCTTCAGAGATGCTGGTATAGGTTAAGGGGTCTGAACAGAGCCCTCCCAGTGTTCGTATTGTAGATATTTCAAAAGAAGCAGGGAGTTATGCAAACCCATTACTCCAGCTGCCACTGGCTGCATTTCCCTCCAAGTGTACCCACGAATGAAGAGCACTATTGGCTATAATAGTTTACTGGGTTTATTTATGCAGCCTTGGAGTAAGCAGCCCTCCAAACCAGAGGTAAACCAGTAACATTTCTACCCCCACCATCTCGTGCCATGGCTTCAGCTGTCCAGGATCCCTGCAGAGCTTTTTTCCAGGGATTCAGATACTGTACAGCATCTGAACTGATCTGTTTGTTTAACTTCCTCTTCTAAGCACCAAAGGAGAACTTGCATCGTTTCTTTTGAAAGGTATAAACAAATAGTTCTTGTCCATGTGTTTATAAATTGATGAAAAACCAGTCTATGAACATGCACCTGGAGCTGGTTTTGGTTCAGCTTCTTAGTTCAAAGATGCTGCCCATATGCAAAACTTATGTGTGATTGAGCAGCTGCTGCCTTGGGGAGCCTGGGAAACAGGAAAAGTCAGTCCATTTGCAGTCCAGTCAACCTTGAGGTCAGAGAGTACCTAATAGCAGGTTTGTGTTTCTGGCCACAGAGTTTTGATATTTCTGTATATTTGAGATAATTTTATAAACTTCAGTTGTATTTTTCAGAAATGGCTATTTGCAACTGGTAAGTGACTGTACTTCTATGTCCTAAGTCTTGCATCTAAACCAGAAGCCTTTGTTTTCTATGCTCCATAGCTAATGAAAAATAGAGTTGTGGTGTTTTCTTCAGTGTCGCAATTGTTTCACTCTAGGTGGATCCTTAGGAATTAAATTCATCTTTATAATTAACAAAGCTCTGAAAAAGCCAAAACCCAGGAAGAGGGCGTATGTCAGCCCTGGTGGGAGGTTTCTGCAGGCAGACAGGTTAGCTTTGGTGTTTTCAGTTCTACAGTGACAGGACTCCTAATAAAGTTATTGATTTTTGTGACCTTGTACTTCAAGTGATATTGCTGTAAATCTCTCTTGCAGCTGTTGGTGTAACTTAGTCAAAGCCAAGCTGTTTTATAAATAATTTTATTTTTCTTCAGGGTCAGTTTTGTACTTTTAAAAACTATTTCTGCATTTCCTGAGTCATTATCCCAATGCTGCAGAGGACACAGCAGGCAGAGCAGTGAGCACACCCCACTCTCCCAGACCAACCTGTGCCAGGGGCTGGGCTGGAGCACCAGGGGCTGCAGGAACCTCAGGTGCAGGGCTGCTTACCCCACACTCCATTCCCAGCATGGCATTATCCAGGCACAGAATGGGTTGGAAAGGGCAAGGATGGATGTGGATGGGCTCAACTGCCACATATGCTGTTAGTTCTGACTAATTTGTAAGAGTGTTAAAAATTTTGTAAACTTTATAATGTGCTAAACTTTGGTTATGAGGTAACATTTACAAATAAGGGGTAATTTGTGTACTTGTTTTTGTATTTTGCTCTGGTGGGCTTTTTTGTTGTTGTGCCCCCAGTCCAGATCACTGGGCAAGTAATTGTTAAACCTTGGAATTAAAACTAATAAATGCATTTTACTGGATACTGGATAGTTGTTATCATTTTAATGTGCCAGGTCTGAGTCTGTCTTGCTTAGGACTTTTTATAACTAAATAAGAATCACAGAGGCACATAATATTGGCTCTTTATAAATCAGGTAAGAAGATGGAGGCTTCTGTCTGAAAGTCTGTACAGCCTGATGTTGTCTACCTTGCACACAGCAGTTCCTGGGAGAACAACGGGTACTGGGATTTCTGGAATTCAGTTCAGTCTGACTTTTGCCTGTTACTGTCAGTCACCAGCAGTTTAGCAGAGCTCACTGCAGGGTATAAATCCTTTGATCACTGTTTAAATAGGACCTGGCCTTGTCTTTCAGGTGCAGAGCTCAGGGAACTGTTGCAGGACAAGGATGCTTCCTCCACACTTCCTCACTGTTCCTACCCCAGCTTGGGCAATGTCCTGTAATTCCCACTTCACAGCATTTCAGCAGAAGATGGGAGAACATGCACAGAAGTTTTCAGCTGACACCTTTGTTCAGAAAGCTGCTGTAGCAGCTGCAGGACTGCACTCAGCCCCACACCACAGGATGGCAAAGTAGCTTTAATGTACTTTGCAAATGCTTCTGGCTGTAATAAACATGATTGCAGCACAGCTGAATGTCTTCCTGTGACCCAGCACATTTCAGACAAGCAGGTTATTGCCTTGTGTTCAGTTCTTGGCAAATACTGTTCTTGGAAGAAGAACATACTGAATGTGCACACCCTGTGTATATATCCACTGCAGAGGATTCAAGTTTTCATGTGGCTGGGGAAAAGAATCAATTCTTCAGCTTAATTTCTCTGGAAGAGTATAAAGACTGATGAGACAGCTTAAGTAGAAATCCAATGTGAAGTGCTGTATGGCAGCCTGAGCTGAACTAAGCAAGCAATTTCCCATTGCAGGCACTGCTGATTACTGTCAGCAGCCCTCCATAACTAATTGGAATTCAGCCTTTTATTGTTTCATATCAACAAATATGTAAGAATAAGCAAGTTTCTACATCTGAAACACCCTTAATGTCACTGGCTTGGTTTGATTTTTTTTTTGGGAACTGGAGAGCTGGCTAAAGCAGTGAGAAGAGTGGAAACTCATTGTAGGAAGTGGTAACTAGCTCTGCCTTTCAATGGCCTTAGGGTTTTAGATTAGGTTTAGTGTAGGTTTTACACTAAATTTTACCAAATGTGTGAGCCAAGCTTCTATCACTTCAGCATCCAAAGGTTACATGGATTCTATTGCTCTGCTTTCAAAGGCACTGCATCTACAGCCAGCAGAGCTATTAATACAGCATGAGGCAAACAAAGCCCTTCTAAACTCAGAGCTGAGTTCCAGGGAGATGGAATGCTTTGTCTCAGGAATTATCCTACAGAGGAAATATGCTCCCTTTAACTCAGACTCAGTAGAAAGTGTCTCAGTGCACCAAGAATTTGGCTGAGGAACCAGAGTTCTCCAACTTGATTTTGGCATCAGCTGTGCTGCTGCTTGACAGAGATTCTTCAATACACACTGGCACAGTCGGCCTGTTAAGGGGTACTGGTGCTGTGTTGCTGACACCAGTATAATTGGCTCTGCAAAGAAGTTTTGCTTCAAAAGATTGAAACCATTTCTGCCTCTCACAGGAGGGAGCTCAGGCCTGGACAGAATTCCATGTGTAAAGTTAGACAAGAAGTACAAAACTGAACTGGCAATTGATATAAATGCTGATGAATATACTGAGATAAATAACGATATAGCTGATATAAATGGTGATTTCACTGGGAGTGTTTAGTGAAAGTTGCACGTACCTGTCCCCAGTTTGTTCCTACAGCAGACAAAAGGGAAAGGAAGGAAAATATTTCTAACACACCATTAGCCTTTAACATGAACACCAGGTACAAATGCTTAAATAAAAACATTGACTGAGCCCACACAGTTAAGCAGAAAAACATAAAAAGAAATGGTGATTCTTTTTCCTTATTTTATTGGGTAAATGATTTAAAAGGTAATAACAATAGTGTTAAAACTACTACAATATCTTTCCACAGCCATATCTCACAGACCCACAGATAACCTTCTAGCATTTTTTTTCCTCATTTTTCTCTTCTTAAGCCGTACTTATATTAAAATGCCCATTTCAACAGTTTCTTCACACTAATAGCAATTAAATGTGGAAGGAAGAAGGATCTAGTTATAAAGGAAGGGAGTTCAGGTAATCTGTGATATTACTGTAATCAATTGAGTTGCTAAGGAAGGAAGAAAAGACCGAGGCCTTACAAGCTACTCCAGGTAGCTCTAAGCCCACTGTGTGTCACCATGGCATTGGAGATAACTCAAGATGCTGGTGAACAATTTAAAGTAAGTTTGTTTTTTTTTTTTTTTGTAACATATAAAACACTAAAATAACTTAGAAACTAGATCCAAGTATCTTGAAAAGAATCAACTTTGATATACAAAAACAGTCATAAGTTGTTACAAAAGTTTCAAACAAAAGTTTGCTTTCTCAGTGCGTTTATGTACCAGCGCAATTACTGAGTCCAGAGCAAAGAAAGAGGTTCTTCTTTTTTATTTTTTTTCTTTAACAGTAATAAAAAATGAGGAAAACATATCTTTGTATATAAAGAATCATTGCTGGTCTTAAGAATAAATGTAACCAGAAACCCTTAAATCTGAGAGGCACACTTTGGGTTTCTCTTTTTTTTTTTTTTTTTTAACTTTTTTTTTTTAACATAAAATGAAAGTCACCAGTTTATTTAAATGGAGGAGATACTCAGACTCCCCAAATAAACTTAATTCAATTAACATCACTAGCAAAAATCAGTTAGAAACTGTACAAAAATAAAAAAGTTAACACATTTAATCCTGCAGGGATTTTGTAAGGACTGGAAGGCAGGCTTTAGGAGCAGCATTTGGGCATGGCTGGAGGCTTCTTTGGTTCGATCTAACACACATAAGAGATGTAACCTACTCCAGACAAGAGTTTTAAAAACCCGCACAGTTGAAGACAAGTCGAGGTCCATATACAAACTCAGGTGTGCCAGGGCTGTGCCCACCTCGGTTCCAGAGCGGGCTGAGGTCAGGACCGGAGCGTCCACCCCTGCCGGAGCAGCATCTGCTGGGATGGCAGCAGGAAGGACACTTGAAGCATCACCAAGTAACAGCTTCGTGTCAAGTCTATGGTTTGGTTGTCTAACTCAGTTTACAGAACAGAGTTTTTAGGAACATCAGGCAAGAGAATGAAAAAAATAAAAACAAACAAAAACCCAACAATCTCTTCAATGGAATAAGGCAAACTGAGTAGTGCTCATAAAAAAAAAAACCCCAGCATTTCAACTTAACAAACAGTGAAATAAGCTACTTGGTTGTACCTTAATTTCTATAAAGTACCCCAAATGAAAAACAACTCTGCAGCTAACCCAACAATACAGCTAAAAGCTACTAAATGCAACTATGAGGGAATGACATTTGTGAGAGCAATTGCTGATCAGCTTTAAGCAAACAGACCTATTCTGTGCCAGTGCATGTCACAGTGAGCTGCACGTTTGGTACAAAGAATCCCACAATTACAGAGAAACAATCTGCAGCAGTTCAGCACAGTGTGCTGAGGAGGTAGGTGCCCTAGAAACACTGTAGGTAGACTGATTATTCCAATCTTTAAAAAAAAAAAATCATACAATCTGATTGACCACAGACTCTGTAACAGTTTTTAAATTAGTGATACAAAACTCTGGTCCAGAAGGGTCTGGCATGAGCTCGGTTCAAAAGCACACCTTTACAGTTTGTATAACACCCTTGAACTATATTTTTAAGCAACAGCTACTAAGAGATAGACAAAAATGCATTGTGCATTATGCTGTATACAAAAAGGAGACAAAACTATCCTTTTCTCCCCCAAGCCATGGTGGGAAGTATTGCTGACCTTGTCCTTAAAATCCTGCAGGATTGTTTATTCATCAGTATATCATTATTACACTGGTAAGAAATTCTGTATAACATCTGCATATATCGAAGATTTCTTAAAAAATCTGATATGATTTTAGATCCGCATGACCAGTCACGTGACCTTCTTGAGGTTGATTAGCACCTTTCAATACATATATATTTTTATATATAATAGATCTTTTTAAAAAACTTCTAACAATGAGCTCATGCAGAAGCACGAGCGAGCTGTAACGAGATGACAGATAAAGATGGGGTTGGATGACTTTTTTTTCGCAGCAGAATGATTCAGTTTGTGCTCAGGTTCCCTATAAGGGCAAGAAAAAAAAAAACCAACACAACTCTCTCAGGTAGCCACTTGTTCACATTTCCACTTGAAGACTAATTAATCTAAAAGTGTTCCCCAAGTAGAAACAAGACAACAGTATCATCCAAAATAGCCTCTGTATAAACATCTACTCATTTTTGCAGCTTCTGGCTGGCATCTCTTGGCTCCTGAAATTTCAGGCCCTCTGCTTAAAAATTAAGGCATCACAACTGAAAATGGTAATATTTGGACATAAATGCTGTGGATGAAGGAATACCAAAGACCTTCTACAAGAACCTCCTCAGAAATTAAGTGGCAGACCTAACCTCACATAAGGGATGAGCATAATTTATCCTTATCCAACTTTGAAACCCTATTGAAACACTTTTACAGTTAATCCAATCTTTTTTTAACTGAATTTTATCTATTTGATTTTTATATATCTTTGTATTTACAAACATTCATGACTCAAAGTAACTGGAATTTCTGCTTACTCTGGTTTACTCACTCAGATTAGGAAGGTCTTTTCTGAAAGAGGCAGCCTGTGCTGCAACAGGCAGCAGTGGGAGTTCTGCAGGCACAGGAGGAAGCAGTGAGCTCCTGCCATCGACTGGCCTTGCAAACAGACCACACATACCTTTTACTAAATCCTATTTTTACAGCAGGAAAAAGTTCCAATCGGTTTTCTTTCTTCTACCGTGTGGAGGTATTAAACAGTACTTAGAGCTCTCAAGCACTATTCCTGCAACAGATGAAAACATGTAACATTATGGCATACTTGTCCTGGCTCTCTCACAACAATCTTTTTTCTTTTATTAGACAAAAGTTAACTTGATTCAACTATTTATGACTTGATAAAACTCAGTAAGTTCAAGAGCAAATGAAGAACAAAACAGGGATTTCACTTTTCCAGAATACGTTTGCTAATAAAAAAAATAAATCTTACTTTAAAGAGAAAAAACGTGTCCAAAACCTTGATGCCAGAGCAGCCTCAACAGGGTTTGCTAAAATGTCTGGAGTATATGTTTTCTATGAATTTTATATATAAGTATATAATTATGTTATAGTCAAAGGCACTAAAATCTAAATCCATTTCCTTCCTAATATGACATCTGCTACTCACCAATCTGTTTTTAGGATACAAATGTCACTCCTAATTTGAGTCATCAGAAAGGCATAGTCTCATTACAAATGCATTCTGACAGGCCTGGGCTGCCTGTGATTGCCAGCACAGGATGGGACACAAAAGGGTCCTGGATTGGATTGTGTCCAAATCATTTAGGCCACTTGATTCTGAAAATGCTTCCATGTTAACATCACCTCTCGATGTACATGAGCTGCTTCTCTTCATCCCAAAAAAGCATTTTGTATGCCAGCCTTGGTGCTCCAGCTGTTTGTGCTGGATCTGGAGATCCTGTACAGAGCTACATGGAATCTTTACTGTGAAGGTGAGATATTGTACACACAACGTCATTAAGAATGTTATGAAAATGCATTGTCTACTTCAATACCTGAATCTGATATGTTTCATTCCCTATCACACCCATTAATGCAAAAGCCATGAAAGCCTTTTTTTGCTAAGCAAAGCATCCCTAACTGCAATCCTTAAACTCTTCCTTCCATCCACAGTTACAGAAAGCCTTGATTGATATAATTCAATGTTAATGAAGTAGAAATTTAAATTTTCATAAAAAACCCAAGGGTATATGCTGCAAAAAAATCTGCAGTGAATCAATAATAAAAAGGTATGGGATCTTTGTAGTAATGCAGTTTTCCCTCCCGTTGCCATGATGAGCTGAACCAACTAAGGAGCCTCAACACGGCAACGGAAACTATCATCATAAAATGGTACAGTAATAGAGATAGCTAGACCAAGAAGGGGCAGGGTCTCCTGGGAAGAGGTCTGCAGAGAGGTCCAGTGACTGGTCATGCGGCTCAGTGTCAGGAATAATGGTTGTATGGTGGAAGGGGGTGCCCAATACCATTCTGGAAGTGATGATGCTGACGATGGGCAAGGTACTCCGTGTAGCTCATCGTCATCTTCTCACTGCGGTACCTGGCAAAGAGCAGAGAGGCCAATTCAGGAACTGTTACCAGGAAGCTGCAAGTAGCACCAGAAATGCTGCACTGCTGGCTTGTTCAGTGGTAAGAGCTCTGTACTTCTGTTGCTGGGAATAAGACTGACTTCAGCTGCACAAGAGAACTGCCACAATTGTCAGGGTCATTTCTCAAATCATGTGATAAATCACAATGTAACTACTTATGAAAAAATGCTTTAAGCAAACAGAATTGTTAAAATGGTTGGCTACTTGTTGGTTGAAGTAGAGGGAATAGACAAATGTCCTGTAGCTTCAGCCAACCCTCTATAAAAATATAGTAGGAAAATCCATAAACAAGCACTATAGATTTTTGGGCTGTTTTTAAGCATTCAGTATCAACTGTCTGCCAAATTCTGCTTTTAAAATTATCCCAGCTACATTAAATATAGTTACATTCTTTTTAGACTAGAATCACAGAATATCTCCAGTTGGAAGGGACCCATCATGAACACTGAGTCCAACTCCCTACTCCTCACGCAACCACCTAAAACTAAACCATATGGTTACAAGCACTGCTCAGACACCCCTTGGCCGCCAACAGGCTCAATGCCACGACCCTGGAGCTTCTTCCAATGCCTGGCTACCTTCTCAGTAAAGAATATTTTCCTAATGTCCAGCCTGAACTTCCCCTCAGGCAGCTTCCTTCCCTTCCCTTATGTTCTATTGCTGGTCACCTGAAAGAGGAGATAAGAAGCTCTGTTCCACTGCAACCCCAAGGAACCTGTAGACCCCAATGAGGTCCTTCTCAGCCCTCTCCACACTGAACAAAACATGACCTCAGCTACTCCTCCTGAGTCTTGCCCTCGAGGCCTTTCACTATTTCTGGTCACCTTCCTCTCATCACACTCTAGAGTTTGATGTCCTCACTGAGAGGCACCAAACTAATTTTACCAGGCATTGAAGTGAGACCAGCAGACCTGTAATAACAAGGATCTTCCTTCTTCCAAATGGAACAACATTTGCCAGCTTCCACTTGACTGGGACCTCTCCTGACTCCCAAATCAGTTGCAATATAATGAAGAATGGTCTCACAAGAACATCGCCCAGCTCTGTGTAACTAAAAGCAGAATCCAGGTCCTGACAAGAAATATTCTGAATACATCTGCATCAGTATTGTCTGAAAATGAGGAACACAAGCAACCAGTGGCTGCTGGGCCTTGCAGAGAGAGCAGCAGCTCTTCTGGAATCTGTGGGATGGTGAGTGGCACCCAGCCAATGGAATTCCCCACCAGGGAAACAAGGAGGGGCTCTGCAGGTAACAGTGTGCACCATCACAGCAGCTGCACAGCCCCTGCACAGCTCTGCAGGTGGCAGAGAATCCCCAGCTGGGACCTCTGCATTCCAGACCCCTCTGACTGCTCTGTTTAGCTCCCTCTTTCAAAACATGGCCAGAACTGCTGGGTGTGAACCTGAAGGGAGTGACAGACTCATGATCAGCCTAAAGCTTTCTTCACACACAGGATGTTTACCTTTAATTCAGAAGACTTGAAAAAGAAGTTAAAAGCCCTTATTCACTCCTCCAATAGATATTTGCATTTATGACAATAAATTATTAAAATGAGGTTCTAAACCAGGTTGCCTAATGCTGGAAAACAATTACTATTTTAATAATACTGTCTCTAATCTGTCAGCAGTACCTGAGATTTTAAGCAACAAAGCAAGTAAAACAGCCAGTCAAAAACCCCCTTTCTCTGAACATTAAAAAATTATGGTTTGCTCATTTTACTTATCAGGCAATTGATTGTGGTACCAGTTTCATTGTTGTGGACTTAATTACACTAAATATAAGGCTTTTTGTGGGGTTTTGGGGAGGAGTGGGGGTGAATTTTAGGGATTTTTTGATTTGTGCTCCATGCCATTGCTCCAAGCCAAATCATGCAGCAGGAAGAAAATGCGTGCTATACAGAATTTTTGTTTAATGGAAAAAGATTGAGGCTGAGGTGTACAGAAATGATTTATTGCATTATTACTCTTGCCCGCAGCTATCTCCAGATACTCCTTTTGAATATTCTTTTTCAAAATAAGACAACAAGGTGTACAGCTGAAATAAGTTCAAGGGAGACTGGGGTTCTGCACTTGGATATTTAGCTGGTTCCTGTATATCCTTCCTCCTTAATTTAACCTTCAGAATGAAATGTTTTCCTTACTCAGAGCTACTCCACAGTAGTTTGGTTCCTGTAAGAATCCAGAACTCCAGAACACTCATTGAGACCCTAAGTCTTTATCTCCTTGAAGAAGACAAATGGTCAAGACTTCCTTATAACCTAAGATTTAGAAAAAATCCTATTTCTCCATGCAAGAATAAATAACTGTAGTTCAGCAGTCATTTTCCACTGCAGGCTTATACAAATAAATAGCTTTAAGCCACTCCTACAGACATTCATACAGACTCCTCTACACTTCAGCACCTAGGTACAGTATGGGCAGAGTATCTGCTGCTAATTCTGAAATACCTTGGCTGCCACACACTAAGGAGCCCTCAACAACATGCTTTATTAAGTCAGCAAAACCAAAGTGAACTAGTATGAAATAAAATATTAAATTCTTGTCCTCACTCCTGGGAATACCCTGACACAGTTTCACTGGCTGTTGAAGCAATGCAGGGCTTGCATGTCTCACATTTTAAGATTAGGGAAACCTGCACTCCACAGGGCAGAACCCAAAGGTTTCTCTGAGGATGCAGCAGATTAGGGATCTGAGGGGTCTCCATGACAATACAGCAGCAGCCCCACCACACACCATCTGCCCAAATCAATCTAACAAGAGCAAGTAATCCCTGTTAACCACAGCCCTGAACACCCACTACTGCCAAAAATCCCTCTGTGAGAAGCCAGAGCTAAAACACTGCTGTGAATGTGCAGAGTTATCAGCCCAGCTATGCAGGCACCTGGTATTGAACAGCCACCTCTTACTCCCAGCTTAGTGCCACTCATCCCTGTGCAAAGCTTCCCCTAAGTCTGTCCTGCTCTTGTGAAAACAAAGCAATCATGACTGATACACCCAGGAGAGTTCACCATGACCATCTGCAGGAGCACTTACCAGGAAGGAGCACCTCCCAGCATCACAACAACAGGGCTCTGTGGTATCCCAGTGCATACCTGGTTAGCTTTATTGTTTTCCTGAATTCATTAGTAATCGGAGCTTTGTAGCCTCCTTTCCTCAACAAGGAATCTATGGTTTGAATGTGGTCCCATCCTGTTGAATTTTACAGTAGCACAAATTAGTGAGAAATGAAGCAATAGGAACAGATGTTGCAAAAGCACAGTACAGTGTGTGGTGCTGTTGAGAGTGCAAAGGCTCTGCTGGCATTTGGGATAAACCAAAATATTCTTCCCTACTTCAGAGCAGCTGAAGGAAATACCACATTTAGGATTTCTTTACACACACAGCTCACTCTACAAATAACATACATTTTTCATCTCATAGCTGAAATATATTAAAAGTGAACCCACCCTACCCAACCATCCTAAATTGAGTGTGTGATAATAAAAATGAAATTTTCCAAAACATTCAGGTAGGATCATGTATCACAGCCACTTTAGACATTATAAATGGTTATAACAATATGGAAAACTAAATTTATGTATAACATTTAAAATAATTATTAGCTGAACGTGTACAGAGAACTTGAAATCAAGACTTCTTCATAAATATCACTTCAGTTTACAGAGATATGGCTGATTTTAGAACAACTATATATTATAGGTGTCTGATATATTATGATATGTCTGATATGTCTATATATTATAAGATAATGAAAGAAGCAATGGATTTAAAATATAGATTCATTACTGTTCTCAATAAAATCTTCATGCTATCCAAACCTCCTGTTTATTTAAAAACTCTCATATTTCAAATAGCTGTTAGACATGTTATTTCCTAAGAATGCAATAATTAATCATATTGTTACATTAAAAAACCCTGCAAAAACTACAGTAGATTTGGGCACATACAAAATACAAATTTGAGTAGCTTTTGAGTAGTTCTGGAGACTTTAGAGAATCAGATTGTAATTCATGGTCTACTAAAGCTATTCATAGATTTAGACACATTCCTTCCACAATTCCTGAATTTTAAAAAAAGCTTGTAATGCCTCTAGACTTTTATGAAACTATCTGGAAACATAATTATCAATTAAAAAGAATTCTCAGTAAAGATATCAGCTGAACTCTTTGCAGACAAACTTATATAAAAAGGTAAAAAAAAGCACCAGTAATGCAAACTATATAAAACTGAGACACACTATCAACCTTGGAAATAAACACAGTGAGTGCTCAGAGTCAGCAAAAGACTGTTCAACAAAATCTACTCTAGTTTTTTTAATTCACTTAAGTCTGTGCCGCTATTAAAAGGGACTTTTAACAACATTCTTTTGTACTTCCATACCAAAAATAATTTCCTTCCATCCATTTAAAACCCTGGGAAGTCTGTGTTTGTAGTAGGAATTGAGTACTAGCAGGAAGTACCTAACTGAAAAACAACTTGATCATCAGGAATAAATCATGGTTAAGATAATTAATTGCCCAGCCATCCCAATGCTTAACAGAGCTTCTCAATCTCCCTTATATCCCAGCCTAGCAGCCACACAGAAACTGGCAGCTTTTAACAGCTGTTAGCCTGGCTGACAGCACTGTACCACTCCTGCACATTTTATTTTCCTATAGCTACGCTGCATTTATGACCGGCTCAAAAAACAGCTACAGTTTATTGAAGCCCTCTAGGAGAATGACACAGGCATGTAATTGGCATTTTATATAAGAGTCTTCTTACAATTAAACACTGCTCCATCATCTGACATCAGTGCAAGGTCAAATACTGCATTTTAGATTTACAGGTATGTTTAAATTCTTCACGAGATCACATGAAATAAAGTGCAACAATGACCTTGCTCCTTGGCAACCTCCGGTAAGTAGGTGGCCGTGCGCTTTGATCCTTTCTCGTTGATGAACTCTATCCTAATGCCATGGACACCCACCTGCAAGAGATTGGCAGCTCCATTAGCACAGCACCAGAGAAAAGATACAACGTGGTAACTGACACGGTAAAATCCAAAACGTCAACAGTGGTTAACAGCATTGCACAGAGTTTCAGGAGGTGGCACTGCAGTGGGTGTCACCTTTTTGAGGGGTGCTCACTTACAGCCACGTCAAGCTCAGCAGCAGCACAGGTACACAGGATGTTCCTCTGCTCCCCACCATGGAGCTTCCTTCTTGGGCTGGAGGAAATCCAGCTGAGGAGCTAAAGTTGTTCTGTCTCCTCTGATACTGTCACCATTGTTGTTGCTGATAAAATCACCTGGTCACCAGCTATAATCTGCAGGCAAAACAGCTGCCAAATCTAATGAGGCTTCAATTAAGAACATTAATTCTGTTCAAAGCAGCAACTGAATGATCAAAGATTTGTCACACTATGGACTCAAGCCTGAAGCCTTCAAAAGTTCTCCTCATGTACAAGGAGGAAATGGAAATACTACGAAGTACCCAGCCTCAAACTCCCACTTCTCTGCTACTAAGAACTGTAAGGTGACAAAATGACAGCATGGAAATCAAGATTACTAATACCAAGGAGCTGGATGCAGATAAAAATCAAAATGCCAAAAATATTGGGAGAAAACAAAAAAAAGAAGCTGGACACCTTTTCAGGGCATTGTTTAAGGCCCCTGTTTTCAGGTTACAATAATTCTGTGGAGAGTGCCTGCACTGGCATCGGGCCATAAAAGATACTCCATTGCCTGAAGGTTTTCACTTGCTTTTGAATTCTGTGCACAAACACAAAGCATTATTAGATGGACATTTTTATGCCCACATAACCAAGATGTTATTTCCATTTGAATCCCAACGCTGCATGTGAAAGTGAGTCAATGTTTTAAAAGGATATCACGCTGTTTGGTGTGGCATATCCTTGCAGACACAAATTTAATCAAAAAATGCTGTAACATTTTCTCCACAGACAATTTACTTACTGTAACCGTAGGGCAGTCAAAAAAAAAAAAACAAATAAGGAATATTTACAAAGCTCTACCACTTCTTCAATTAACATATTTGCTTATATTAAGACTTTAAGTTTTAAACTTTTCATTCTTTATATATGATATAAACAGGGGAAATGGGAGGAAGAGTCCTTTGTGGCTGGCCATGGCCACAACCATTCTTCCCTATGAATCTAACGTTGTTCATAAATAGGAAAAATGTAACTTTGTGACGAACATATTTAATTCACTGCAACTTTTAGCACGTTATTTCATTACCAAACATTCCTAAACACCAACATTCATTACATGGATATATCCAATCACTAGAGAGACCAAATCTGTATACTCAGAAAATACAATTATAAGCCCAAAGGCCTGAAGGTAAAATGAAATTATGTTAGAAGCTGAAAGCAGCCTACAGAGTTTATGCCCAAACAAGTAAGCTTCTGCAGCTGGTGATTTTGTAACTGTGTATATTCAGTACTAAGTTTAAATATTTCTAGGGTTTGTACACCTTTAAATCCTGCAGAATATGAGATTCTAAATGCTACACAAGTGTTTTGCATAATAGTGACCAGGCAATATTCATGAACAGCTAACCAGGAGCACTAGTGATGTACTGAAGTATGATGCAACATTCAAGTTGCATCACTGCTCTGGATGTTTCCCATTAACCATTTTAATGGACTTTTAGGCCCATGTCTGTAGAAAAAGGGATGTAGAGCAGGGGAGAATTTCATAGCATCCTGTGGAGCATGAATTCCAACTGTGCAGCTGAGCAGGACAAACAGCTTTTCATTGTTCAATTCCAGCTGGCAGGCTTGAGTTAACTAAATGGAAGCCACACACAAGCAAAGTAAAAATGATCCACACTAAGACTGGCATGGGCACAGTGTGGAATTTATTTTCCTCAAGAGAGTGGTGTTTAACTGATGCAAACTTCTGTGAGATTTCCCAAGACAGCCCTCTCCAAGATGGGAGGTAAGGGCTGGGTCTGTGGATGGCATTATGCTACCAGGATCAGCACACACCTTCCTACACAGCCTCAGGTCTGCTTCTTAGACTAAAAATACTGTAGAACAACAGCATCTGTCTGTGAAGTTTAGAAAAACAAACCAGTCTTGTTCACATAGAGCTGGAGTTCTGCCTTGCCTATTACCATTCATTAGGGAAATGACTGCCTATAGGTAGCCTCTGGAGCTGAAAAGGGACCACAATCGATGCTTCAGCCTCCCACGTGGAAAGGAACTTGTTTAAATTGTTGCTATTGCGAGAGGAAAGCAAGATAAGGAGAGAGATTAGGGAAAAAACAATCTCTGACAATAGAAGTATTTCTATGGGGTTTTACAGCATGAAATACTGTGTCCTATATAAGCAGTACTAGCCAGATTACTGTCCACAATACCCCTCTCTTTATCTAAGAAAAAAATGGTTCCAAAGCCCCCTCTGACACCAAAGCTGAAGCAACTCTCCTGATGGACTGTTCTGTCCCAAGGTTCCAAAAACAGTTCATTAATTTGTTCCTCTTGGACTGACTCTCCAACCATACTGAGAGGAAGAAATAACATTATTCTCATTAGACTGTCCATGAAGAATTTGGATAAGCACCTGAACATCAGGCCTTGTTGACATTTAAGTTTCTGTGGACTCCACTGTGGAGCAAATGATCATCCAAATAATGGTTGTTTGGTTATATCTACTGCACTGAAATCTGTAAGCTATTTGCATGCAATCACCACTAATTAAAGATAAATTAATTGTCAAACAGTTGTTCAGAAATACATTAAAGCAGATAAAGAGCCTGTTACAGAGAATCCACATGGAATGCTCCGGAGCTGGAGCAGTGCAACACCCCCTTGGTGTCAGGAACAAGCATCTGCCTGTTCCTTATGTGCACTCACTTTCTGGGGTCTCCAGCACCCCAGAGCTGATGCACATCCCGTGCCCCCATGGCAGTGGCACTGTGACACCCTGCTCTGGGTTAGGGACAGCTCAATCTCTGCAGCAACCTAGAAAAATGGTTTCTTCCTTTTTCTCCAACAAAAAAAGCTGGCCTGGAACTTACACAGTATTCCTTGTGATACCACAGAACAGCAACTTTCCCCTTTATTTACCTGACTAATACTATGGAAACAGCTCTACACAAATGTTTTGGAAATGCAAACCTTCAGATTAAGTGACTATTGCTACTTTCTTGAAGCTGATCCCACTTGGCATTAGCTCAATTCCACAGCTTTTTAGCCCCACATTTGCAGCAAATATGCTGGCTTCTTTCTAACCATCTTTAGTAGCATCTAAACACTATATTCTGATTTAACAACAGAAGCAAAACACTCCTCAGCAGGTTTGTTCTCTACTTCATGTCAAGCATAATCATTCATTTACACACATGGAATTGCTGTATGTTGTCCAAAGAGAATAACATATTGAGATCCAGACTTTCTTCTCAGTTCTACAGAACAGAAGCTGAGAGCCACTGGTGTTGCTGCACTTGCAGGCAGGAAAGAATTTCCACAACTCTTGAATATACCCACTTTGTCAACAATGAAAAGCTGCCTTTCAGTCAATATTATTGGCTACAACTATTTAAGCTAATACTTAAACCAGTGCACACAGGTTAAAGGCCTTTTGAATCAAGACAGCATGTACAATTCTGCAGACTGTACTTTACTCAAGAACAGCAACTTTGGGGCAAAGAGCTCTCTAAAGGTATTTTAAGGAAGAGCTACTGCTCAAGTCTAGTCAAAAAGTCTTTGTTATAATTACATACAATTGCAATGCTTTAGGATCTCCTAATAAAAAATGAGGAGAGGATCTGAATCAGCAGGTCTAGAATTAGTATATGTAGGGAAGGAATGACTGCTACCAACAGCACATGTTTAAAAATAAGTGGTCACTATGACTTGTCTTGTAACTAGTCTTTTGCTGTCTGATCTTTAATAAAAGAGCAGTAGTATCACCAAAAAAACCCACATCTTTGAGTTTTTCATGCTGTCCATTTCTCTGAGGTGGAAAGGTTGTGCAACTGCAACTCCATCCCAGCAGCAACTGGACCACAGTGCTCTGTCATGGGCTCTGTGAAGCAGAACTGGAGGTGCAGCTCTTACACTCCCAGTGTTCCTTTCAAAGCCCTGTATGTGTTCAGCACTGAAATTCAGACAAAGTCACAGCTATGTAAGAATGCTAAGTTGTATTTTAAGAAGCATCCTTGTGAACATGGCATTGAAGTGGTCCTTTAAAGATGTGTACTTTCCCCTAATTAGTTTTATAACACATGAAAATACAGTCATTTGAGAAATCATGTGGGAACTAACAACAGTGATTTCACACCCATCTCCTGTTTACTTGATGAAGTTTCTGCTGCAAAAGAGTCTCACACTGCTTTTTACAGCTGAAATATTCATTTATTTTGCTTGGGAAGGGAATTACTTAATGTGAGAAAACATCCACCACTGCTTCAGCATAGAGAAGACACTCCTGAGCTGTCTCCAGACAACTGCACTCCTGACTTCAGATGACATTCTCTAAGCCCCTCAGAGCACTGAGTTGTCTGAATTGGCAATTTTGAAATACTGTGACCTGTGTCAGCAAATTGCTGACCTGGCTCCCACAAGATCGTCAGTAATACTCCTACAAAAGCAGGGACTCCTAACTAGGCTGATGTTTTTCAGGACGATACCAGCATGACAGGAGATGAAAGATGCACAATCTCTCTTTACATCAAACTAGACATCCTGAAATGTCCTTTTGCCATTAATACTGCATAACTGCAACTCCCTTGAAAGACACATGGGTGACATAAGCTATCTCACTCCCAGGCACACACAGTGATGAATCACTCCTCTAAGGACTTACAACCACAAATTTTATAATCTCATATTTATATATCACCCCCCTCCTCTGGGTCCTTTTGCATGGAAACCTAGTTTGTGACCATTTCTTAGAATTGTAGGAATTTATGAAGGGTTTTAACAACTCATCACTAGAACACCTTAAATTAAATAGGAGAGAGCAACTAAGCAACACAAGGCCTTGTATATTTTTGACCCCTGCATTCTTCTCTTTTAAGTCAGGGCTTTCCAATAAGAACAACTGTAAGAATCCATAAAATCAATCAGAATTCACTAAGTTCTGCATTATGCTTACTGACACTGTTGTTAAAGTCTCACAAATTCTGCAGCAAAATATAGAAAGGGCACAGAAAGTAAAAGCCTCCTTTTTTCATATTACTTATAAATCAATATTAGTTATGAATCAGGACTCACCCCAGGAACAAAGTTAAAACCAGTCTTTGCAAGGGAAAGTGGATTTTTGAACTCAGGCTTTGCTTTCAGCTTTTCCTTCAGGATGGACACTTGGGTCATTTTATAGATTTATTATTGAGACAATGAAACAGCACCTAATAATATTTATAGACTATGGCAAGCAAAGAGCTAAATGCTATTTCATTATGCATGTCACATTTTCTGAGTGTAGTCATAGTCTGATTTTTAATAAATTATAATAAATGAAATTAAAAACATCACAGTGCTGGCTATCAGAAGTCAACCTAATAGAGAAGAAAAATTCTATGATTTTTTTTTCTAGCTTTAGTACTAATAGTTAATAGTATGATTACTTGAAAACACAGTTTGAAGTGTCAAATGGCTCTGTAAAAGCTTCCTGTTGAGAATGCAGACACAGTTTCTGCTAACATTTATTTTTGGTTTGACATTACATAAAAAAATGGGTATTTCTGATTATGGTGAAAATGCTCATAAGCCCCAAAGAAAACCTGGATTCATCTCAATTCAGAATTACATAGCAGAAAGTAAGAAGCCCTTGTTACCATGAGGTGAACAGGAAATAAATCTTTGTCCATTTTCAGCTATTGTAAAATCTGTAATGCTGAAGCTACTGCTGATATCCTCTTTCTGAGACAGCAGGGCCTGTTATGGTTCTAACGAGTGCAATTGTTATTGAATGTACATTTTTTAATCTCTAAATACAACAGAAAACCTCTTTTTCTCCTAGGAAGTTCTAAACATTTAGTCAGGCTAAGTTATTATTAAAGGCAAATACTGTAGCTTTTGTGGTGTCTGGCATTATAATGTCTGCTATTGTATGACAATGTCAAAACTTTTTCTCATGTCCACTCAAAAATAGATTCAAAGAGGAATGAGGAATGCAACATGATGACTGAGATGAGGAGGTCATATTAAGTCAAGTACCTTGTTTTCTGCAAGCATCTAATGCTAAATAATTTGGAGAAAAGAACATTACAGACTAACACTTCCATCAGTATACACTGTCATACACACGTCAGCATCTGCTTTTTAATCTCTTTTATGCTGCTGTTCCAAGAGGATGCATGCAGGTTTCCTAGAACCTGGCAATTAGAACAGATTCAGTTCCATGCGTAAGCAGCGTGAGAGCAATGATTTACGTGGCCTCACTGCACAAAGGCTTTGGGAGGTCTGTGCAGGACACAAAGTAAAGGAGGTCTGGGACAAGATGAAATGTCTCTACAAGCTAAATGAAGCAGCTTGTTCTGGGACTGCAATTTTGTGCAGTACTTGTTTCTAGAAGTATAGATCAGACCGTTAACTTCCATTCTGGAACCCCTTTCCAGAGACAAGGGACTGATCTACCAGGTGGGTGCTGCCAATGAGGCCTCAGGACACACTTGCTCAGACAACACTTGTCTTGATGGAGTCTTAGACATCAAGACAACTATGCAGACCACTCTGAGTGCCTTTGTGGGCAAAACCACAACTTTATTCCCCTTGCAGGGCTCAGACTCTTGAAGTGGCAACAGTTTTATCAAAAAGTGTCTTCTGAATCCATGCACATAACCATGTGTACAGAGTGCAAAACAGTGACAGCTACACTAATACATGCAGTTTAAACAGTGTTACTTCAGCTACAGATGTTCATTTTCATGAAAGATATCTGACATTCTTACCTCCCAATCCATGTAGTCACACACATCTTCAAAGTTAGTGAGTAGAGACACTGAGCAGAAAAGCCGTGGCAGCTCATCCCTCGTCATTGGGGGGAAACGACTATCTTTAAGGGCACTGTTGAAGACAAAACAGAATTTCAAAGGATTTTTTTTTTTTAATTTCAAGGGTCTAATCTGAAGAGTATAAAGGAGAAAAAAAATCCTGATGAAATGATGACTGGTTTGATTATCCAGTCACCAGTGTAACATACACTCTGATCAACATTCCCAACTTTTTCCTTAGACATTTGTTTTGGTTCTTGGCTGGCCAATCAGATGATGTCCTGAGGGTCATTCCTTCCTGAGATGATTTTGCTACTGTGACAATCTTATTATTACAGCAGCAGAAAGCTTTTGAAAAGAAGTTACAAAAGCAATAGCTCTTCCGCTGGCAACTTGTAAATTCCTTTCAAAAAGGATTAAACTTCTCAACACAAAGTGAAGGGGGAACTTCTATAGCCTGCAGTGATCAAACACTTAATACAGTAATCAAATTGTAGAATTTAATTATTCAGTGAAAAAAAAAATCCAAACAAGCAGAATATTCTCTAAAAAAGACTAATATTCATGCTTACTAGCAAAGGTGAATATAAAAAGGTGAAAACATCCAAGGGCTCTACAGACCTGTAAATCTACAGGATTTGAGGAGGTTCTGCAAAGCAGATGCCATGATTAGTAACAGGGAAGCTTGCAAAGTGCTAATCCATGGATGATGTACCATTCTAGAGACAAACACACCTACTGGGGTGTTTGAGGGAGCTGCCTGTGCACAGGCCAGCACGCCTGGAAACACACAGCAAACAATGCCACGAGTAAGAACACTTCTAAAAACCTACTTGCATAAATTTGGTTAAGAACCAGTTAAATTGGCAAAGGGAAGGTTAATGTGAGGATGGCATCTCAATCTTTTATTCTCTTAAGCTTTGAAATAAGATGTGAATACAAACATGCCCATCTCCAACAAAAACAGCGATCTGCTAACTGAGCTTTCGGATGAGTAAAGAGAATTTCGGAGATTTACTGAAATACTCCCAGGTTTTCACATGTCTCATTGTTCTATCTAACAATTAGATTGTTCTTAATAGTTTTATTTGGCCTAGAGCCAGTGGGTGCCCCTTAGGTAATAAAATCACAGCCATGGCCATGGTGTCAGAATGGCTGCAGGCTCTGCACCAGAATTCACTGTTTATCAAAAGTAACACAATTTCATTACAGCAGACCACATAAGGACACGTGAGAAAAAAAACACAACATGTAAAGTTTAACTAAAGGAAATCATGTGTAACCAAAAATAGTTTCCCATCAAAAACTGATACCATCAACTGAAGAGTTAAAATAGAACCTATGTTCTTCTGGGGTGGGGGGAAGGCAAATTTTTTGTTGCAGATATTACAAAACAACACAACATTGAAATTCAGACTCTGAAGTCCTTTTCTACACAGGCCTGTGAAGAACTGGGAACACCAGAGATTTAAAATACAAGGTCTATGGCATTTAACTAATGACCTCCACTGAAGATGTATCAAAAGCAGGTAATGCTGATGGGATTTTCCAAGCTAGCTTTGAAACTGCTGGAGCCAGGCAAAGTTATCATTCTCTGCTCTCTGGTGCTCAGAGTAACATCAGCGATAACTCCCATAGCCACAGCATACCAACAACATCCCAAAATACCAATAACCCAATACAGCTTTCAAATCCCCCCACATGGTGGGGAAAATAAATAAATATATGTATGTAAAGGGAGGACACTCAGAACACAGGGACAGCTCAAACCAAAAGTCTATCTAGAAATAAGTTTTTACCAACAGCAGTTAGCAAAATGAGTGAGTACATGACCATGGTCACAGCAAATGTCCAGGGGTACCTTCCTAGAATACTCTCCAGGAATCCAGTTATTTATAGCTTAGGATTTTTGAGTCAGAGATGGGATCACTGTACTTGAAAGCTCTTCTCAAATTTATTTTGTAAGTTCATGTATACACACATAATGTTTTAACCCCCTTTTTAATAAAAAATTATTATTGGAACCCCTAATCCTCTTTGAATACATTGCTACTTCAGGTTTGCTTATTTGCAGATGGCTCATTTTCCTGAGGTCTCTTGCATCTGTCACATAACCAATCTATGTGAACACCCTACTGAGAAGCACCCAGACAGACAAGCACTATTTTATCAACAAACAAGAAATACAGTTATACCTACAAACAACTGTATGCATAGATACTGCTAATATTACTTTAAATCTGTTTCTTGAAATTTCTGTAACCCTCTTAACCAAGCAAAACACTTCCCATATTGCAAGAATTTAAAACTTTCTAAAGATTTTTTTTTCTTTTTTTGCACAACTTGGTACCAGGAGTTTGTCTTTGAATTCCGATTCCTATAGCTGCCAAAATCTACTGTAAATTCAACTTTTTGAGGCAAAGATTGTTTTTGTGCTGTAGACAAAGGTAGCAGTAGAAGTCTCCAGCAAATTCCCACTCACTGAAGATCTGCTGCACTGGCATTGCTACATGATAAAGCATCTGTAATTTAACATGCTTCAAGTTGTGAAGAAACAAACCTCATCCCCTACTTGTGTAAGCCATGTCTCACAGAACTACAGAATATCCTAAGTTGGAAGGGACCCATCAGGATCATCAACTCCTGATCTAGGGCAGGGCACCCCACTTAAATGTTGAGCTAAAGATTTGAAACAAGATGAGCAAAATCGTAACATTTAAATATTGATTTTGATTTTTTTAAATTGAATTTAAATATTGAAAAGCTGAGATATGAAACCTTCAGGTGAGCAGTGGGAGCAGGAGGGCACACCAAGGTGAACAAGCCTCGGGAACACAGAGGCAGCCAAGGTTCAGCTGCAGTGAAAGCAGTGCCACACAGTGACCAGCACACACTGAGCACCAAGCTCAGCTGGCCCACTCCATTCTTCAGCCAGGACACTGGCACAAATACCTTGCCTCCATGTAACCTCCTCATGAAAACTAAAATATTGCTACCAAATGATAAAGTGATTTCAATTATAACTAACTCCTGCTGAACTGCCAGGTGCTAGCCCATCTGTACAGCATGCTGGAAGGTTTCTCCTCAACACCTCCACAGCTACTGACACTGCTGCAGAGATCCTGTCTCAAAACTCCTGCTGCTGGAGGTGAGAAGCCTGGCAGAGTAAGACCAGATTTGAGTAACAGCCTCTGACACCGCTGTGACAACTCTACACAGATATTGCTGTGATTTTATTCCTCCTTTGCCTGTCTTCAGACCCTATCTATCTTTAAGAATAGCTTTTCCTCTACTGTTTTGCAAGTAAAACACAAATTTACCTGGAGAAACTTGTGTTGATAATCACGAACCTACTGAAGGGAAATGCCAGCAGGAGAGCATATACTGATTAGCTACACATGAAATACTGTCTCCTAACAAAATTTATGAAACAAAAGTTTTATCAGGTGCCAGCTTCAGAAGAACTACCTGAAAACTCTGTAACCTTCTCCTAATGAGTTTGGACATCACATACTATTTTAAAAACCAAGATATGTTTTATTGTGCTCTATATTACAGTTAGAACACCAGTCATCTTCTCAATCATTCTATTATTGCTACTACCATGGTCCAAACTCTACAGTAGGCTTTGCAAAGCCTAGAAGCACATTAGCTTTGTAAAACCTCTTCACAGATGAGCTGCTTCATTTTTGCATTTCCCAATGCCTGGTTAGCAGGAGACATACTGCATCAGAGATGCTTCCCTTCAGAACTCAGCCATTATCCTTGAGTTCAAACTTTATCTCTGTGGGTAGTGAATAAATCACCATCTATGACTGTTCTGAGGGTGCCAGTGGAACAAGAGGATGGTGCCCAGCAGTGCCTCAAGGGCAGCTTCCACGTTATACAAGTCTCAGCTCTCCATGCTTGACAGACTGCATCAATCTCACAAGTGTCAGCAGATGCCAACACTTAGCTAGGAAAAAAACCCTTGCACGAGCTTTTCCTTTTGCCATTCCTGTTCTGGGAAGAAAGAGAAATCGTTTCTACAGGCAGCAGTTTAGCCCTTACCAACCAATTCACACACTGTACAAACATCTGTGGATGGAAATTCAGACCTAGGCCTCCCCTGACACATCACTGCACTTGCCATGTGCCTCCTGCTAACCAACTCCCAGCAAGCAGGAAACAAGGCAAGGCAATGCTTGCTTTCCTCAAAATCTTGTCACTGGTCTGAACTCAGAATAAAAAAATCACCATGCAACTGTGGGTCATCAACATTCTTATCTGGCACAGGAGAATCTGTACGTGGCTGTACTTTTGTAGCCTTAGAATTTGATTTTACAGTTTTATTCAATGCTGTATTTTTCTCTCAATTCTTCTGTTAGAAAAATGAATGAAATCTGACATATTAAATACCAAGTTTAAAAAATATTAACTCCACAATTTTTATGTTAAAGTTAGAATTAAGGAATGGCAAGTGGAAATAATCAACAAAATAAGTTAGAAAAACTAGGTGGAGTTCAAAACTACTTTCAAAGAAAAAGCCCAATAATTGTAAAAGCATTTCTTAGGCCATCTGTTCTTTATTCCTTCATGCCCAGAAATAGATTACATATATTGCTGCTGACTAAATGGAAGTGCATAGTCCTGAAGAGTTGAAAAGAGGCAGTGCCAAGCAGGAGGAATTCTAGCTGGCCAATAAAAGGGCATTCATTTTTCCACACAGAGTCTGCTCCATGTAAAAAGTGAAGCAAGTAAAGTCAGAATTGAATGCTGTTCAAGGAAAACTATTTTTAGATACTAAATGCATGCACACATATGCATGGCCTTTCTAGTTAAATATTTATGCAGTCCTGGATGTCCTAAGATCAAGTAATTGCCAGTTAGGAAAAAAGCCAAAACAAACTGTTACTCAACTATCAGTTTTTCTTCAGCTGAGCCATACTATACAAATCTCAGCTTTTCTTCAAATGAAGTTTATCTGGCTATAGGAAATGTTTATCAGTAATTTCATTTTCCAAGGACCACTGCTCTTTGTATGTGGGATATAAAAAAACTTGCAAACACTTCAAAGACACTGAAAGAATAAAAAGAAAAGGGAATTGTTTCAAGTATTTTGAGTTGCTGTGACAAACAGCATGATGATTTGAAAAAAAAAATTATATTCCTTACATATTTATGTTCCTTAAGACTACATCTGGTTTCCTATAAAGTATCACTAGAGAAGTTCTTAGAACAACCTGAAATGATAGCATGTGCAGGTGAAACAAAATGAAATACATTATTGTGTTCTCCATCCATAATTTCTGTAGGCTATAAAAATGCCTTAAAAGGAAAAGTCAGCTTCAGTCTTTGAGAACCTAGGGCTCTTACATATGATATGGAAGACGGGTAACAAACAGGAGAACACAAATTAGGGAAGTAAGTAGTAGTGGAGTTTAATTACTCTGTTTAGAAATGCCTTAAAATCCTTGTGATTGAATTAAAAAGATCCTTTAAAAAGTTTGATAGCATGTAAGCATCAAAAATATTAAGAAGGATTTTGATAGAGATGAATGGTGGCATTAAATGAATTGAATTTCTAGTGGTTTACTCGTTGTTATTTAACAACAAACATTAAGAGTGAAATTTCCCACTAAAGCTCTTTTTTGGAGATGGTCACATTTACAGACCTATACTGGACAGAGTTTAGATAAAACTGGATACAGTTCTGTACATTGAGGTTTTAAACATGACACAGGAGGAGGAGATGCAAAGGAAGCTGTAAAACACTGGGTATGATGTAAGTAATACTCACTTTTATAGGAAGTGTGAATGAGGCAGAGACATTAAGTGACTCATGCAATTTAGGAGGCTTATTCTGAGTCAGTGACAAAATTGAGAACAGAATCCAAGATCCCTGATTCCTAAAAGTCTACTTTTTGTGACAGCATCTCTTTCAGTTTACTCAGCAGCTCCTAAAAGCTTAATCAAACAGAACTGATAAATTTAATCCAATTTAAAAATTAGTTTTCCATTAATTTTTTAGTTTACTTTATTGTAATAAATTTTCTCTTAACTAGTTGCTGATATTGAACACAGTCAAACCAAACCATAACTTTATGGCATCTAAACAATTCTTAAAATATCATCAGCAGACATATTAAAATTGGGCTAAAGATCTTATTTTACAAACTATTACCCTCTTCTGATAAACAGTACCTTGGCACTACTTTCAGATGGTAGGGAAAAGACTTAAATCCTACCAGCTCTTAATTTAGCTCAATAAGTGTAACCCTGAGATTTTCAAATTTTTTCACTGAGCCAACTAAGCTTAGTAGAATTACTACTACATTTGAATATATATTTAACAAAGTAATGGCCCTTCATCAATGAATTCAGCCCAAAGGGCTGAGATATTGTACTTCAATTAACTCAAAACCTCCTTAAACTAATGAGTGGCAAACTCACTGTTTTAGGGAACAGTGAAGAAAAGGCAACAACAAGAAACACTTGGTGTCAGGGTTTCAGAACAAGAAAAAAAGACAGTATTCACTGTTCCATTACCAGGTTACTGAACAGTGAAGTTAGTTCAGATTTTTACTTTTTCATTCAGTAACTTCAAGAGGAAGAAATTAAGGAACACTTAAGCAGACCACCAGTATTTTCCTAATGAAAATCAGCTCTCATAGCTCGGTTTGGCAGAGACCAGAGAAAACCAACACCTTCCAAGTCACGACATGCAATTAATTTTTAAGCCAGAAAAGCAGGGCAGAGTGTGCTCTACTTCAGAAAGTAGAAATTATTATGAATACAATCCACCTAGCTGTCAGTATAAGCCACCAGATAGTCCAACACAACCCACAGGTCAGCCTTCTACTGACTTTTATTTATGACCAGCAGCATATTGCCAACTTAAATGGAGATTTCAAAGAATAATTTAAACCTAACATCAAATCACTTGAATGCAAGCAAAAAACATTTATTTATGTTATTGCTCTTTTTTTGGGTCAGACTGGAAAAATTTCCAGGAAACAAAACAACTGTGAATGACGTGTTTTTCCTGAACCCTCCCTTACATTTAGGAGACAGAAAGGGAAAGAACAACATTTATACTTCCTGCACATTATGTTGCTAAATGGTAGTCAGGATAAAAAAAGAAATACACACTTGTTGTGTGGCACAGAAGTACTTCTCTGAAGTTCTCAGCTGATTTTATCAGCACAGTGCACCAGGTAACAGCAACAGCATTCCAGGTGGGACAAATCTGATCTGTCATTCTGACTCCTGAATCAATTTATTTATTTTTTTTACTCCACAAAAGTGAAGTATGCCAGAAAGACTCTCTTATCCCAATCTGCCTGAAATCAGACATGTAACTTAAGAGGAAGAAGGAAAAACCTGCTGCTCAATTTTAGACAGTTATTTTAGCTTTGAAAAAATACCATTCCTTTTAAGACAAATCAGAGCACATATACAAATTAAGCATTTAGAAAAGCTCATCAAAAAAGGAAACCTATGTTGGCTACATAAGACCATTAAGTCTCTATTTTAGACAGCAGCAGCTCTGAAAATAAGCTGTCTGTATGTTCTCCTTACTTAATGGCTTCAAGAGTATTTTTATGTACACACATGTATTGTGGAAACCAGACCCACAATTAAAAATCAAACTATACTGGTATTGCTGGTAAGCTTCTGGGCCCTTGTTTTTCCATAAAAAAAGTCCACCAGTTGTTTAAATCAAAAGAAAGCCTTTATTGAGTATTTCTAGGAGTACTTAAAATTTCCAGACAAATCCTTATCTGACTTCTTACTCTGGCTACATGGTACAGACCCACTCCAGAGCACACACGAAGGACTGACACGGTCTGAGATGCTGCTCAAGGACTCTGCAGTCACTGTCAGTACCTGTTAACACACACAGCTCATGTGCACCTGCCCAGTGACCATGGGCTGAAACTCCTGGGGGTTTCACTACTGCTGGTTCCTCAATGGGTCTGTCAGCCTTGGGTACATAGCAGATGAAAACTCCAACTCCTCACTGACTCACCTTCACAAAATTTCTTTTAAGAAAAGCAAGCTCACAAGCATGAAGCTCCAAAAACCAACACTCCCATAAATTCAGGGCTTTTTACCAGAAAGAAACAAATACGTTCTTCCTACTGCTCTGACAATTATCCAGAGAAATATTCTATCATGCTGGATTCTTCCAAATAAACCTAGTTCATCATTATGCCATGATGATGTTACACTGTGTGGACATGATGCCTGAAATTATTTTCTCTTTCTTTCTGCCATAAATTATCAGGGAAACAACAAAGGCTTATATGGAGAGGTTCTTAATGTTTAGTAGAATTCTGTGCAAATGCTGTTATGGACTTCAAGTGGAAAAGTATGATCACAGAAGTCACAGCATTTGCAACCTGCTGCCATCAAAAAATTCAGATAAAACTAAGAAGATCCACAAAGTGATATTGTGTGTTCCTGATTACATTCATAAGAGTCAAGTTGCTATGGCTTTAACTTCCTTACGTTTTCCTAATACCAGAAATCTTCCACTATAGTGCTTCTGTGGTTCTAAAGGACTTACTGGCCTTTCAGAAGGCCAAATAAGGTAAAGTCCATCTATCTCAGTTTTAGTCCTACAGGGCATGAGGTATCATTTTGCATTACTACACAATATACCCTATTACATCAGAAAAAAATCAAAATCTTCAATTATGTTAACTTCAAGACACAGCAAAGCTTTAGTAACAGCTCAGAGCTACACCCTGACAGAAGCATGCTAAATCCAAAATCTTCCCATCACACAGGGGATGGAGCAGGGGCTTGGAGCACACAACAGCCCAGAGTGAGCAGTTACTGTGCATTTGTCCAGGTGCAGGTAGAGAGCTGCAACTGCTTGTTCCATCCACTCCATCCTGCAGGAACAGCACGAGGCAGTTTGGGACACCCACCACCACACAGCTGCCTGCACTGGGATTGCTCAGCACAGACCCCAAACACCTCCTGACTACAAGGGAACATCAGGTCAGCAGCTGCATGCAGGAGTTTCTTCACAGGGGGCAGCTTCTTCTCTGCCTTTTCCTGTACTGTCCCTCACCTGTCCCTGCATCATACATCCTGCTGGGATAAATGACAATGGAATTCAAAAATGCATGACAGTTTGTGTCATAAACATTCAGGAAGCTGAAAGGTGTCAATTTCCACAGAACTGTTTTGTTTTGCTACATAAAAGCTAAATCCACAGCACTTAAAATGTTCTCCCAGCATATCACAGTAGGCTTGTCACAGTGATTCCAGATGCTTGTTTAAAAACTGAGCAACAACACTGACCAGGGATTGGTGTGTAGGTTTTTGTTTGGTAAATACATGATAATAGACCAGTCAGAAAACTCTAATTGAGCTCCAACTGGACTAAATTATAATGTCACTAAAAGGCTTTCCAGCAGATGGCAAAGTTTAGATAATGAACAAAAATGAACTGCTCAATTACACTTAGAACCACACAGCTTGAAAAACATTAACCACTTAAATCTCTAGGAACATAAAAGGAAATCTCTAGAATTCTTTACATCTCCAGCATACCTCTCAATATTGACCTAAGAACATTATTTTACCCCAAAACAGATACTGAAGTCAAGACAAAAATCTTTGAGGCCACATAACAGCTGAGTTCAACTCTCATTTAAGCAATTCACAAAATACTGCTCCCCCTCTAAAGCTGCATTCAAGCCATAATTTTACAAAAGAACAAATTAATGAGGTATTTTTAATTTATGATGAACTTTGAAGAGACCTCATCTTAAGTACAGACAGAAAAACATTTCTAAATGTGTCAGCAATGTATTTATATATAAATACATGAAGATAATTTAAACATTTACATCTTCAAATTCCTGCAGCTTGTAAAAAAGAAGGTCCTTTTTAATTATGCTGCTGAGATTCTAGAACAAAAGAGTACTTAGTTTTCTCAGTATTTCTTCTGTCACCAGAAACACTGTATTTTTAATCAAAATATGATAGTTGAATTTCTATTGCTCAGTTTCAGTACCATTTGCCACAAACACCGAAACTGTTTTTCGATCAGGACTTTGAAATCAGAGAGATGGACAAATTAAATATACACAATCAGGTTAAACATAAGGAAAGCAAAAGGTATGGTAGATTATGCAGTAAATCAATTTAGAAGGACAAATATTGCAGAATCACAGAATAGCTCTGAAAGAGACCCTAAAGATAATTTCATTCCAACACCCTGCTGTGGGCAGGGACACCTTCCACCAGGTTGCTCAATCATGTTTGCTTATGTGAGGTGTAGCAGTAAATGGTTCACAGAAAAAGATAAAGACAAGAAAATATGCTGAAATATGAAGGTATTAGCAAATATAGTTTGAGAAATTAAAGGTAACAGGATCCAGTCTTGAAATTCTTCAACAAACACACAAACTGAGTATAACCCAAGGTCCACACTGCCTTACATACTGGAATATGATCACTCCAAACACAGAACACAGAATAATATCCTGGCTTATTTCCCAAACGTGTTCCATCAGTATCACAACTCAGCTTGGATTATGTTCAAACCAACTGGTTTTTAGCTAAACACAATCTCTTATACATCCTGCAAGTAGATCTGCAGAGAGTTGCAGATCTGAGTGCTGTCAGTGTAGAGGATGACAAATGAGCTCATAGCATCTTACTAAGCCTGTGTTTTTATAAATACAGTAAAAGATAGGCACAAGATGAGTCCCTTGTGGCACATCACATGTTAACAAGACCTCAGGGAAAGAGGTCTCTTACTTCATGAGACTTTTGGTTTCTAGGCACTTGCTCCTGCTACCATGAAACTAATCTAGAATGCAGGCATCAGAATTGCTGCATCAACACAATTTAATTCCTATTTAAGGCAACAAAAAGGCTTTTTTTCTGTTCATTTTATACATGTGCAGGTTTTTATTTCATGTATGAATCTCATTAGCAGATCAAGCTATGAATAGAGTATGTTTTAGATACATAAACACATTTTATATATCTGGAAGGTTTGCCTCCTGAATTTCCTTCCCTCTACCTTCCACACAAAGAAGTTGTCTGTAAGCCATCTTCTTATTCTCCTTTTAGCAACTCTGCCACTTCTCTCTCGCTCATGAGAGCGGGTCACGATTTCATCCTTTTATTCTTTCCAGATTCCTGTCACAATTCTGTCTCCTTGGGGTGGCACGTTCTGTACCACCTGCAACCTACTCAGCTTACAGAACTGCCTGGATGGGGCACTCACAAACCACTCTTATCTAAGGTCAAGATGCCCAAGCAACAGAACTTTTGCAAGCTCAGCTAAACAATACATTCAGTTCCAAGTCTGCCAGCTGTCACTCTGTATGTTTTTCACTCTAAACCAGGTTTTGAGTAGCAAACAAAAACAGCTAAAGTAGAATGAAAAGGAAGTTCTGAAGTGAAGAAAAGGCAAAGGGTTAGGCAACATCTGTCCAAAGCCTCAAACTTAACTCAAGTATTCAAGGAATGCATTTAAATCAACAGCATTATATACATTTGAAAAGTCTGCTTATGAATTAGGTATTTTAAATCATGTCTTCTTAGAGAAACTACAGGCCAAATTCTTTTGCCTTTGAAGGTAGCAGGGTTTTGCCATTCATTGCAGTAAAGCCTAAACCAGGAAGGGACTGTTCTGTCCATGTGTCTATTCAGCTTTTAACTACCAGAAACATCTTGCATTGTTACATATGTTTAACTATGGGACTTGTACCAAGACCAACTGAAGCCCAGCTATTCAATGTTAAATGAGGATACAGTGGGGATACACAAAAAATTGGTTTAACCATAATTGCACCATTAGATATACAATTCAACACATCCATCTAAAGTGGCTAATATCTAAATAGAAACAGATTATCACCATTTTAAAAAGCGACTCATGAAATGTTTCACCTCCTGAATGTCAGGAATGCTTTAGTCAAACACAGACTTGTGAAATCATATGTAACAGCTCTTGGAAATTCACATTTTCGGGGAAAAAAAACCCCAAATGTGCATTGTAGACTTCCACAAACCTGAAGAGGGTTTTCTGAGCAACAAACCAGAAAGTCACCCTTTCAGTGACTGAAAAAGCTGAGTACACAAAGAGGGGTGGCCCTGGCAAACGAGGCTGCATGCGGTGCAGAGACCTCCACAGACAAAGCACAGCTGCTGCTCTTTGCAATGAGGGATTAGCAGTCTAGGTCAAAGGAAAAAAGCCTCTCTGTAGCTAAGTGAGCAAACTGCAGAATGCATCCTCAGCACAGATGAGAAAAGGCCAGCTAACCAGCTTGCAAACTGTGCAGAAGTTTCTGGAACAGAAACAAAACCAGCATCAATTTCTTGACAGAGCATGTAAAATATTTCTGGTGAAAAGCAGTGATGCCCTGCTGTAGAGCTGAGGTTACAATGACCTCTCAATTACTTTAAAATTACATTTCTCCTTTTCCTTCTTTGAGTTCACTTATATAACAATTTTTAATTCATGGCCAAATGAACACATTACATGTGGGGCTTTAACAACAATACCTGGAAGTAACTGGCCTAGAGATAACATAAGCAGCTCTTTTAACTCTAATTAAACAAGAACTGAAGCTGTTAAATGCATATACATATGGACACGGAACTTTTTTTTCCATACACACATATCTCTTTCAACATTTGTACAATTGAGTCATATTATGACTTTACATGGACACTTCAGTTAAATGGGATGTAAGCCAATATTTGAAGAAAATACTTGCTTAACCTTTTATTACATACTAACTATATTTTTATTCTACATGATTCACTTTAGCAACATTAAATGAAAGAAATGAAGAGTCTCTTGAAGTAAGAAATACTGTTTGAATGTAGCAGTGTAAATGCATTTCTAATCTGACATTTATTAATAAAGCACTGAGAATGTTACTCACAATTAGGCTGGTATCTAAAGTATCAAATTAATTGCATGGTACAAGAAGCTTGACACCTATTTCAGTGTGTGGTATTACAGCAGTCATAAAATTACTTGAACTGGTAAAGTTCAAGTTGTACTGTTCAAAACAGAAAGTTGTACTGTTCAAAAAACCCCAGAAGTTTTCTTCTTTTCCCCTGTAAAATCAAACTGAGGGAATTCAGATGAACTGAAAAATACAGTAAAAATAAAAAGTCACCTTTCCTTGCTGCTAAAAGTTTGCAATACCTGGTTTCATATACAGACTTAAACCACAACTGCAGTAATTGCCAGGATCACAAAGGGCTCTTTCACTGAAGCTGGGGCTGCAGCTTCTGACAGATGAGAAGTTCCCAGAGCTGTGCCCAAGCTCAGCAAAGCACTTAACATCTGCACCAGTTCCTCAAGTTCTTGTGGGAGTTATTTATATACTGCACTTCTCCAACCTGAGAGACTGCTTGCCTGACAACTGACCCTTTAATGCAAGTAATCTGCACTAAGAAATAAAGATTATGCCATTGCACTGGAACAGGGAACCTAAATTTAAGCATGTGAGCTGACACTTTGTAGCCTACGTATTATATTTATGACATAGGCACATGTCACCATTCCCCCACAGAAAATATCCCTGCTTGAGGAACTGAGTGTTACCAGTCCTACAGAAATTTGTACTGATGGCCAAAAAAAGTTCTTCTCCACCATGATCAAAAGCTATTCTCCACATGTAAATTACAACTATATTTAGAAAAGTTTTAATTAAAAGTCTTGAAAACTCAAAAGTAGGAATTTTTGAGATTAGAAGTATTTTTTGGCTATACAACAAATATTCCTAAGTAATGGTTTATTTACATACTTTCACAGCAGTAGATGCTTTGTGAACTGCATCAACACAGAGCTAAAAAAAATCTAAGTACATTCAGTTTGTTTCTAAAATAAAAGCTATCACAAATATACACTCATTTAGCGTGTATGCACTCCATACATTTTTCTAAGGAGTACAGTTGAAAATGGCAGAATCTGAAAAGTGCATCTGCAATTCAAAGAAAAGAGACAAACCTGAAATGCTTCTGTTCCTAATATTATAGTTTTAAATTAACATTAGAAAAGAAAAACCTGGTTATTTTCAGGTAAGTATATATACCCCCTACAATGAACTGGAGATGAACTGGGGTAAAACTCCAGTCACTTGTAAACTATGAAGTTCAAGAAGTCTTTCAAGACTTTCCTGGGTCTTGTTTCTCCCTCCCCACTCTGAGGCCACTTGCTCACAAATATACACGATACAAGTTGAAATAGTGCAATGTAACTGGGCCTCTAAGACTTTAGGACTACCTCAGAAATGTGCTTAACTTCAGATGTCTTCAGACATTCTTCAGCATTTCTATGGCTGCCTGTGCTCCAGCAGTGGATAGGCTATTTCTTCTTCTTCCAAGAGCTTTTCCACCATCTTAACTGCACAGCTCTTGTAAAGGACATAACTTCTTTCTTCCTGGTGTCAACAGGAACAAATTTTAGAAACAGGTATCTGTCAGTACTATTTAAAAAATTCCAGAAAACACTGCTACAGTTTACAAGAGCATTCTAACTCTCATTAATCTGATCTATGGAAAATTGTAAAAGACCATTTCAAAAGCTTCAACACCTTTGTATTAAAGTGAACAGGAATAACAAGGGCTTTTGGAGCCCAGTTCCCCACACCCAGTTTGTGCTATTTCTTCTTTATAGTCTTAAAAGGAAGCATCAGAAAACACCTAAATGGAGGAGGTGCTGACAGACTGAAAACTTTTAATAGAGACTCCTTTCCCACAGTGCCTCCCACACAAAGCTGCAGAGTTTAAAGATTTTAACAGCTTGTAAGCATGAGACAATTCTTTTTCCTGTGACCTTGCCTAATCTCTGCTAACTGGTATTGAAATATCAGATTTCAGTAAAAAACAGTTCCATGAGCCGAAGTGTACTTCTACTGGGCAAGCTATGTAATATACCACAGCTGCACCTCAATTCCCAGACTGTCTCATATTTAGTACATATAAGCACTGGCCAGTATGTGCAGTGGGATGTTTCACTACCCTCAGAAGAAAGTTGTGAAAAACATCCCTTGCTCTATATTAAAAATTAACACCTGCTATGCTGAGAACAGCCAGAGAGGAAAACTCACCCAGAAGCAGGTAATTTCTGTGCCAACTTTTTCCTTTCTGTCCTGTTTCCAAAAGACAAATCCTTTATTTACAGTATTAGTGCTCTGAGACATACTCCACCTATATTTCTGTCTGTTGTAAGCACAGTCCTATCTTGTATTCTGCAGCACTGGCCCATAGCTCAGCACATCTTTTAACACTTCAGAAATCAATAAGTCACCAAGAGTCTCAAAAGAAAGCAAATGTCATTATAAAAGATTTTTACGCAATGTTTTGATAATGTTCCCCTTAAGATTATCATATAAAGAGATTAAAAAGTGACTAAAACCCATGAAAGTACCAACAACTACCTGTACTAGTAAAGGAAAAGTAAGTTATGGCAACATAGAGCATTGCTAGGAAAGCCAGGGTGGCCAGTTCCCCTACCTCCACCCTCCCTCCCAAACACTTCTGTTAAGTAACATCCAAAGACAAATAAATATCTGACTTAGAACCAAATTCGTGTTTCAACTCAACTAGAACTCTGTCTTTGAACATCATTTTGTTCACATAATAGGAGACTGTGTGGGAAGAACATGAAATGCAAGCTCATCATGGCAAAGACTGGAGTGGCAAATGACATGACTCCTCCCTGAAATCCATCTGGAAAGTCTGAGTAACTGCTGGATAGCACCAGTTCAATCAAATTCCAGCAACATCTGATTTATTCCCAAGACCACAAGTTACCTTAACGAATGAAAGGTATCTTGCCTGAGCATGTATTTTTCTAAGCATGCATTTTATAAAGGCAATTTTTAATGCATGTCTCTTAAATATAAGATAATGAAATAAGTATTTAAAATATGGTCATTTCCTTAGTTACACCAAATTCTACTGCTGAGACCTTAAACTTATAAAAGTAAGTTTAAGTCTCAGTAAAACCCCCTCTAAACTTCATTGAGCCATTTTATACAAATACAGCAATTTTGTAGTAAATTTCAATTATAAAATTTATTTTTCCTTGATTTTCAGATACCTTTCATAAACAGTCAACTCCAAGAGTAAGTTCACTCTACAAAACACAGTAATGCATTCTCCTGTGCCAAAGCATTCATATTCTATAATTCAGTTTTTCCAGCAAAACAGTAAAATGATTATCAATATTTGATAACCCTGGTTCTATTGAAAAAGCTTTGGAAGAGCATCATTATGGTCTCCTCCTTTGATAAAGATAATAATCTAAGGACTGTCCTTCCATTTGTGGCATTTTCCTTTGCTTTCTTTCAAGCAGTGTTGCTAAGGAAACAGACTCATCTACCATTAGGTCCAAGGGTCTAGCAAGGTTTTTCTCAGGAATAATAGAGTAACAATTACAAAACCAAGGTGGTTTTTTTTTTTGTTTGATTGTTTTTAAATAAAGAAAAAAATTAAGGCAGAATCACTACATTCTCAACACATGTAATATGAAAAATACATGTATTCACATGTATTCCCTAGGGCATGTTCCTTTCTTCTAAACAAGATTTTCCTTCCTAACAAAATAAGGAGACACATTTAACCCATCATTAAAACAAAAAATTGGGTTTTTTTCACTTAAAGAGACAGTATGGTATTTAGCTTTGCCCTTTGGGAGAAGGCAGCAAACAGCTCTGTTAAACAACAGTTCCCTGAAGTAACAACCTGGCACTGTGTGCACAAAATCATTACACACCTATTTACTGAACTGACTCACACAGAGTAACTAAGTCTGGCTCAATAAATTCAGATTTATATACTTCATTTGGACTTTCTGTTATTGTGGGTTTACACCACAAACTGTTTTACTAATAAATATATATTCCACTAGAACAGATCTTAGCATTTATCCAAATTAAAGTGCTTGTTATTTGTAAAGTCAGTGTCTAAAAGCAGACTCAAAGCAACTAGCTTTTACTGGCTTGGATAAAATTTAGAAATATGAACAGCTCCAAGTTTCAGTAAAAGCTCATCGATATACAAATGATATGGCAGGCAAACCCATGAGCCAGTACAAAATGTCTATATGTTAAAATAATTTTGCCTCTGTTTCAACAGAGGTAATCAGTAAATACTTCAAGATCACAGTGCTAATACGTTAATTTTATACTTTAACTTACTTATTTTATTCTATTTTAAAAGTATTTTTGAAAACAAAAAGGAGTTCTAAGATCCAATATTATTAGTAATTCTGCTGGTGTCAGCCTCTCCTTCCAAACAGCAAGTGACAGGACAAGAAAAAATGGCCTCAAGTTGCACCAGGCATCATTTAGACTGGTTATTGGGTAACACTTTTTCACCAAAAGGGTTGTCAAGTATTGAAACAGGCTGCCCAAACAAGTGGTGGAGTCCTCAGCCCTAAAGGGATGTAGAAGCTATGTAGATGTGGCACTTGGAGACATGTTGGAATGTTGGGCTGGGTAGTGCTGAGTTAATGGTTGAACTTGATGACCTTAAAGGTGTTTTCCAATGTAAATAATTCTATGATTCAATGTGACAGATTAATATCTGAAGAGTCCCAGCTGACAGCATGTAGGGCACTTTTGTTCTTAAAACCTAGTAGATTTTATAGGTTGAAGCCTCCCTAAAAATTTTACCCTTCATGACTACACCTTGCTGTTAAGTGGGAGGTAGGAGTTACTCATTCCAGAGGGTTACTGCCACTGGCTTCTCACATGCTGTGGTACACAGTGGTTGTTCACTCAACTGGCCACAGAACCATGTTAGCACATACAGCCCTAAGCACCTCTTCTCACTTGGAGATCTGTGCCCTCTATCTCTGTAAGGCAACCTTGAGAACTCAGAGGAGGCCAGCAGGCACCAGCTTTTCACAGACACATGCAAATGGAAAGGAAGCTCCCTGACTCTAAAAACAGTATTAAACATAGAAGAACAGCATAATCCTGGTGAGTTCAGGCTGTCATGAACCTACACTGCTCTCTGCAGAGTTTAATTACAAGTGTGATAATGTAAGCTTCGTCTCACAATTATCAGGCATTTTTCCACTGATGGCTACCAGACAGTGTATTAGCAGAATTTTAAAAAGCCAACTTCCAGCAGTGGTATACTATATAATCAAAGTCAAAAGCAAGAGAGCCTGCGAAGTATTATCAGTGGGCAACACAGAAGCAACAATATGCTGTGAAACATTATATGAAATGTTATTTGCACAAATTAATTCAACCTATGACTTCTGTCATAGGTTAATGAATAACGAAGGCCACAACTGTCAAAAACATGTAATTCCACCAGCTATGCAGTTCAAAAAATTGCAGTCAGATGAATGAGTATGCTTTGCCCTGGATCAATAATAATGACTACCTACACCCACAGCAACACTGCTTGGTGATAAAGGCTTTGGGAAGTTATGGGACTGATTACAGGGTGAGTAGTAAACTCAAGTGAATACACAAAGGAAGTTGTCCTGTCTTACAAAAACTTGTCACTAGTCTTTAGCAAGTATGGCCAGCATCAATCTAAATATGATCAGTTCTTAAATATTTTTCAATTTCACCCCTTAAATTAGCTTGCTGTACTGCTATTTTACAGTTGGATGGTAAAATCTGGAACAGGAAGAAAGGGTTAGTGTTTTTGACAGAGAGAGAAGGCAGTATTGCAGTAACAAGAACTGACTCTTGAAATTGCTGACAAGGACAGAGCAGTGGTTGATGCCAGCAGTAGCCAAATCCTCATATAGAATGTACACCCAAATTCAGTTATGAGAAAGTCGGGTCATAGGTTTCATTTCCTTCCATCTCGTGCTCCTCATCCCAAGCTTCTCTTTTTTCTTTTCTTGATCAACCACATCTAAGCTGAGTGTCTGACAGCAGTCCTATTTCCCTCAGGTGGAATAATAAGTAGAACACACAACAAAAAAACTGATTACATTATATAGTCAGCAGAGACAGGCCTATTAAAGGAAGGTGGGTTAAACCCAGTTTTCAGCCATTATGCTAATACACTTAAGCCTTGGAGTTCTCCAGTTTTTCTTGATTACTTTCTTCTGGGACAGCAGATTCTGCTGTGTAACATCTCCCTTCACCTGCCTGTTCTCTACCATCTCCCTCCCCAAATACATATTCTAGCCTTGATGGGCTAAACCAACACAAAGTTAAAAATTTATGAACCTATACTTTTACATCCAATAGGCATAAAGTATTACTTCAAAATCTACTAAATAGATTAAAAACTAAAACAAAGAACTGAAAACATTTTGTTTGGTATCTCAAGTGTATGAAAGCAGGAGTTTAAAACTTCAGCGCCAAAACCTAAGTCTTACTGCTGTACAGAATACATGAAAAAGTAATTTATCAACCTGTTATGAAATTCTTTGGTAACCTGCTTCCAAGTTCAGAGTATTTTCTTTAAGGAGCTGTAAAACATAAGGTATTTTTCATAATCTGTATTGGTTTATTTTTATTCAGGTGGGATAGTCAATTTAACACATTCAGTCAAAAAGGACTATTTTAGCCATGGTAAAATTTCTTCATTCTAAAATGTAACATTCAACACTGTAGAACATTTGGACATGGTTTACCTCCTAGTAAAATGAAATACAAATCACCAAGTCTGAATCTCTCTCTCTCCATAAAGTTCTGTAGAAGATTTTAATAATACACATCCTTTCTCCTGTGTTTCACTGATATAACTGCAGAGAAAATTGAATTTAACACATAGATTTTATAAGGAATGCAGTAATAGCTTTTTTAACTGTGGGTATTCTCGTCCCTCCTCAGAACTTAGGCAGATGCATCCAATTAACGATGAATCATTCCACATAAATTTCCTGTTTAGAACATACTGGCAATATCAGCACAACAACCTACACAGCTCAAAACGGTCACAGATCACCACCATTTTTGGTTCTAGACCCAAAAAAGTGTAGGGTGGGGGTGTCCCAAGAAAGAAATTGTTCACTCCAGATTCCTAGATGAACTATCATTATGCTGCTTCAAAGTAACTACACTACCATATGCAGATAGAGAGGTGTATCCTACACATATGGATATGATATACAGTCAGAGATCACTAGAAATAACAAGACTTATTTACTGTGATCCTAAGGACTATTCAGCATATTTGCAATAAAATCATGTGTGAAGGGAATTGTGGATATTTTGATTTCTAAGCACCAGGGCATTTAAAAACAGCTGATCTTTTGTACTTTATTGACTGGAAGCTGGGCCACAATTACACAGAAAGTGCTGAAAAGAGTAAGAATGAATTAGACAACCTGGTTCTGTTTATCCATGCTATATCTTCAAAATAACTGAAGGAAAGTGGCTCCCAATGTCAAAGGAAAATAAAGTCAGCAGTCATTGACCGCATTGTCAACTGAAAGTTTTGGTCAAGTTCCACTTCCTGCAGTAGAGCCCATTCTCATTCTACCCACTTTGTTGATAATTTCTGCCTTTCCTGAATAAGTTTTTCCCTTTCAGGAATTGTCATGTCTTCTGCAGCAGCCTATTGCCCACATACTGCTGGAGTAAGTTGTAATGTCCTAGTTTCTAACTCTTCCTAGGGAGGCTTGTTTAGCTGCAATCTCTCAAAGCCCATGGACATTTCAATAGTTGTCCTTTTATTCCTCAACTGCTCTCCTCTGGAAGCCCCACAGCTGAAAAGACTGACCATAAGAAGGAAACTAATCACAGGTAATCCTCTCTTTCATTTTTTATATAGTGACTGATGGAAGGGAACACCGGTTTTGTACATTTCAGTGATCATATTTGAAGTTTGGTTATTTTAAAAAAATATTAAGCAACCTGGAAACATTTTAGGTACCAGAAGCATAAAAAAAGATTTACCACAAAGGGCAACACAATCCAATATACACTAAATGTTATATTTTATTTTAAAGCAACTTATGTGCTTCTGAAGATTTTTTTAAAAAAGAGATTGGTATATAGTTCCATCTTCCTCATCTTGAAAATTACTGATCTATCCTCTAAAGCCTACTATAAACTTCCACAGCATGTGGCCATCCTGTAAATACTGCACTGAAATTATTTAATCTCCTTTTAATTTTCATCACTTGTCATGTATTCAGTTTCCACAGTTAAAATGCAGTGACAGGAATCATATCATCAGTTTTAAAGGTATTTAAGAACACAGCCCTGTCTGATTTGTGAGAATGGAAAAATCTACACGGAACAAAAACTATTTTCTTGAGCTATCGCCTTGTTCCTAGCCTCAGGGGGAAATTTTCTGTACAAGCTCATTGTTCTTCATCAGGCACTGTAAAGCATACACCTAAATGAAACACTCTCCAGTACAGGGGGAAAGTTATTTTTCATTCACTTTGGCTCATTAATGGTTAAGATTTTAAGCCTTTTAACCCTCAACAAAGAAATTGCTTTGAGTTTTTTTAAAAGGTTCTTCTCACTGACCATTCTGAATGGTTTTAAAGGACACAAGCAGAAACATTCCAGAGTGCATAATAAATAAATTAAACACAATAAAGGTAACTAGGTCTTTCAGAAGTTTGTAAGCACTCCAGGGGATGAGCAGGTATCTTCTTCAAACTCAGCAGAGAAGCATGAAATGAACTTCAAGTTGCAACTAACTAGGGAGACATGTAAGAAAGAACATCTCCCATTCTAATATTATTTAATGCCAGGATGGACAAGGCATTTTAACAGCAAAGATGAAGATCCTGTAATAGACAAAAGCCTCAAATCTGAAGTGATCTGGAAGCACTAATTATTTTAAGTAATGACAATTTTAGAGGTCTACACATGCCAGAATGCAGCTTCTATTTTAAAGCACAATAAATCTACTATAACTGAAAGGAACAAAATTCCATTGATTCTTTAGAGAAAAAACTTAGGAAAACTCTTAGAAAAACAAGTAGAAAGCTTGCTACTAGCTCTAGTGATAAACTTATTAGTTTTCACTCTATGCAAAGGAAATGGAACAATATTAAGGTGAATGAATTTAGGTGTAGATCAAAACATGAAGATTATGCTGCCAGGGAGTGAAGGATTATCATCACTTACCTCCCTCATCCAGAAGCTTCCCACTCAGGGGCTGGGATGAATCTGAAGAGTAACATGTAATGGAAATTTGTAGCATTAAATTAACTGCAGCTGATTGGAAGTACCTGATGGAGAAGAGGTGAAAATACCTGCTGTTTTAGAAGTGTGAATAGGATTATCCCCAAATCTGACTTTCTGGTCTTCTGGCCTGACATTAACTACTAAGTTTAAAATTTGTTTGAACACTGGAAAAATACTGTAATAATCAGTTACAATAAGCTACTGGAGAGTAGTTTACAGACCAATAAAATGAGAACAGGCTCAACTTATGGTTCTTAACTTCAAGCATGGCCTCATTACACCAGTAGTCAAATATCCAGACAATACTCTAAGCATCAAAAGGAGACACAGGTTTTCATTGACCTGTACAGTGACACAGCCAAAAAACCCAAAACAAACCAAAGCACACTTATTTCCTCAACAGACTAGTTAAATATGTAAGTCAAGGCTACAGAAAACAAATTCTTACCTAGTAAGTGTGTACTCCCTGAGTCCTGAATGCAGGTTCATGGCAGAAAAAGTACCTATGCATCCACGCAATCGCTTATCTCGACCGATCTTCCACGTTACAAACAGTGGGCTGCGGTAGGGAGGAAAAGAGAGACGTGATCACAGGTGCAATTCTGACAGTTGTGTGAAATTTCAGGAACAGTGCCCTTCCATTTCAGGCAACAGGGGGCAAATCTCTAAAATGACTGTATCTGAAGAGGACATAGCAGTGAGAAATGTCCTTTGCAATTCTTTTGACTATTCTAGAAACATTGTTCATGTGATATAATAGAAAATAAGATTACTGGAATAGTTTAGGGACAGAATGAAACTGCTTGGCAACAGATCCAATTTGCTCAGTGTACCTTACTGTTACCCATTAGCCTTCTCCTGTGAATGGGAAAAGCCTCACCTTAGAGATCTGTATATAAGGAACCCTTTATGGAAGAGAAAAATACCCCTGCCATGCTAGCCATCCATCCTCCTGAGCACAAATACTTCAGTCCTAATACTGTTGGCTAAAAACAGAAACCCTTAGAAACAACAAAATTTAGGAATACCCTCTAAACTTAAAAGAACTACCAGAGGAAATGGTATTTTCTCCATGAACCCCAAGTTAGCATTTAAAAATATCAAAATTGACCAGAAGTAGAGCAAAGTCTCTAAGTTGAACACATGACCATGATAGTTACAAATAAATACTAATAACAAACCAATTCATACACTACATTAATCAGAAAGAGGAGATCCATACAGCTCTTGGGGACCAAACCTTTCCTTGCAGTTCTAGAGAATTGTATTAATCAATATACAAAGAGAAAACTGCACTAACTTGGATTTCTCAAGGGAGTGCACATGGCATCTGAATACCAATCCCAACAAAGATTTCTAATAGTGAGATGAACATGGATGTTTAGAGAAGAAAAGCATGTGAAATTTACTCTTTTCCTAGAAAGGTGATAAATCAAAGTGCATTACACAGAGAAGAGTGCATTATATTCTATTAGATCAGTCACTGCATAGAGTAGCAGAGATGGGTGTAACTGTACTGAGGATCCATATGTAGGGATGGGTGCACTTTGGGACTCTCAAGGAATAGCCCATATCCCTTTTCTCCTTCCACATCATTAGCTTTGTCTGGTGTGGCACAAGATACTTGTCCTGTGATGGCAGAAAAGGATATGCCTCAATCTGCAGCACTAACACAGCAGCATCCAGTCCTCTCCTAACTTGCTAAAACCTGTTATCACCTGCTGGTACAGCAACTTCCTCTTTACATGATTCAGCTGGACAAGTTCCCTTCTTTCAATGACAATGAATAAAAGAGGAAGCTGAAGTCATAGTTTTCTTTTAGATTTCCTTTTATTTCTTTTTTACTGCCACCCCCCTCCCTTTTTAGTAAGTACTGAAAAGCATGAAGCCAGCAGGGCCTATAAAGCCAGCAGGGCTGAAACATTTAATAAAATGTGGGTTATTGCACTATTTTCCATTCAGATCAACAACTGGCATTTTACTGGATGTTCAAGAAAGGTATCCCAGTCACCCTTAATCATACCAACAAAATTATTAGATCATAATGGCATTGAAATCAGTCCCTCCCCTTGAACAGAAAAAAAGCATGAGTAAGATTCAGAATGGACTTCAGGATTATTCTCTTGACCTTTATCTTTGGATTATGAGATTTATTAGCTGTAATACACTTAGTGGAGGGTTGTAATTCAGGGAAACATATACATATTTACCTTCCTGTCAAAACTGAAGTCCTTCTAAGGTGCAACATTACTGCTACCTTAAAAGGACAAGAGAAGACCAGAGAGCTCTACTGAATGACAAACAGTACTGAAACATCTCATACACTTTGGAGGTCCTTGTCAACGAGTACCAAGACAAAATGTAAAAGTTATATACATGTATTTTTGTACTACTGGTAGTAGGAGTATAAACATACTGTTCCAGCTGAGTTGGGTAAATGAACCACTACTGGCAGCCATTATTACCATACAACACAAATCTGACTAAATATGTTTTTCCAACCTTTTGACTTCTGTATTGCTCCCCAGGAGCCACCAAAGGTACAAGGATGTCTACACAGGAAATCTAAGGCTGCTGAACAGAATTATCCAATTACCATCACAGATGTCTTCAAAGTGCAATCTTGACCACAGGTTCAGAACAGTCAGTGACCCAAGAGGATTCTAACTCTTAAAATTCATTAAATAAGGCTGAAAGAGACCTTCAGGGCTCCTGCTATTGTAAGGAATAATTATATAATTCTGTTCATAAATGATCAACATTTTACTGTCAGAAGTAGAAATAATGGAGACAAAAATCCCCAAAATGAAAAATCTGAAGCTTGCTTCAAAACCTTGCTGAAGTTCAGGAGCTCTGGAAACATTCCAATTTCCTGCCAAAATGTTTTCCCAGCTAGCTTGTACCTATCTATTCTTGTGCCAACATTGTCCTTTAGTTTAAATAGTTCTTTCCCTTCCTGGTTATTACTCCCCAAAGTATTTATAGAAATAATTCACATGCCTCTCCAGACTTCACTTTGCTGAGCTGAGTGGGATATGCTCATTCAGTTTCCTCTCAAAGGGGACCTTTCCATTCTGACCATACATCTCTTCTCTGCACTTTTCCAGTTTAAATTTGCCTTCTTGAACATCCATGTTTGGAACAGCAGACAGAATTACAGAGGAAGAATTACTTGAATCAATAGATCCATTTCTGAATTATGAACACTGACTGCTACTTTTTAGTACTAACTCTTAGAGCCTAACACAAAATCTTCAGAGAGCATTTGTAGTCTTACACTAAACAAAGACCATAGAAAACCTGCTCATAGAAGCTAGACAAGCTATGGAGAGGAAAGTATATTTTTCTTACTAGTGAGGTTATTTTGCTTTTTCTCGGCATTCTTGGCTTCAGCTGCCAGCATATCTTCCTAAAGCCTGAAATTCTTTCCTTGTGTTCTAAAGCCAATAACCTACAAATAAACTTGCTATCTGACATAACTTCAAATTTAAAGCTAAAGTGCCAAACTCCACAGATATTGATGTCAAAAGCAGCTACGTAAATTGGTTCGTTTTTAACTTGAGAAAAAAAGATTTTCAAATGTTACCTGTTTTTCTTAAAATAAAAACAAGATTTTTCTGAGCAACATGCTGTTAAATCTAAAAATCATTAGTAAGAAGCAGGAAGGATGGCAGATGCTTGGATTCTTTGTTATCCAATGATGCACAGCTACGATATGCATGGCATCTTGAGTTCAGTCTTCTTTTTGTCCAAGGAAGTTTGAAGTCACATATCCCACAAGAATCAAAGAGCATACTGGGTGGAGTAATCTCACCTTTCTATCTGGCTCCCTCTCAATGTAGTCAGAAAGCTGCAGATGTTGTTGTTTGTTAGCTTAAAAAAAAAACAGTCACAAAACCAGACTTTGCACTTCCATGGGAAGTGCTCTAATAATCAGCCTTCAGCAGTTCTCTTACTCAGTTAAGGATTAAGCATAAAAGCAAAACAACTCCAGGCTTGGGAGTAAGCTATCTTGAACCACCAGACTCAGAAATTTATTTGTTCAGCTTCTCATTGTGGTGCCAGGAACCTCTAACATGTTGCTGACAGTGCTAACAGGAGAGCACCACCAAGTATCAGTAGCTGAAAGATGGTGGAAGATGTTTCAAACCATGAAGGAACAGAAGAAAAGACCACATCCGGACCCTCTGAAGCCCCTGTAAACATGACAATCAATCTTCTTTCAGAAGGGTCTAGGTTTTGATTTTTTTGTTTGAGAGCCAGACACTGAGAAAGTATTTCCATCCAAAACTATTTACAGGTGCCACAGCAAATTCACAAGCAACCTGAAGACTATAACTATAAACTCACCATCCAGACATTGCATAAATTACAAGTTATCAGAAAGTCTTGCTCAGGTCTAATCTAAACAGCAGGAACTGTTTCAGATATTTGCTATAGAGGTTGTCAGGCACTACCCCATGAAAACCAGCTGATCACGTATATTGTTTTTTTCCTTTCAGTTGCAAAACTGAATTAAAGAGACTGCTGCAACACAATGAGTTTGACCTGATACTACTTCCTTATATACAACTGCAGTCATCAAAAGGGGCATACATGCACAGCCTGTCTCCTTGTCAGATTCTAAAACATCCAACACCCTGAACACTGACCTTAAAGACAAGCCAGAAAATGTGTGGCTGAAGCCCAGGTGCTTGGGTCACCCAGTCAGTGGTGCCCATGTCAGACTCCTGCTACTATTATACCCTTCTCATTAATGGAAAAACTAGGACAGCTCTACACTTTACCTGAGCATTAATCTGTTAAAATTCCTGGAGAACTGGAACAATCCCCATGGAGGCCACTATGTATAAACCTATCTAAACACTGAAAGCAAGTATCAGAATATTCTCTGATACATCAATGCTTAAAAAGTGTGTTTAGGGCACTGGTAATGCTTCACAGCTAAAATCGCTTAAACCATTTACTCACCTGTTGCTATATGTTACTGAAAATATTTAGACTGAAAGCAGAAGTCTGCAAGCTATTTTAGCAATCAGCCAGCTACCACAGTTAAGAGTCATCATACCAATAACTTGCACTGACATCATGCAGAATGCACTGTTAAAAATATCTTCTTTCAATATAAAGCAGCACTAGATACAAGCCGCCTCTTATTTACCAAAAAAGTGAAGGGCTTCTTCAAGTTCAGGTGTGGGAGAGAAAGCAAGAACCATGAATAAATATTGGTCTTGTCCTGGTACCACCAGTATAAAGTTTCTCTTCCTTGTTGTGGATAGGGAGAAAAAGAAAGGAGGTGAAGGTGAGAAGAACAGGGGAAAGAAAGAGTAACAGATAAAGAATATTTCTTTATTTTTATAAAAGATGAGTGAGAAATGTCTGTTTCATCTGAAGACTTCCAAGTACTAAAAAACTTGGAGGACTTTGAAGTGAAAAGGATTAAACTTGATGAACTGGGAGGTAAAATGATGTTTAGATAGACATTTTAATTACAGTTATTTAACCACTACCTTTTATAACTGCAGAAGGTAAGAAAGCCTCTTCAGCCCTCATGTCACTTGACACCCAGAGCTGCAGGATCTGACACTTTGAAAAGCTGCACACTCATCTCTTTGTAAGAGCAGAGTGCTTCCACTTCAGCTCCGAGGATCTCCAAGCTCTCACACTCCCAGGAAACACTCGGAACAAGCAAAGTGGCACTGCCAGTGTTTTCCTTTTTGTTTCACACAAGTGAATGAGCTATTGCTCCCCAGTTCCAGAAATTTTAAGATTTATATTCTTTCACATGAAGCTTACTGTGTTTCTTATTTGTGATCATGTTATTAGACCCTTCTAATAACACTAAACCTTCTCATAATACTGTCTCCAGCTAGAAGCATCTGGAGGAAAAGGAATTTGAGTCTGCCACTGGAACAGTCTGCTGTGACCCCTCCTGCACAGGTGCAGAGCCAGGCCTGCCCGGAAGCACAGAGAGCAGCCTCCCTCCTGTAACTGATGCACTCAACTCCAGCACTGTCCAGGCTGGGGCACTTCCAGCTGTCACAATTCCATCAGCAAGCAAATTCTCATTACTAACTCTCATTACTCAGTATCAAGAGAATACAGCTCAGGAGTGAAGGAGGCAGCACAGCTCCCCTAATACCTTTATCAAGGGCACCTGCACAGACCTGCTGAAGTATCTGGTTTGTGATCAAAGGGGAAAGTAGGTGGATAAAACTACAGAGCTGGTCAAGAACCACAAAAAATCTGCTTTCTCAAACAGTCATCATCATACAATATAGAGCAAGGACATCGTAGCTCACCAGATATATTCCAGAAAAAGCCTGCTAAGACACAAGAAAGTCAAGACAGGAATTTATGAATCTCACAGGAGAGTAGGAGAATGGCAACAGTCTTTCAGCCACATTTATAAAGACATAATTTGGTAAATGCAGACAATTTAAAAAAACTGTTTCCAGAAACCAAAAGAAGCAACAAAAGGAAGAAGTCAGTAGCTTCTCACAGGAGCCCAAAGCTCCTTCCTCAAAGCAAAAAGGCTCAAGTGCATAAAGACTGACAATCACAGCAATAAATCCACTAAGAAAAATTGGAGAAGGTAGACAGAAAAACAGCAAAGCACAAGAAAAGGCACAACTAAGACAATCAATTTGCAACTTAGGAATATAAATGAGTGTAAAGGGAACCCCTACTATCCTCATAAAATCATTTCTGAGAAGGAAAAGAAAGACAAGGAAACTGTTTGCCAGCTACTTAACTCAGAGACTATGGGGAACATCTGGCAACAGAAGATGCTAAGAAAACCTCACTGTAAGATATTCAATTAAATAAAGTCCTAATGGTAAGAAACATCAATGTTAGTACTGCCTTGGAGGATGTATGCCTGCCATCACAAGTGTATCTTCAAAGGCCTTCAAAAACTGGCCACTGTCAGGAATGCTGTAAATATATTTGATTCCATCCTTTAACAAGAGAAAAGATCAAATGGCCTCCTGATGTTCACTGCAGACTCCTTTTCTGATTTTGTATGATGCAAGGTAAGATAACAAAGGGACAATTCACACATGAAACTTGCGTAAAACTGCGTGAGAGAACTGTCATTACAAATCCCATAGTCAAAAAAAATCTGAAAACCCCACATTCATATTAAACTTCTGTATGTTTCCTTCTGTGTAGCACTACTGCAGAATTGAGCAGAGAAGAGATATGCAATATTAACCATATTTTAAGGATCAGAAAGCATCATTTATTGCTTCAAGGAACAGAAGATTGAGTAGCTTTCTTGAGGTTCAAGGTGCTCTTCAACTTCTTCTGAATCCAGAATAGAAACCAGTTTCTTCATCTCAAGTCCAAAAAACATTCTAAAGTGAAAATTTAGAGAAGCCCATAGATTATATTTTTCCTGTTCTGAAAGTCAATACAAAGAGCCTTTTGGGCTAACTGCAAACCAAGAGTTGGGTTTTTTTCACTACAGTGCCACTTAACAGTTAGTGTTAAAATACCTGTTAACAGCACAATTTGCTTGACTAGTTTTACACAATCAAAAAAAGAATTAGCTACTGAGTAAAGTCTCAAACCCATTCCCTGCCTGTGTCAAATCATATATACACAAGAAACCTCAACTTTCTAAGACAATGACATCATCCAGCAAAATCCACAAAGACTGGAGTACATCAAGCATGGATTTCCCCAAACAAGGAAATTGATTTCATGATAATGTTTTTCTTCCATGGGAAACATTTCCGTGAGAAACATGCTGAGCTTCTTAAAAACAGCCTGTATTGCACTACTCCTTCAACACATTCAGCCAATGAAGAAGGTTTACTACTGCCAATGCATGATGATCCAAAGACAATCACAACATACTAGCTTCAGAAATCAGAAGAAAGAACCGCAATTTTTGAATTTAAAATACTATACAATTACTGAGAAGGTTATTAATTACTTCTGAGGGTACAGCATATTCTTTCACTCATTCTCAGGACTAAATGAACAACTCTTCCAACTAATGTATTTCAGAAATCAACATTTAGAGATTGATTTCTTTAGGCATATAAACCATTTAGTGTATTTGGTGTATTTAGTGTATTTGCATTTCCCTGAAATGACTGTGTGCCCTAGACAGATCAGCCTCAAACCTGAGCTGCTAGGTGTGAATTTGTTAGCAAGTTCTGCTTATCTAAGCAGCTAATCTTAAGGAAGGTCAGAAAGCAGCTACTATTTTAAGAATATCTAGTTTAAACAAGAGTATAATCAGGGTTAAAAATAAAAGGACTGCTGCCTGGTCATTTTTTAAAGAGAACCTACAATACCTTAATTAAGGTCACATTAAAAACGGACAAAAAAGGACAAAAATTCACAAATACAGCCAGACTATGTGTCTGCTCCTTCAGCTGCAGCATCAGAGCTGCTATTCTTGTACACTCTGTTTCATGAGCTCAGGCAACATGGGCAGCATTCCAGGTAACAGAGGCTACAAGCAACAATTTATAAGGGCATGATAAGAAATTTTAGGGATGCTCAGACTGAATGCTCTGTCAGACATGACCAACAAAACATCAAAACAAATGAAAAAGTATTATTCTGCACCTTCCCCCTTTTACTCTCAGAAGACAACCCCTCAAGTTCACAAAACAAATTGAGTTTCTATGACATATGTTCCTAAATTTGCTAAAATACATATTTACATGTAACAAAACCCAGAGTGCCTCAAAAATCACACAAGTTGGTTATGCATAGCTTATTAAGCATTGCTAAAAAAAGTTTGAATATCTGCAGTTCCTTAGACTGCACTTTCAAGAAACAACCTTCAAAGTCATTATGTTCTCCACAGTAATATTTGTCAAGGCAGTGGTCGCTTAAGTCACAGCACTTAAGTCTACAGCCCTACAGCTCACAGCACACCTGGCAATTCCTCAGGATGGCATCTTCCTTACAGGTGAATTAATTACTCAATTGCTCACAGTTACTGATGAATCTTTAGGCCTATATAACTTTAAGGTAAGACACTTGAATTGTCCTCTAAAATAGAATGTTTACCTTCCTTGAATTCCCCACACTATAATTTCAACTGGGTATGAATTGTGTTTGTACAAGGGACTGATGTGTCACACAGCTGACTATGCACACACAAACCAAGAAGACACACCAGTTCATCAGCTCAGACTGCTTCAAATTACAACTTAACAGTGTTCCACCACAGCTCTTGTCTACCACAAACTCCAAGATCATCAAGCTGTTTTATGCCTCAATCACCAGGTATCAGCTTTATACATCTGGACAGATGCTAAACAATTAACTGAAGTAATCTAGAAATGAGTATCTTTAGAGCATCAAAGCTTAGGGCTGTGCTTTAGTCACTAAAGCCATTTGTATCTCCAAGAAATTAAGATGAAGTTAAAATAACTATCCAACAGAGATCCTATGCAGCTAGGCCAGAAGGGATACAAGAGATATGGCTATGTTATTTGAGAGGGTTGGTTTTTTTTAATTTAAAAAATAATGAATAAATCAAGCCTTAAAAATATTTCTAACCCATACAGCTGTGAAGAAAGCTTTCCAAGTGTGACCCAAGTATTAGCCAATGCAGTATCACAAGGTTATTCCAGCTCCCTAGCTGCAGATCTTAGCAACATTAATGTTAGCACAGCTTTTATGTTTACTATTTCTTGTCAGAATCATCCATCCAACAGGGAAACCATTAGTCATTTCAAATTGCAAATACTCTTTGCAATGATAAAGAACAGTGGCATGAAGCCGGCACTCAAACAAAACAGGGAGGGGAGTACACGATCAGAGAGTAGATAGGAGGAATCAAAAAGCAAGGAAGAATAAAATGGAAAATTCAATACTCCTCAAAAGACTACAGAAGTGAAGGAGCTGTGGGGAAAGAGAAGTTTTCCACCTTCCTCTGAATGTCAAGTAGAGTAGTTTTAAATAATAGAAGCTAACAATGTAGATTAGAACTACCAGAATGGGACAAAGGGTCACAGTCTCTTTACAACACAGCACTTGTGATGCCAAGGCTCCTCACCAGGGCATTTTCACAGTATTTTCTGTGATCATGCACACCATGATCCCCTGCTCTTCTGTATTTACCTCTGACTAGCCAGGTTTAGCCTTCGAACTTCTGCTAATCCTATGCAGGTCCTGAACAGCAGGATAAACACACAGAAGCCTGTTCCTCAAAACCAACCAACCATCAACACCAAAAAACTAAATGACAGTAATTAATCAGCTTTGCTTTTTAAAAAGGCTTTATTGTTCCATAAATATTCTTTTCATTAAAGGTGCCTACAAGTCTCTCAGCACAGGTCTGGAGCAATGCAGCTTGAAGACAGACATCCCTTGACTATTGCCAGGCGAGTGTGTTTATCTGAGCAGCACAGTGCCATATGTGGGAGAGCAGATAGGTTGGCTCTGCACTTGGCCTAGATGATCCTGGCTCTCATTAAGCACTAGATCAGGAATTGCAGAACTGTACACTGTTTTGTAACAAAGCTATTAACATGTAACACTCCTCTGATGAACATTATCACCCTCACACAATTTGACAAGGTATTACAGAATAAACGTGTACTCCTGCCTCCACCGTACTCTGAACTCATTACATTTCAAAACTTATTCTTCTGCTCATTGTGCTCATTTCTGTATTCCATGTGTTTTTAGGCTTTCTTTCCCTTCCCCCACTCCTTTCATTTTCTCTTCCATTTCTGTTCTCCCTCCATCTTTTTCATACTTAAATCTCCCTTTGCAACCAGTTTTTAAAAAGGGAGACAAGAAATAATGAAATACTCAAGTTACTGCATTTCACATGCCCATGACAAGTCAGGGAGAAAGTCCTCAACCCTCACTAAATAAGTCTCTATTTGTTTCACAAATTCTGGAACCTTCACTTTGATTAAAACTCCTGGAGCATTCAGCATGTTCCCCCCCAAAAAAATCAGCAAAAACTTATGAGAAAGTGGGGTTTGAATTTTGAAAAGCAGACTTTAAGGTTCTTTGGAACTTCTCTTACCAAAGTAATGCTTAATCTTTCAAGACAGTACACATGCTTATTAAACACATCCAGGGTAAGGACTGCAACTCCAGATAAAATTCTGCTCGAATGTCAAAAGCACCCAAGAACAAGTGTCACCACATTCCAGGTTATTAAGGCACCACAATTTGCAATATTTAAAAAAATTATGTAACAATATATATATACACATTATAGAACTCTTCACATTTATGGTCTGACCTACTTAAGCAATTATTTTTCCTCAATTGCACAATGATGAACCAGAGCAGAAAAATCAGACTTTATGAAGTTAATTAATCAATTCAGTTTCATTACAAATCATAAAAAGTATTACTTCAGAAACTGCAGTCACTTAATTATGAGTTTCTATGGGACATTTTTAAATATTCTGAAGAAATATAATTTTGTTTCCTTGATACCTTTATTAGTAGTCATCCATTACACTTCTTTTAATCAAATCAAACTTCAGATTATACATTGAAACTAATGGTTTAAGAAAAACTATTCACCAAGCAAAGCTGGTATTTCCACCTCTCTCATTCCTCAGACAACACAACACTATTTTATGTTCCAGTAGGTAGCTCTTAATAGAAACACCAGGAAAACACTTAGCAAGAAACTCTGGCTACATTTGAATTTTTCAAGGTAGATAGGCTTCAGCCAAAGTCGCTTTCCCACCCAAGTTTCAAAGATAGTGGGCAACTTCAAACCACAAGCAGCTGTCATATCTAAAAATGAGCTCAAACACATGTACCCATTAACAAACTAACAAGTCTTCAACTTATCGAGGACTGGCACTACTTACCCAAAGCAACACTACGGATACACTCCTCTCCAGAAGGACCAAACAGTCCTGAATTAGAGACACTCACGTCAAAGAAAAGCATTTTAAAGGGGGCAAAATACTTACCCTAATAACATAATTGGATGCTTTGCAAGTCAAAGCAATTTCAGGACCAAAGATCTCAGGTATAGTTTCTGATCACTCTAAGTACAGACTGGAATTGAGACAAAATATTTCCACTGAAAGTATTTTCAAGAGTAACTTTTTCGCAATTAATGCTTTGAAAGGATTCAGCAGAAAACTTTCCTAAAATTCCATTAACGTATCCAAAACCACATGGTTTAAGAACACCACATGCAACAGGTTTTAGAAATGTGTAAGATCCCCAGAACTTCTACCCCACAGAAGACCAGAAGACAGTGCTAAAGAAATCTGGTAAGAATAGCTCCGGCTCCTTTATTTTTATTTCCTTAGAAGTCACTAGCAAGAATGCAACAAACATTAGTTTTGAGGCACTGGTATAATGTTTCACCTTCTATCACTAGTAGAATAACACAGGCATAAAATTAGTTTTTAAATTTGATAGAGAAAAAGCATTCTCCAAGCACTAAAAGTCTGGAAGCTTTGTGCCACAGCATTAATTCTTTTAAGAGGGAAAACAATTCCATGTTCACAAGTAGTTGCTGCATATTTACTACAAACCAGGAGCCAGAAAACATTGTTTTGCATAGAGTTCAGACAGCACCTTAACAAATTACTCCTACCTTCAGAGTCTACACAGATTACATCAAATGAGAGTCCGTTCTCAATTGTCAGTGAAGATACTGAATTCTTCACTCTGATTAGACTTGCCAGTTTTACCCAAATTGCCAGTGATCACTGGATTTTCATAAACTGCTTTTTTTTTTTTCTGCTGAAATATTACTTGAAGTAGTTACTCAAGCCATCAATGGAAAATCAGGAGTTACAGTTAATAAAAGGTCACACAAAATTTTATTAGAGGTATATTTGGGATTCTACAGATAGTTGCTACAGATGAATCCTAACTTGTGTTTTAATGAATTTCAGCTAACTGTGAGACACACTGTTCATGGAGTAGAAGCAGGTAATGCAACGTATGAAATTTGTTCTGGACAATAACTTTCTTAATTAAGTTCAGACACTTTATACAAACAAGACACTAGGTATAGCCATAAAGGCATCCATTTGGCCTTTAAAATGCTTTCTGTTAGTTGCCAAATGCATGATGCATGCTGAGACAGAAGCACCTAAGGGCACAACATAAACAGATGAACAAACAATTTATGCCAATAACTTAGAGTCTGCCAAGCCTGTGAGAAATTAACACACAGGAGTTTTCTGCTTAAGTGGAACTTGGTTCAAATGATTGAGAAAGATTTAAAGAAACCTAAGGAAAAAAATTGAAACTACACAGGATTTTTTTACAGTAATAATATATTACAAAACATATATGCCAAGGCATCAACTAACAGGAGAGACTGCAGTTCAGCCAAACATTCAAAATTATTCCTTTAAAAATCATTGCTCCTTCTCATTTTAAATTCCATATTTTAAAGGTCGACTGCATAAGAGTAGCTAGCAAAAGACTTGAAACACGAGGAAGCAAACAAGCAAAGAAGAAGATACATTAGCATTTACTTTCAAGTTTTTAGAATGTATTTTCAAAACATGTAGCTTTGAAAATTTAGTAAGCATTCAATAATTTTGGAAGTGGTTTCAAGAAGCTCACAATAATGCAAGAAGAGCAAAAAAGCAAGGCTCAGAAGAACCTGAATTCAGATTTCACTAACTCAACAGCTGGAAAAAATAAATTATTATTAATTACTATTCAATCAATCATTCTAGACTGCACTGTTAGTGTAAAACTTAGCCATTTAATTTAAGCAATGAGAGGACACTTTTAAGATACTATGAATACAGGGATGGAATTAGAGCCAAATGGAATTTATATTTTTGATAAAGATGTAACAGAAGATGGTACTTTTAAAACTGATAAAGACGATTCAAAATCACAGAGTTCTCCCTGGTTTGAAAGTCTGTGGAAACTGGATGCTTTTAAAAAAGACAGACATCTATCTCTCAGTCAGCATAAGTATGGAACACAGGGGATCACGCTTTCAGATGCACTGGATGATCTCTCATTGTCTTCCCACCCCTTAAATCACTAATGACTGTATCAAGGGTTGAGTAACAGTGAAGTCCAGAGTTGCTGCTTAAATAAATATAGACTTGCTCTAACCTCAGCTCAAAAAGAGGAGAGGCAAAAGGGGCAGTAAGGAAGAGCAATGAGATAACTGCTTACATTTGCATCTCACAAGAAGAAACACATGCGGTACAGCTTAAACAACAGGAAACAGCAGTAAGATTATTAAAGAGAGGTAATTACTTTCATGAGGACAGACTACTGCTGAAAAAAGCAGAGGAGCTTTCAGACACATTGCTTTAGCAGATTATGCAACATGCAAGACAGAACAAAACTGGCCATGAGCTAACCAACCATGCTAACCTTGAAACAGAACACACTTAGCACTCGGGCAACACAGAGGTGTGTAGCAATAAGCCAGGTGACTGGTCACTGATCCCTTTGGAAGACAACACACTGCAGTTAATGACACAAAGATGGAGTAATACACAGAGCCAGTACTGAGGCTACAATTTTAAGCAGGCAGCAGATATGCCTCAGTTAGTTTCAGACATCCAAGATAACACAGCATCATTTTCTCAGCAGGTATACTGGTTACTACACCAGCCATACAATTGGACAACCCATAAACACAAAGACACCAGCTCCAGTACAGGAAATTACTGGAGGATACAGAAGCATCTTTACAGGCTTTCCCTGTTGTTACATTCTTCCAGCAGAATCTTCCACTGGCCATCCCTGGGTCACTGATAGAGCAGATCCTCACTGGGAACATCAATTCTTTCACAGTCTTTTACCAAACACAAGTTCACAAAAGTACAGAGATGCTGTCTGCAATTCTGCTTCCCAAGAATGGATTTTTTTTCCTATCTGAAGACTGACAATTGTAGGGATATGCCTTCATTATGAGGGAACAAATCTAAAAAGTTTTAGAAAATCCCACTACTTCATATGGATGTCACTGCAGTTTTATAATAGATAACAAACAATACCATTGAAAAAGGTCCTTGTGTTGCCTACTTGTTTTCTCTTCCATGCTTCATCATGCCTTTTGCCATCTCTAGCATTCATGTGGACCTAAAATGGATCAGAGTTAATCTCTGGAACAATCCACCCTCTGCTTCCTGTTGACATAGGAATCCTTGAAGTAGACAGACTTAGGACTGGGAAGAAGCAGGTGTGGTCATCAGATGACTTTACTCGAGACACAGCTTGCTGTATTTGTGACATCTGGCAACCAGCTGGCACAGCAGCCAGCAGATGGAAAGGCAGCAACCTCACAGGGCTTCTACACTGAACAGTGACTACCTGGTGATTCAACAAAAAAATCAACAACACAAAAAAAAAAAAAAAAAACCAAAAAAAACCCAAACACCCAACCAAACAACCCAGTAAGTCCACTGAATCCACACCAGTAACAGCAGTGTAGAGTCACAGGATGGATTCTCTGGGAAGTAAACTGAGCTTGATGGACAGAAGCATTACACTCAGGATTTCCATGGTTATACTTTCTTAAGTGCTGCCAGATTCACATGTGAGGCTGAGAAAGGAAGTCAGTGATACAGACAGCAAGGATTCAGGCATGATGGGAACAGGAAGAACTTGTTAAGCACGCACATTAGTCATGCCAGAGTCAGCCAGACCGGCATGCTAATAAGAGTTTTAGAACTTACAAACACTTCTACACTAGGGCTAGAAATTTCATAAGTAACACATGGGAAGCCCAAATACTTGGCCTCACCTGACACCTTCAAAATAACAAGCATCTCCAAGATCTGGTGGAAGGAGGACAAACCAAAACAGGACAATGCTGAGAGCCTGCCAGCTTATTCAGCAATTCCAACAGGAGCAACAAACAACAGGCCGGTGGGGAATGGCAGTGTCTGTGAAGGTTATAGAAACATTTAATGCCATAAAGTACTACAGGTGAGGAGAAGTCCAATTAACTTCTTATGCTAGAAGTCACACAATGAAGTAACAAACATGCATGATCAACTACACTACCAGTTCAGGAAGGTTACAGACTTTCAACTTTAAGAAAGGTAATAACAATGGGCAACAGAAATCTGATGTAAAGTGAAGGCTGTGACTCATTAGAATGGCATGCAGATTTTTTTTTTTTTCCCCACAAATAATGATTCCTACCTTGAAAATTAGTGCTAGGATCTGCATGAAAAGAGCCAATTTTTGGCTTAGTTTTTAATGGTACACAAGATATAGTTAAAGAATAAGAATGCTGCTATGTAACTGTGCCTGCAATGCAATTATATTTCAACATCACAGCTGAATACAGTAAGACAAAAAAGTATTGGCACATGAATAATTAATGTCAAAGGAACAGCATAAAAAAAAAGTAATTAGCAATTCTTTCAAAACCTGTTTCCCCTCAAAAACAACCCAAATAAATAACCAACCAATCGAAAACCACACAACCCTGAAGGGAGGGGAAAAAAATTACAAAAAAAAGCAGACAAAATTCTGTATTAGGGGATCAAGTAAAAACTCCTCACAGCTGGAAGCAAAACAAAAGAAGTCAAAAGAATACATCAGCCCCTGCAATAAAAGCCTATATAGTGCATGATTAAATGGGGAAGTTAGGAAGCAAATCTGAGAAGTCAGCTTTTAAAATCAGAAAGCTTGCTTAATGAGAACAGAAGAGTTTAGAATATACATGGTAGGTCAAAAGTAAACAGAAAATAGAACTTGTCTGGGTAGCACCTTTCAAAGTTACTTAACTACATTGAAAGCTGGAAACCAACTAGAAAAACCAGTGGGGTCTCTTGCAGACCAAACTGAGAAAAGGATGGAGGATTGACAACACCGGTGTAGAGAAGCTCAGTAGAACACTATTCCCAGTATTTACCAGTGAAGCAACTGGGGAGACATTCACACCTATCTTCACAGTATATAAGTCAGAGGGATGAGGTCAATTTGAATTAAGTACAGGGGAAGCATTTGGCTGAACAGACAAGTCAGATATGGTTCACTGGGGCCAGCACAGGACAGTTCCAAACCTGACACTGAGGAACTGCTGGGCAACAGGTTGCCAGTGTAATTCCAGAGCACACTGAAGACTCTAAAGGGACTGACACTACAGAAAAGCAAACACAATTTCCATCCCTGCAAGGTAGCAGCAGATCAGATCACTGAGCACAGACAACCAGTCTCTTGGAAAGAGTACACTCAGCTCCTCTGAGAGAAAATCCTACCAAGGCCACAATACTTCTCCCCCACGCTGGTGCCAACTTATATATCCTTCTGAATTAGAGAATCCACTGTTGGATCCATTAAATTACTAGGCTAAATACCAGATAGCCTTGTGGAAGCAATCCACAAGGCTAGGACTATTTTAGGACTATCAGAACTATTTTGGATAAAAAAACTTCTCGTAAATGTAATTCTCAGCCACCCAAAATGGGATCAAGACTTTCTGTGACAACCTGCACATGGTTCTGCTACATACTGCAGACTCCTTTACTATCTTAAAATCATGATCCAAAGGTTTGCAGTACATTGCAATGTTTGCAACTATGTACATAAAAGCACTATGATGTACCCAGATGAACTCAACAAGGAAAAAAAATCCCAGTTTAGTCTAATATTCTAGCCTGTAAGCTTTGTTCTGATGACTGGGGAATAAGATGTAGGGCAAACAACTGGCAATGCTGTTAACAGCAGAATCACAAAAGGAAATATGTTATATGATTGTTTTTTCTTCCACAGCTTCTGGATGTACTTGCAGGCACCAACCTACCTGCTCAATGTGCCAAAAGCTGGAAAAAGTCATTGAAATGAGTCCACAAAAAAAAAATATTCCCTTCACTGTAATCTTTAGCACTGCTGGGTACAGCAACGGGCTTACAGTCTCAAGCAGCAGAGCATTTACATTCTCAGAGCAGAAAACAAATCCAGGTTAAAACAACTTCAGCTACAGTTCTTGTCAGCCTAAAATTAATACTGGCTGGTTGCAAGGGTCCCATCTTTCCCCAGACCACATGGGAAGATCCTATCCCTTAAGCCAGCTCTGGCATTTAGCAAGCTAAAAGACTCAGCAAAAATGAGTCTTAAAACATAGCAAAAAAAAAAAAAAAACCTAACAAAAAGCAGCAGAGTTATCTGCTGCTGACTTATCAAGCAGAAACAGCACAGCCAGCATGCACTGATCAATGCAAGTAATTCAAGGGAGGGTGTGGGGCACATCTATGAGGATGTTTTGTTTGTCCTGGACATGGAGCCTCATCCAAAGGCTGCATTTAACTCGCATTACTTCTCCAAGCCAGCAAACTATAGTCAGAGCATTAATTATGCCTACAGTAGTCTTGGTATGAGAGTGAAGTCAGATTGGGAAATTGCACTCCAGTTCTATAATGTCATTCAAATGGCTTGCAGGACACAAATACACTGTATGAGACAGTCAGTTATGCAACACTAACAAGATTAAAGAAAAACAAAATTCTGAAAGACCCAGAATTAATCTCAAAGACACTACAATGTTTCCACAACAAAGCTTAAACACTTCTAAAATTAAATACTCTCTCAAACACCGCATGAGATGCCAACAGTCTCTCCTAACTATGTAGAGAAATCTTCAGTGAGATCTCATCCAATGTCAAAACTGAATTTTAAAAATCATCCTATCATACTGAAAACTCTGGAAAATAACCAGAGTGCGTTTTTGATGCATCAAAATCTGTGTGCTCATGTTTTGCTTTTTCTTCACTAGACATTTTTTGAAAGCAAAAAGCTAACGACATCTTCAAAATTAACCTTGAAAATGACACATTTCTAAAACTAACACAAAATGCAACTACACTGCACACCAGCAAAGTATATATATAGCATCTCAAAATTAGTACCAGGAGTTCTCTGAAAATATTGTATCCTACAACTGCACCACAAAAATGTGTAGTGTTTAACTTAATATAAATTTTCCAGTTTTGCTAAAAACAGGTATTTGATGTACTACCAAAAAGCCCCAAGCCAACTCACCACCTATGAGCAAGTCCCATACAACCACAATTCAATCATTCTAGGAATTAGCTAAAACAAAACAGCTGCAGACCAAATCACTGGTCTAAAGACGAGTATTATTTTGTTATTAAATTTGTATATTGGCTAATCAGTGAAGTTTCTAAAGGTCAAACCACTGAAGATTTATCTTTACTCCAAAAACCCTAAACATTCAACCATCCTACTGACTATTTTTTTTAAATCAGCACAGGTAAGGGTAAATAGCTTTTAAAGGTCTATGAAAAACACTACAAATCTCTTGAAAGCAACAGAGAGTTCCAAATTGCTCCTTTTTGGACTTCTCACTGCAATGCTTCAAGGTTCCAGATCTCCTATTTTCACCTCTTCCAAGGCAGAGTAATTCCACTATTGTGGCACCTTGCTCCCTGACCTCAGAGAGTAACCTCAGCTCTGGCAGCTGGAGGTTGGCACCAATTTTTCTTTCAGTAACCTGGGAATGGTGGGTCTATACTGTGACCAGCAAGATTTACTGGAAACTAAGGCATGGATTTACACACTGGACTTTGCTCAGGTACAGCACTGCACAGCATCCACCTCACAAAGAGCACTCTGCTCTGTGCCAGATCACACACGAGGTGGTGGCATGTTCCACCTCATGGTGTGAAGTCAGACTTCCTCTGATCATCATTTCCAGTTTTAGCTGCATAGAGGCTGCCACTCCCTCAACTGCATCCAAGCCTAAAACACACGCAGTAGTGGGCATACTTCAGCTGATGGGGGAAACCTAAACTGAGATGAGGAGGAACAGCAGGATGACCACATAAAAACATTGATAAACCACGATGTTACCAGCTCTAGAAGTAAAGATCACCTATATCACTTTAGTGGTCTGTTATCTTGATTAAAAAAAAAAATAAAACCACACAAACAACCCACCAAATCACAACTTTGCTTTAAAAGTCCTTCACATACCACAATTTCAAAATTATCAACTTGAAAACTTCTGCCATTTCAACGTAAACATGGAAGCCACAACTCTCCGTGACACCTCAGGGTGAGCCTGTCTTTCAGTTCCCTGTTATTCCCTTTCATAGAAACTGTGCTCCTACACTGCTTCATTTCTTTGCTGCCATGAAATGGTGTGCAAATAAAAACTCATTTTATTAGGTGGCTGAAGTAAAACAGTAAAGTCTCCAGCACCACTACTCTAAAAAACATTTCTGCTTAACATATACTTTGTTTGCCATTTGAATCCTTTCCTTGAGTTTTATTTTGGCAACCACTCTTATTAAGAGCAAAGGACACTGTGTTCAGAAAACCAATATCCCATTCCCTGTTCTACATGAACAATAGCAGAGTTATGGTTCAGTTCCAATTTAGTAAAAAATTATTTATACATGTAACATTCTCCAAATTAATTACCTCCACAGTGCTCTGTTACTGACCAATATTTGCTTCTATTCGTCTCCACCTCAAGAAAGTCATAAATCTTACTCAAACCAAATGCAGACTGGAAAGAAAGGTAGAAGTTTCTCTGTCAAAGCAAAACAATTTATTAGAGAACAACCCCCATTAAGTAAGTTAGTAATCCTGCTACACCCAACCCATTCAGAGAGCACCAACTTGGGCATCTTTGAACTCAAAGCGAAACAAGTAATCTGCTCAAGACAAAGTCTATCAGAAGGTGCCTAAAGACAATTCATCTAACAGCCCTAGAGATAATGAACTTCATCTATCATCACTATTCTCCAAAATCAATCTTTCTTATACAAGAAAAGCATCAGTGCCACAGATTAAAACTGACTTATCCCAATATTCAGATACAGAATTCATTAGTGACAGCACTTAACTTCATGTAAGGAGTTATCAGTAATCATTACTAACTACCATGGCTGCACACACGAGGACATGAACAACTTGGCAATGATTGCCAGTGTCAATTAAAAAAAAAAAACAACCAAAAACCAGAAGAATTTTCAGACAGGAAATAAAGATGGCAAGATGATATTGAGAAGACAAGCTTTGTCACGTTATCTTGATAACTTGAGACTTTCAATGGCAAAATTACTGTCTCCGTTCTTGAAAACTTCATCACAAGATGATTTCTCATGGTAGAACATATTACCAAAGCAGAAACAACCCAGGACCAGGATTAATGCCATCTATCCGTCCCCTGAGAAGGTAAAATGCCACTCTGATGCCTAAAGCCCAGGTCCACTCCAATGAACTCAGAGGGACCTTTTAAACTATCAAATCTAGTAAGCTTACTACCAAATGCAATGTGTCACATATATCTTATCAAAGTAATCAAGATCTATCTAAACTATTTGGATTGCCTGCCCCCACTAATCCTATTACTGATTACAATAATGCCACATTACTCCAGAAAGTGGAAACCTTACACTCTAAATCTAAAATTAATTCAGTCTTGTAATATCCTTTTTACTTTTCTAACAGTACTAGCATTTGGTTTAAAGACTTACTTTGTGTCCCTTTGTCTTTCTCTTTCTATACACACATACACTCTCCTCAAATTTTGTACCTTTTAGTCATTGTTCTGATCCTCTAAAGCAGCCCAGCCCTTTTCATCTTCCTTTGCAAGCTGATTTCACACTCTCAAGCACTCTGGCTGCCCTGCTTTGCAAACACAAGATGTCTTTCCCCTGAGAGCAGCAGAACCATAAACTTTTACAAGTAAGCTCTCAGCCACTCCCTTTTAAAACTGTATTTAGTACTTTTCTATTCTTACTTATAATTACACTTTAAAATAGCCACCTGCCCTCTATATATCTATAGCATAATGAAAGCTAAGCAATTTGACAGTCAACTGGAAATAACAAAAAACCATTAAGGAGAGAAAAAAACTCCTAACTTACATAATCAGTTTTTATGCACTCCTGAAGTATATGGCATTGTTCTAAAAAATACTGATTTTCATTCCATTCCTAACAGGATAGCCCCTGAAGTACTTCAACCATTCCTGCAAAATAGTCTCATCTTCCTTCCAACTCCACTTCCATAAAACTTTATTTATAACCTACTCATTGCTAGTTGGGTGGGTGAGGTGTTGGGGAGAATTACTGGTGAAAGACATCACTTCTGGCTCCAGATGTCCCAAACTACTAGTTCCTAGAGACTAAAAAAACATTTAGGGAAGTATCACTGTAAGGTCACTGCTTGTATTTCCTTGCCACCCTATCTTTTCTTTCTGCTCATCTCCAATTCCAACACTCAATAAAATCAAGAGATCTCGTCTCTCTACACAACCATAACTTACTGGCCCTAGCAGGGCATAGAATGCATAACCAAACCCCCCTTCCTTCTTCAGAGTTTCAAAATGTCCATAAAACAAT
>QUSF01000018.1:3174402-3198242 GCA_003676055.1 Chloebia gouldiae | reverse complement strand
AGATTTCATATTCTCCCAAAAAGAGGAACTGCTGGGAGCTACTTTTTGCAGTGGCTTAAATTTTCTACCTTAAAAGCTAAAGCTGTCCAAGCACAGAAAACTGCAATAATTCATCCTTGAGGTGAAAAGAGACCATAGTGGTTAAGTGTATACAGGAATACTTGTTTCACTTGAACCTTTTTCCTGTGAATTAAGAAAAAGGTAATTTGTGTTCCATTTATCCTTCTTTAGAACATTTAATTTTCAATGCTTGGGTTTATCCAATATTCCTTCCCAATGAACAGCCCGAATCTTTATGTATTCTCTCAAATTTTAGTCCCAATGTTTTAGAGGAATTCAGGAACTGTGGTGGGAAATATGCCATCTGAGATTTCTGCCACCTGCCCCTTCTCTTCTTGTTTATTTTTCAATTTTAGTTGAACTGAATCAGATCCAGAATCCTGCTCTTATTTCTTAAGGAAGAGTGAGCCTCATTACTACAACTTTGCATTCTATCAGCATCTTATCTGAGATCAGTTTTAATACCACATTACCATTTGGTTCTTCAGAGTTTGCTTGTAACACTGTACCAAAAGAACTTGCCTTCTGCTGCTTGGCTTGCAGTTTTTAATTTGTGTCAGTGACTTGCTGGAGTTTTGTTCCCCTCACGCTCAGGAGATGCTCCAGTTGCAGTTAGTCACCTCCCTTCAGGCACTGCAGCACTCTTTGAAGAGGGCTTCTTTCCTCACTACACCTTTTCTGTGGGTTTTTCAACCACCCGCTCAGCCCCCAGCATTCTCTCTGCAGAAACACTACTTAAGAGAAGACTGGTGCAGCACTTTCTTTGCCTATTTAATGTGGCAGACAAATAAAAGTACTGAAGACTACAAAAATGTTTTTTATTCCTCATAAAGGTCCTTACAAGGGACCTCTGCATAGCACATCATCTTTCCCAAAAGTTTATCTTTCAGCAAGTTCATTAATACAGAAAAGAACAGCCTTGCAAACTTGCCATTCCTTGGCAGCTGAACTTACCCTTGTGCTCACTTACTGAGTAAGGAAAACAGTGTGGCACCCAATCCTTATATTCTTCCAGTTACCTAGAAAAAGGGGCTGGAAGCAAGCAGATTTACACAGGCCCACACTGCTGTCCACCAGTGGAGAATCACACACTTTTTTCTACCTTAATAATACACATAAAACTCATGAATTCTTGAACTTCACCCATGGAATTCTTATCTCTGTACAAAGCGCCACATGGAAAACGGGGAAAGTGTTTTAATTTTCAGAAAAGCTAAAACAGAAGCATTACAGATGCTAAAGATAAAAACTTATGACAGGGATCCTTCTCCTGTCTCTTCTGTCTCAAACATAGCCCTCAAGCACCACTCAGTAAAGCAGACAGCCTCACAGATGCTAGAACCCATGGTGTGCCAACAAAGCCTGGAGAGGAGACCTCTTTGGTGGCAGAGGGGCAAAAGATAAATTACAGGAGTATGTCTAGGGCATATACATTACAATCACTGCAGCCCCAGGTTCAACTTTGCCAAAGGTGCCACAGATTTCAAACTAATGGAATGAAAACAAAAAAAGAGATTTTATATACCATTAAAGATTGTGAGAACATCTTTGTAACACAAGAGTGCTCTGGGAAGACATAGAGATCTTGATATGGCTGCTGTCCCAGTGACCTTGCAACAACTCCACGGAGCTGTTCTGTATTCCGTAAGATGTCATTCTCATGAAATTAGCACTTTAATAACCCTGGCTGCAAGTACTTACTGTGGCAAAGCAATATATCCATGTACTCACAACAAGCACTGCCTTCCAGGAAGTTATCAGAGCCCAGTCAGCTTACAAAAACTTCAGGCATATCCTTTAAGGTGTGGACACAGTCATGCAGCCTGTTAGGGGACACCAGTTGTGAAGGGATGACACAAATACAAAACAAAAAAGATCTCAGCAAATATGTTTCTGACCAATGGAACAGGAAGGTATGCCTTCAGAAATGAAACCCTTTCTATTGATTGCTTTAGCCAACACCCCAGTCACACAAAGGAAGGGCTTTTTAGAAGGTCAGACAACTAGCCCAGCAAAGATGCTGACTTGTTTATAGTGCTGGACTGATAAACTGCCCAACTTTGGTCAGTCAGCATATACCACAGTACTACCACACAGTGAGGAAGTGCAGCACTAGGACCAACTCAGCAGCCATATTCCATCTCAGAGCTATTGCACTCCCAGCATGCTTTGTTATCAAGGACATGTTTCTGAGAATTTGTCAATTAACCACAGTAGAGCTGCCCCATCTTGTTATTTAAATGCAAACTTTGCAATGCTAAGCTGAGTACCAATCTTAATAACCCACTCCTTAGGAGCATAAACATCATAAAAAAGTCAAGCATTTTCATAATGCTTTGCTAATGAGGGTCAGGGCCTGACTGGACTTGTTTTGGCCTCCAGCCTAGCAACAGTTTCTGTATTGGCCAAACTCTGGTGAGTCTATTATTTTTAAATAATTTACATATTTCCTGCCTTCCATGGAGACTCTTGCCACAAACCAGCAGTATATGGCATATATCAAACAACAAACACTTCTATTTCTGAAGAAAATAATTTGATGCTACAGAAAACTTGCAACTTAATTGTAAACAGTTACTTAATGCAAAAACAGATAACATACTGAGCTTGCTCTATTAATTACGGCATGAGTTTTGAGAGAACAAAAACTAAAGGCTACATTTCATTCATTAACTGGTCACAGTCTAGATCTGTAAAATAAGCAAAATGAACTAGCCCAGGGTTCCAAATTTTTATTTTCTGGTTATCTCTTAACTGTGCCAACATCTCTTAAAAGTGCCAACATTAAATTTCTCTTGTTTTAGTATTCAGTGCTAGATAACCTTACTATTATATTTAACTCACAGCTGAAAAGAAGGCAGAACTGCATACTCTTTCAGCAGCTCCAAATAAAATACTTGCATTCCTAAATCATTAATGTTTCAACAATTTCTAGCAAAAAATACTGAAGTTAGATGTACGTGTGAAGTACGCCAAGTCTAGACGCAAAATACATTTTTCTGACAGACACAGAATGTCAAAAAAAATTAAAATTTGAATTGCCATGAAAATCTTTAGCAGGAACATAAAACACCAAATTGAATATAGAAAATATGACAAACAATACTAATGTAACTAAACCAAAGGAGACAATAAAAATGAATGACCAGGCTGATGGCACAAGGAGAGGTTGTTGCTGACTCCTCTCCATCCTACAAGGAATATGAGAACAATTAACTTCCACAGAACTAGTACTGCAGAGAATCAGAGCACTTAGTATTTGTGGTGACTGGTTTTAGCTAAAGAAACAAAAGCCTTAAGATTGCCAATGATTTTATTTCCTGTATTACTAGAAACTACCTCATCTGCATGTAAGAACAGCTCACTAAAGTGAACTTGTGAAGGAAAAAGTCCTCAAATTACAGATAACCTAATCTGGAGTTTATCATAGCATTATCTTCTCAGTTCACCAATCATATCAGAGGATGAACCTACTGGCAAAGGCAACTTCTTTCTGAAGCCAGGCAACCTTATCCCTTCTGCCCCTCTGCTGCACCAAGATGCATTCACCAGATCTGCTTTCAAATATGCTGAGAATTCCCTGCTGAGCACTGCCAGTGCCAGCCAAAATACACATTCTCTACTGTACTGTATTTTCAAAGCATCTACCATGGAATGCCACTCTGAAAGAACTACCATTTCATATTCCAACATTTAACATTCAACAGTAAAGACCAATACATCCTGTTAATTCAGAAGAAAATACTGAACCTTGTACAAATCCACCTGACCTGCACATGAAAACCATAATGAAGTCAGACAGACACACAGGCATGAAAGAACACTTCCCTGTGTGTTTCCTTGTTGATCTTTGGCCAGAACCAAGCAATCATTATAGCTGTTGTGTAATATTGGTGTGTAACAATAAATATAAATTATTATTATTGAGTCTGCCACAAAACAGTGCAAGTCTCCACTGCCATAAAACCAAGTCCTGCAGAGAAACAACAAAATTTCATATTCCTGGCATCAAAAGCAGTAATGACAATAGATACAGCTCAACTCTGTATAGGGATCGCAGAGAAAGAACACTGCTGGGTTTTTTAAGACAATATGAAATTCTGAGTTTCCAGACAAAGTTTCAAAGAAAAGCTTGTAAATAAACATATACCAGAGCAAGCAAGGAGTTAAGTGCAATATTCCAACATTACCATAAGTTGTAGAGACTAAAGCTGGAGGTCAGGCTGCAGCCAAGAAACAAGAAATTGAGAAAAGCATGAAATCCTATCAACTGCAAGCCATAACATTTTTATTCACATGTATGTGTAAGCATATGTACACACCTATAGACAAGTCTCATCTCTCTTCAATGCCTTACTAGAAAGCATTGGACAGTAAACAAGAAAAAATCAGCTTTGCAGCTGTACAGGAAGATAAGCTATTTCAATCTAGATTTCCAGCAATTCTCCACCATTACCAACACTTTACCAAGATAGAGTATCTAAGGAAAAATCCTGAATATTCAGTAACCCTAGAACTGTTTCTTTACTACAAAGTTAAGTTATATTCACTTTGAGTAGAATCACAACTTAAAGTCTTTGACTGAGAAAAATAATGGGCACAAGACTAGCTAACTCTGTATTTTTAAACTGTATTGAATTGAAACGTTTCCAAATTTCACTAACAATATATTAAGGTAGTGTAGTACTGCTATCCTGTATCCTTTCAGATTATGTAAATTAACAGATCTTAGACCTGAAAACACAATTAAATACTAAAGTCAGGTACATTAAGATGGCTGCAGATTTGCATCTCTGTCCTGTAGCCAAACAAACAGTTGCTGCAAAATGCTACAAGTCATCAATGAAGAAAGGAACAGATAAATTTCTGAGCTAAGTCTTTAGCTCAAAACTGGCCATCATCTGGACAATATTTTAATCCAGAGGTCAATCACAGAAGATGGTCAAGCCATACAGATTATTCCTAGCAAAGAATGTGGTAGCCAGCACCACTTTCTCATGTGCACAGGGCTGTCAGCTACCCTAAAGCTTCTGAACCACCACAGGTACAGAGGTCAGCTACAGGAACCACCTACTGCTGCCGGCACAGTCCCCAGACAGATGAGGAAGATGCGAGCCAGTCTTCATTTGGGCATTTGAATACAATTTCCAAAGAGCTCTTCAGACAGATGGGAAGCAGGGCACAGGCCTCATCACTCATTCCAGCTGCAAACTTGTGTTCTTGGTTACCAAGTACCAGATGACGAGGAGCAAAACAAATTATTCCCCTTACAAACTGCATCAAGTACAGGTGGTCACCACTGAAACAATCCTGCTCACTAGCAGGAAACCTTCAAGAAGGGACTACAAAAAGCAAAAACTGACAAAAGAGTTAACCTGATGGACTGCAAGACAATGTCTTCTCCACAAAGATATTAATATTAAAATTAAGTAGGCAAGATTAAGATTTTGAAGCAGACATTGTGCAGGACAAAAACTCAGAAAGATGATTTCTGTGTGCCAACAGAAATCAGTACAGTGAGCAGAGATGCGAGATTCTAAGAAAAAAGTCCTCCTCACTCCCCACAGAACAGCTTCAACTGAACTCCCCTTCACACACTTACCCTCCCTCTCGTCACAACCCTCTTGCACTTACACTCAAACACTTTCCTACTAGAAAGAAAACAGCAGTGAGCAACAGTGTAAACCTTGAGCACCTTGACACTGGTAGACACCTCCTTTCCACTTCCACCATGGAAGGCAGGACATGGTATTGTTTCCACTAATCATAATGGCCCATCTTGTGTATTGCACAAGACCAAACTAGAAAAGCAATAAAGGGATAGGAGTTACACATCAGAAAGGCAAGAAACACAGGGAAAGAAGGCTACTCAGTTTTCCTTCTCCATAAATGAGTGGGCTAAAATGCTTTTACAATTCTTCCTGCATCCCCTTACAATTCATTTCTATGGACAAGTTCAGTGTTCTGCAACTTTACTCATCAAACGGAGTCTCAAAAACAGTGTCTAGATGACATTCTGTCCTAGAGACAATTGTGTCTGGGTCAGCAATTTTCAAATTTTGTATCAGTGTTCACACTGCCAGGGTCATTTCTACATGCCTTCTGCAGCTCAGGTCTGAGAGCCATCACACTGGTGGAAGCAAGGCACAGGTCCTGCAGGACATATCCTGCAAAGAAGGGCAAAGGTGGCTTAGAGAGCAACCCAAAGTGAAGTGAAATTAAAGGCTCAAGTCCAATTAAGAGTGACAGAATAAAATGTCAGCAGATCTATGGAGCCTACAAGAGGAGAGGGAGTCCATGGCTGGGAGAACTTCCTCAGCCTACTCTCAACAAAACACTGCTGGAGAGATTCAGTGACTTCCAGCTATCTTCTTTTAACTCCATGAGTCACCACCCCTCCAACCCAACACCTCCCTAGCAATACCCTCGACACCCTATTCCCTTGTGCTTTAGGAACTTCAGAGATAGGAAAATGCCAACTGTTTCATCCCTGTATGGGCTGCCCTGGAGTTCAAAACCCACACCCTTTCAAAACAAGCTTTTTGAGTCATTCCTACTGCCTTGAATTTGCTGCCCTGATGCTGTCCTCATCTTGCCATCGGAAAGTCAGAAAAATCCAGATGTGTCACAAGCAGGTTTTGCTCTAAAGACAACATGCCGGAACCCCTTGTCCAAGTGATTCAGCCACCTGCTTGTCTTTGATCAGGCCCAGTTTCATTGTTCAAAGACCTGCATGGAACATGAGTAATGTTTGTGTGAGGATACCTGCTCACAGGTCTTTCATCCTCCCTGTAATTAACATAACTTTAAAAAATAATTCTATAATTCACATACAAGCTCTTATTTTAGGCCACTGCTCTTCGACCAGGTATTTCAATCTATGGACAAAACCTCCCAATGAATTCGAGGCAGAAAGATGCAACACACATTCACTGAAAAACACCAGTTTTCATTCAGGTTTTTTTTGCTGTACAGGATGAAGCCCAGCTTCAAAGTCAACATCTAACCCTTGTGAGTTACCCAGTTAAAGGACTGTCTGTTAATCTTGTGAAGGCTAGAAATCATGCTGCCTCTGAACACTTAGCAGGAGCAATTTACTGACCGAGCTAAAATTTTACATGTAATACTGAACAACTTTTTCAAAGTTGCATCCCCAATTGCACAAACATAATCAGCTCACATGGCTGCTGAAAGCAGCAGTTCTGCCATCTGTCTGCTTATTCCCACCTCACACTTGTGCAGGCACAAATGTTTGTGAAGCCCTGCAATGATCCAGAGAGAACCAAACTCTGAAACCAATCAGGAGAAAATACAAAATTATTGTTAGATCATTTCCTGATTTATACAACCATGCATGATGGCACAAGCATGGGAATAAAAAGAAATTACATTGTGAATTATAATGACAGTGACACTTCCTGAAGTCTAGAAGTCCAGAAGTTGATGCAGCAACTTTTCACCAGCTCTAGCAACTAAATCTGAAGAACACATATGAATTTCAGAAAAATTCAACTAATTTTACTTAGTTTTCAATTGTGTTGTTAAAGCAAGAAACAGGAGGAAAAAAGTAAAGTGATCTACTGCTTACTAAGAAGAATCAAAGAGCTTACTGGACATCATTTCAGTGCTGAGATCTTCACCCCTGACTCAGTTTCTTCCACTAATAAAACAGACAGTAGAACTAATCTGTTCAACAAATCATTCTGCAACACAGATAAACATAACATCAAGGTAATATTGAGAGACACAGACAAAATTCAACTCTCTTACAGCAATGAAAAAGTGAAACAGCAAAAAGCTGATGTTGCAACCTATAGTGGTCTGGGATGGAAAACAGACACAGGACAATGCACAGCAAAATGGCTACTCAGAGCAGCAATTGCTGAACAGTTTGTATCTACAAAAGGACAGACATGGATTTGCAAAAGACCTGGGTAAAGAAACTCACAGTGGAGTCTCCCTGCCCTCCTTGCATTATTGGTACTCTGAGGAAATCACATAGGAGTTATGAAGAGCATATAGGGAAGACTTGCTGGGGTGGCAGGTTAAGTAGGAATCCACAGAGCTGGGTTGTCATGACAGCAGCTGAAAGTATGCAAGAGATGTATAGATCCTGGGTGTTAGAACAGCAAGGACTACAAATAAGATTAACAATTTATTACATTTTTAAACACCAAGAAGCATACACTACATCTCATTAACGAAACACAGACTGCACGATAACCGTTTGCACTGGTGAGGGTGCACAGGGGTCCAGGACATATACAGAAAACTTGCACTCAGTAAGTACTGAGAAAGCACAGGCTCTCACAAACTTGGTAGTCATGCTATATATAAGAGTAAAAAAGTGACATGCATTCTGGTGGACCAATACAGTCGAGTCTCAGCTGGAGCTTGGAAACTCACCACACGAGCTCCATTCCATTTAAAAGCAAATTAAAACAGCAGAAACTAATTTTCAACAACCCCTTACATTAACTCTACAATCAAACAGACTTGGATCATGCAGCCACTCGGTAACTCATCCCGGCTGAGAGGAAGGAACTTCCTGTCAGAGAGAAGTTACTCCCTGATGTGTCGAGCTCTATCTGCAGCAGCATGCCCGGCTCCCCGGCACAGGCAGGCTGCAGGTGCTGACATGCTGGGCAACACGGTCCTGGCCGGTCACTTCTGAAGGCGGTGGGCACAGGGTTCAAGACAAACATTGAACAAGAGTGGCCAGGGATGGGAATAAAACAGGCCCCTGTTGGACACCCTTGCAAGGAAGCTTGGGAGGCAGAGGGAGGATGGGAGTAACAGGTGTTTATGTGATCTGTTCAAAACTCTGGGAATTTGATTTGGTGGATTACTCAGAGACTCGGGATGTCTAACACTGGGTGATCTTCAGGAGTCATTACAAAGCAAAGACTCTGAACGATATGAGACCAAAGTAGCGTTACAAGTGCCTGGCACGGGAATGTACAGGTACACCAGTGCTCACAAATCCGAGACTCGCACGACAGGGCTCTTACACTGGGTACTCACCATCCAGCACTGGTGAAGGAGAGGCCCGCCGCCCTCATGCAGAGCACACGGACAGCGAGAGGCTGCCTAGTGAAGGGGTCCCAGTAAGGACTACTGGTGAAAGGAGCGAGGAGCGAGCTACTCGGGGGCTGCTGCACACAGCCCACGAGCGGGGAGAGGGCACTGCCCCCGGAGCGCGGCGGCCGGAGGTGGCCGCGGAGCCTGCCACAAAGGCGGTCGCTCGGAGCAGGGCGCTGCCAGAGGTGTGAGGGATCACGGGGGAGATGTCACCAGCGAGCCCCGAGCGCGACGGGCCAAGAGGGGCCGAGGAGGAGTCACCGAGCTGGCGGGCAGCGCAGCGCTCCCCGGGGCGAGCCCGGCGCGGGAGGGCAGCGCGGCTCCCGGGGAGCGGGGGCGCCCGCGGGCCGGGCCCGGGGACAGGCGTGGGGCCAGGCGAGGACAGCGGCCGGGCGGCGGCAGCGGGGAAGGTGCCGGGCGGGAGGCGGGAGCCGGCGGGGAAGGGAGGGGAGGGAGGGAGGGCGCCCGGCTGGGGGGAGCCGGGCGGGACGGGCGCGCACGAGGCGCCCACGCGGGCGGTCGCGCCGATACTCACTATGGGTCGTTGGTGAAGCGGGGGCTCCGCGGGGGCTGGTATCCGTACAGGTGACAGTAAAGCACATCGAAGCAGAAGCAGCACATCTCCGCCGACACCACCATCTTCCTGCAGCCGGGCCCGCCGGAGCCGGGGGAGGCGAGCAGCGAGGAGGCCGGCGGGGAGAGGCCGGCGGGGCCCCCGCCGCAGCTGGGCGGCAGCGGCGGGGACAGGGCGCAGCCGGCGGCGCCCCCCGCCAGCCCCCCGATGCCGTTCAGGCGGGGGCCTCCCGGCGGGGGCAGCGCCCCCGGCTCGCCCCCCGCCGCCGCCGCCCCGCCGCAGTGGGAGCCGCCGCCGCCGCCACCCGGGCCGGCCGAGCCCGAGGGAGGGGAGCTGGAGAGTTTCTGCTTCTTCACCCCGCAGCAACCCGCCGCCATCTTGGAGCCGTCTCCCCCCACGCAGCGCTTCCGACCCATGGCGGGGGGGCCGGCCGGCCGGCCGGGGGACGTGCGGCGGCCCGCTCCGCCTCCTGCCGCGCCCGCTTCGCCTGCACGGGGAGGGGGCGGAGAGGGGAGGATGAATGAGGAGCGGGAGGGGAAGGAGGATCGGCGGGGAAGGGGGGTGGGGAGGAGAGACAGAGAGAGCTGCGTTAGAGCGACCGGGGGAGCGGTCCCGGCGGCCGGGGCCGGGCCTGAGGGGGCCGCGGGCCCGCAGGTGTGGCGGCCTTTCCCCTCCCCTCCACACGCTAAGCCGCCCCTCTCGCCTTCCCCCCGCGTTTTATCTCCTCCTTCTGCCAGGGAAGTGGAGCAACTCCACCTCGCGTGCTAAAAAAAAAAAGAAAAAAAAAAAAGAAAAGAAAAAAATAAACCCACAAACCCGAGCTCTGCAGGCACCGCGCGGCAGGAGCAAAGCCCTTGAGATGGTTAAAAACACCCCGCTAAATAATTCAAGTGACCTGAAATGCCTTTCTCTGGGGAAAAGAAGGGGAGGGCTGTGTTGGAGCCGCCAGGCTGGGAGCCTAGAGAGAGTGCTTGGATGCAGCTATTAAGCATGCAATCGTGATGGCTAAAAGCCATGGGCTTTAAATGTATGTATATATATTATATATATCTTTTTTTTTAATTACAGCTTCTGCAATTACTTGACAAGCAGTAAATAGCCGCTGGGAGCGTAGGCCCGCAGCTGCAGAGGCAGCAGCCATGACCCGGTGAGACCACGGCGCTGGGTGCGGGCAGCCCGGGAGGGACCTCTAGGGAAGGGAAGTCCAGAGGAAAAAGGACGTGAGTTCCCGCTGTTCTCCAGAAACCAAAAATTAAGCTTCTTAGGGAGGGGAAATGTGTTTTATATTACTGTTTTACATTAGTCTCACATATATATATATATATATATATATATATGAATGGATGGCGAGACTTGCAAAGAAACAGTGATAAAGTACTTCTAAATCTGTAAGTATATTTAGAAAATAACACCTCACCCGTCAGTGTTATGCAGCCATCTCTGGCATGGGATGTAACAGCTGTTTAACAGAATAGCAGCACTACAGTATCGAGGAAGACAAGGCAGTGAGGACTGCCACACAGAGTTAAAATAATATCACAAGGTTAGAGAGACAGCCGTTACACAAGCTGAAATGCAGTATACAGAAAGATTTCGGTGTCAAACTACCTGGAGACTCAGTTTTGCATTTTTTGATGGAAATGGTTTCTCTAGCATCCTCATTATATTAATTTTGGCAGCATCTTAAATTATGTATTTGAAGAAATTTAATTACTAGACCTCCTATACTAATGGGTTAAAAGGTCCTTTGGAAGTTTTCTGTCCAAATACTGGCCTAACTCCTCTTGCTTTGACTCTGAATCATAGCCTGAAGTAAAACAGCTGCAGGGAATAATAGCAAACAGAAAGGAGAATTAGATGGTGTGAAGCAGTCTTTTCCATTTTAAAATGTAATGTTTATGTTTGGAGCTGGCAAATCCCTGAGAAGGGAACCCAGTTGCCTTCCCAAACAATGTTCAAGTTTCTTTCAAAACAAAGACAGTGTTTCCCACTGAGGGATTCATTTGTTTAAAATCAGTTAGCAGTGACACCTTCTGTTGCTTTTGGGAAAATAGTTTCTCCAGGTATTGAATTCTGTCTTTTTCTCTTTTTTTTTAACATCCTATATTATTCAACACCAATATTTATAAAAATATTCAGTAACTGCAAAAGCTTACGATGCAGACAGGAAGATTAATTGTTTGCTCCACTGGGACAGATATTTGGAAGATTCATTGGAAGGCTCAGAGCTAGGACTGATATCCTTATGCAATATCAAGACTACTAATAATAAATAGTGATAACTTTTTGATTAAATATTGTATTGCAAATGGTCCCTGAATGAAAGGGTAAACAAAATATACTACTTAATCATTAAAAAAAAACCTTCCTTTTTTCACTTCTGCTGATGTTCTCTGCTGCATTTGCATATAATGGTGTTCCTATTTTGCCTCAGTGCATATAATGCATACCAAATGTCTATGTAAAGACAACAAATATACAAACACAACTGTGGAAACTAGTGGAATCAGGAAGACAGAATTGTATTATCAAGTATCTTGAAGTGGAGAGAACTGCAGACTCACAAAATGTTTTTCTTAGCTCAATGGAAATTTTTCATTTCTAGTTGAAGGAGCATTTATTCTTTGGATAATATGGCTTTGGTTAACTGCAACATGTGTTTCATTGGTCCTTTGCTTCAGTTAAGTATCAAAGACTTTTACATTTCTTAGTACAAGAATCCCTGAATGTACTTCTATACTCTGCGAACTTCAGCAGATTCTTTCCTGTTGGTTTACGACAGTGCTGTGCCTCATGCAGTCAAATATCCCAAGTGAACTCTGGATGAAAAACAAACTCTTTAGAAGTACCAACAGAATAAGAATGGTCATGCAATTAGGTCAATGCAATTCAGGAGTGATGTAGCTGTCCTTTATGACTTCAGCTGTTTAGCACTATTGCTCACCTCGTTCTAAAGCCCCAGTGATTTCAGAAAACTAACAGATAAAAATTAATGTTTTAATTAAAAAACACAACTCATTATTCTTGAAAAGAGCTGTAAATTATTATAGGAAACACATAATTATTTGCAGAAATCTATTTCTCAGTGATCTGACCCTGCTCTGAAGGATTGCCCTTCTTAAACAAAATAATCAGAATGATTAGTGTTTGGGAGAAATGATGTCCTGACAGACACAATCTAATTCTTTTTGAATCTGAGGTAAAATTTGCACTGACTGTAGCAGAAGTCAGATTGTTGTTAAGTGGGCCAAAAGATCATTTATGTTTCTCCATTATGTTTCCCACAATCTAATTAGAAGACAAATCAACCAGAACAAGAAACAATGAGCCAAAATTTGGCTCCATCAGTAAGCAGGAATGATCTAATCCTTGCCTTATTAGTATCAATTCTTTTAATAGGCGCTGCAACAGGTGAGGGTTTTAAAAGGGTACTTAAAATAGCACATTTAGACTGTTTGGCTCCCTGTGCACTTCTGTGGAGTAGTAATATTGGTTTAAGCAGCTCTACCTCAGCTAATTGTTCTCTTTCCTGCCCCACCCATTCTGTTGTGTTCATGCAGCTGCCTGTGCAGATGTGAGGCAGAAGATCAAGTTTAAAAATGCTCTTTTCCATAAAATATTTTTCAGCCAAATCAGTTCTCCAGTCTGGTTTATCAGAGGGCTGCACAAAAATCTATGTTGGCCTCTTGAAGTGGCTGCACAAAATTGAGAATTAATGGCCTTGGGCAGCTGAAACAGTGCTGGTGAAAAATTAGAAGATGCAGCCTAAAGCAGCATTTCACATATTTATGGGGAAACTGTCAGGAATCACAGAAACGATTGAATTTTAAATAATAGGTGAAGAAAACCAGGTGAGGAAAGAGAAAGGGCCTTGAATGGGAAGGAAATTCATTTCTGCTTGGGACTGTAGAAAAGTCAAAGTCAGGTAATGAAGCAAAGGGAAACAGAAAGTCCTCTTTTCAAAATACAGAATATTCCACTTTCTGAGAACTTAAGGAAATATTATACTACAAATAATTCTGTAAAAAAAAATCCCTTTGAAATTTGAACTATGTAAACAGCTAGCATGTCTGTGGAGTTGCTAGTTACTATCCTAGAGAAAAGTCTGTACGTACATCTTCCAAAATTCAAAGGTTAAAGTCTGTCTTTCTCTCTTCCCCTCCTAAAGCTTTTTTGGATGGGCCTCCTATAACATTGGAAGATTTACATGCTGAAAATTCCTTTCGTTCTGAGGCGTTTCCACCCATTGTGGAGCCAGTCTAGGCAACTCTTCCCTTGCTCTGCAGCCTACAAGGCATCAAGGGTGTAGCTGGAAAGAAAGTGGGTTTGCTTGTATTACTTTCTCACATTATTCCCAAAATGGTCTATCACACTCTTGAGGCTCATGTGAGTTTTCCTCAGTATATTCTGTTTAGACAGAATAGTTACTGTTCTTCACTTACTCAGCTGTCCCCAGGAGAAATTAGATGCAGCCCTGAATCTAGGCCAGAAAGTGTGCACAAACTCAAACAAAGCTAATGAAAGTTAACTTGCACATGTCTGAGAACAGCAATTGTTCCTAGCATTTAGAGGCCATATCCTGCTATTGTTCCATATATCAAACCCCTATTGAAGTTTCTTCTAAAAAATCTTGTACAAAAATCATCTCCGGATGTGATAACAGCCAGCAGACAAAAGGTCCTCACATGTTATTTTACTGGAATCCTGGTCCTATTTCATATTTTGGACTATGTTATAATTTTACTGTACTGTGAATCCAATCTGTGTTGTTTTTAAATTCACATTGTTTTACAGGCATTTTTCATTCCAATGTAAATTTAGAGTTTGGTCCTGTTAACACATCTGGACTTGCACTGCAAAACCAGGCATTAGTTTGGGCATTTAAAAAAACTACAACAAAACAAACAAACAAGCACCCCACTAAATAAACCTCCAAAACAAACAAGTAAAGCAAAAAATCACCATACATTCTAAAATGTTATTTGTCAGAGTAAATAATCTAGAACTGAGCAGTTTCTAAACTAGGGATAAAAGCATTAAGTGTGTCAATGAGTCAGAAAAATTATTTAATTAAAAACCCAAAGTTCAAAGCACTTGTAACAAATGGAAGGTGAGACTAGTAGTTGCTTTTTCACGGAATTATTTTCAACTAATTCTGTGAGCTGCAGTGTTCCTCTAATATTATATTAATGCCATATCCTATCCTTTTGCAATGTATTTTCCCATTGTACGGTGGTAAAAGGAGATGCAGCTTACGTAGCTGTATTCTCAACATGAATTCACTGTGACTTCATTGAGGTCAGTGAAGCTACAGTGATTTATGCTAGCTGATACATTAATAATAAGCCTTAGGATATATTTTTTGACATGGCTGTTTGTAGTTAGTCTTCTTCACAGAATATTTGCCACTGCTATGGAGAACCTTTTGTATTAATAGCATTTCTCAATTTGGAAGAGTGAGAACTCTAAGAGTTGTAAGTTAATTAGAACAGTATTGGTGTCTGTTTATCCAGTGCAGTTATACAGACACACTAATGAACCTCAGCAATAGTCAAATAGGAAACAACACCTGAGCTGTATTAGGAAAAAAATGTAATCATTAATGTTCAAGTCTATGAGTGGATTAGGAAGATAAAATGCATGGTGATTGGTGTGCTAAGAATTTAAAATCTGATCAGGACACCACAATTACAATTATTCCTTTGGCCATCCCAAGGGGCCAGCACTTGATTTTGTATCATGTAAAAATACCAAAATAGAACTTTCATATAAATTTAGTTAATGCAAGGAGCAGCAATTTCAGAAAAGAGGTGAATGTTAACAATACCAATTTATTATTAATGATATTAATTGATGAGGATGACAGAAATGCTCCAGTGTAAGGAAGCCAAAAGGCATAAATTCTGATCTTCCTTTTGATATGAGGCTGTGTTGAGCTTCCTTTTTCAGGTGTTATTTAATTTTCTTGTGCAATGATTTGATTTCTTCTGGCTGCTGCTCTTGCTATCTTTTTGCACATGTTATTTGGCTTTTGGTGTTAAGGAATTCCACCTCCATTCCTCTAATGTCCAGTTCTTAGCTCAGGTTCATGCTCCCTTGCTCTGGTGTTTTACACTGTTCAGATAGCATTGGAGCTGTCATCTCTCTGTTCCTTTCAAAGAAATGAGATATACTGTTCTTTTCTTCAGAGACTGAAGAATGTTTTTCTTTAATCTTTGTGAGCAGTGGAAACTCAGCAAATCCTTCTGCTGCCCTTTACCATTCTCAGTTCTATAAAAGAATCTGTCACTCTTAAGATGGCCAAGGACTACTTCCACTGTTCCAGGTGGAAACATCTAGTCACTTGATATTGGATGGGTTTAGTTTCTCCTAATGTAATATTTTAGCTATTGTTTTGAAAGTGTGTTCATTAGACTATTGCAGCTTCTAAAAATATGCAATCAGGGTACTCAAGTATTTTGCCGTCTTTGTTATTGTAATACATTACTATTTATCAACTGCATTTTTTTCCTTTCTCCCTAGAAGTATCAGCCTTCTTTACACTCAATGCCTAAATTACTTACCCTTATATCTTCCAGTGCTTCTGATCTGTACATGTCACCCTGAATGATATGTTGATCCTCCTTTCTGTGACTGCTTTGATAAAATCACCATTTATGTCACTTCGTTGCACTTCTCTTTTTCTGTGCAAAGTAAAAGCTGACAAATGCCAGTGTTTTGCTATGAAGATGCTGGTCCTTCAGCACTATGAACTGCTAAAATCACTAAATATATTGTCTTAAAAGAGACTTGCTATAAATTGAATGTTAGTTAAGAGCAGCTGTTACCCTCTGTGGCAAAAAGCCAGCAGGGCTCTGGAAAAACCCTTGTCATTGCAGTTGTTCCTTTCCTCCCTGGCACTTTGTGAGAGCAGCTTCAGTGTGCTGAGGCTCAGCCTCAGCCTCAGCCCTGTCTGCTTCCACATATTCAGTCCTGCAAATTCTTCTTTTCTTTCAAGTGGGTAGGAAAAGCCAAACAACTTATGAGGGCCAAATCATAACTCTTTATCTTGAAGGTTTTAGAGGGGACTAGCAATCCTGAACCCCAACTTCTGCAAGTTTCTGAATAAAATTGGATCTGTTGCTACTGGTAGAATTCAGTGCCTCACTCATTCACAGTTACATTTTCGTTACTTTTATTGCTTCCTTTCTGTAGAATTCATGTTTTCCTACATATTTTCTCATTTCTTTCTATTACAAAAGTCAGTTCTCCTTTCAGACATGTATAAATCAAATTACGCCAGTGAGGTAAATAGAATTTCACTGTTACAGAATAATGAGTTCAAACACAGGCCTTTTAAACTGGTAGATCCCCTTGTAAACTGATGAATGATTTGTCAGTTTCTAGGTCTTCTGAGCTATCCTGTTTTCTAGGAAAGTGATATTTTCATAGATCAATATTCATTCCCACAAAACTTTCTGTCATCCCATTTTTCTAATCTCCCACATTTTTATTCTCACTCTAGGGAAGGGCCTTCAGGCTGCCTGCTGGTGGTGATAATTTCTGTCATAGTTGTTTAATGTGTAAAATAAATACATTGCATTAATTTTGAATAAAAAGCAGCTGATAAGCAAAAGTGTTACCTCTCTTGTTCACTTTTCCTTTCATTCACTAATTCTGTTATTCCTTTTCCACATTATCTATATAACTCAGTCTGCCATTACAGCAAGTAAAAGTAGACCTTTTATTTTTTAATATTATCATCATTGGAATAAAGTAAAACATATTTTAGAAGATTACAATAAATATTATTTCTTAAACTATGAAGGCAGTCATAGCATTCAGGAAGCACTGTTGCTTATTATGTTTCCTGCTACCCATTATAAAAGGTGAAGTTACAGTTTTTAACGTCTGGAAATATCTGTGATGATCAAGACTTTTCTTCCTGGTTAATATTCTAATAATCTACTGACTGCCAGAGAATGCACAATAATAACATATTTTGATTTAAATACCATACATATGATTTGAGGAAATTATTATTTCCATTCTTAATACTTAAAACATGTCCTTGTTACTTCAAGTGAAAAAAGAAATTCTCTCCTTGTTTATTTTAGAGTACTTATAGACCAAATCCTTTTAATCTACAGGCTCCAATTATAAATGAGATTCTGCATTTATTACCATCTTCCTTGAAACTGCATCTCAATAATAATTCATTTGTTTTGATTAGCATTTCTAAAGACCATTTCAAGATTGGAAGTATCCCTGTGACACAGTTGTTGAGAATCCTAGTACAGCATGTCAGATCTAAGGCACTGAAACATTTCAGGGCTATTTGTACATGTGGTATATCCTTCCAACTAATGCTCAGTTTAGGTTATGGATATAGAAGAAATTTGTAAGTAATTTACTAAAAAAATCCCATGTGTTTAACTCTTTTTAAAAAATCACATAAGAGTTTGAATTCTCTTTTTTTGTATTGCTTACTTTGTGGTTGTTTTCACAAGTCAAAGTCCAGCTGTCCAGTATCATCACATTCAGATTCTGCCATGACCTGTCAGTCTCTCACCTCTAAATGTTCTATTGCAATAGAACAGCTGCCTGAAAACTGTTGTGGAATACTGAAATATGTCTTTCATTGAACTATTATTAAATAATATATATTTGATATGGCTTGTCTTTTTATGCTAAACCATGTCATTCAAACATTTACGCTTATAGTATAATACATCTGCTTTTTAAAATACCAGCTTATGATAATCTCGCTCATTGCATTTTAAATGGAAGGCTCACAATTTACCAAATCTACTCCTGTTTCTAGAGGTTCCCTTACTCTAAAACTAGTTCTATTTCTAGTTAAATCAGAACTGAAAGTTATCAAAGGAAAACACTACATTTGCCCTTTGATGAACAATTACCAAGCATTACATGTTCCAAGTAAAAAATGAATAACATTTTATTTTATGAGTCCACTAACTAATAGTGAATTAGAATAAAACTCCCGTGGGAACACATTTGACATTCACATGAATAACAAATGAGTTCATTATGATCCTCTGCTTATAAAAAAAATGGGAAATGAATTCATAATTACTAAGCATTTAAAAGTAACATTCCCCCAAAAGATAAAACCTTGTATTAAGTACCCAGCTGTGGTTCAGCTGCAGGGCTTTAAAGAACCTGAAATGAAGTGGTACCAGAAATGATTTGGTCATTTGCCACATTGTTTAACTACTTGGTTGCCAAAATAATGAAGATTTGAAAGCTAGTTAATGCATTTGAATTAATTCTGAAAGTTTGAGATTAATCTTGCTTCCAAAGCAGAGAATACAGATTAGATACATGGTGCATGAAAGGATTATGCTGGGTCTATGTATAAAGAGGAGGATTACAGCACATATGGCTACTAACATGTACTCATGTTGTAAGTGCCTGTGGGCATCTCATTCGAAATATGTATTAGAGTTGGATATTATTGGGGTTTTTTTGTTGATATATATGTGGTTCTATATATGACAAATACCATTCAGGACAGCTATTTTGCTAGAAGTGACAGTCTCAAATACTTGCCAGGCTGTCACATTAGCATACAGCTCAGAGCCAGGCAGGAAACAGCTCTTCCATGAATCGAACCTCTGCCCTGTGATGACACTAATAGCACAGGGCCCCAAAGGTTGCCTTGTCTGCCAGGCAGAGAGGGAAATAAGAGATTCTGAGAACAAAGTCAAGAGAACAGCATAGAGAACTTGCCGAGGAAGAGAAGGGGGATAAGTAAAATCCTTTTCTTTGTACAACCTGCACCAAGGACATAAACAGAAAAGGATGAGAAGTAGACCAAATAAGGCTGTTCTAAGTACTCTCAGCACCAAAGAGATACAAAATTCTTGTGTCCCCAAATCTTACATAGATCTAAAGGACACTGATGGAGTGAAGAAGATAGTTATCTTCTGTATAAATATTGACCCCATGGGTAGCCCTCCTTGGTTATCCAAGGAGTAGAGAATTAAGGCCATATGAGATATATTAACATCATTATTATAATGCCATATTCCTTTTCCCAGTATAGAGGTAAGGAGATGTATGAAAGAGCATGTGTACATGCAGATTTTAAAGTAACATTGCTCCCAGATGTTTTCAAACTCCCTTCTCCTTAGCAACAACCAAGACTCTAACACAATTGTGTTGCCATTGACTGTGTTGTTGTGCTGATGAGGAAGGGAAAAAAGCCACAGCAGATGTGCTCCTATTTTATTTCACTCAGAGGTCTGAAGCTGTAGTCTGCCATTAGGGTGGAATCCATGACAGACCAAGGCTGTGGGCTTGTGAAAAAGTGCTGTAAAACCAAAAAGTGCAGAGCAGGGAGGAAGTAGGGAAGGAAGGGTCTCAGGATTGTGGAGGGTGAGGGACATGCTGCAGAGTCATGAAAATTGTCATGAAGACTAGAAATATAGTCCAATAACCAAAACAGAATTCTGTGAAATAACCATACACTTTTCTAGTCCAATTATTTGGTTGTTACTACTAGGGAAAAATTAATCAAAATATCAGAAAAGCCATTTGTACTATACTAAGCTTGTGGGAAAATGTGGGCAATTATTTGAGAAACTGTTAAATGAAGACAAAATTATGTCCTTCTGCTTTGGAACAAGAATTACCAGATGAGCTTTAGAAATTGCATAGCTGCCAATGGAAGAATATGATTTATGCACTGCTGAATTACATTGCTTTTAATTTTTAAAGTCTTGGTTCTATCTGATTTAACTTCTGATTTGGTCTGTGTGAGTAGAGTTTGGATGTATGTCCAGACAATAGGGCTGAGCTGTTGCTTCACATAGGGGTGAGAAATACCCAACCTAAATCCAATAGATAAAAACAAAATGTGTATCAGAGAAACTAACTGTGCATCAGGGAGGCTAACTCCTTCCTGAGGCCCTGTGAATTGCTGGGTGAAGAATGTGGTTTGATTACGATTATTGCCTTAATGCAGACCTTCAATTCTTATGGGCCTCATGAGGGCAATGCAGGAAACCTGTTCTGTGATGTATGAAGTGAGGGGTATGAACTCTTGTATTCATGCATTCACATCATACATGAGTCTACATTTCAAGGAATTGGGAGATAATCAAGGAGATAAGCCATGACTGCTAATTATGATACATACAACTTTTTTCCCTTGAAAGATAAATTCAAATTTGGAGATTTGTTTGAGGGTTTTTTGTTTGGTGGGTTTGTTTTGGCTTTTTTCCAAGCTGATACATTATGAATATATTACTTATAAAGCTTCTAAAGTTTCTAAGTTTTAAAACATTTAACATCTGTCAGAAATATAGTTGTTTATACAGCCTTTAATATTATCATGTATTTATGGTTGTCAATATTTGAGGTAATCATTTTTATAAACAAGGGCGCAATAAGAGAAATGCTGTGATAGTTCTCCAAATGATGAAAAAGGAAAGTGTATGTACTTTTTATTTAGAAAAATCAGATTGCATTATCTTACTGTTGCCATTTTAAAGTTAAGACATCAGAAGACAATTTGCTTTCAAAATGTTGGATAAATCACACAAGTCAATGTCACATCATGACTTCTCTGACCATATGCTCCCTCACAAGGCCACTGCTGGTCATCATCCAACATCAGTGTGCAAAAAATAGGCATGATATACCTTATCAGGTAGGTTTCTGTTCATTACCACCACATTAGATTGCATGTAAGTTATTCCAATGTGCTTGTTTCACCTTTGCTAGGTGAAACAGGGTGGCCTGTTGCACCACCCTTCTGTGGAAAAAGGGAATTCATTCCATGAAGTTTGTAGAAAACTGTAAAATTAGACACTTCTTTCAACATCAGAGAATTGTGGTCACTAGGATTCCTTTTGGAAAATTAAGAAAAGAATAGGTGGTAGAAGGAATTAGTGCTTGGATTAGGTGAGTCCTAACTAAGATAATCAGAGGAACAGGCATCTCTGAGAAGAAAGGGCAAATCCATAGAAGATTATTTTTTAAAAGAAACAGGTAAAGTTGGGAGGCTATATGAATAATATATAAAGATTAAAGTCTAGGCTTCAGAAGGTACTTACATTAAGACAAGTCTTAATCTGAATCCCCTCAATTTGTGGTATAGTATCCTGCAGCAGATAGCAAAGCATGCTTGTTCTAAATCTTATGAAACAATAATTATAGTAAGTAAATGCAATTCGCAGTGGTTGAAATACTAATAACACATTGCATTTCAAACATTTGTTTAAAGTGACCTCAGTCTGTTATTCTACTGCTAGAGATAAACCTCACTTAAATTGCATTTGTCTACTGCTGAAATATTCTGACAGTATGGTGTAAATTAGGTGTAATTGCTAATAATTTATTCACCAGAAGATTTGCTATTATTAGCTTTGTTTATGTCAGATGGAGATTAAAAAAAGTTCTCTTTCTTGCAAACTGCTGTGCAAATTTCATCTGCTTTATTAGATGTCATTATCTCATAGGAATGATATGAGATTCTTCTCACAATAGGAAAAAAAGAGAACCAAATATAATATACGACTTATATGAATTTTAGGATTTTAATTGACAGAACCTTGTTTATATGTATTCTATCTGTAATATGCTATAAGCTTTCTGTTCCACTTTCAAGTAATGTTGCCATAAACATTCATGCCAAGAAAGGAATAAAGCTTGTGAGTGTAATATATATACATACAGTATATCTAGCAGAAAACATGTAAAGAATTTTAAAATTTATTTTTAATTTTGCATTACCCCATGCAGTGCTTTTTTGCTGCTCTGATTCAAAATGTTGAGAACTCAGAGACAGGTTTATTAGGAAAACACATATATCCACTGCATCTCTACACTGTATTAAATAGTGTAAAATCACTTCTTAGCTCTTGTGAAAATGTGCTGTTTGAGATTTTGAAGAGATTGAAGTATTTGAGTAGCTCTAAACTATTCCTTTTAGCTACTATTTTGATAATTTTCTTTTTCTTTATAACATATCTCACTGATCGTCAGTTTTACTTGTTTCAAAGGTTGGGGGAGTGTCTCTTAAAATGTGGTATTTCTACTTAGAAAAATTAAAAGTAGAAAAAAGATAAATAGCTGTATATCATAAGGTTCAAGCTACTTTCTGGCCTCTGGATGGAACTCCTTCCTTGTCCACAGCATTGTCCTTTTTCAGTTCTAGGAAATATTCGATACACTACTTGTAGCCACAACAGAAAAGATACAGACAATCCAATTAGTTTCTTTCCGTCTATAATTTAGGAGTTATATTCATTAGGTGATTAAAATTCAGATAGATACATAATTACATTTATTAACATACAAATTCATTTACATTTCTTATTTATGACCTTGCACATCACTGCTTATTCACCAGTGGTAGAGGAAAATGTAGTTTTATGCTCGTTTATAATGAATTTGTTCTTTCTGGTAAAGACTGGGAATATGATGCAATGTTTTAATTTCAAAAACTGCAAGAGAATTTTAAAATCCAAGCAATTTATTTATTATAGCAGGCTGCCTGGAAACATTTACTCTAATTTTTTATTCTAAAAACTAGAGTTTATTGGTTCAAAATTTTTACTGATTTTCCTTCCCTACACATGAAAATGAAATGCAGAGATTAAATCTTTTAGATCATGTGCTTTCAGGCAACTGCATACATGCATCTATCTACATGTTGAAAACTCAGTAAATATGCTGCCTTTTTCGGTGAAAAAAATCTTGAGGAAATAGACATTTCTCTTCCAGAGGTAATTTCACAATTGTGAGGGTTTGCTTTGTATTCCTAATGATATTCTGCAGGGACACTTGGTTGGAGTCCTATGCAAGGATTTCTGAAATCAATGGAAAGGTCATGTGCTTTGAATTGAGGTCTCAGGCATGGAAGAATATATTCACTTCTGTGTCAGAGCCAGACCAGAAGAAGGACGGAGAAGGGTCCCAGGTGTCCATGGTTCAAATAACCTGCTCTCAGCACAGATTAGAGACGTGTAGAGGCAGTAGGTGACAGAAGAATGGGCATGGGATCCCAGAACCATCCCATTTTGCCCTCATCAGTATGCCAGGACCGGAGTGGAGGGGTAGATGCAGGAGCCCAAGCCAGGAGTGTGCAGCGCTGCTGTGGCACTCTGCAGGTGGG